>OY744528.1:28786368-29018868 GCA_963556195.1 Sepiola atlantica
CCAATATTCTTCAGCTTCATCTTTTTCCTACTTTGGAATCTTTCTTTCAAACTCGGGAAGCTGCACGGAATTTTTTAACTGAACTCCTTTATTTAATCCATGGGGGTACTTTATTCTCATTCTATCAGCCATGACCGTGTAGAAGTATTAAGTAATTGACTGGTTGATTGAACGAGAACAATCTACCCCATGGATTAAATAAAGGGTTTAGTTAGAAATTCTGATTCAGATTCTAGAGTTCAACAAGACGCACCTGAAGAAGGTCGGAGGTTACATCGGCCGAAACGTTGTGAGAATAACATCCTAGATGAGAACAGTACTCCAAATAATTAAAATAATACAAGTTATAATTCCTCCTGTAAAAAATGTCGAAACATTATTGTATTGTGTTGTTTCGATTATTCAGACTATTATTATTTTGGTTGTAATTTTTTTTTACTAGTGAATCTTTCTGTTGAACTCAAGAACCGGTAAAGAATTTCTAAGTGAACACTTTATTTTAGACTAGCAGGGCTACTCAGTGTTGCCCAGGGAAAAAGTGTAACATATTTCTATTAAAACTTTCTATCTCTCTATCTCTCTCTGTATCTGTCTCTCTATCTTTCTCTTTCCTCTCCTTTTCTCCAACCCTCTCTTTCATACACACAGACAACTCTCCTTTATATAGATTCTTCGAGGAATGAGTCGGCATAAGGGAAATAACTCCTTAGTAAAAAAGAAAAAAAATCAGAGTTACTTTCCTTCAGTACATGATATGGCAGAATAAATTGGTTGAAAAACCGCCCCCCGCCCCTGACGAAAACTGGCCCAGTTGACCCTCAAAGAATGAATATTTTTAAATTTTTTTAGATATTATTTAACCAGGGCAACACTGATTAAGAATATACTAACTTTGTGGGGCTTTGTTTTGTAGTTTGTTACTTTTAGTTGGTCATACCCGCACACAGACAATTGCCCTTTACATAATAGATTGTTTTCATTGTGTCAGTCATAACCAGGTAGAAGTGTTAATTATTCAGTTATTATAACTTGTAATAAGACTTGAACCTTCCTCCTCCAGAAGACTAACTTATTACTGATTGTTAATCAGTGCTTTTATCCGTTCCACCACATGACTAAGAACAACACAATAATTAATACTTCTACCCGGACATGGCTGATAGAATAAGAACAATCTTCTATCCCTGTAGATTTGTAGCAGTCTGAAATAGGACCTATTTCTTATGCGTCCACTGTGGGCAAGTTGGTCTTAAACTAACCAATCGGCTCACAGGGCGTATTGATTTCAGCTAGTCCCTTGCGGACGATTTGCACCCCTGTTGAACGGTGGAACGGATCATCAGAGAGACCCTGGCCGTCAACCTAGAAGGAACTCTTCTTCACCTCTCTCCTGCCCCCTCATCCACTGGATTTCCGAGAACCGCTTCCCGGGCAGTAAAAGAAAATCGTTTCCTTCCATCGGACACCAGTCCTACCTTTTTCTATGCTATACCCCAACGGTATAGGATACCCAATAAAGATTTGTTTAATGTTAAAAGAAGCGTTGAATTTTTCCTCGTATGACTACCGTCTATCGTGCTTATACTTATAGTGAGGCTACGACTACTAGCCATAGCTATTATAGATTAACTGAAGGGTTCAGTTCGAAATTCCGTATAGATTCCCGAGTTCGACAGAAAGATTACCAAGTACAAAAAGATGCATCTGTAGAAGGTCGGAGGTTACATCGGCCGAAACGTTGTGAGAATAACAGTCAAGATGAGAATAGTAGTTAGAATAATCTAGATAACACAGATTGGACAACGCTTCAAGATCCTTGACCGATGTTAACATTCTAATTCATAATGTCCAATCGCCACCTCTTGACATTTGTATTATTCAAAGACTTAGCCATTCACACAAAGTCTCGATACAAAAGAAAATGTATCACTTGACGAGAGGAATACAATTATCATACAGCGTGCTTCATGAAATGTGACCTACCTGAACCCACTGAGAATAACACTTATTTTAACTTGAGTTAATTGAAAGAAAATCGAAGCTATCTGCTGAATGAAACATCCACTGTTCAGTTTGAATCTCTCTTACTTTTTTAACCTCCGCCTAAAAGGTTATGTATTCAGTCGAATCTATCACTATGTTTGTTTGTGTCCAGCCTAGCGTCCTCATCGCTTGACCAATCGTCACTAAACTTCGTCAAAATATCGGTCGTGGTCTAACTTAGAATAGGGGTGGGACGTAATGGGTGAAAATTTCAGATTCATGCGAGTAGTATTTTGTGTTCATTTATACATAAATAACACTAAACAATCAAACATTTTGAAAATTTTGCAAAATTCAGAAGGTGCAGGCCACTAGTTTTTGGCTATTTTACATTCATGAAAACCCTTTTACAGCCTGAAAATGGTCCTAAATTACAGTACTATATCAGATTTAACCATCTATATCCATTCATAGCTTTTGAGGATGTTTTAGGACCAGCAATGTCGCATGAAACCACTTTTTCAACGAAAAATGATGGATTTTGAGTCCCGTGGAGCCCTAACGGCTATTTTTGGCCTGCACCTTCTGAATTTTGCAAAATTTTCAAAATGTTTGATTATTTAGTGTTATTTATGTATAAATCAATACGAAAAAAATACTACTCGCATGAATCTGAAATTTTCACCCATTACGTCCCACCCCTACTTAGAACTGATTTAATTTGGGGATATCACGGTTAAAGGTAAAAGGTGCTAACTTTGGTGAGACTCGCTACTTGGCCCTCATTGTAGCCAATGAAGTCCCGCATTCTGTACGGTATTTACCTTGAACATTTATAATGACCTTGAACAGTTAGCTCACGTTTTTAATTTTGACGTTATTTCAACTTACGTTGTCAGGCATATATAGTCAGTATCACGACTGACTTATGTTCTTAATTTTTTAGTGAATTTGATATTAGTAGTAACTCCTGTGGTCGGGCTACTCAGGGTGTGCGCGAGGCACCTGATTGCCATGCATATGTATTTAAAATAAAACAAACAAGAAAATAATGTAATTTCTGCCATTTCTGGTGACAGTTTGAATGGAATATACATTTAATTACAAGAAAAATCCTAGGTAAGATCATGGTAGGAAGGATAACAAAAATCATAATTTTGATTGACGGACAATTTGATGCGGTAGGTGTATTAAATATAGTACAAAGTGAAATATTTAGACCAATGGCATGAGGAGATTTGGAAATCGAAGTAAATTTACAATTGTTACGTTACTAAAAAATATTTTTTTAAACTAGCTGTATCGATGCGACATTGATTGAGTCTTTACTCTCTCTCTCTCAACTGATATAACTCACTCTTTCTCACACTTTCCTATCTATATGAACACGTATGAGTTACTTTTAACCCTCCTCCCCTCTTGTCTCTGTCTGAATATATCAGCTATTGATACTGATGTTGCTATACAAACTAACTAAAGGGTATCATGCAAACGACCACTGAACAAAAAACGCATTGTTAATAATTTCAAGAATCATCTTTTCTCAACATTTATGAAAAAGCGAAGATGTTAATTCCATTTGACAATTAATACAGGAATTTGCTATTAATTATTTTTCTGGTTTCAAGGAATTACTGCCATTACGAACAAGTAAAGAGTTATCAGGCATGTGTGCGCACTGCACAGTGTGAAGATGTATGGAAGTGAAACCTGACCAATGAAGGCTAAGCATGTTGCATGGAGAGAAATAATAGTGAATCTTGAAAACGGGCCAGCATCTGATAACCTCAGAAAAAGATTAAATCTGGACAGCATAAGGAGATGAGCATGGAACAGGGGACTTTGTTGGTATGGTCACATTGAAAGAATGGATGAGAGTTCTTGGGTTAGTAAATGTAGAACAGTTGAGGTGGCAGGGTCAATTCACAGGGTTAGGCAAAGAAAAACATGTGAGAAAGTGATAAGAATGGATTTGAAAGAAAGAGGGATAAATAAAGACCTATCCGGAGATAAGTTAGTTTGGAAATCAATTTCTAAAATCTGTCCAACACATGCCAGCATGTAAAACGAATGTTAAACCGAATATGATGAACATGACGATGGACTATTTGAGCCAATGGCATGAGGAGATTTGGAGATCAAAAGACATTTGCAATTAGACTCTTTTCGACCTTCAGGTTGAGATCAAAATGTAGGAGCTGTTCTGTCGTTGATCGCTAATTAGATATCCTTCCAGATTGAGGCAATTTTAATTTTTTTAGCGATTCAGAGCGCCCCTTTTTGATGAGCTGGATGTTCTCCACATAAAAAGCCGACATTAAGTCTAGCTCCACCCTCATGGGGATACAAGTAGGAACATCACAATCGTGTTGCCACTTAAAAAAAAAATTGATTATTTTTTTTTATAGAAATCGCTCCAGACAAGGCATGAACCAACTTGATGTAAGGAGCTAAGAAAAAAAAATTGCTACTTCAAGGTCAAAAACTAGCCAACGATAAGTGTTAGATGGATTGATTCCGACCCAGAAAACAGCAATTCTTCCCCCTTTGTCAGACACATCGCTCAGGGAATCTGAAGACTAAAGGACAAAATAAGGGAATCGAGAGTTACGGGGTTGCCGAAAGTAAACCCAAGGTCAACTTTCTACTTATATAGCTGTTTGAATCTGGCGTTGCCGGGAGTCTTTGCTTTCATATTTTATTTTACTTATTGAACCCCCATATTTTGGGCTTTTCTCTTAATTTCGTGACAGAATATATGTACATTTTTGGAAAGTTTGTTCAATGAAAGAATATATGGCTTTAAAAATAATCAGTTTGGCAATAAAATCAATAGAACGTCTCATGAAATGTTAAAATTTAAATCACATAAATACTTTAGTTTGTTTTTCTTTTTAATGAGGAAATAGACAAAGTACAAGATGATATACTTTTAAAAAACTGTTGCTCATCGGGTTTCCCCCCCCTTTTATTAAATAGGATTTTTGTGAAGTTTAATTGAATTACTGAAAGTATTTTTGGCCATTACATTAATTGAATAAAATTGTTCAAAATCAAGACATACTGTAAAATAAGTTAATTTAAAAAGTTACGTTTCAACGTCAATTACAATAGACAGACAATATCTAGTCTGACAATTTTATTATATAGCTATTATAAAGCTCTACCTTGTATTGAAATAAATATCGGAAAATCTGTTATATGCATATAATATAATGAAGTCAGTTGGATTCGTGAAGATTTTCATTGATACTTTCTCTCCTCCAAAATCAATATTTCATTCTGAATAGCTAGTTTTTGTTGTGGCTCGTTATTCAAAACAACAAAATGTAATTCGAATCCCTCTGAGAAAATACTTTATCCGACTATGAATAAATTTTCAGATGGATGCCATCTTTACTACCAGAAACAAATCTAAGTTAAAGTGGAAGCCATCTTTGTTATCAGCAGCAAATTTTAATTAATATAGGCACCTTCTTTGTTCTCATCAGCTAATTTACCTACTAATAGTAAATACTAGTAATAATACATTATTGCATGTATTATAAATAAATAAAAGTTAAATAATATCATATTATTATTTAATATAGAAACAAAGTATGGATGGAGTGGTAGTTTGGTAGTTTTGTTTTACGGCATATCAACCCTTTTTGGGTTATTTAATGCCGAATCTGGTCATTATAGTGAAAGTTTTTATGTTTCAAGTTCTTTATATCTTCAAATGTTTAATCATGGTTTTTGGTTTGGTAGTTTTGTTTTACGGCATATCAACCCTTTTTGGGTTATTTAATGCCGAATCTGGTCATTATAGTAAAAGTTTTTATGCTTCAAGTTCTTTATATCTTCAAATGTTTAATCATGGTTTTTGGTTTGGTAGTTTTGTTTTACGGCATATCAACCCTTTTTGGGTTATTTAATGCCGAATCTGATCATTATAGTGAAAGTTTTTATGTTTCAAGTTCTTTATATCTTCAAATGTTTAATCATGGTTTTTGGTTTGGTAGTTATATCTGTTTCTATTTAACCCATAGTTGGACCCTAACAGGTACTACCACTCCGGGTCAGGGTGGACCTGGGAGCAATGGTAATTAAGAGGAGGCTCCACATTCCCCAAAGTCCGTAAGCCGGATCTCACCATCGGATGTAGTTTAAGGTCATATCCAGGACCGGGAGTAGGGTAAGAAAAATAAAATAAAAAAGGGGAGGGAGAAAGGGAGAGGGGCTGTTGTTTTTGTTTTTGTTTTTGTAGAACATAATTAAGTTTTACAAAAAAAAAAAAAAAAAAAAAAAAAAAAAAACGTCAATGTAGGTGAATTTTGTCTCAGGGAGCCACAGGGCAGCCTGATCTGGTATCACCAGATGGATGGAGTAACAGGGATCTTATTTGTATTTAGCGACAAACAAAATGTATTTTTATAAAAGGCTGTAATAATGTATTTTTATGTATTTAAGTATTGAATCAAACCGAGTTTTTTATTGGAAACATTCTTTTTAGAAAAAGAAAAGAAAAAAAATGAAATTACAAAAGTAAACAATTTTGGCAGCAGCTTGTTTCCCTAACAAGGATACATTTTAGCCGCAGACATGTGAAACTTTTAGATTTGTCTGTGAATCACTGCCAAGCTGTGTCCGCCAATATCAGACATTGGCCGCTGAAATGTTCATTCCATGATCCGGAACAATTCACTTTGACTTGAGCTGACACAGATTTGGAAATCTGGAAACTGTATCCTTTGAAATATGGCCCTCTGACAAATATACTGATTTGAGCATTGACAACTGGCAAAACACAAGAAATATCTAAAAGCTGAAGATAAAAGCAAATAAATCTTTCTGTTCTAAAATCCATTTTAATTGAAGTCTCCGTTACATGATGTTGTCTGCATCCATGATTAGGAGAAAATCCCAGGTGGTTTGGCGACATTAAATATGGCTTCCTCTTCATCACTTGAAGAAGAATGGACAAGTTAGAAGTCAAAACATGGAAATAAAGTCAAAAATGTTTGGGTATTCTTTAGATGAGGATTGATAATTGGTATTATTTCTATTATTCTGACTATTGCTATCATCTTGCATGTTGTTCTCACAACGTTTCGGCCGATGTAACCCCCGACTTTCTTTAGGTGTGTCTTGTCGGACTCGGGAATCTGTATGGAATTTAAAACGGAACCCTTTATGTAATCCACAGGGGTAGATTGCTCTCATTCAAGCTATGACTGGGTAGAAGTCTTGAGTAATTCGTAATTGTATTTTTAATATTGCCCGTACTGAGGATTGAACCTTCAAACTTCACAAGACTGTTATCCGTTGCACCATAGGTTGTTGCTCTCAAAAAATACCTCATATTTTATAACAACTATTATTGAGTACGAGTGGGACCCTGTGAAAATTCCACGGTGCTTCCTACATCAATTTGTATAATTTACTGTTAATAATAATAATATTCTATTTGAAGTAACTTAAAAATTGTCATTGTCAGCTAAATATTCTTTAAATAAAACGAATATGTTTCTTCTTTATTTAAAATTGTAGAAATTTAATTATTTATAATTCTTTAAATAAAACGAATATGTTTCTTCTTTATTTATTTAAAATTGTAGAAATTTAATTATTTATAATTCTTTAAATAAAACGAATATGTTTCTTCTTTATTTATTTAAAGTTGTAGAAATTTAATTCTTTTTAAACCAATAAATATTCTCTTTTTTCTTACCGTAAAAATAATTGAGGGGTTATTTCTTTTGAAAGGGAAAACAAAATACATGACAGAAAAATAACGGTTTCTAAGATGAGTTGGTGATATTCAAACGAACTTAGTACTAAGATTACAAAAGTTTGCAGAACTAGACCCAATTTAGTTAAAGTTTTCTCATGTGCAATAGCGTTTTTCAGTGACGAACAGTTAAAATTAATTATTCTATCTTTTTTTTTAATTAAAAAATATTAATTTTAATATGTAAATTTGATATAAAACCAGGTGGTTCAGTGACATTAAATATAGCTTCCTCTTTTTCTATTGAAAAAGAATGAACAACTTACCAGTCAAATCATGGAAATTAAGTCACAGCTAAAAGTACAGAATAGTTAAAACTCGTAAATTAAAAAAAGAAAACAACCACATATAATTTATATCAAACGCATAAGAATGAAATTCTCTACCGAACCTGGATAGTTTTAACGCGTGGAAACGATTTCTGAGAGTTTTATCATTTAAAAAATCTTGCAAATCGTTTTCACATGTTAAAACTAACAGGATTCAACCATTTTCTTTTTTTGGTTTACGAGTTCTCGACTGTTAACTATTCTGTACTTTTACCAAAATCACAAATACCTCATATTTCTTAATAATTATTATTGAGTATTTTCTATATCTGTATGCAAAAAGATGAAAATATCTTTTTAAAACGGGAAAAATTAATGACACAGAAAAATGTGCCCCCCTCAACGTAAATACCCTCAACCAACTCGACAATCAGCAAAATCCCGCTCCTTCACTGTAGAGGTCCCCGTGATTCCGGAAGGCTTCCAACTTGAATAGATTCTTTCCTCGAACTGCTTGCCTTTGTAATCCCCTCCCTGCTTCCTGTTTCACCGACTGCACCAACATGAAGAAATTTAAATGTAATGTGAACAAATATCTTGTTGCACAATTCCCTACTTAGGATGCCCCTATACATCTGACCCCTAATTCACAGTAGGCCCTTACGTCACAGTGGCTCTGTGCCTTGTTTGAGGTGAATAAAAACACATTTTAAAAATTTAAAGAAATGGTTTTGTAAGATGAATGGTGGTATTCACCCAAAACCAAGTTCTAAGATTACAAAAGTAGTTCGAATTATTTTAAGTTAAACCACATATAATTTATATCAAACACATAAGAATGAAATTCTCTACCGAACCTGGATAGTTTTAACGTGTGGAAACGATTTCTGAGAGTGTTATCGTTTAAAAAATCTTACAAATCGTTTTCACATGTTAAAACTAGCCGAATTCTCTGAAACAACTTTTTCGAGTACAAATTAATGAATTATTCTATATTTTTTGTAATTAATTTTTTTTTATTTAAAAATACAAATATAAAATGTATTATATACAAGCTTTCATATCTATTTGCTTACACTTTGAACACTTACATCAGTTTAATTCCAAACTGATGACGTTTATTTGGATGCAATTGAAATTAAAAAATTACAGAGAGTAGCTTGAGTTAAAGAAACAGAAACACTTGAGAAAAGGGGTGATATCCCCGATATATTGTGATGTCGCGGCTTCACACATATGACTTGAGTGATCGAAGAGAAAGATGGAAGAAAGTAATACAGAGAGGACGTTTTGCAAATAACTTTTTTTCTCTATAGATTTTTATTAACCAGTAGATCGGCCCCAAAATAATAAGATATGAAAAAAATGGTTTCTAAAAGAATTGAATCCGATTACTGTCTAAGATATCGATTGGTATAGCACATTACCAGTGACTTTAATCACATAGACAGTACCATTTTAAGCACTGCGTGTAATGGTATTTGTTTGATACGCGTTTCAGTGGTTTCTCTTGGACTTTTCGAATGTTGTGCCGAGTTTAGTTTGGCATCTTAGGTTTAATCTTTCTTAGCTGAAAGCTACCTTGGGATGAATGGATGAACAATTATAAGATGTTTAATACGAGTTTATTTAGTCAACAACCACCATCACCGGCTGGTTTGGTTGCATCCAAATTTCCTTGGACCTTTTAATTAGTATTTTTTTTATTCAATCTGTTGCTAAAGTTGTTGGGAAAAATGGAAGCTCTCAATGGAAAATGTCAAACGAAAATCTGTCATCCTCCACTTCCTAATCTAAAATGGAAAACTTGCATCAAATCTGTTGCTAAGGTCGCTGGAAAAATGGTTGGATCATTCTATCGGTTCAGAAAGCACCTGGTTCCTGATGTAATCTTCTACCTACAGAAGAGTCAGATAGGTTCAAAGATGGAGTACTGCTGCCACATCTGGGGAGGTGCCGCTTAAAACACTCTATTGCCTTGTACCAAATTAACTTTGCAATCTTGTGAAGGTGGGTGATATTTTCTTTTCTGTTTTTAATAGATTCAAATAATCGACTAGAAAATAATTTTGACGCCTTTAAACTAACAATGTATGGCTTGAATTATAGTTTAAAAAGAAAGAACAGTCGAGTATTATGGTTCGTTTGTGCTCCTAAACTAAAAGGAACATATTTTTCTGCAACAAAAGAACCGTCCTTTCAATTGCTTCCTTAACAATAGAGGAGAAAGAGACTACCAACGACTCTTCTGCAAGAAAGGGTTTGTATGGAAGAGAAGAGATAATCCTCCACTAGATGTCAAAGTCGATTTTGTATTCTGTCAAGGTAAGAAAGAGTGATCTGAGCGCCACCTCCCCAGATGTGGCATCAGTACTCCATCGTAGAATGTATCTGACTCTTATATAAGTAGAGGATTACATCAGGAGGCAAGTACTTTTCTAGAACAGTAGAATGATCCGACCATTTTTCCAGTGGTCTAAGAAACAGACTGGATATTGATTTACTCCTCTCCAGGAGTTAGGCACAAGGCCAGTTTTTATCTTACTCCCACAAGTAAGATGTGACCCAAGGTCGGGTCGGGAAAGTGGGGTTTAAAAATTGCCTGGGCAGCCCCGTCGGCATTCCCCGGTAGGGGCACCTCAGGCAGTAAGCAATAAACTTACTCCTCCCCAAAGAGGGGAGGCGAAGCTTGGGAGGGTGGACCTCCTAGAACTGCACAGGACAGACCCATAGACCGGCGTGAATCAAGCCCCGAAGGCCAAGACAATACCAGTTTATGGGGTGCAGTATCCATCGGAACAGATACTACACATTGATCTTAGCCAAAAGGCCAAGAAACAGACTGGATATACGTCTTCCATTCTAGAGT
Source organism: Sepiola atlantica (assembly GCA_963556195.1). Lineage (NCBI taxonomy): Eukaryota > Metazoa > Mollusca > Cephalopoda > Sepiida > Sepiolidae > Sepiola > Sepiola atlantica. The sequence goes on from OY744528.1 coordinate 28,797,263, forward strand.
CTGGTAGTTAAGGGTGACAGATCTTTTCTTTTGTACACTTTCCAGTTAAATTTTTCGCTTACATTTTTTTTCACAACTTATCAATGTTTGTGAGCCACTCGAGTATAAAGGGTAAAGAGATTGTCGGTTGAACGGTTATTGCCACCGCGAAAACAATTGGTAACAATGTGTGGAATGAGCAGAAGATTAATTATCCAAAAGAACGGCTCAACAAGTATTTGTTTACATTAGACTGTAAGACGACCATATTGTAGTCGGTTGGGAAGCAAACTCGTGGTATTTTGTTCTACAGATGGGATGTTCCAGAGTAGAAATTTTGTTTGTTCATAGAAGTTCTGTTTCGTTTCTAGTACAGAAAGAGAGAGAGAGGGAAGGAGAGAGAGAGAGAGAGGGAAGGAGAGAGAGAGAGAGGGAAGGAGAGAGAGAGAGAGAGAGGGAAGGAGAGAGAGAGAGGGAAGGAGAGAGAGAGGGGGAAGGAGAGAAAGAGGGGGAAGGAGAGAAAGAGTCGGAAGGAGAGAAAGAGAGGGAAGGAGAGAGAGAGAGGGAAGGAGAGAGAGAGGGAAGGAGAGAGAGAGAGGGAAGGAGAGAGAGAGAGGGAAGGAGAGAGAGAGAGAGGGAAGGAGAGAGAGAGAGAGAGAGGGAAGGAGAGAGAGAGAGGGAAGGAGAGAGAGAGAGGGAAGGAGAGAGAGAGAGGGAAGGAGAGAGAGAGAGGGAAGGAGAGAGAGAGGGAAGGAGAGAGGGAAGGAGAGAGAGAGGGAAGGAGAGAGAGAGGGAAGGAGAGAGGGAAGGAGAGAGGGAAGGAGAGAGGGAAGGAGAGAGAGAGAGAAGGAAGGAGAGAGAGAAGGAAGGAGAGAGAGAGAGAAGGAAGGAGAGAGAGAGAGAAGGAAGGAGAGAGAGAGAGAAGGAAGGAGAGAGAGAGAGAAGGAAGGAGAGAGAGAGAGAAGGAAGGAGAGAGAGAGAAGGAAGGAGAGAGAGAGAAGGAAGGAGAGAGAGAGAAGGAAGGAGAGAGAGAGAGAAGGAAGGAGAGAGAGAGAGAAGGAAGGAGAGAGAGAAGGAAGGAGAGAGAGGGGGAAAGAGAGAGAGGGGGAAAGAGAGAGAGGGAAGGAAGGAGAGAGAGGGAAGGAAGGAGAGAGAGGGAAGGAAGGAGAGAGAGGGAAGGAGAGAGAGAGGGAAGGAGAGAGAGAGAGGGAAGGAGAGAGAGAGAGAGAGAGAGAGGGAAGGAGAGAGAGAGAAAGGAAAGTTCTTTGCTGTGGTTGTAGCTAGACGAGTTCTTGCTGTGAATATGACATAAAAGAAAACTCCATTTTTCCATAAATAATTCATACGGAATGGATTAATCAGAATTACAAATTTAACCCCACCCCGGTTTAATTAGTTTTTGAATGCACTGCAAATAATTTGTCCAACCGATCTTAAGAAGACATGGCTTAAAATCATGACACATTCAAATTCTAACATGAAAATAATTTATTAAATCTTTCTTTTTTTTTTTTTCAAAAACTCTTTGATTCCTGATGTTCGAATGTTCCGATGATTTTATGTTTTTTTTTTTACATGTATTTTATTTTTTTTCAAATTTATCGGAAAGGATTGATGGAAAATCCTTTTCGAGCCAAACATTTCTTTTTTTTTTCTCCCCCTTTCAACTTCGAATCATTTTAAACCGCAACCGTGACTTCTTTTTCGTGTCTTCTTAAATCAAAGAAATGAGAAGTTATGACTTGCTAAGTTGTAATTAGAATTCCCGCCAATTGATGAATCCATTATTCATTCTATGGGAATAGAACACAGAAAGCCTACGAAACATACAAATGGCAACATAATCCGATTTAGCTGTAATTAATATTTGTTTGTGTTTTTTTTTTTGTTTTGTTCATTTTTTAAGAGAAAAATAAGCCATCTAATTGGCTGGATTTTGTTGAAGTAAAACTGAGAGAAAACAAACGGTTTTGATGTAACTGCAACATTAGATTTCAAGGTGGCAAGAAATTTTCATTAAAGATTTCACCTTTCTGTCACAATTTTAGGTGTTGAAAATCTTCAATGACTTCATCCTCATCAGCAGCATCATCATCATCATCATCATCATCATCAGCAGCAGCAGCAGCAGCATCCGGTTTTGGTATTTAAGATGCTGCGAGTGTCCCAGACTGGGAAACATCAGGCAACATCTCATGCCTGCTCTCCATACGGTCTGATCCAAAGGGTTGATATTAGTCATGCTGTATGCAGTCAAATCACTTCTTATGTACTCCTCGGTCTACCACACTCCCTTGTTACTGCGGTATGGAGTTGATGGACGAGGTGGCACGCTGTACATGACAATACCACTTGAGACACCAAGCGCGTAAGAAATCTAAAATTTCACCAATACAGAAGCTTCTGATTAAGCATGGTTGAAAGGACTCTTTCCTCGAGCTTGTTGACTCACATCCACCTGATCATAGTACGGTCACTATGCCAAAGCCATTGCAGATCAGAAGCGTTTGGTGCCCATGTCTCACTGTCATGCAAGATGGCAGAGCAAACACAGGCCGAGAAGACTGGGCCGGAACTGGGCCATTTTGGTGGCCCTCAAATCTGTCGGGCTGAGACATTAGTCCTGGGTAGTTCTAGGAGGTCCAACTTCCCAGGCCTTGCCTCCCCTCTTTGGGGGTGGAGTAAGTTTTTTGCTTACTGCCTGAGGCACCCTGACCGGGGAATGCCGACGGGGCTGTCCAGGCAATTTTTTATAGGCCAGAGTGCTCCTTCTTTAGGGGCACTGGCTTGACTCTCCCCCACCTTTCAGCCTTGTGCCACATATTCCCGCGGTGGTACGAAATAAATACCTGGAACAACACCAGTCAAGACTGACATACAACCATTCTTGTTCTCTGTTGTATTATACTTTTTTCAATATATTTGTTTTCTTTAGACTCACAGTTCGTGTTTTCCTTTCAGACCCTTTACAGGACCACCACACTTACCGAGTTATTTATATATAAGAAAGTAGTTTTGAAATCTATGTTGATGGAAGGTTTACTTGTTATGTTAAAGACTTGGAGGATGCTATGGAAAGTAAAAATCTTAGAGTGAATGTTAGCAAGATCAAAGAGATGATTAGCGGTTGTGGTAGTTTGGTGGTATGGTAGTTTTGTTTTACGGCATATCAACCCTTTTTGGGTTATTTAATGCCGAATCTGGTCATTATAGTAAAAGTTTTTATGCTTCAAGTTCTTTATATCTTCAAATGTTTAATCATCGTTTTTGGTTTGGTAGTTTTGTTTTACGGCATATCAACCCTTTTTGGGTTATTTAATGCCGAATCTGGTCATTATAGTAAAAGTTTTTATGCTTCAAGTTCTTTATATCTTCAAATGTTTAATCATCGTTTTTGGTTTGGTAGTTTTGTTTTACGGCATATCAACCCTTTTTGGGTTATTTAATGCCGAATCTGGTCATTATAGTAAAAGATTTATGCTTCAAGTTCTAAAAATAAAATAAAAAAGGGGAGGGAGAAAGGGAGAGGGGCTGTTGTTTTTGTTTTTGGTTTTGTAGAACATAATTAAGTTTTACAAAAAAAAAAAAAAAAAAAAAAAAAACGTCAATGTAGGTGAATTTCGTCTCAGGGAGCCACAGGGCAGCCTGATCTGGTATCACCAGGGTTGTAGTGTTGGAAAATCCCCCAGAAAGAGAAAAGTTCCCCTGCTCAGTTTGTGGAGAGGGAGTCGGATGCAACTCAATGTTTGCATACTTGTGGTACTTGTATGCATTAGGTGCAGAAAAAGTGCACTGGAATTACAGGTAGCTTAAGAGATGATAACCAGTTTGCATGCAAGAAGTGTAAGAAAATGAAGACAGATGAGAACTCAGATGTTAAGAAAGTATATTTGAATGTGGAGGCTCTTTTGATTACAAATCTGTTAGGTGAAAGGCTGGGGAAAATACAAAATGCTGTTGAGATAAATGAACCCAGCATCGTGGTCAAGCAAAACTCTTATATTTACAAACTGTTATGAGATGCGTACAGCTACAATCCCATAAAATGTACATGCATGTATGGAAGGACTGAGTAAACAAAATGGCACCGGAGAAGAAACCTTTCACATACAAGTGTTTTTTTTTTTTGCAGTTTGTCCTATCTAGGATTTTCTTGTTAGTGACGGAAAACTGTGATACATGCTTTCAAATACAGATTTTCTGACAGTGTTTTCTGTCAAGGTCAAAATGCCTTGACACCGGCTCTTTCTAAGACTTGTGACCGGCCTTCGGACTAGGATCAAATTGCAGTATCTGTTTTGTCTAGACTGGGACAATTTTTATTTTTGTCCTAGAGTGCCTAAGATAGAACTCTTTTTTTTTCTGTCCCACTCTCTATTTTATTCCAATAAATTTATATACACACACACTATATATATATATATATATATATATATATATATATATAGTGATTTATATATATTACTCTTGTTCCAGTGTTCGAACTGTGCGACTAGTTTGACTAATTATGTCTACACTGACGATTCCGTAAGGATGAAACGTATACGTATGTAGATAATTAAATATTTATTATTAAATAACTATTTGTCGCCCTCATTTCGGTTGGCCACTCTAGTGAGTAGTATTAATACAGCCGTTAAAATCATTGTTTTAAATGCATGTTCCTTCATTGTTGAACACTGTTTATGACGGTTGACTATCGTGCCTGCTCAGTATACTGGTATTCAACTCTCACCGATTTATGCAATTATTCATGGTGGCCGCATCAGTTAGGCATGGGGATTTGAGTTAAACATGACTCTTGTTTTGGGGTTCAAATCGTGCGACCAGTTTGAATAATTATCTCTACACTGACGATTCTGTAAGGATGAAACGTATACGTATGTAGATAATTAAATATTTATTATTAAATAATTATTTACATATACACATATATATATACATATATATATATATAAATTTCATCAATTGACGATATTTTAAGTATAATGTAAATGTGACTGCAAGAAATCTAGCTAATAGTAGGATAGAAAGAGGATAACCACCGATCCTCACTCCCTACACTTTTGATGACCCCATGCCAAATTTGTTCAAATGTATTTTATATTTTTGCAAATAAATAATTCAAAGTGTAGTATCTGTTCTGTCTTCAATTCGAGGAGAAATCCATTTGCAACTGGTACACTTGTTATTTTTTCCCTATCCCAAATGCTCTTTTTGGGGAGTTTGGTATCATCCACGTTAAAAACCGATATTGTGTCTGTCTAACATTGCCCTCGTGAGGAAGCAAGTAAATAGAAGCCCTTCACATTGTTGGAAATTTTCCCCAGGGTCTTTGGTCTATAAAAGTGACAATGAAATCAGCAGTTGGAGTGTCTACCTTTTTTGTATTCCACTGTTTGAAGAGTTCGTGTTTTCTTGCTTTTAGATATTACTGTTATTGTTAACTTTCAATGACTTTGTTGTGCCAAATTGTATTGGTGATTTCGTTTTTCGCCATTCTCTTCACCTTTCCCCATTTAAAAAAAAAACCTTCGTCTGCTGGTGTTTACAACCAATACACAGGGGTCTTATATATTTTTAGAAGAATTATTGAGTTATGCATATATCAGAAAATAGTGTTATCTTTTATGATGACAGAAAATCTAATTTCTGACGACAATTAGTTGTACTAGAAAAATATTATCCCCCCACCTCCGTCTCAAAAAAGAAGGTAATCGCTGGGAGGATGGTATCATGACAACATAACATATATTACAATTACCCCCCCCCCAAAAAAAGGAGGTAATGACCGAACAAACATATACTACACTATCCTCACATAGGAGGAGGCAATACCTAGGAGTATGGTATAATGACAACAGAACAGATACTAAACTACCTCCCCAAAGAAGGAAATAATGTTCAGGAGGATGCTCTCACCCCAATCCCCTCAAAAAAAGAAATGGAGGAGGTAATACTTGGGAGGATGGTATCATGACGAACCAACATATACTATACTACCTGGTCCCCCAAAAGAGGATGTAATATCTAGGAGGATGGTATCATGACCACAGAACAGATACTACATTACCATACCCCAAAGAAGAAGGTAATGCCTGGGAGGATGCTCTCATGACAATAGAACAGATACTACACTATCACTCCCCCTCCCCCCCAAAAAAATTAAATAAGATAATCCCTGGGAGGATGATATCATGCCGACAGAACAGATACTACAGTGTTCCCCAAAGAAAAAAGCAGGAGGTAATGCCGAGGAGGATAGTATAATGACAAAAGAACAGATAGTACACTACATCCCCTCAAATTGATCATTAAAACATATGACATTATTCTGAAATAATATAGTAAACTGAATTGAGACATAAAAGATTGTAATAGTATAGTTCGGCTTCAAATATGTAAGTAATAGTATAGTTTCGGCTTCAAATATATAAATAATAGTATAGTTTTGGCTTCAAATATATAAGTAATAGTATAGTTTTGACTTCAAATATATAAGTAATAGTATAGTTTTGACTTCAAATATATAAGTAATAGTATAGTTTCGACTTCAAATATATAAGTAATAGTATAGTTTCGACTTCAAATATATAAGTAATAGTATAGTTTCGACTTCAAATATATAAGTAATAGTATAGTTTCGACTTCAAATATATAAGTAATAGTATAGTTTCGACTTCAAATATATAAGTAATAGTATAGTTTCGACTTCAAATATATAAGTAATAGTATAGTTTCGTCTTCAAATATGTAAATAGTATAGTTCGGCTTCAAATACGTAAACAATAGTATAGTTCGGCTTCAAATGTATAAGTAATAGTATAGTTTCGGCTTCAGACAAACAGATACTAAATTTCTATTAGTAACAGATAAAAGGCTCAGCAAACTAGCAAATACTGCGTTGGTGGGAGATCAACTAACTAAGCATAATATTCAAACTAAAAGTAGTTTTTTAATCACCAGTTGACATACAACCGTTTAGTTCAACTTTCATTTTCCTTAAGTTTTCTCAGTAGCATTTATTATCTCATCTTGCTGAAACCACTATTATTTCTTCCAGATATTTACTAGCTCAACCTTCCCAGCGTTACCCGGGAATATTCACTTTGTTTTTACTTGTTTAACAATACGTCGGATACATTCCACGGACCTTTTCCAAGAAAAAGTACTCAATAGTAAAGATGCGAATCTACCTGCCGTTTTAGAAATAAAGACAGTTTAGAGTTTGAGATTAGAAATATTTAAACGTATTTGAATGCAATCAACTGGCCATTTTAAAAGGAAAGATAGTTGATAGTAAATATTAAAAGAAAGTTATGGTATATATTTCTAAAGTTCAATACTTGAGTACTACTGACATATTTCGGCTGTTTGTGGAACTCTCTTCTTGCTGACTGTTTTCCTCCTACCTATAAGCTTGTTTTTTTCAAGACTAAGGCCAATAGGTATCTCCATTTTTTTTTGCGATAATCATCTTTCATTCTTGTTAGCTCCTTAGATCAAGTGGCTTTATGCCTTGTCTAGAGCGATTTCCATGAAAAAAAAAGCAAATGATTTTTTAGTTCATTTACTGGTTGCAGTTTCATAGGGGACTTTTTTTTTCACTCGACACCGTTTGATACATTCTACGGACCTTATTATTCAAAGAAAGTAATCAAAGAAATCTTGTAGCGAATTAAGTCTTTAAAACATTGGCATTCATGAAGTATAGTTAACAGCTGATAAATCGAAAACAGACAAAATATGCAATAAATCACTTTTACCAAACGCAAGAAAAGTTAATTGTTTACCGATCTGCATAGTTTAAAGTTCTGAAACTGTTTTAAAGTTGTTTTTGCATTTAAATACAAAATTTCGTTGATACCTGCCAAGTAGCAATCCCACACGGCCTTGCCAGTTGTTGCTTTCGGCTTTTATGCCTTAACAACCGAAAAATCGAAAATAAAAAATACAACTAATAACTGTCACGAAATGCATTAAAATTTAATTTTCGACCGAACTGCATAGTTTTAGTTTACTGAAGTTGTTTTAAAGATTTTTTTTTAATTTCAAAATAAGTTGCAGTATTTCCAAGCTTATGGCTGCATGTGTTCGACTATTTTCTTTTTTAGGCTCAAAAACAAATTCTGCAGTTAAAAAAATATTGAAGGTTTCAAAACTGTAGAACTATGCAGGTTGGTAGAAAATTGAATTTTCTTGTATTTGGTAAAAGTTATTTGTTGTATATTCTTTTCTATTTCTCGGCTGTTAACTATACTGTACTGCATAATTGACACAACATTAAGGCAAAATAAGGGCGTAAAAACGAAATGAAAGTGGGTGTATTTTACATCCGAAAGTGTCAAATTTCTTACCTACAATAAAAATAACAGAATTTTTCTGCTTGATTATACCTTTTTATTTTTTTTATTTTTCTAATGATCATTTTTGTGTTAAAATCAAAAAAAATTATATATGTTCCATATGCATCACGGACGTTTTCGATTCTTCATCTGTGAGAAAACAAATGAACAAAAAAGCTGGAGAAAAGAAGAGAATTTCAAAAGACAGCCGAGAACGTGCACGTGAAGTCAGACACCAAAAGAATGAACTCGCACAGTTCCAGGAAAGACGTTAACAATTTAAATTCCAGAATGCCAAAATTAGTGTCACAGGCTAAAATTGTATTACGCTTTCCTAGAACTGTGCGAGTCCATTCTTTTGGTGTCTAACTGACTTCACATGAACGTTCTCGGCTGTCTTTGGAAATTCTCTTCTTTTCTCCAACTTTTTTGTTCATTTGTTTTTGTTACCTGAAAATAATTCGACGAATAATCGAAAACGTTTGTGATATATTAATTTTTACGATTTTAACACACAAAAAAAATCATTAGAAAAATTGAAAGAATAAAAAAGTTATAATTAAGCTGATGAATTCTGTTATTTTTAACAATGTTTTCTTATATATATATATATATATATATATATATACATATATATTAGTACAGGGGGTTAGGTACTTGGACTGCTCACTGCATTTGTATGTGACTGGCTGTTCAGGTTTCAAATCTCGGCATGACTACTCGTGCTACGTCTAGCCACACTGATTAGTCGTAGAGGATCAAACAGCTATCTGTGGATGACTATTTTTTAATATATATATATATCTGCTAGCGTAGTAAAAATACATGTTAACAGAGAAATAAAATATAGTGCTAGAAGTTCTTCTCCCGTTAAAAGGCAGCGTTTGTTGCATAGGGGTTTGGTAATTGGAGAGCTCATTGCATTTGTATGTAACCGTGTCAAATCTCGGCGCAAATACACAGGCTACATCTAGCCACACTGATGAGTCGTAGACGACGAAACAGCTGTCTGTGGATGAGTATATATATTTATTTCTATATGTATTAAAGAAGGTCAGAACAACATCGGTACCGTCGGTTTCAAATCCAAACGAAGGGGACCTATAGTTGGTCTCCTATGCCAGACTCTCTTCAGCCTCTGCATATATATATATATTGATAATCAGACTTTCAAGATTTAAGCTCAATTGATATTAATTTTTCAACTGCAGAGCATGTGTCTAACCTCTATCTTACTTTTCTTTCGTTATTCTTCTAATTCTATTAGTCTGTTTTACAATCTAATTAAAAATTACAAAGTATAGGTAAAGTATACATATTTTTGCTAGCTCTGTTAGTATGAAATATGGCGTCCATAGAGTAAACAGTATCTTATGTTCCTACTGGAACCGACATATTTAAATACTTTAATAATGTGAGTTTTATTATTTTTAGTTTATTTGACTCTTTCTGATGAGTCGCACTTATAAAAAATCCAAGATATATAACCCTGTAGTTTGGTTGTTTAAGTGACGACGAAACGGTCGGCCAAGATCCTGATCTTTTTAAAAAGGAATAAAAGCATGGTTATATATATATATATATATATATATATATATAATAGAATGAAAAGTCACACTTGGAAGCGTTGATGAAATGGCAATAATAAGGAGAATATTTTGAAAGTACAAAAATTAAGATTGATATAGTTGTGTGTGTTACAATGTGTGTTGCCCTTGGCTGTTTTACTCAGAGTGATAATAACCAGACTACATGTCATCAGAACTATAAAAATCCACGATAAAGAATAGATGCCAAACACTGATAAAAATTTTAGTAATTTTAAGAAGGGAAAAAATGATTGGAAAACACTTTTCAATAATTATCTTTATCTTATAGACAGATGTCGGCAGTTTTTGTTTGTTTTTCAAACGAACTTTTTGCTATTTTATTCAATGCACAAATATTCCTGAATAAGTGATTTAAAAATTTTTTTATCATGTATCACTTTTTTTAATCAACAACTCATTCCATGTGTGTGTTATACTAAGAATACTCGGAATAATAATAACAGGTTAAATTAGAAACTTCCAAAATATTGATAACTTTATTAAAAAATAAATTCTTAAATTGACTCAATCAAATATGATAGTATTATATTTGATGGTCAGACTATTATCATCATCAACATCATTTTATTCAAATTAGTGTGAGAGGAGGGGAGCAAGAAACCTGGAATTCTCTGGGAGTATGAATTTCATTGTATTTGATTCTAATCGGCGTTGTCCGGGAACATTAAATGTAAGATTACAGTATTACATTTGGTCTTCGTACTATTGTCATCAGCAACATCATTTCTATTAAAATTATTGTGAGAGGACGGGAGAGGGGTAGCAGAATTGTCCGGGACCATTCGTTTTACTCGGCGTTGTCCGGGAGCAATAAATATAAGATTATAGTATTATATTTGGGGAGGGGGAAATAGAAAAAAATGAAGAGAGAAGTAGAGAGATAGAAGTCTTAATAGAAATATGTCACACTATTTAATCGTTCCTATTTTTTTTTTTTATGGCCCCAGGCAACACCAGTTAGCCCTGCTAGTCAAATATAAAAAAAAGGTAATTCAGCAAATAAAAAAAACTGCCTTGTTTTAGACCGTAAATTTTTTTAAAGTGCAAGAGAAGAGGTTAATAATTTAATGTTGGCTTGGTAATCTCTCAGGAATTGAAACATTACCAATTGACAATAAAAGAAGGAATTTCTCTTAAGCTACATGAATAGACTCCATCTTCTAACTCATTAGATTTCTTCTTCATTTTTTTCCAAAATTTCAATGAGAAAAATATTAAATTTTATAATTTGTAATTATCTGCCTCGATAATTCATTAATTCCCATTCTCCTGATCTGCCTGTTTGTGCTCTCAAATTAGCCATAAAAATACATTTTATATTTTGAATCAAAGAATGCCAAATAAATTCCAGTACTCCTATTAGTGTATATTGCTGTTGCGTAAGGGCAGATGAAGTGCTTTGTAGGCAATCACCTAGAGATGGTGTCTCGATAAAAGCACTGGTCCCCATCACCTCACTGGGTTGGTGTCAGGAAGGGCATCAGGCCTATAAAAATCTTGCCTAAACTAAGGAAATGACTTCCAAAGAAAATCTGTCGCATTTCAGGTTATGTAGCTTAAATAATAACCTGGCCATAGATAGGTTAGTTTTAAAGAAGTCAATTTCTAAAAAAACGTCCAACACATGCCAGAATGTCAAACGGACGTTAAACCGAACATGATAATAATGATGATTACTTAAAACAAAATGACGGCCAACGCTTATGTATAAAAATATAATGCTATATCTTTATTGCTCGGTTGCGGTGACCGAGTATGGTTGTTTTGTTTTACGGCATATCAACCCTCCTCAGGTTATTATTATTTTTTTTTTAAATCGCTCCAGGCAAGACATGAAGCCACTCGATGTACATAGCTAAAATGCCGAATCCGGTCATTTTGGGGAAAGTTGTTATGCTTCAAGTTCTTTATATGTTCAAGTATTTATTTATGGTGTTTTGTTGAGTGAAAGGAAGAAGGGAGGGAGAGGGAAAGGGGAAGGGAAGGGAAAGGGGAGGGGAGGGAAAGGGGAGGAGAGGGAAAGGGGAGGGAGGAAAAGGGGAGGGAAAGGGGAGGGGAGGGAGAGAAAGGAGAGGGGAGGGAAAGGGGAGGGGAGGGAAAGGGGAGGGGAGGGGAGAGAAGGGGAATTGTTTTTTTGTTTTGAGTTTTGCAGAACATAATTGAGTTTTGCAAAGAGAAAAAAAACAATAAAACATCAATGTTTGATGCATTTTAGGTCAGGAAGCCGATATCTTTAGACAACCTGATCTGGTAGCACCAAGAGTGACCGAGTAGCGTCAGTAAGAATCGTGAGTTGTGGAGAGTGCACGGAAGTGGATGAAAAATTGATCCTTTAAATTCGCTAGCTAGCCACTTCTCCTCGATCTCAATTTGGACCGGTTTATATAACATTTTTGGACAGCCACACATTCTTAATTGTCATGCTTATTATTAGATTCTGTCTATGCACTAAATGTAGACACACCTCCCCCACCCCTATCAGACGTGGCTTATAGCTATGTATTGTTCATTTAATGAATGGATGTATCTCATCTGCTACGTCTAGAGGAGTTATTTACAGGTGTATCTGCATCAAACAGCCAGATATTATGCTTCCGGCCAGGTGGATGTATCTGCATCAATCAGCTTGATTATATTTCTGTGTGCCACGTGTTATATATAATACCCTGTTGTGGACTGATCCGGATTTACCCATAGTGACAGGATGGATTCGTCAGGTCACTATAAAGTCGACACCTTTGCCTAACCAAAAGGGAACTGCTTAGAGCACCGCTTATAGCATTCTGCCGAGAACCTGTATTTGCGACTGACTTATTGTATGTAATTAAGTATTCTTAATACATTTCTTATTCCTTCTATTCCTGTCTTGTGTTCTTATTTATTTATTGTTATGACTACGATATAACAAATTGGCGACGAGAGATTACGATTTAAAATCCAGTTTGTTAACACATAACAAATTGACGATCTTCAATCAAGACTCACGGGAAAAATTATTTGTTTTACTATAACAAATCAGTGATATTCGTGAAAAAAATTTGTTTTTCCCTGAACAGTGGATTTAAAACTTCGACGGAAACATTACAAAGACACAAGGAATCGCTTCTCAAGTAAGAACAATTTTTTGTTTTTCCATAGGAAATTGCCAACCAAATTGTTTTTACAATTTGACAGTGACTTTTTGAAAGGATTTGAGAAAAGATATTGTTTTCATTATATTTGGACAATACGTAATATTTTTTTCGTTTTAAAAAAGGCTACAGCGTATTAAAAAAAAACTTGTCTGAGGAAAAACAAAACAAAATATTTAAAAAAAAATGGAGGAATTGCAGCAAACTATGGTCCAATTTTTTAAAATACAAGTGGAACAACAGCAAAGTAATGATGAAAGGTTTGAAAAAATGTTGGAATTTATTGTCCAGCGAACACAAAACCCAAAGCAAGTTGGATTCTTTTCACCAGATACGGTTGCGAATTCGATTGGAGAATTCCCGTATGACCAAGACAATAGTTCAATTTTTTTCTACATGCTTTCGGAGGTTTGCCGACATTTTCAAGGAAGAATGTTCAGAATGGTTACAAGAAAAAAAGGTTCGCCTACTTCTTCAAAAATTGAACCCAGCGTGCCATGAAAGGTACTGCAACTATATTCTCCTCAACACTTGCATTTCATAAAAACATTGCAATCATCATCATCATGTTTGGTTTAACGTGTTGGACGGCTTTAAGAAATTGACTTCCAAACTAACCTATCTCTGGCTAGATCTTTATTTATCCTTCAGGTCCATTTTTATCACTTCCTCCCATGTTTTCCTTGGCCTTACCCTGTGAACTGAACCTGCTACCTCAACTGTTCTACATCTGACTAACCTAAGCACTCTCTTCCATTCTTTCAACAGTATCATACCATCGGAGTTTCCTGTTTTACATACAGCTGCCTATACTCTCCAGATTTAATCTTCCTCGTAGATCATCAGATCTAAGCCTGTCTTTAGGACTCAGATTACACATCCATTGTATCAGTTCTTTCCATGCAACGCATGTCCTCAATCTTAACTGGCAAGGTTTGACTTTCATACATTATTGCATTGCGTACATATGCTTGATAGACTCTTCCCTTTAGCTAAAGTGGTAACGCTCTGCTGGTTAGTAATGCCAGAAGTTCCCTGACCTTACTACATGCACAACTAATTCTTGCAATCACACTAGCACCTGCTTCACCCTGTGCGTCAATGGTATCACCAAGGTAACAAAACTTCTCGACAACCTCAATAGCTTTGCCATCTAAATATACTTTGTCCACATCTGAGGTCTCGTCCATCTCCATTGTCTTACACTTCTTGCCCACAAACTGGTTATCCTCTCTCAACTTAGCAATAATTCCACTGCACTTTTTGTGTACTCAATGCTTACAAGTACCCCCCCCCCCAAAAAAAAAAAAAAAAATTAAAGAAATTTAATTAAAGTAGTATCGGCAATATTTTCATCATGAAGATTTGAAAAAGGTTTGAAACTTAATCAGAGAATCGTTTACACGCTGACTTCAACGGAACCGAAAGCTCAGTTTTACCGGATTAATATGAAAACAATAATCGACTTGCTGCCCGAGTCAAAAATAATGCGGCTCACAATCACTGGACTTCTTCTCTAACTTTTAATTAAAAAGAAAAAAAAAAAAAAAAATTGACCCTCCCCCCCAAAAAACACAAATTTTTTTACCCTCCCCCCATACATAGAAATATTTTTAGTTTAAAATTTTTTTTTACCCCCCCCCCCCCCAATTTTTTTTTCATCCTCCCTCGTTGGTATTTATTTCCGTCCCACTACAGGAAGATGTGGCACACTGGCAGAAGGTGGCACTTTAACCTCTTAAAAGTGCACTTTAACCTCTTAAAAGTTGCCTGAGCCGCCCCATCGTATTCCCCAGTGGGGACGCCTTAGACAGCCATCAACTAACTCTTTCTTAAAGCGGTGAGGGTAATGCCTGGGAGGGTGGACCTCCTAGAATTACTCAAAACGAATACCACAGCCCGACAGATAAAAGCCTGACTGTCAAAAATCGATTCTCGACTGTATGCTAGGCTTTAGAAAGAAGGCAGCTTTCGTCACCTTAATATAACTTCTTTCCCACCGCAGGAAGATGTAGCACGAGGTTGGAAGGTGGGGAGAATAAGCCAGCACCCCAGAATTGGTGTACTCTGGCCTCTTAAAAATTGCTTGAACCGCCCTGCCGGCATTCCCCAGTTGGGGCGCCTCAGCCAGTTAGCAATAAATTAACTCCTTTACAAAGAGTGAAGGCAAGGCTTGAGAGGGTGGACTTCTTAGGAATAATACAGCAGCCTGACAGATAAAAGACCACCGAAATAGCCTAGTTTCTATCGGACTGATTGTCAAGGACGAATCCTTGATTGGTATGCTAGGCATAAGAAAGAAGGCAGCTTTCTTTGTCTTCTCCCAAGTCAGCAGATTTCAGACATTAAATAATTTCAGTTAATTATTTTTAACCAATGAGAATACAGATAAGATGGAGTTGTTTATTGTAGTGCAATAACCGGTCATTCGGTTTCTCATAGGTTGTGAGTTCGATCCTCACTAGTAACCTATGATTTTGACATTTCCACAATTTTCGAACTACACACCAGGCAAAGACGGACACTTTTATGATGGGGATGAGACAAGTCGGGCCATTTCTATTGCTCGATCCGGGGGGGGGGGGGTTCAAGATCATCAAATACCGCTACAAGATGATATCTGGCGAGACAATAAGACTTATAGAAACTTCTATTCATTTATCTCGTTTGATTTTTATTTCATGGATTGCCACCATCCCCAGTCTTCCAACTCTCCCTAGACCTACATGGAGCCGATAATGCAGAAAAAAGTGTCTATCTTTTGATAAATTTCGTTCTGTAGACGAGTTTGCCCTTGTAGTTTATTTGCACTCTTTCCAAAACCGAATTAGAAACTTTGTCCATTACGTGATATCATTATTGACTTGCATATTTGCAATTCTGTTTCTAGCTTTCAATCAATCATGCCGTAGAGAAGTTCATGTCTATATGGTGATCCCAATTGTGGCGGGTTTTGGTCGTTGTATAATAGGACAATATGATAGCGGTTTCTTTTTATTCAGAAAGTAATTATTTATATACTGCTAAAACTGTGTGAAGTTTGCTTGTTATCCTGTTTGTTTGTCTCCGTGTACACTAGATGACATCACAGTGAAATGGCATCACAAAGAGATTACGCCTGTCCACTATAACGGGTTCAAGACATCTGGATGATATCCTTTATGATATCATAAAATAGTGAAGTAACAAAAGGATGACTTCATCCATTAAAACAGAGAACATAGACGACCCGTGATCCAAAGTCATCTATGTGGACAGTGATTATAGTAATATATATATATATATATATATATATATATATATATATATATATATAAGACGGGGAAAATATAAGCATTCACGAAAATAAGTAAATAAATAAAACACTATGATTGTGGATTTACGTTTTTTCTTTGGTCAGTGGAATGCAACCAATCAATATATATGCTCTGAAGTCGGAAACATAACTTCATTGAGCTTGTAATCTGGAACAATTTCGATAATATAATGAGAGATATATACCTTAAAATATATATTCTTTATATAAACCAAGAAAAAAAAATATATACACTAGATGAATCATATAGTATTAAATCTGGATAAAAAGTATTTAAATGAATAACATTCTGTGGTGCGAGTGTGGATATTAAATTAGTTATAAACAAGACCATGAATACTAATAACGTTTTGATACGCCGATAATAGCCATAACATTAAACAAGCCTTAACAATTATGAAGATGCGTTCAGATAGAAAGCTAAATAAAATAATGGTACGGAAAAACATGATGTCTCACAACATTTTCATTTGGGATGAAGAATAACATTTTCCTGACTTATCAGCATCATTACATTCGGTGTAACGTCCGTTTTACATGTTGGCATGTGTTGGACGGCTTTAAGAAATTGACTTCCAAACTAACATATCTCTGATCAAGTCTTTATTTATCCCGCTTTCTCTCAAGTCCATTTTTATCACTTCCTTGCATGTTTTCCTTGGCTTTACCCTGTGAACTGGTCATTCTAAGTTAGGTGCTGAACCTGCTACCTTAACTGTTCTGCATCTACTAACCCAAGAACTCTCATCCATTCTTTCAACATGGCCATGCCATCAAAGTTTACTCTTCTGCACTGTCGAATACTCGCTTTTCCAGGGTTAATTCTATGTACAAACAAAAACCTTAACCTAACCCGACTGTGTAGTATTGTGTTTCCCCGGATGCATTATAAGCCAGGTACCCAACTTGTAACTAACTATTGTATTGTTCAGTTACAGTTATAAGCCCTTTTAAATTTGTGTATTGACCATTTGAGTTATTAAATATGCTCCGATCATCATCATCATCATATTCGGTTAAACGTTCATTTTACATGCGTTGGACGGCTTTAAGAAATTGACTTCCAAACTAACCTATCTCTGGCCAGGTCTTTATCCCTCTTTCCCTCAGGTCCATTTTTATCACTTCGTTCTATGTTTTCCTTGCCTTCCCCTGTGAACTGAATCTGCAACATTAACTGTTCTACATCTACTAACCCAAGAACCCTCATTTATTCTTTGAAAGTGGCCATACCAAGTCTCTTGTTCTACACACATCTCCCAATACTATCCAGATTTAATCTTCCTCTGAGGTCATCAGATCTAAGCCTATCTTTAAGACTCACATTACACATCCATTGTATCATTCTCATATCATTTATCTCCATGCAACACATGTCCTCAACCCTCACTTGATTGTGTTTAAAATTTTCACAAGAATGATACTCAAACTATGATCAACATTGAAGTGATTCTGGCAAAGGAACAATTAAATTGTCAGTTGCCGAAGTTGGTAAAATGCTGAAATAAAGCATATAAAAGAAGGCACACAAGACAGAGTTAAAAGGATAATGAATCTATTAAATAAATACATGAAACGTCTATTGCAAAACTAATTGTATTTTGCGCCTTGATTAAAGACCAACTATGAAATATGTCTATTTAACACCGGAATAAACGGCTCCCTTGAATGCGTCAGATTCAAAATGAAGTAAACGTCCCTTGGATATTAACTGGCCGGCTATCACATTCAAAAGAAAGGGAACACCGTTTCTGGACGTTTTCTCCCTGCAAGGACAGCTTCCAAAACAGGACGGACAAAGGATTTTTGTATCCAGCCCACATATTTAAGTGTCCGTTGATTGGTCAAGGAGAATTATCTTGGCCAATTAAATGGAACTATTTGGGAATTCAAGGAAGCCAATTCATCGTCATAAGAAACAAAGGAGGGTAATTATTTTAGGAGAAAAGGGGTAATTCTTTTGTTTATGTTGTGATGGGATAACCTGACTTCCTCATTCACGAAATAGATGGACTCGTCGAACATTCGAATTAAGACACGTGCAGTCTTAACATTCTGTCTTACGTATTCTCTAGTCGGTCTGCACTGTTACATATTCTGTATTCTGTTAGCATATATTGTATCTACAAGATATATATATATATATATCCGGAAATAAACCTATTATTCTAAAGACTTTCCACTCGAGTTATTTATCATTATATCTTCAACAAGATATATCAGCTGGCTTCGACGGATTTCGAAAACAATTCATACTTCAAAGGAGTTACCACGTAAAACAAACCACACTTCAAAGAACGAAGTCAAACGCACGTGGTGGATTTTTTTTTTGTACAACTTGAAAAAGTCGTTCAAAGAGGAAACTTTTTTTTTTTTTAAGTAAGAAACTTTTACTGTTTAAATTATAAAATGTATATTAAGCCGTGACTTAAATACGAATGCGGTCTAGTAACATTACAATCTATTCAAGTTAAAAGTACTTTTAGTAAGTAATAATATTACGGCTATTATTTTTTCCTCTAATTATTGTTTGTCGTTGTGTGGGTTTAAAAAAAAAAGAAAATAACTTTTTTGTGTTGTATTTCTGGATATTTTAGTATGGAAAAATTAGTCGAAATTACTAAAATACTGTGTACGAGTTTGCAACAACAACACCAATTACAACAGGAACAACTACAACAACAGCAACATCAAGAGTTGCAACAACAAATTCTACAACAACAAAAAAGTTTCGAAAAAATTCTAAAACAGACTACTAGTGAAAGAACAGTTTTTTTCTGCCAAAGGAATTGCAAACTCGTTATCTGAATTTGTATGCGAACCTGATTCTGCCATTACATTTCCAGCATATTTCAGACGTTTTGAAACAATATTTACTAAAAGGTGCCAGCATTGGTCGGATGAAGAACGGCTAACCCTTTTATTACAGAAACTAGGGACAGACGAGAATACTAAATGTACGAACTTGATATTGCCCAGAAAACCAGAGGAAGTTTCATTTTATGAAACTATAAACATACTGTAAAAGATATTCGATGAAAAGAAAGTCTTTTCCACACGCGATACAAATGTCTAAACATCGTTAAAACGGATAACGAGGATATTTTGGCATACGCAGGAACAGTGAACTCTTTGGTTGAGCAATTCAAGATAGATGAAATCCCCAAAGATTTATTCAAGTGCCTATTTTTCTTCAAGGACTAACCGCACCTAAGTACAAAGAAATTAATGGTAGAGAAAGACACGAAAACAACGTTACAAAGAGTGACAGAAGAATGTCAGCGTCTCATAAATGTTAAAAGGGATAATACTAAAAAACAGTGTTGACAAAGTTCAACACATAAAACCCCCAAAAACTCCTAAATTCAAAAAGACAGGAAAATGTGAGACGTGCGGAAATAATAAACATACTAAAGACGTATGTTGGTATAAGAACAAATTCTGTGAATCTTGCAGAAGTAAGGGCCATAAATGGTCTGTTTTCCGCAAGAAAAAGAATTTTGAAAATGTAAGCCTTGTGTTGTCGAAAAAAGAAATCCAGAACAGTAAAAATCAAAAATACGTAGATGTACGTATCAATGGTCATACAATCACTTTGTTATTGGATTCTGCTTCAGACAAAAGCATTATTGACGAACAAACATGGAAACAAATTGGAAAACCCAAATTATCTAAAACCAAGAAAATTGCTAAAGGAGCTTCAGGAAAAAAATTAAACTTTAAAGGAGAATTAAAGTGCGATATTTCTTTCTGTGGCAAAACTGCAAAAACGAAAGTATATGTGATTCAAGGGATTACTTTTTTGAGTAGACTGGATAGTACTCTTTAATTTATTTGAACTCCCGATGAACTCGTTTTGCAACGAAATAAACAGTGCAGAAAAGAAAAAAATTATTAAAGATGAAAAATGGAATAAAGGGTTTGGGTTTATGCACAAATACTGAAGTCAAGCTTGAACTCAAGGAAAATGTCAATCCAATTTTTAAACCTAAGAGAAACGTCCCTTTTTCCTCCTTAGACGCAATTAAGGAACTGGAAAGATTAGAAAAAATCGGGGGTATATCTAAGGTAGGCCATGCAGACTGGGTATCGCCTACAGTCGACGTAAAAAAGCTTAAACGATTGCCTAAAAGATCACAATTATCCACTACCTTCACCAGAAGACATTTTTTCAAAGCTAAATGGGGGTAAGATTTTTTTCAAAAATCAATTTGTCCGACGCATACTTACAGGTTAAAGTGAGCGAGGAATGCTCAAAATATTTGTGCATAAATACACATAAGGGAATTTTTAAGCTAAATAGGCTACCTTTTGGCTTAAAGGTCGCCCTAGCTTTGTTCCAGCAGACTATGAACACTATGCTGGCGGGTCTTGAGTTTCGATCGCCTAGTAAGACGATATTCTAGTCAAAAGTAAGAATGTTCACGAATATAAAATGCACATTAGAGCTACATTCAAACGACTAGAAGAATTTGGTTTCACATTAAGTCCCAAGAAGTGTCAATTCTTCATGGAAAGAATTAAATACCTCGGACAGGTGATAGACAGTGAAGGCAGAAAACCGGACCCACAGAGGACCGATGCAATTAAGAATATGCCTACACCCAACACAGTTGCAAAACTACAATCGTTTCTTGGGTTGGCCCAATATTATGCAATCTACATTCCAAAAATGTACGATTTAAGAGCCCCCCTTAACGAATTATTGAGGAAAGACAAAAAAATGGATTTAGTCGAAAGATTGCAAGATGGCTTTCCAGAAAATAAAAAAAATGTCTACTCTCAGATCTTGCCTTAGCTCATTATGATCCTGAGAAAGAAATCATCATTGCAACTAATGCTAGTGAATATGGAGTGGGTGCTGCACTGCTACACAAACATGAAGATGGTACTACTAAACCGATCGCGCACACATCGAGGGCTCTTCTACCGGCTGAGAAGAATTATAACCAGATAGAGAAAAAGGCATTATCAATTGTGTTCGGGGTTAAAAAATACCATTGCTTTTTACATGGTAGATCATTTATACTTCAAACAGACCATAAACCGTTAGTTACGATATTTGGATCAAAAAAGGCATTCCTACCCACACTGCTAACCGTTTACAGCGATGGGGTGTAATCCTACTGAACTATCATTTTAGGATGGAATACATCGCATCTACAAAACATGGGCATGCGGATGGATTGTCAAGATTAATTCCCCAAAATGAAGAGATTTTAAAAGAGACGGTTATAGCAGCACTAATAGAGAAAAAAGAAATCTCAGGTCTGTTGTTAAACACTATCAGAGAATTACCTGTAACTTTGGAACAAATAAAAAAGGAATCGAAAAAAATGATTTTTTATTAAAAATAAAGAACCAGGCGAGATTGAGTAAAAGAAATAAAAAAGGGAACTCAGATTTCACCTTTCTCAATCTGCGACAACACTCTAATGTACGCAGATAGAATTGTAATACCTCAATCTCTATGTACAGTTATGCTGAAACAATTTCATACCGGTCATCCTAGCATGTCCCGGATGAAATCACTCATGCGATGCTACGTATACTGGAATGGACAAGGAAATAGAAGGTTTTTCTAAAACTGTGCAGAGGTTGTCAATTGGCTGCAAGGGCGCCTCCGGTCAAAACGAATCCTTGGCCAAAAACGGATTTGCCGTGGGCACGTCTACATATAGACTATGCTGGACCGATTAATGGATATTACTACTTGATCTTGGTGGACTCTTTCTAGAAATGGCCTGAGGTATTTAAGTGCAAGCATCCTACATCTAGGAACACCATCAGTGCATTAGATGAAATTTTCAGTCGTTTTGGGGTCTCCCGGACACTGGTCAGCGACAATGGTACGGCATCCACAGGAAAGGAATTTAAGGATTTCTGTACTTCTTTGGACATTGAACACATTACTACACCAGTATATCATCCTAGATCGAACGGTCAAGCTGAAATATTTGTTAACAATTTAAAAGATTAATATATGGACACGGAAGAAAAAAGTATCATATTTTTTAGTGATTTATAGGGTAATTCCTAATGAAAACAACGACTCGAAGTTGTCACCTGCAGAACTTATGTTCGCAAGGAAAACACGATCAATTTTCGATAGATTGATACCCTATCCAAGAAAAAACTTGCTAAAAAGGAAGAAAATGTCAACATAAGAAGATACTCTCCAGGAGATAAAGTACATTTTTTAAATTTCCAAGGTGGAAAAAGTTATTGGATGGATGGCATAATTCAGAAAATGCTTGGCAAAGTGGTCTACACCATCAAAAGTAAAAAAATTTATGTGTAAAAGACACATCAACCAAATTAGACCACAGTATTCTGAAGATAATGAAAAAAGCGAGGAAGAAGTTCCAATGGAGATTCTATGTGATACTTTTGACATGCCACTACTCAATAATGTACTCGAACCTATACATATATCTCCTGGGCCAGCCTTACGAGCTGAACAAAATTTATCTTCGCCTCAAATTGGAAAGGATCCAATTGTTAAGACTAAAAAAAAAAGCACACGGGAAAGAAAACCAGTGGAGCGCTTCAGCCCAAATTCTAAAAGGAAAAAATATTAGAAGCAGAAATTTCAAGGGAAAATTTCAACTTCGGGGGGAGGTGTTGTGATGGGATAACCTGACTTCCCCATTCACGAAATAGATAGACTTGTCAGACTATAAGTACAACCATAGCGAGCAGTCAAGACATTTGAGTTAAGACACATATTCTGTATTCTGTTAACATATCTTGTATGTACAAGATATATATATCCGGAAATAAACCTATTTTCTAAAGACCTTCCACTCAAGTTATTTATCATTATATCTTCAGCAAGATATTTCAGTTTATAAAAAGTAGAAAAGAAACAATGGCTAGACATTGCTTTATAGTTAAGAACAAATGCTAGTTTAATCTTGGTAGAACTGACAGTAGAATATGAGAGCCAGTTTGCTGTGAAGGGTGTATGAGTGATAAGACAAACATGAAGAAATAAATGGATGAAAACGATTCTATGGAGATGAACAATTTTTAAATAAATGAATATTCACTAAAAAAATATTTTTTTCTGCGTTGTTTCTGGCTTTTCAAATCTACAAATTTATATTCAGATTAACACAGAGCTTTTAAGTGGGGGGAAAAATCTCTATTCATACCAACGTGCACCATCGTGTATCTCCCTCTCCTGTTTGAACATTTTGAAATTATCACCGTTAACATCACACGGACTCTTATCTTCTCTCCACAACGATGTTGAGAGCACACAACAACCACCACAAAAAAAGAAGAGAAAAAACTAAAAAAAACTAAAATTGTTTCTATGTCTGACGAGGACTGCTTTGCGGTCGAAAATGAATATTTATTTTTTAAAAAAAGTTCTGCATTGTCTTTGGCTTTTCAAACTTACAAATTTATATAAAATTATTTATTTAACAATTTTATAAGTTAAGGAATTACTATGAATGAGGAGGGATTAATTGTCTGTTGTGAAGCCGATTTCCATAGCATCCTCCATTTTGAATTTACCTTTCTCATATTAATGGTTGTCTTGTTTATGCAGGGGCAAATAATCCTGCTTCAAAATATTCCTTGATAATTTTAGGGTAAAAAAATAGCTATCTCTCTTTTCACAGATTTTCTAGATGTATTTATTTATCCATCTAACACAGAAAAATAACATCAGTATGAGATTGGAAAATGAGGATCTATAAAAAGCGTTGAGGGGATTCGTAATAGTATAAGCTTCGAGGCCAACATGGAATTACAGCCAGCAAACGCCTCGTAGAGATGACAGAAAAAATGTGAAATGCACTGTGGGTAAAAAAAGAGATATCACATGGATATCTGTATAATTATCTCTGTCATCAGAAGCAAAGATTGTTTCGATCAATGTTGTGTGAATAGTGGCATGCAACGAATGCGTCAGACGCAAAACTGTTAAAAGTGACATTACCCAAACAACACTTTTCTTTTCGCATTTATTGAACGGTTTATAAAAGGTTGATGTCCGGATTGACAGTTTAGATAATGGGGCTTCCCATCAGCGAGAGGGACACGACAGGCGAAAAGGCCGTCTCTTCTGATAACTTGACAATTATTATATCCGAAAAAAATATATATACCAGTCAAAAAAACAGTTGATAAGAAATGGTTTATGTGCAAACAGAATCACAAGGAAAGCTGTTTATGCCAACTTATTGATTGCTAAAACAACAAAACAATTCTTCTTGCCTGCTTACGTTATAATGAGTTTCTGCATCTGATCAGGTAGCATGTCTCTTTCTCGATCTCGTATCTCTTCTCAATATAAAGTTAGGTATGTATATATGTTTTTTTATGCAAGTCACTCCAGACAAGGCATGAAGCCCCTTGATGTAAGGAGCTAAAAAAAAATACTACTTTAAGGTCAAAACCTAGCCAACAATAAGTGTTAAGTGGATATATTCCGACCCAGAAAATAGTAATTCTTCCCCCTTTGTCAGAAACATCGCTCATGAAATGTGAGGACTAAAGGACAAAATAAGGGAAGCGAGAGTTACGAGGCTGCCGAAAGTAAACCCAAGATTCACTTTCTACTCTCCTTATATATATATATTTCTATGTACAGGATTCACTCCTAAACTAATTTGCCGATCATTATTAATTTTAGCAAACAGCTGCTATGCATAAGGGACCCAAATGTGGGCTATATTTTAATTTAGTTTCATTCAAAGGGTGTAAAAATGGGTTGAAAGCACTTTTCGAAAAAATTCAGATACTTCCGATTTTTGTGAAATTTTAATAGGTATGAGACATCAATTAAAAAATATTCCCCAAATTTCAGTTTCTCTGCAGTATTTTGAACAGTTTTTATTTAGGAGGTATAATATGGACCCAATCTTTCATTTGAAAATTCAAATATTTCAGATTTGCATTCAGTTTGACCCATAGTTATCAGACAGCAATTAAGTAAGATTCCCTGAATTTCAATTTCTTCTGAAGATCGATCAAGCTAAAGCCTTAAATTTTAGACATCTTCTAGAATAAAAATCATGCAATGTATTTTGATTAAACTTGGAATAAGGATTCTAGACATAAGGTTTTGTATCATTATACTTGATATGGGGATATATAAGTACGGCAAAGCTGTTCTGTTTGAGAGGAATTAATTTTACTTGTGCTGGAACAGTTATTCTTCTATCAACACCCCTACTCCAGTCATCCTATCCAATTTGCTGTATCACTGGGAGTGTTCAACTCTATTGTCCTGATGCTGATTGTTGGCTTCTAAGTTCGTGTCTATACCCTGTGCTGATAAAGAGACTTAATATTAATAAAAACTGATATCGTCTCAGAAATGATCACACGCAAACTGTTGGATTCTTGGAGTGTAAATAAAAGATCATGTCGTAATTAAGTTTATCTAAGATCTATATTGTATATATATATATATATATATATGATAATTATGGAATTAATAATCTAGTGTAATGTTACTCTCAGTCCTCACGGTTCAGTGGATCAACCATCTCCAAATTCCACTCTATACGATCTTGTTCAATCCCTTGCTTCCAAATTATCCTTGGCCGGACAAATGTCCTGCGATTCAAGACATCCATGCTTCTTCAGTGGTTTATCCAGGAAGATGAACGTTCAACCTCAGCATACCAGAGTAACCAATTCGCCCTTCGGATAACCTCTATGCTGGGCAAATGAAATGCTTTCAGTAAATCCTTCGACCTAATGTGTTGGGTTTGGTCAGATTTCACCTTGCAGATCCATCTAACCAAGGATCTGTCATTGCAGTTGGGCACGAGGGGACTCAGGTAGGGCCCAGCATTCGTTGCCATATTATATAGCTGCGATACAATTTACCTTACAATGTTATCAGAGGCAACAGCTCATGAAATTTCACCCATGCTGCCTTCACCCTTGTGGTTTTACTGAATTCATATCCACCATCTGCGCTCAGCATGTCTCCTGGATAACGGAAACAGTCAACTACCTTAAGAATGTTGTCATCTAATACAATCACTTTGTGAGGACGACCATCAATGGCGTGTCTCTGACCAGGAATCTCCTACGCTTGAAGTTAGTGTTCGGAACTAACTTAATGTTCAAGTATGTGTTATGAAATTATGTTTCACGGAAAATAAAATCCGTATTTGAAGGATTCAAATAAATTATCAATAAGAATCTTATCTGCATAATGGCTGGATTGTTACGATCCCATTAATTCAACAGCTAATTTCCTCTCTCATCTTATCTGTTATATTATCAGATCTCTTAAATCAAATCAACATATCACATGCACAAATATAAGATGACCAATTTAGATGAATAATCTATAAAGTAAAACCCGTCCCAGGACGGATAAAATTAATTACCCGAACAGAACACTTTTTATGAAGATTAAAATCAAGATATAATAATACTAAACCTTATGTCTAGAATCTTTATTAAAAATTATTTTGCAAAGTCCATAACATGATTTTAATTTTAGAAAATGTCTAAAATTTAAGCTTAAGGGGTAATGATACTAAATCTTATGTCTAGAATCCTTATTCTAATTTTAATGAAAACCATTATTTGATTTTAATTCTAGAAAATGTCTAAATTTCAAGACTTAAGCCTAAGAAGAAATTGAAATTTAGGCAATCTTGCTTAAATGGTGTCAAATAACTAAGGATAAAATTCAAAGCAAATCTGAAATATTTAAATTTTCAAATGGGAGATGGTGTCTATATTTTACCCCCTAAAAGCGCTTCCAACAGCTCCAAAGAAACTGAAATTCTGGAAATATTTATTAATTGATGTCTAATACTGATTGTAAAAATTTCACAGAAATTCATCCCCTTTGCATAAAACTAAATTGAACTAAATATATCCTATATTACATCCCCTTACGCCCAGTAGCTATATTCAAAAATTCATAATGATTGGTGAATTAATTTAGGAGAGAATCCCATACATAAGTTATTTTGATGACACACTCTTTATCTACCCACATCCCATTAGTCTCCCTGACATAGCCGACAAACTCAATAAAATTGAACACGCCATTTCCTTCACCTCCAAACTAAAAAAATAATGACGTCCTCCACTTCCTTGATATCATTCTGCACAACACCCTGAACGGCCTAAACTTTTCAGTTTATAAAAAAAACAATGAATAAAAATGATCTTATACATTTTTACTCCGACCACAACAGTATAAAATCTGGAATGATCATAGGCTCAGAGCTCTCAGAATTTGTAGCCCAACTAACCTCTGCATGAAGAAACTTATATAGAGAGCTTTAAAATATACAAAGCTTTAAAATATCCTTAATTGTTCATGCACAACGCTAAACGCAAAGGTTTTAATATCCACTACAAAAAACACACTAACATTACTACCATTGGGAGACTGTGTCTCCGACAACAAAGGAAAATACGTATATATTGGCTCGACCACCACGACTCTGTCCAGGAGGTTCACCATGCATCTATCCGATAATAGTGCTATAGCTAGACACCTTACTAATGAACATTCCTGTCCCCGCTCTCAAATCCGAAAACTTCTCGTAGACAATACTAAAATCTTAGAACATAATACTAATACACAAAAAATTCACATACTAGAAGCTTTACTCATTAAAACAAAAACACCTGCTATTAACAAGATTAATTTTAACACTAGTACTAATATACTTAAATGCTTATAATACCTAATAAATATAGTTTCATATTTAAATTTTCCCGCCATAATTAATTATAAATCTCACTCCAGGTCTTTACTTGTTTGTCATTATTCCACTGACGATGGACCCAGGCGGGTCAGAAAGTACTTTGGACCAACATGTACATTACGGCAGTTTCATCAGCCAATTTTCTTCTGAGATTAAGATTTTAATCCGGAAAATTGAAGGGATCAATACTAAAATAACCAGACAAAAATTGTCGGTTATTTTTAATAATTATATATATATATATATATATAATATATATATATATATATAATATATATATATATATATATATATAAGCGTGTGTGTAATTAAATTATAATATTGAATTATTTACTACTTAATTAAAAAATTAAAAATGAATACAAATAAAAATATTTTTATACGAATACATAATTTTTATTTACTAATTCAAAATTAAATTAAAAGAAATAAAATATATGCCATTCGTTTTTAATTTTATAAATTAAAAAAAAATTAAATAAACAAATAAAATAATACCTATTTAATATAAAATAATAATATATTAATTAAAAAGTATAATCATATAAGGCATTTGTAAACAACATAAATAATGATTTATAAAAAATAAAATATTTTTATATATTGTGCTGAATTAATATTAATTTTCCTCGATCCTTATCCTTAAGAGGGGCGGGTATCTTTAACGTTTCTCTCCTTTAGACGGATTGAACTTTTGTTTTCTTTTTTTGAGAAAGGGGAGATTTTCTCCTGAAATATCAAAAGGTTTTTTCATCATCCTGTATTTTTTATCAATATTAACAGTAAGTCTTATATTTACTGCTATTGGATGTGAAAGATCTATTGAAAAATAAATGGATAATTGTGAAGATTAATACCTATAATATGGTCTTCGATTATCTGTTATTGTTCATCCTCTCTTTTACCATTCCGGGTTTCTGTATTGCTTTCAGCCTTCATAAATACATATATACTTCAAAAAATTTGTTTTATATACCATGTCATTTTTTTATTATAAGAAAAATAAACTCGAAACTATTTATGGGATTTAAATTTCACAAGTGCTCAACTTTAATTTCTTAAAGGGGCTTATTATCAAATTTAGAAATAAATATTAAATTATTAATACTTACATATATATATATATATATATATATATATATATATATTCTGTTAAATACAATGGACAACTTATGTCTGCATATTTTTGTCTTGATTCATTCCAATTTCATTATGTATTACTTTGTTTCAAACGGGAACTGGCCGATGTATTCGCCATACTCACTTATAACGGTAGTACATTCGGATCCATCTGGATCCATGTTCAGGGGTGGTTATCCAGTAAAGAACCTACTCAGATATTTATAGTTTTTTTTTTGTTTTTCTTTACAGAAAAACAAAACAAACAAACAAACAAAAACAAACAAAAACTATATATATATATATATATATATATATATATATATATACACATAGTAAGTTATGAAAATATATTTATGGCAATCAAGCTACAAAGAGGCTCCCGCGTTTCATCCCCGGGAGGAATCTCCAGGCTCATATATGTAAATAATTTCTTACAAGAAACTAGGAGAAAATACTCCCCTTCCCCGGAAACAAAAAAGTAAAAAACTCCCGAGAGGAAAATGCAGAGCAGATATAGCTAGTAAAATCCTTTGCTCTATAATAAAGATCAATTTGTATTTATTTATATGTGTGCATGCATATATATATACATATATATATATATAGCATTAGATAAAGTGAAAGAATAAAATAAGGTGCAAATCAAATTTTATTACAATTCAAAGTTCAAGCAAAGTAATTGAAAGTCCTTAACTCATGAGTTTTCAAAGAAAATCTCTCCTCAAAGGACCATTACCACAATGAAATTACTGCAGGTAATAAAATTAAACTTTGAAAATATATAAAAATATATAAAATACATAAAAGTATATAAAACATCAAATATATCGGCCCAATACGCACTTTTTAGGTAAACTTATACAGTTCATCCAGTCATAAAGTTTAAAACAATTTCAAGAAAGATGTCAAAGAAGTCTATTAAAAAACAATCCAGGTGGTGAATGGTAGTCCAAAAACGAAAAAGTTATCCAGGTGGGAAATTTGTTTGCTATCGATGCAGTAGATGACAGTGAAAAGTGTATTCAGGGTGTATGCAAATTAATAAAACGATAGAAAAAACAAAATCATATTAAAAGTTCAGAAAACTCACTCGGTGTTGAATATTATAATGTCCAATTAAGGGTTCTTATGAGCTGATAGGAGTTGTGCAAACCATAACTTCCTGGTTAGATGCAAGCGCCACTATTAATGCTCTATCCAGTATATTGAGCTTCATTTTTATCCGGATGTTCACTAATTAAAGATATTAGTTGCCTATTATATCTTTTGTTGTATTAACCATATATATATATATATATATATATATATATATATATATGCTTTTCTCTGAGTAACAAACGTGCCGGACGAAACCATTTCTAGTGTTTAGAAGAGTGAGGAAGCAAATAGCAAGTCAGAGTTCCCCACCCGTCGTCTGAAATAAATTTGGAAAGAAATCCTCCACTCTATTTCCATAATGAGACGTCTTCTTTCTTTTTTTTCTTTTCTTCTTTCTATACTGGTTAATACGTTTTTTGTTTTCCAGTTGGAGACTGACTCTTTCTTTTATTTGTTTAAACTTCACCATTAAGACGTTATTTTATACGAATATCAGTGCGAATTCTTGGAAAGCATACCCCCCCCCCCCCGTCATTTTTAACGGGGGTTATACACTCGTATAAAATAATAATTCAAGAGATAGCTTGATATCAAATTAAGCTAAGATCAAAAAAATATTGGTAATCAGATGAAGGGGATAGTTGAGCTTACACGTATTTGATAGCATTGTTTTCGCTTGCAAATCTTTGTATATCTTTTGAAAAAAGTGAATAATAAAATACAGCTAGTAAAAATAATCGGAGAAAAATATTTGTTTGTTGAAAAACAAAGAACGGCTGATACAACAAAAACTTAATATATTTGTACAATAAAGAGTGAGAATCTTTTGTTGTTTAAAAGTATTATGAAACAGATTATGTTCAAAGGCATAAAATGGTTGTGCTTGAGATATTTTTAAATATCAGTTATACAATGACAAATAAAGGAACACACAGCCATTGAAGAGATAAATAAAGGAGAATGGGGAGAAATTGAATAGCGAAGAGAGGAGAGAAGAGAAATTGAAAAGAGAGACAAGAGAGGAAGGGGAAATTTAATAAAGAGGAAAGGGAAGAGAAAAAATTGAATGGAAAGGAGAAAGAGGAAAAATTGAATAGAGAGGAAAGAGAAGAGGAGAAATTGAATGGAGACGAGAGGAAGGAGGAGAAATTGAATGGAGACGAGAGGAAGGAGGAGAAATTAAATCGAGACGAGAGGAAGGAGGAGAAATTAAATGGAGAGGAGAGGAAGGATGATGAAATTAAATGGAGAGGAGAGAAAGGAGGATGAAATTAAATGGAGAGGAGAGGAAGGATGATGAAATTAAATGGAGAGGAGAGAAAGGAGGATGAAATTAAATGGAGAGGAGAGAAAGGAGGATGAAATTAAATGGAGAGGAGAGAAAGGAGGATGAAATTAAATGGAGAGGAGAAGAAGGATGATGAAATTAAATGGAGAGGAGAGGAAGGATGATGAAATTAAATGGAGAGGAGAGAAAGGAGGATGAAATTAAATGGAGAGGAGAGGAAGGATGATGAAATTAAATGGAGAGGAGAGAAAGGAGGATGAAATTAAATGGAGACGAGAGGAAAGAGGGGAAATTAAATAGAGACGAGAGGAAGGAGAAGAAATTAAATGGAGAGGAGAGGAAGGATGATGAAATTAAATGGAGACGAGAGGAAGGAGGAGAAATTAAATGGAGAGGAGAGGAAGGATGATGAAATTAAATGGAGAGGAGAGAAAGGAGGATGAAATTAAATGGAGAGGAGAGGAAGGATGATGAAATTAAATGGAGAGGAGAGAAAGGAGGATGAAATTAAATGGAGACGAGAGGAAGGAGGATGAAATTAAATGGAGACGAGAGGAAGGAGGAGAAATTAAATCGAGACGAGAGGAAGGAGGAGAAATTAAATGGAGAGGAGAGGAAGGATGATGAAATTAAATGGAGAGGAGAGAAAGGAGGATGAAATTAAATGGAGAGGAGAGGAAGGATGATGAAATTAAATGGAGAGGAGAGAAAGGAGGATGAAATTAAATGGAGACGATAGGAAGGAGGATGAAATTAAATGGAGACGATAGGAAGGAGGATGAAATTAAATGGAGACGAGAGGAAGGAGGATGAAATTAAATGGAGACGAGAGGAAGGAGGATGAAATTAAATGGAGAGGAGAGAAAGGAGGATGAAATTAAAGGGAGAGGAGAGAAAGGAGGATAAAATTAAATGGAGAGGAAAGGAAGGAGGATGAAATTGAATGACGAGAGGAAGGAGGATGAAATTGAATGACGAGAGGAAGGAGGATTCAATTGAATGACGAGAGGAAGGAGGATTCAATTGAATGACGAGAGGAAGGAGGATTCAATTGAATGACGAGAGGAAGGAGGATTCAATTGAATGACGAGAGGAAGGAGGATTCAATTGAATGACGAGAGGAAGGAGGATTCAATTGAATGACGAGAGGAAGGAGGATGAAATTGAATGACGAGAGGAAGGAGGATGAAATTGAATGACGAGAGGAAGGAGGGTGAAATTGAATGACGAGAATGAGGATGAAATTGAATGACAAGAAGAAGGAAGATGACATTGAATTGAGAAGGAGAAGGAAAAGTTAAATAGAGAGGAGAAGTAAAAGGAAAAGTTGAATGGAGAAAGGAAAAGTTGAGGAGAAGCAGAAGGAAAAGGAGAAGAGAGAAGAGTTATTGAATAGAAAGGAGAGAGAAGAAGAGAAATGGAATATAGAAGAGAGGGAAAATGTTCAATTGAACAGATAAAGAGAATTTTTTAAAAAGAGGAGAGGGAGAAAGATAAATCGAACAGCAAGAAGATGAGAAATTGTATAATGAGAGGGAAGGGAAGAAATTGAATAAAAAGGATGTGAAGGAGTAGAAATTTAATAGAAAGGCGGAGGAGGGGGATAGAGATAAATTGAATAGATAGGAAAATGAAGAAGAGTAATTGAATAGAGAGGAGAAGGGTGGGGAGAAATCGAATAGAGAGGAGGGGGGATGAGGAGAAATTGAACATAGAAGAGGGAGGAGGAGAAAGTGAGAAGAGGAGAGGGAGGAGAAATAGAACAGAGGAGAGGGAAGAGGAGAAATTGAATAGAGAGGAGGGAATAGAAAATAAATTGAATAGAAAGTTAAGAAGGGGGAGATAAATTAATTAGGCTGCAAAGAGGAAAATTTTATAGCAGATTAACTATCTATAAAAAGTAGACAACGATCAAAGAAACAAATACATATAGATAATCACTGAAAATATTCAGTAGCTGAAAGATTTCTCCATTTCGGGGGCTTTTGTTTTTTTCATTTTTTTTTTCTCTCTTGATTCTGATCAAACGTTATATTGCACTTTTGTAATTGTTTCGTATTCCAGTTTTTATCGAATTCCTGGATTCAAAAAACAAAACAACGAAAATAATATTCCCTTAAGACTACAAAAAGCCCCTCGAATAATTATTTATTCAGAAAGAAAAAATGTTCCGAGAAGATAATATTGTAAAGATATGTTAAAAGATAAAAAAAAATAAAAAAATAAATCAGTAGATATATATATACATACATATACACACACACCTATGTGTATGTATATATATATATAGTCACAAAAATGACTACATACATTTCTACTCCCACCACCATAGCAAGATCAAAACAGGTATAATTATAGGCTTCTTCCTACGCGCCCTTAGAATATGTAGCCCCCTCACATAGATGAAGAAATAAAGTACATTTTTAACTCCCTAAAAACATTGCAATACCCCACACATTTTATATTAAATGCCAAGAAAAAAGCCTTCCAAATATTCTCCAGAAACACCACACAAAAAAATCAAACTCCTAACACCTCTCTAATAGACAGACCCCTTCTCCTACCCACGCACTCCAATAACACATCCATATGCAACACGCTTAACAAACTAGGCATTCCTACAGTACAAACCACATATCAATCCATAAAACAAACTTTAAACACATCCAGACATTTCCAAAAAACACCCACATCCCATGCCGGCTTATATACTGTCCCTTGCAATGACTGCCATCAATTTTACGTGGGAGAAACACAACGTGAATTAAAGAAACGATTAAATGAACACAAAAGGGACATAAAAAACAACAACCCTCTTAGTGCACTTTTCTCCCATGCACTAGAACATGGTCATGCGTTCAAATTTGAACAAGCCAAAATCACTAAATATATCCACAACAAATCTCGGCGAAGATTATTAGAAACTGCCCTCATCACCGCCTCCACCACCATCAAGCAACGTAATGGTTTCTTTAACCTATCACCCTTAATAAGCAAGATCATCCTCACAGAACAAAGACTCTTGCCTGATCATGGTTAAACTTTTTTCATCTCCAACCTCTATAACACTCTCCCATTTACTTTTTCCCTTTCTTTTTTCTCCTTGAATCTTCATTTTCTCCTTACTTTTTCCTCACACTTTTAATACTGCAGTCCAAATAAACTTTCTCATGTTCCAAATATCTCAAATATTCCATACCCACCCTTTCAATCACCGCCCTCCCCCCCCCCAATCCCTCACTCATTGCAATCATTTTCCAAATATTTTAAATATTTCACACCCTATCACAACAAATCCTCCCTCTCCCCCACTCAACTATTTTCTCCCATACCCCTTCCTAAATTCCCTCATTTTCTCAAAACGCTCTCTAAGACCATAACTTTCGCCCATCCACCAAAATCACAGCCCCCCTTCCTCTCTACCCATCCTCCTTTCCCTGCATACACCCCCCATACACAAACATTCCAACTTACTTTTTCCCCTTCAATCTTGAACCGCAGCCATCTGGTCAAACACCCCCCTCCCCCCCTCTTCCTCACCTCCCTCTCTGCCATCCACTTTATCCCTGCTCATCCCCCACCTCTTTCTCTTGCCACCAGCCACAGTAGTTCTGGCTCACCCCATCCTTCCATTTTTTTCCCCACTCATTCTTTTCTACATTCATTTCTATTTCTCCAACAAATACGGACGTCCACCCAGCAGTTGGCCACTATTTCATTCTATTTTTCCCAATATGTCTACCCTACATGTATCTGTGCTTGCATGACATTTTTTCTCTATTTTATCATCCTGATGAAGTCTTATAAATAAAGACGAAACGTTGATGTACACATAAAAAACATCCATTTTTTGGTTTTCCTTTTTCATTTTCCCATCACGTCGGATTACTTTCATCCTTCTCTTCCCATATATATATATATATATATATATATATATACACATACATACTAAAAGAATACCTATCACAGAACAGGTAAAATTGCTGGTCTGAAACGAAAAGTTTTCACTACATTTATGTCCCCTTACGATAATTAAAATCAAGATAGAATGATACTAAACCTTATGTCTAGAATCTTTAATCTAATTTTGATCAAAATTCATTACATGATTTTGATTCGAGAAAATGTATCTACTTTAAGACTTAAGCGTAAGGTGCCTTAAGAAGAAATTGAAATTCAGGGAATCTTGCTTAAGTAGTATCTTATGACTGGACTAAATTCTATGCAAATCTGATACATTTTAATTTTCAAATGGCCCCACATGTTCCCATATTATGACCCCTGAAAACCCTTTTAAATACCACAAAGAAACTGAAATTTGTGGAATACTTACTAATTGATGCCTAATACCTATTGTTATAATTTTTTAAAAATCAGAAGTATCTGAATTTCCACAAATGGTATCAACTTCATTTTTAAAACCTCTTTGCATGAAACTAAATATAGCCCACATTACGACCCCTTACGCATATCAGCTGTGTTCCAAAATCCATAATGATCGGT
Source organism: Sepiola atlantica (assembly GCA_963556195.1). NCBI lineage: Eukaryota > Metazoa > Mollusca > Cephalopoda > Sepiida > Sepiolidae > Sepiola > Sepiola atlantica. The sequence goes on from OY744528.1 coordinate 28,833,366, forward strand.
TAATTAGTTTAGAAGTGAATCCTGTACATGCAAATATATAAACATACACACATACTTATATATATATATATATATTAGACATATGTCGTTGAAGATCACGGAGTTCTCCCTCGACTCTGCGAGCGATTCGTCGGGGTTTCTGGTATCAATTGATGGATCATGGCGCCTAATGTTGTGTCTTGGGCCATTTCTCGGGCGCTTTCGATCTCGCGACCGTCTTCAGGAGTGTGTGTGTTGTTGTTGGTGTTGTTTGTAAAGAGCCGTATTTATATTTTTATTTTTGGTATATCTAATTATTTGCATATGTGTATATACATATATATATCTTTATTCTTTTATTTACTTATTAATTTATTTATTTATTAATTTGTTTTATTTATTTTATTTTTTATCTATTATTATTATTATTATTATTATTATTATTATTGTTGTGTATTAATTGTTGAAGACTGATAAGGCGTTAGTACCGGTGGTGAATGCTATTTTATTAATTGTCGGTTGTAATTTTTTTATCATACCAGAAACCCGAATCGCTCAGAGACTCGAGAAACTGACCAGAAAGATCATAAAGAGGGAGAACTCCGTGGTCTTCAACGACATATGTCTAATAAACGACTTTCTGCCGAAATATATATATATATATATATATATATATATATATATATATATATAATTTCTTTGTAATATAGTAGGAAAAATCCCAGCAGAGTGCTCGATTAATTAAGAATTAAAGTTAAAAATTAAGAGCATAATATTTATTTATTTTGGTACAGAAAAATTAATACAACATTCGTACCGTCGGTTTCAAGCTCGGAAAGTCTTAGCCATCCGGCTCTCTTCAGCTTCTGTTGTCATCTGTTTTGGAAATGTGAAGTCACATGACACTCTCGTTGGGACGCGTTATTTGCTCAGCGTGTTGTGTATGTTTGTTTGAATTTAAATTTAGTGTAATGAAACTGTTGAGATTTAAAACCGGAGGAGATTTGGAGGGATATAATAATATAAGATTAAAGGGAATAAAAATAAAATAAAATAAAAATTAAATTAAAATAAAATTAAAATAAAAATTAAATTTGAAATTTAAACATAAGAAATAAAAAAATAAAAAGATAAAAAACAGAAAGAAAAAAATAAATAAAGAAAAACATAAAAAGGTTTCTATGTAATTCCCGTGAGCCAATTTTATGAATTTGTATCATTAGCCGTTACTGTTTTTGGGTTTGAAGGTGTGCGTTCTGAAAGGAAAAACCGTTAGTTGAAATCGTGTTAAAATTCTTTTATTTTTATTTTATTTTAGGAATAGATGGACTTAACCAGACACAATAAATACAGTTACGACTAAGCGTCGTGGCAGTTATGGCCCAGAATCAGATGCATACTTTCTCAAACATACTTTTGTAAACACACTTTTGTTAATTATACCACTGTGTTTGTCTTGCTTTGTTCTTGATCTTCAAGACTACAACACACACACACATATATATATATATATATATATATATATATATATATATATATATATAAAATCGAAAGTAAAACAAATAGATAAAACAATTTCAGAAAACTAAACTCCTGAGAGAGAAAGAAACGATTGTGCTTAAAGTTATCATATTCCCCGGATAACCGTGAAATGATTCAGATAACACGTTGCAATGTTGTTTGTATAAAAAACGATAAATGTAGGAATGTTTTTCCCAAAAAATCATTGTGCCATTATAACATAAAATAAAGAAACCTGAAAGATTGATGGAAAACAATATTTAAGAAAATGGATTTTTTGGCACAAGTTATTGATTATAAACAAACCACAAAGAAAACGTACATCCTCATTTATATTGCTGTATACCGTTTGGAACCAGGGTAATCACGATTTGAGATAATATGTTTAAGTTAGAGGGAGCTATGGTTGTGTAATTTGGTACTTTAGTGCTCTCTCTCCCCCTCAACATGGTCGTGTATTCAAAAATAAGACTCTTATTGGCACGACTTTCAAAGTGCTCAGACGTCTGTCGAGTGTTCTGCTGCTTGGCATGATTTTCGAACCCTAAAAACTTTTGTTAGTATTAATTTTATGCTCGAGTCTATCAATTCTCAGACATGGTCATACACCCAAATGAACATTATCAGTCATTTTAAAATAAAAACTGTTCTGTTTGGGGAATTCATTTTACCTGTCCTCGGATGGGTAAAATGAATTTCTCAAACAGAACAGTTTTGCACCATTTTTATGTCCGATTACGAAGATTAAAATAAGGATATAATCAAGGGAGGCGCGAGAGCGCTCTATTCCTTAATAGACTTCAAAAACGGCCTATGCTAGAAATCTCATTTCTTTGATCAATCATAACTCAAAAACCAATAAACCAAATTAGTTAAAACATTGCACAAAATTTTTATTTGATAGGTTCTATAAGTGTGTACAATTTCAGCATCATTAGTCAAGGTAACCCAGAGATCCAGAAAGTTCAATAATGAAATCATGTTATCTGTGTGTACGTACGTATGTATGTGCCACCCTGTATCTCATCAACTATTTGATGGATTCAGCTGATTTTTGGCAGAGATAGATGTTCTAGGGTCTAGTTGATGGCATTTTAATTCCAGTTTACCATATACCTTAGTTTTCCGGAAAATTCCAAAAAACCTTTAAAATGACCATTGTATTGAGGCATAGCCTTTACAAAAGTAGTGACATGATAAATGCCAGTATACTGAAATCATATGCCCTTAATAGAGTTAAGATGAAAATTCATATACACTAAATGTACAAAAGCAAGGAAATTCCCAAATGTTTACACTTTTATTGTCATTAAGGGTATGCGAGCACAACAGGGCTATGTATTTTACATGTAGGAATTTTTCTTCAGCGCACGTCACACACTTCATCCACTCATGCATAGAGAGTTATACTGTAGTGATGTGATAATGAAATGGTTTGGTTGATATGTAGTCATACCCTTAATGACAATAAAAGTGTAAAAATTTAGGAATTTCCTTGCTTTTGTACATTTAGTGTATATGAATTTTCATCATAACCCTATTAAGGCATATGATTTCAGTATACTGGCATTTATCATGGAATGATACTAAACCTTATGTCTAGAATATTTATTCCTATTTTGATCAAAATCTGTTGCATGATTTTGATTCTAAAAAATGTCTTAAAGTTTAGGCTTAAGCTTAAAATTCAGGGAATTTTGCTCAATTGGTGTGTAATGACTATGGATCAAATTCAGTGCAAATCTGATATATTTGAATTTGCTAATGGGAGATTGTGCCCATATTATGCCCCCAGAAATCCTCTAAAATACTTCGGAAAAACCAAAATTTGTGGAATATTTATTAATTATTTCACAAAAATTAGAGGTATCTGCATTTTCATGAAGGACTTCGGCCCTCTTTTTATTTCCTTTGTATAAAACTAAATTAATCTTAACCCATAAATGCTTTATTTTTTTATATTGGTTTGAAAAAGTTTTATCAAGTGAAAAACTTTTCATGAAGTAGTATTAATGATATTTAGAAAAAATATTTATTGAACAAAAATAAATGATGTTGCAAATGTGCAACAAATGGCATAACATTTTACATGTATAACAAAATACTACAATATATACATCTAAATAATCATAATGCACAAGAGAATCAAAAATAATTTTTACTTACCATTATAATGAACAGATTTAAAAGTTTAGGATCTTGAATTAGGCAAATGACACACCATGACACTCGCCCGTGACATCGAAGATACTGATTACCGATTTAGCGGGTGTGCTAATGCAACATCGTACTAACACCTACTCATACTTGTTAACAGGCTCGTTGCAGATGGGAAACAAGTTGCAGTTTGACACATTTTCGTTGAATATCATATTATATTAAACTAGCATGACCCGTTGCCCGGCGGTGCCCGGGAGGAATATAAAAGAATAAATTCAACAGCCGACAGAACGCTAATAGGTCACATCTGATATTTCTTGGAACAAAAATAGAAATTGCCCTAGCTTCCTAAAGCTGTCTACTATATTTGTGTGTTCGCGTTTTAATTTCGGCGTTTCACGTGTATGCTGCAACTTGTTTTAAGTTATGTGTTTGCTACTTCAAACTAATTTGAACCGTATTTTTTTTTGTATTATCCTAACCATAACATATCGTTTACTTCGGCCAAGGTCGGTAATCTCACGGTGCCGGGTCAAATTCATTTGAAGCAATGTTTGTGTTGTTTTGATGTTTTCGGGAAATATCTATATCGTATTTTGCTTTGTAGCAGTTAAGAAATGTTGGTGTTACTTTTTTGTTTTTTGTTTTTTCTAAATTATCCAGAAATGGCTTTAAAAAACTTTTATTTGCAAAAAAATTAAAACAATACAAAACACTTCCCAAAAAAGAAAAATTAACAAACAAAACAAAATGCCTAAGGGGGCAGGTTAGTAGGGCCCTCCCAACCCATTGCTAAGTGTTAGACTGGCCACTGTTTTCTGGGTGATCCGATTTATTTATCTACCTCCCACAAGGTAAGATGTGACACAAGGTCGGGAAAGTGGGATTAGATAAGCCAGGGCTCGAGGTGAGCATTCTGGCCATTTAAAAATTGCCTGGGCAGCCCCGTCGGCATTCCCGGTAGGGCGCCTCAGACAGTAAGCAATAAACTTACTCCCCCCCAAAGAGGGGAGGCAAAGCCTGGGAGGGTGCACCTCCTAGAACTGCACAGGACCAACAACCCCCAATAGACCGGCGTAAATCCAGACCCAAAGGCCCGGACGATACCGGTTTATTAGGTGGAGTAAAAACCCCTGGCTGACGGGAGTGCGATATCAAAGTCGCAAGATTAACTAATTTGCATACTGGTTTTGAGAAAGTTAATTTTATTAATTAACTTTTATTTGTTATTGTTTCTTAATTCAATTAATTTTTTTTAATATAATAAACAGTTCTGTTTCACAATATTGCTTTATTTTCTGGACAAATATTTAGCATTGGTGTTCAAACGTTCCTTTACAGCGACCGACTTGATTTTTCTAAATTTCAAGTGAAAAGGCAAATCGGTTTCTTGTAAAAGATAAATAAATCTGTTTCGAAATTACCAAAATGCTAATGCTTCATGTTTACAACAAAGTAATGAATGAAAAGTTTATTATTCTAAACTAGCAGGGCTAGCCGGTATTGCCCAGGGGAATAGTGATTTATTTTTGTCAATGAAAACCGAAACAACTAATTGAGGTAAAACTTACAAAAAAAAAAAAAAATTTTTTTAAATGAACAAATACGCGAGTTAATTAAAAAGAAAAAGAAACGCGAGAGAAGTTTTACTTAAGAAAATAAACTAATCCTCTCTCTCTCTCTCTCTCTCTCTCTCTCTGGCTGTTTCTTTTTTTCTTTCTTTCTTTCTCTCTCTATCTCTCTCTCATGATGCCGTAGTATTATTTTTTATTGTTTTTGAATTCAATGATTGTCTTGAAGCAATAGTTTCGTCGATAGTAAATGAGATGCTAAAAACAGATACTACACTTTGAATTATTTATTTGCACAAAATATAAAATTTACATTCGGAACAAATAAGGCACAAGGACACATGTGTGTGAGAAATGGGGATCGTTGGTCATCCTTGGTCAAAAGTGATAAAAATGTCTATCCTACTCTTAACTAGAATCATCTCGGTCACCACAATACCACATTTACTCTCGGGGCCATCCAACTTAAAATATCCTCAAATTGTTGAATTTGTTTGTTTTTTTACAAATACATATATTTACAGAAATTCATTGGATTAAAATGGCGAGTGGGATCTCAGCCAAAAAGCCAAGGAACTATAAAAAAAATTACGTTTTTATGACTAGTCATTTTTAAAGGAATAAAAAAAAAAGAAACTGATTTAATCTATTACTGTATTATCTTTTAATGAGGATTGTGTAGCATAGAATCGGTTCTGTTGTTATAAGACCGTCCTCCCAGGAATTATATCCTCCTTTTTTAAGGGGGTGGAGGTAATCCTCCCAGGTATAACATCCTCCTGTGAGAGAGGGTTAATGTAGTATCTGTTCTTTTGCCATGATACCATACTCGCAGAACTGATCTTATCCTTTTATGGGGAGATATCCACATGTATTACCTCCTCTAGTTTGGAGGGGGTATTTTAGTAACTGTTCTGTTGTCATGATACTATATTACCAGGCATTACCTTCTCTTTTGGGGATCAATATATGTAGTTCGTTCATCATGCTATCCTCCCAGCCTAGAAAAAATATGCTCACTCCTGTCGCATATATATATATATATATATATATACAAGGTCTTTCTAAAATGTATCCGACCTTAGGTCGGAAAAAAAATTCAAATACGTGACAAGGTTGAGACCCTAATCCCCTTTAAAAAGGAGATAATGCAGAACGTTACGGGGGAGATGAACACCATTCAAAAAGAGACTTCCAGAGGTGTGTCCGGCAGTGGATGGATCAGTGGGCTGAGTGTGTGCAAACACAAGGGGCCTACTTTGAAGAGGATTAGGGTCCCAACCCCGTCACGTATTTGAAATATTTTTTCTGGCCTATGGTCGGATACTTTTTAGACATGCCTCGTATATACTCAATAATTCTCGAATAGAAACCGCAAGAAACACCTATACCAGAAATAAAGCAGGTTTATTTTTTATATACTGATATTATGGAAAAATGCATTTTCTTGCAATGTTAAAGAATCTTTACATCATTAAAAGATAAAGATCCAGAACAAAATGACTTCCACACTTGAATATAGATGACATTTTTTATACTAATGAGACACTATTTACCCAGGCCCAAAGGCCACTCGAGGATAAGGATTAATGAGAGTGTCGGATTGATTAAAAAATACTATGATAGGATTGGAAAAGATAGATCAAAAGAGTAGGATTATATGATTTAAGAGAACGGCTCGACAGATATTTGTTGACATTAGACTTGAAGACGATTATGTTGCACTCAGCAGGGAAGAAGTCTTGTGGGTTGGGGTGGGGCATACAAAATAAAAATAAAATAAAGCACCTCCCACACTAGGAAACAAAGAAAAAAAGACTTTTAAAAATTATTTACCTCCTCTCCAGGAGGTTAAACACAGGGTCAGGTGTGGGGTTTAATGAAAATGTTTCTGTGGAACGAACTGGATTCGAACCCGGTACACCCAGGTCCTCAGTCCACGTCGTTAACCACTTAGTCACCGTGTCATGAGATAAACAAAAAAAAATTTTAAATGAAATAAAAATAAAAATAAATATAGAACAAAAGAAAAAAACATTTTAATCTTTTGGGGAGTTTTTCCCTTTCTTATATTTCCATATTGAAGGCTGAGGTGGTTGTTTTGTTTTGTGGCATAATAACCCTTTTCATGTGGAATTCAGTCATTTTTGTAAAAGTTTTACGTTTAAATTTCTTAGCAGGGTTGGGTGAGTTTGTAGATCATGGACAACTAAAAAAGTACTGTAATATTGAAATAAAGTTACCGACATCATGATGATTTGCACCGGATTTATAAATTTGGAAATCTTAGCTGCGGCTCATTGCTCCTTGGATAGCTTGAACACCGTTTGAGATGTAAGCTGGAGAACTGTGAAAGGGGATTTGGAAGAAGTGGATAGCAGGAAAGATCATAGCAGACGTTTTGACTGTCTGTGCAACGAAATTTGTTGAGAAACTAAAAAAAGTATGGGGAGATTCAGGTAAGGCATTGAAAACCTTGACGAAGAAAGATTTATGTCGGAGTGACGAAAGTGAAGAAAGTGCTGAACCAGAATCTTTGTTACTCTTCACCAAGGCTAACTATACACTGCCTTACAAAAGGCAAGAAACCGCCTTACAAAAGGCAAGAAACCGCCTTACAAAAGCCAAGAAACCGTCCTAGGAAAGCCAAAAACCACCCTAGGAAAACCAAGGAAGGTTAAACACCCAGTTGAGCCGAGAATGCACCGATTATTTTCAAATGAGAAGAACTTCTGCAAGTACCAGTTGCACAATATGCAGAAGAACAGGTGGCTAGTGCACAGTCTGCACAAAGTATTGAAGACCTAGTTCTCACAAACTGTGATAGTCTTTCGGTTTGTTTCCAGTGAAGGCCACATCATGCTGCCCCACATTTTCGGGAAGAAACTCAAAATCAATTCTAATGGCTATATTGAGTTGCTATCCACTGTCGTCAAGCATTGGATGGAAGGCCATATGTGTGGCCGCAGGACTCAGCTCTATGTCACATCTTCAGAAAAACTCAGAAGTGGCTGTCTGAGAACTGCCATAACTTCACCCATCCCAACATCTGCCCCCCTCCCCACCTCAACTCGCTTGATTGTAACCTTGTGGACTATTATGTGGGGCACAGTTGAAATAGACTCCAACCATACTTCCTGCAACACTGAGGACAAGTTGATTGCCAGGATCAAACTGGTGTTCATGAAGGCCACATGCTCCATGTTCAGGTCCCACCTGGAGGCCGTGATGGAGGTACACATCGACTTCTTCAAATTAGCTATGTAGAATCAAATTGACACTTACCGACAAAGTTCTTCAAATAGTTGATAGGAAAATTCTTACTTGAATGAAGCCGTATTTATATCATGGATTATCCACTCATGGACTAGCAACCAATCAGTACCCAGAGAATGAATTTGCCCATCTAAGTATAATGGGACGTCCTAGTCTGCTTATAACCCACTTTCTAGGCTTCTATCTGAGTTTCCTGGTTGAGCTCAACTGGTCAAACAGCTCAGCACTGACTACTAAATTCAATAAGCTATATTCGGCAAAAGATCCTCTAAGAGAGGAACTTTGAATATTGAGAATACATCAATTATTGGCAAAAATATGACATTTGTTTTTTTCCTTACAAAAATTTTATCCTGAACACACTCTATTGGGATTTTAACTTAATTGTGTCACTCAATCTCTTTGAAATTCATTTATTTCCTTTTTTGTTCAACGTTAGAAAGATCTCCTTTCCTTTGTGAATTCCATATTAGATCTATATATGTGTACACTTCCTCCAGAACATGACGAAATGTAATTAAAAGATGAAGAAATAATAGAAAATAAAGAAAATCCAAGAAAACATGATTATTTTTAGAAAAAATGTTATTTACCTTACAGTCAACATAAATATGTCTATTTTATTTAAAGAAATATGGTTTAAAAGAAGAATGAAAAAATGATACATAACTACAATACACACACATATATATATATATATATATATATATATATATATATATAAGTACTCTCCCCAAATACTATATATATATATATATATATATATATATATTCGATGAAAAATGCCAGTATACTGTAATCATATGCCCTTAATAGGGTTAAGATGAAAATCCATATACACTAAATGTACAAAAGCAAGGAAATTCCCAAATTTTTACACTTTTATTGTCATTAAGGGTATGACTACATATCAACCAAACCATTTCATTATCACATCACTACAGTATAAATCTCTATGCATGAGTGGATGAAGTGTGTGTGAGGTGCGCTGAAGAAAAATTCCTACATGTAAAATATATAGCCCTGTTGTGCTCACATACCCTTAATGACAATAAAAGTGTACAAATTTGGGAATTTCCTTGCTTTTGTACATTTAGTGTATATGAATTTTCATCTTAACCCTATTAAGGGCATATGATTTCAGTATACTGGCATTTTTCATGGAATGTCACTACTTTTGTAAAGGCTATGCCTCAATACAATGGTCATTTTAAAGGTTTTTTGGAATTTTCTAGAAAACTAAGGTATATGGTAAACTGGAATTAAAATGCCATCAACTAGACCATAGAACCTCTATCTCTGCCAAAAATCAGCTGAATCCATCAAATAGTTGATGAGATACAGGGTGGCACAAAGTACGTACGTACGTACACACAGATTTTATGATTGAACTTTCTGGATCTCTGGTTTGCCTTGACTAATGATGCTGAAATTCTACACACTTATAGAACCTATCAAATAAAAATGTTGTGCAAAGTTTTAACTAATTTGGTTAATTGGTTTTTGAGTTATGATTGATCAAAGAAATGAGATTTCCACCATAAGCCATTTATGAAGTCTATTAAGGGATAGAGCGCTCTCGCGCCTCCCTTGATATATATATTTATTGTGTGTGTATTTAGGCAGCATATTTTCATTTAGGCAAACATTATTAAATAACACTGAGGATTTTTGCTTGATGAGACTATTTTTAATGGTTTTGTTTGGTAGAAAGAAATTCAATAGAGTTCTCGATTATGTAATAATAAGAACATAATATTTATTTATTAATAGTTTTACAGAAGGTCAGGTTAAATCAACATGATACTATCGGTTTCAAGCCTGGAACAGTCCCAGACTGAATCCCAATGTTTTGCTCGGTTTGCTCATAAGTCGATTTGGCTACCTTAAGTCATATTTGATTTCGAAAGGATATTTTCCTATTTATTTATTATTTTCTTAATTTCTTGATTACCAAAAAGAAAAAAAGAAATAAATTAAAATAAACGGTGAACAATTCTCCCTCCAAAATCAAAATGACCTTTTTATTATTATAAGCAAATCCAGCAACATATTGAATTTCAGTCTGTGACCACTCCAGGCTTGAAACCGATGATATCCTGTTGATTTGACTGGATTTGATTTTCTATAACGCTATTATATATATATATATATATACACTACAATACCTGTCCCCGGACGGGTACAATGAATTCTCCAAACAAAAAAGTTTTGCACCATTTTATGCCCCCTTGTGAAGATAAAAATCAATATATAATGTGACTAAACCTTATGTCTAGAATCCTTATTCCAATTTTGATCAACATCTATTACTTGATTTTGTTTATAGAATGTCGAAAATGTAAGGCTTAAGCTTAAGATATGTTAAGAAATTTAAATTAAGGGAGTCGTCTTTAATTGGTGTCTAATGACTCATGATCAAATTCAATGCAAATCTGAAATATTTGAATTTTTAATGCTAGCTGGTGCCCATATTATGCCCCCTAAAATATTCCAAAGAAACTGAAATTTAGGAAACATTTATTAACGATGTTTAATACCTATTAGTAGAATTTCACAAAAATCGGATGTTTCTGAATTTTTACTCCGTTTGCATAAAACCACATAAAACTAAGTATAGCCCACATTATGACCCCTTATGGCTAGCAGCTGTGTTCCTAAATTCATGATGATTGGTAAATTAGTTTAGGAGTGAATCCTGTACATATAAATATATAAACATAGACACATATCTTACTTTATATGAATAGAGATATGTGTGCTTTAAAGATTTAAATTCTTTTCGAATCGTATTCCAAATAAGTACATACAATGGTATCCGAGTCGTATACAGCTGTTTCCAGGCCATGTTTCTTTCCAGTTATGCAAAATAACACACAATTTATCAAAACAGGATTTCGGGGCCAGCTTCATTTGTACACAGGAAAAAAAACAATGACAATGTCTGAGAAAAAAAGCATTTTCGAACCCAAACAAAACAAAAACTACAAGTGTATACATTTAGCTCTATTTCACTATATAATGAAATATTGAGCTTTTATTGACTTTGAAAGTTTATGATAGATCTTTGTAGTCAATTCTAAAAAGAGTTTTCTAATTGACTTAAATGTAAATGTATATATATATATTTATATATCATTATTTTTATTTACACAGACATGTACAAAATCTGCAACACTGGCATGTCGATGTTATCGATCAACAGCTGTTATAAATTGAGATCTCATCAGGCAGTGTTAATATATATATATATATATATATGAGATAAAATGGAAATGGGAAGATCCAAAACTGAAAAATTCATCTCAACGTTTTACTCAACTGTTACAAGGGCTTTCTCAAGAGTGACAAGTCGAAAAAATGGAAAAAGACGAAATTTGGGGATATGTCAGTGTTAAATATATATTAAATATATATAGCAATTTGAGCATAATAAATTTGTTCAGAGAAAGAAATATGCTCGATTTAATAGAATATTAGCTTTATTTTTGCATTTGGAAATTGATTTCTATTTGAATCGATCTTAACTGTATAAAATTTGTTTTTATGTATTAGAACCTCATATATATATATATATATATATATATAGGAAATAAGTATATATATATATATATATATATAGGAAATAAGTATATATATATATATATATAGGAAATAAGTATATATATATATATATAGGAAATAAGTATATATATATATATATATATATAGGAAATAAGTATATATATATATATAGGAAATAAGTATATATATATATATATAGGAAATAAGTATATATATATATATAGGAAATAAGTATATATATATATATATATATATATATATATATAGGAAATAAGTATATATATATATATATATATAGGAAATAAGTATATATATATATATAGGAAATAAGTATATACATATATAGGAAATAAGTATATATATATATATATATATATATATATATAGGAAATAAGTATATATATATATATATATATATATATATATAGGAAATAAGTATATATATATATATATATATATATATAGGAAATAAGTATATATATATATATATATATATATAGGAAATAAGTATATATATATATATATATATATATATATATAGGAAATAAGTATATATATATATATATACTTATTTCCTCAATCAGACCATGCTGCAGCCCACACAAGATATAAAAGCCATAGACTAGAAGTCATAGACTCGAGTTTTGACCTCCTTTGAGTTCATCAGTAGGACATATCCGAACTCAAGATTCGACACCAGAGTCACTTGCATGCGAGGCACGAACTCTGCCACTTGAGCAACCACGCCACATACAAGAAAGTCTATGTAACGTGGTGGCTCAGCTAGCAGAGTTCCTTATTATTACAGCTACCAGTGAAGAGAGGCAAACAGTTGTTATTCGTATTTGCCAACACGGGTCAGTCGGTTAATGCATCATTCTTAAAGGCTGAGTTTGTTGGTTCAAACCTCATCCAGGGCATAATTATTTTTACTCTGATTTTGTTCCAAACATTTCAAATTACAATATTACGCAGATGGTTTAGTTTAGTTTCAGTTTTCTCAGTAATTTACGGAAATTAGGACCTTGGCCAATGCCGGTAGCTCTACTTGTAGATAGCTAAAGATTTACTCTGTAATAAAGACCAATGTATATACATATATATATATATAATTAATTATAAATATTGTTTTTTAACTACATACGTATACGTTTGATCCTTATAGGTATCGTCAGTGTAGAGAAGAATTATTCACATTGGTCACCTCAGAACCCAAGTTATATTTCAAACTCAAATAACAACGTATTTGCCCACACGGCCGTTGCCAATAACTTGGTAAATCAGCAAGAGATTAATCCTACTTAAAGGCAGCTGTCGTAAAGAGTTCCACTTTTGAAAGGAACATTGGACTGAAGCCACGATGACAGCTGTGTTAATACTACTCGCTAGAGAGCCCAGCCTATATTTGAGGGTGACAAATAATTATAAATATTTGTTTTTTATCTACATACGTATATGTTTCATCATTACGGGAAGCGTCAGTGTAAAGAAGAATTATTCACACCGGCTGCAGGATCAACATATATATATATATATATATATATATAACTGCTGTTTCAACTGAGTAATGAATTCAAGATGGCGGTCTGACTGCAATTCTGTCATCCTATTGGCGGGGGGGGGGGGGCTCATTGTGAGTGTTATCTGCTTTGTGCTGTTTGAGTTTTTTTTTGTCTTCTTTTCCACGAACTCTGTACTGGATATGACACTTTTCATATGCCTTTTATTTAGGTCTCTGACGAACAGCAGGAAAATGAGATTAATGGCTGCATTTTATACGTTGAGAAACAATTGTAAGCTCTGTTCATCCCCACCCAAGCTCTACGGAGAACGGGCGATGTGAAGCTCATATGTAACACCACAATGCTACAAGATTGTTGGAATTTGTTTCCGTTATTACAGCAACCAGGCGAGAGAGGACGACATAAATTTTGGCTGCCACATCACCACTGCGACTTCAGAAACAACCAGCAGACTACAAATCGTATGGTTTGGTTTGGTAGTTTTGTTTTACGGCATATCAACCCCTTTTGGGTTATTTAATGCCGAATCTGGTCATTATAGTAAAAGTTTTTATGCTTCAAGTTCTTTATATCTTCAAATGTTTAATCATCGTTTTTGGTTTGGTAGTTTTGTTTTACGGCATATCAACCCTTTTTGGGTTATTTAATGCCGAATCTGGTCATTATAGTAAAAGTTTTTATGCTTCAAGTTCTTTATATCTTCAAATGTTTAATCATCGTTTTTGGTTTGGTAGTTTTGTTTTACGGCATATCAACCCTTTTTGGGTTATTTAATGCCGAATCTGGTCATTATAGTAAAAGTTTTTATGCTTCAAGTTCTTTATATCTTCAAATGTTTAATCATCGTTTTTGGTTTGGTAGTTTTGTTTTACGGCATATCAACCCTTTTTGGGTTATTTAATGCCGAATCTGGTCATTATAGTAAAAGTTTTTATGCTTCAAGTTCTTTATATCTTCAAATGTTTAATCATCGTTTTTGGTTTGGTAGTTTTGTTTTACGGCATATCAACCCTTTTTGGGTTATTTAATGCCGAATCTGGTCATTATAGTAAAAGTTTTTATGCTTCAAGTTCTTTATATCTTCAAATGTTTAATCATCGTTTTTGGTTTGGTAGTTTTGTTTTACGGCATATCAACCCTTTTTGGGTTATTTAATGCCGAATCTGGTCATTATAGTAAAAGTTTTTATGCTTCAAGTTCTTTATATCTTCAAATGTTTAATCATCGTTTTTGGTTTGGTAGTTTTGTTTTACGGCATATCAACCCTTTTTGGGTTATTTAATGCCGAATCTGGTCATTATAGTAAAAGTTTTTATGCTTCAAGTTCTTTATATCTTCAAATGTTTAATCATCGTTTTTGGTTTGGTACAAATCGTATGAATTAAAAGAACATCCCCACACTATGTTACACAGGAATTTAAATTAAATGGTGGAATGAATAAATGCTGAACTGCCAGGATTTTTAAATGGTTAATGAATGATAGGGTGTATCACATGCCACGGAAGTGTAGTACCAACAGTGCAAACCGAACAGTCGCATTTGTCACCTGCAGGTGGTCCGGTCTACTAGTCACCATGTTATTCTCAAGTCTCACCAGTGACCGGCAAAATCTGATGGTGCAAGTTGGTTGGCAGATGCCTTCCGCCAAGTGGACACTATTCCCTTTCTTCGATGACTGAAGACTGGCAGACGACAATCTCTTATCTATTGTTCTCCTCCAGTGGAAGCAGGCTGGAGTAGCGGACAGGGGCAGCCATTGAATTCTGAATACTGGCATTGATTGCAACAGCGCCTAATGGACAATTCCACATAAGGGACAACTGTGGAGGCTCACTCTCTGTAAGACAAATACTATGAGTCTGGAGAGCAATGGCAACCTAGCAGACCTAGTCTTTCTGCCTGGACCCCTATATAACGAAAGGTAACTGTGGCTAAGTGGTTAGATCGTGCTTGCCTAAATCCGTACAGATGGTCTGAAAGAAGGTCAGCATTAACGAGGTGCCGGACTATCGCTAGATTGATTAAAGAATCAACAATTTTAACGAAGAGCGGGAGTAGACTGATGGGGCGATAATTCTGAGGGTCAGTTTTATCTCCAGAATTCTTGAAGACTGATAGCACAGAGGCAATTTTCCAACTATCAGGGAAGCAAGATCCAGCAAGGCAACTCTGTAGTGTTTGGAGAGGACAGGAGCCTGTCAGCATATCATTTCTGTATTTCTATTACTGGTATAAGATCAGGCCCATATGCTTTGGAGATATCAAGGTTTTTTATTATGTCTCGGACATGAGATGGGGTGATGGCCAGGTCATCAAAAGTTCGAATCCAGTTAGTTAAATAGAAACACTTTCACTTAGGATGTTGGCAACCTTCACGTGGTCCCTCTTGTAAGTACCCGATGTCTTTCTAGAAAGAATTCTTACTAGAAAGATATCAGGGGAAACCATGCGAACAATAGACTCATCTGATTCATACTAAATGAATGACCTACATAACTTGAAATACTGTCAACAACAACCGTTTCAGCGTTACTGTGCAGGCTGCGATGACCTGAACAGGCCACACTGACTAACGACTGAGAATTGTACGTTTAATGAGAATGTATTGCTTGGCTTCCACTTCGCTCAATAAGTTTTACCCAACAATTTACCATTTTCATTTTCTATCACTGTCATATTGTTCTCGTTTGAAGAAATGAATGTGAGCAAGAGAGCTTCCATGTTGTTTTTTTAGTTTATACACGATTTCTAAAGAGAATTCTTTCAAACTTGGATTCAGCGAAATCTGGAGAACAAGGAGTGTGCAGAATTATTTCCTAGATAGGTTTTTCATTCTTTTCAAATGTGATATTTTCTCTGTACGCTCGTGGCATTATTCTTGATGGAATGCTGCACCCTCACAAGTAATAAAACGTCGCCTATTTCGGTTCAAAGTCGGATTTAAATTCTATCAATGCTGATAATAGATTCCTGCTATAACTTTAACATTTATTGGAAAAGGGCTGCACGCATCTCAATTTGTTCATGATAACAAAAGTTCATATTCATCATAAAATATTCTTGAATTAACTACAAAATCTAATATATATATATTATATATATATATATATAAATATTTGGTTTTATCAGCATACATATACGGGAATCGTCAATGTAGAGAAGATTATTCATACCGGTCGCCGGACTCGAACCCCGCAACACGAGTCATGTTTCAAACTCAAATTCCAACGCCTCAGTCCACACAGCTGTGATCAACGACCCGGTAAATCAGTGAGAGATTAATCCTATTAAAGGCAGCCATCATCAAAGTAACATGCATTGGAGCCAGGATAATGGCTGTGTTAATACTACTCGCTACAGAGCCCATCCGAGATTTGGGGGTGACAAATAATTATAAATATTTGTTTTTATCGACATACGTATACGTTTCATCCTTACAGGAATCGTCAGCGTAGAGAAGATTGTTCATATCGGTCACCAGACTCAGACCCCAAGACAACAAGTCATATTTCAAATTCAAATTCCAACGCCTCAGCCCACCCGACCGTTATCAACAACCTAGTCTATCAGCGAGAGATTAATCCTATTTAAAGGCAGCCATCGTCAAAGTGTTCTACTACTAAAAGGAACATGCATTGGAAATGCCCTCTCGAGATTTCCAAAACGGTGTAAGTCATTCTCTTTTTTCAGTCAACGAGTGGTAAGCCATCAGAAATGTACCTGATGACTCCCATTCTGGGACGAAATAAATTTTAGTACAAATAGCTTAATATGCTGGTTTGAGTTTTTTCTTTTTAACTTTATTCTTGCTCTGCATTGCATTGCGCTCTCTCACTCAAGATCTACAAAAAACTCCATCCTTCACGGATCCAACATACTAATATATATATATATATATATATATATATATATATATATGGGAAATGAAAAAGGAGAAACCAAAAGATGTTTGTTTTTATGTATTCATCAACGTTTCGTCTTTATTTGTAAGACTTCCCCAGGATGATAATTTTAAGAAAAATGTCATGCAATTACATAGAAATATAGGGTTGACATGATGGGTTAATGAGAAGAAGTAGTAGCCACTACTGGGAGAGCAGGACCAAGGTCCGGCCTGAGAGAAGTCGGTGGCAGGGAGTGAAATGAATGTGTTCAAATCATCTTCATTTCTTCAAATCTTTCTCTAAAACTATGACACTACCTACACACCAAAAACACAGAGCCTCCCCAGCCCCTCAAAATCCATGCTACACCTCACCACAACAAAAACTTCAGCACCCCCCTCACTTCTCTCCCACCCTAAGACAAATACACTAACACCTCCACCCCTCCCCTTTTTCACTCACAGCCATCCACATTCATTTCACTCCCTGCCACCGACCTTGGTCCTGCTCTCTCAGTAGTGGCTACTACTTCTTCTCATTAACCCATCATGTCAACCCTATATTTCTATGTAATTGCATGACATTTTTCTTAAAATTATCATCCTGGGGAAGTCTTACAAATAAAGACGAAACGTTGATGAATACATAAAAAAAACATCTTTTGGTTTCTCCTTTTTCATTTCCCATTACGTCGGATTACCCTCATCCTTCTTTTCTCTCATATATATATATATATATATATATATATATAAACTAGCTGTACCTAGCTGCCCGGGAAGCAGTAAAGTCTTTTTAATGTTTACATATTATTTGTTTGCACACTTTTTAAACTCATACAGAAAAAGGTGGACAACTATTATTATATATTCTTCAAGTAAAAATATGATTAATACCCTTCAATGAAATTGATTTTTCGGTGATAAAATGTTTCATATTATCAGTCGTTCTAGGTCGGACTAAGTTAATTACTTAGTAGCAAAGTACATTATTATATTGCCAATAACATGGTACAACAATAACAAATAAAAATGGGCTTGTCAGAAGCAAAGTTTGATCTGTAATCTTAAAAGCTATTTGAGTCCGACTTTGAAAATTAAAAAAATAACCTCATAGATATAGATATGGAATCAGCCTATGAGATATTCAAAACAAATAGACTCACTGTTTTGTAGTAAGTCTTGACAAGCTCTTGGTTGTCCATCAAGAAGCAAATGTAAGTATATTATATTATATTTTATTTATTAAGAGTTCAAGAGTCCAAAATTGCTGCAGGAAAATAGAAGAGACAGAACATAAGTATGAATTAGCACGATGGAAGCTAGATGGAATTTGCTTTGAGGCAAGACAAACGCATGTTAAAATGTAATTCTTCATAATAGCCAGTAAAGAACTATGTTTCTCTGCCTGAGTAATGTACTCGAGATATCAAAATATACTTGTATTTTAGGCACATTTTAATTTTTCGTATCAATAATTGGTACTTTACAATGATCCATAAAAAAGATGACCCCTAAAATAATTTCCACCAATCCTCTCCAGCTGAACAGAACCCACGACCAAAGTAAGTCTTATCTTTTAATCTTTTCGTCTCATGTGACCTGCATCATAAGTCTTCAATAATGTAGAGATAGTATTCTATGATTTCAGCAAAATATCAAATATTTTTAATCAATCACCTAAAAAGAAAAATAACTTGTATTTTAGATTGAAGAATAGAATAGTTGTCTACTTTATGGGCAAACAAATAAAAGTACATACAAAAATAACTTGACTGTGTTGCATAACTACTGACATCAAACGTTACGAGAGCAAAGGGGGGGGAGAGAGCTTATTTATTACTACAGGCAGAAATCCTTCCGACTGAGGCAGCTCTCCAAAACCACCTCAACAGTTCGCTATCACGTCCTCTCCGGCCGAAAATAACGCGAAATGTTCACGAGAGGATTAACAGTGATTTCAATCTTTTTTCTTAACACTTCTGATGATACAATTTAATCTATATCATTTTTCTCTATACGTCTCGTAACCACAGTCTTAAATCTTCACGTATCAATTTACGGCATCTCAAGCTTTTTTTAAAACCACAAATCTTTTCACGGCATCTCAGGCCTTTTTCATTAAACGTATCTTAAAGTCTTTAAAAAGTTCTCAAATAAATCTCAAATAAATCTCAAAGTTTACCTTAACTTCTGTTCTCTTCCTTGGCCTGTGATTCGTTTAGTCTTCGCTGGCTGTGTCGTCTTAACTTCTGTTCTCTTCCTTGGCCTGTGATTCGTCTAGTCTTCGCTGGCTGTGTCGTCTTAATCGAAGGAAGAGGTCTGTCTCAGACAAAATGAACACACGAGACACGAATTTTCTTGAAGGGATATTTCACACAAATTTATTTATTCTCACACAATTTTCTTACTTTTTGGTTCGGTTGCTGTCAGGGGGATTCCGGCTTCGACTCTCTCATACTCGGGCTATTTTCTTTCCTTCTGGGATTTCTTCCGCCCTCCCACAGCGGGGCCTTGCCCGTTTTCCGGCTACATACTCACACCCGGTCTGAACAGTATCGCTTCTCAGCCCAGACTGATTCTAAAAACTAAGTTATTGTTTTCTGTGGTGACGTAATCATCGTTCCCACGCACAATATGGGGACAAAAACGTCTCACTCTGATCTCTGACTCAAGGTCACGTCAGGTCTAAATTTATTATGACTACTCCTGGATCAAACACTTCTCTGACTCATTTCTGAGTCCAGAAACAAAACCTATTTTTCGATAACAAAATTAGCTATTTGATACTAGTTAATCTACCCGTTTGAAATACAGGGCCCGTCATAATATAACAACTGCACTCCGGCCAATACCAGATAAGTATAGCTAATTTGTCATATAGCGAATACATTTTTACATATTTGAATATTGAAAATGGTTACCCGTGTTGATGAATAGAATTGAGCTAAATCTAATAATAATTAATTCTAATAATGTTTCGGAATTTTGAGATGAGAGTTGATAATTTTGATTATTTGGACTACAATTCTCATCTTGACGTTTCTGTCAATGTAACCTCTGATCTTCTTCAGGTACATCTTTCAAGCTCGGGTATCCAAATGAACCAAGATTAATGCGCTTACCCTTGATCCTCACCTTAAGTACTATTAAGTAATGTACTATTTTTTAAGTCTTTAGTATGACTCGACCAAGGATTGAACCAAGTCTTCCGACCCATGAGCGAACACTCTAACCATTATGCCAAATAGGCCGGTAACGCAGAGAAATAGTCCCAAAAGAAATCAACTCAGTCCGACGTTATCCGCTAAAGCGTTTAAGGCTATTACAACTAGAATAAAAAATGATAAGGAACTGAGGCAATAGCGATTATCTTCGGGTAAATCTAGTCTGAATAAATTCATCATCTTTCTACTTTTATAATGCATCATCTTTCTCCTGCTCGGAGCCGCGTATTGGCTTGTCAGTTTGAAACAAAAACAAGTGATCAGAATAGAAAACGAATTAATGGTAAATGAATTGACTTTATTCAAAAAGGAAATCGATCATTGTCAGAACAGGCTGAAAGAATGGATTATTACGTTCAGTTTGTCCACATCGAAAAACGCAAATAACATCTATATAACAACCATCACTTAGTCAAATAGAGAATCTGAATCTAAAATTAACTTTAAGCCGATTTTTAATATGACATTTATTACTTAACTAGCTCGCAATTTAATACTTGTATATTACTTGAAATCATTGAAACGAAACTAATCGATAAGAAAAAAGACCAAACTCCATCTCCCTATCATCATCATATTCGGTTTTATGTCAGTTTTACATGCTGCCATATGTTGAACGGCTTTTAGAGATTGATTTTCAAACTTATCTCTGATCAGGTTTCTTTGGAAGTCATTTCCTTAATTGAGGCAATATTTTTTTTAAGCCAGATGCCTTTCCTGACGCCAACCCAGTGGTGTGATAAGGACCATCGTTTTTATCAAGACACCATCTCAAGATGATTGCCAACTAAGGTTAAAGAGTGCTTCACCTGTCCTCTCTCTATCGATAAGAAAAGACAAAACTAAAATTTCAGGTTTTTCACTCAAACATAATCTACACAGATCGTCAAAATATCTACATGTTCTGACTCATCTTAATATTTTCCATTCAACTACAAGCCACCATCAAATATAACTCAATCCCAGAATTAAGGTATATTTTAGCATGTAATTAAAGCATATCAGAAAAAAGTTATTGGCCCCAGTTTTTGTATAATAATAGATACAAATATATATGTATATCATCATCATCATCATCAGGGTCTTTTGTTTTTTTTTTATTTCACTCCTGGTGGGGGAACCCCTCCCTGGTTTCTTTCCACCTGGCTAGGCTTGGCCAAGTAGGACCTAGCTGACTACCGAGGTCGTCCCTCCACCAGATTTTTGGCCTTCCTCTAGGTCTTTTCCATTGTCCCAGGGTCTATTCTATCGCTCTATATGTCCACCTCTTGTCTGTATATCTCGAAAGGTTATCTGCCCATCTATGTTTAGCCGTTCGTATGGTAGTGATGATGTAATTGACTCCAGTTTGCTGTCTGATCCACGTGTTTCTTTTTTTATCACGTAAACCGATGTAAAAAATAATGCATTCTATTTTGTATTATAGCTTTTCTATTGCTGCATTATTAAGTGCCCATGTTTCGCTACCATATGTCATAACAGGCATAATGTATTCATTGAACACTTTCTGCTTAATGTTCATTGTGAACTTATATATATATATATAGTCTCGAAAGTTTCTCAACCATTAAAACTATATAAAGAAAAAGAAAAAAAAATATATATTCCCAAGTCGTTCGGTGGAAAATCACTTTTTGTAAGTCAATTTACTGCTGAACATATTCTTAGCCGGAAGTGGCAATTATATATATATATGTCTGTACATCTCGTATGTATATAGAAAGCAATAAGTAGTAATACTACACATTTGAAAACAAACTCATGTTTAAAACTTCAAAAATGCATACTGTTTGTCCACATGGACCCATCGTGCAATGGATATAGACATTGGTCAACAACCAGTTCTCAGTTATCATCTTCTGGTGGTTGAAGGTTCAATCCTTACTACAGACGACGATAACTAAGAATAATAGGTATAATAGCATAACGACTGAGAATTGCAACTTCCGGCTAAGAATATGTTCAGCAGTCAGCGGTGAATTGCGAAAGTCAGTATTCAGCTATATTACTTTCCAGCCAAGGGCTTTGTTAACTATTCTTATTTTTGGACAAAAAAAACAAACATTTTCTTTTGTTTATTAAATTGTTAGGTGAAAGTACAGATCAGTTAACAAAGCCCCCTCCCCATGTTAAGAATGGCTTTCGAAATAATAACATTATTATTTAGAAAGCCATTCTTAATATGGGGAGGGGGAGGGCTTTATTAAAAATATTTCCTTTGAGTATTTGTAAAAAAGAAAACATTCCAATTATAATAAATATATTTGTAATAAAAATAAAATTCAAAATTTCCAATGAAAGAAATCATTTTTCACAATTTATCATGTGTTGACTTAGATTTTTGTATGTGTAAAATACACAGGGAACTGATTTTCGCAATTCACTGCTGACTGCTGAACACATTCTTAGCCGGAAGTGGCAATTCTCAGTCGTTATGCCATTATGTCGAATGATATAATAATTAACACTTCTACAGTTGACGGACTGAGAACAATCTACATCTATGGATTAAATAAAGGGTTCATTTCAAAATTTCGTATAAGTTCCTGAATTCGACATGAAGATTCCCCCAAAAAGATACACCTGAAGAAAGATGGAGGTTACATCGGCCGAAACTTTGTGAAAATAACAACCAAGTCGAGAATAATTGTCAGAATAATCCAAATAATATAGAATATTACAGTATTCTGTTTTCGTTTTACCATAACCAGTTTAAGGTCTCACTTCATCTAATATTTTTAATGTAACTTGTGTAGTTTCTGACTTTTAACCGGACAGACAGACAGAATTACGATTTTCTTTTATATAATAGAAGATATTTTCTTCTGAATCTGTTAATTAAAATTTTGGATTACTTGGATTATTCGGACTACTGTTCTCATCTTGGATCTTATTCTTGCAGCGTTTCGGCCAATGTAACCTACCGATTTCACCTGCAAATTGTTAAGTTTCCTTTATTCTGTCATGAGAGACCATTGATATACACTTAATTGGTGCCTGTGCGATGAGGAGTTTATACTGAAACAAAGGTTGCACATTACACAACCGCATTTCTCCTGAGCTGATATTGCTTAACTTTTTCCCAGCTTTTTTTGAGATTTTGTATTATTTGGATTATTCGGACTACTATTCTCATCTTGAATGTTATTCTCACGTTTTGGCCGATGTAACCTCCGACCTTCTTCGAGTGAATTTAGTTAACCCATGAATCTTTATGTTGAACCTAGAAATCTGTACGAAATTTCGAACTGTACACTTTGTTTAATCCATGAGGGTAGATTGTTCTCATTCGGTCTTCCATGACTAGGTAGAAGTCTTAATTCTTAAGATCAGTAGCCCCTTAGATCTACAGTAGCGACCTGCTTTATTTGGGGTGAACTATGTTAAAAAAAATGTAATTATATTTTTAACATCGCCTGTACTGACGATTTAACCTTCAACCTCCATAAAACTTAATTAGAACTGATTATTACTTAGCATTTTATCCGTTGCACCTCAGGTCCATGTGACCAAAGAAGAACAATTCTTGTGAGATGTAACATCCAAGGTGAAAACAATAGTCCAAATAATACAAATTATCAGTCCTCATCTCAAAAATTCTGAAACCTGACTAAGATTTGTTAGATTGTTTTTTTTACATGTAGCAAAAGAAATTGGTTAAATATCTGATTTCTTGTTTTCTTCCAAGATTTTTTTTCATCTGATGTAATCTAACGAGGTTCTCTTTGCCTCAACTTATTTGCCTGTGGAGGGCTTACGATCAACACCAATGAAAGAAAATTGGATATTTGTAAAATATCGGAAACAATGAGATACTGTTTACAAAAAAAAAAAAAAAACACACACACACAAGTGGCCTTCTATGCCCCTAATGCAAATGTCTCCTTAAAAGAAAAAAAGGAAACTAAGTTTAATTTCTCTAAGATCAGATCTATTAAGTCATGTTGTTTGCTTTTTGGGGCGTGGAGTGAATAAACTATTAAAATCACACACAAGATGGCAATCTTTCTTCTTTGTTTTCTTAATTAAAATGTATAAAATTCTTAGCTACCATAAAAGGGTTTTTAGATTGAAAAAAAAAAAACACACAAATTTTCAAATAGGACGCTTCTTTCTGAAGTCAATATGCATTTACGAATGAAAAGGATTATGCTTCATCAGCGTTCGCATTAATATGCATATAAAATAACGTTTCAATCGGTGAAGTAAAAAAAATGAAAAAGAAATAGGAAAACGTCTCAAACTAGAAAGTTTAAAAGAAAAAAGAAATAAAAACGTATGAAAAGAAAAAAGAAAAAAACCCATCTCATTATGGAAATAGAGTGGAGGATTTCTTTCCGAATTCATTTCAGACGAGGAGGGGGGGGGAGTTGTTTGATTTACTATTTGCTTTTTCCCTTCACCCTAACACTTGAAATTGTTTTTTCTGACATGTTTTTTTTACTTAAATGATGAGAGAGAAAGTAAAAGTAAACAATGGTATGTTAAATTCCAATGACCAAGTCATTATTCATTGTTTTGTTGCCGAAATTAAAAATAATTCAGTGTAACTATACAACTGTTTCGCTCACAAGCAAACAACCGGGCATAAATATACAATTACCAGGACCTTTCGTTCATACGGTTGATCAGAAGATCAACAGATCACTTCCGGAAGAAAATTATCTAGCAAAAGACGAGAACCTTTTACATGCATTTCATATAGAAACCAGTTCCTTAAAGGAGCCAAGGATTCCTTCATAGAAAATCGACCATTTTGAATTATAACACAGAGCCATGAAAAATACGTTTTACATTACAAACAATGCAAGTCGGATAATCTAATATTTAATTGAATGTATTTTTTATGGAAATTGCTCCAGACAAGGCACGAAGCTACTTGATGTAAGGAGCTAACAAGAACAAATATGATTATCGTAAAGACAGGAGATGCCTATTGGCCTTAGTCTTGAAAAGACTAAGAACCTAGGTAGGAGGAAAAATGTCAGCAGGAAGAGAGTTCCACAAGCCTGCAGTTCTTGGAAAGAAGCTACTGGAATAGGAAGCTGTATTACAATGAGGTATCAAAACAGTGAATTGATGGAGACCACTAGACAAACGAATCAAACGAGCTGGAACAAAAAAAAGCTGGGAATAGATAACATAATTCTGAAGAACATATGACATAATAGTATTTATAGAAAAGATTGAGACTAGCAACATCACGTCTGTGAGAGAGGGGTGTAGAGAAGAAGAAAGGGAAGGGACAATCAAATTACAGACACGTTTCTGCATCTTATCAAGAATTCTCAAATGCGACAGAGATTCACCAGCCCAAAATATTACAACAGTACTCCATGCATGGTCTGAGTGTAGATTTGTAGAGATAGAAAATAGCCTCAGGTGTGAGAAAGTGTTTGTAGCAGTAGAGAGAACCGACTTTACGAGAAGCAGAAAGAGCAATGGATCTAATGTATGAACTCCAAGAAAGATTTCATGACAGAGAAAGACCAAAAAGTTTTAGAATCGATTTCTCCTCAAGAGCAGAGCCATTCATGAGAATCTTAGGAAGAAAAAGGACACACCTACGATTGAAAGACACGAGCTGAGTCTTAACTGGAGTAAATGAAACAAGCTATTTCGTACCCTAATCCACAACTGAACCCAGGCCAACTTCTAGATCAGCTGCATATTTCGACTGATCCGCAGGAGATGGTCGAGAAGCAACAACAGAACAGAGAGTGGTTTTATCAGTATAGATGTTAATTTTCTGAATAATATTCTATGGAAGATCATTTATATAGAGAAGAAAAATTGACTTTTGAAAAACCACTTTACTTCACCTTAAATTATCGTCTCTAACAATTTGACATATTTTTTTACTATACGGGGGATCCGACTCCTCGGGGTTAATACCAACAAAATAAAGAAAAAAAAGTTTTGCTACTGAGAAAGATGTATTCAGCAAAAGTCTTAGCAGGAAAAAAAAATGATTTTATCATTTAAAATTGTATCATTTTTGTTTTTTCAAAATTCAATATAAATATATATATACATAAAACAATATTAATTTTAAATAAATAATATTTAATTATTTTTACCTACATATGCCAGCGTTTCAATCTTTCGCTCTCATCAGTGTAGGGAATCATAATCTCAGACGGTTGCAAGGTTCGAACCCCTGCTTCAGAATAACCCTAGGTTCCGCAAGCAAGCGCCATAACCAACCGGCCACAAAACATAACCACATCAAGAAGGGAATTTAAGTTCTATTTATGCGAAGGGCGGCACAAATAGAAAGACTGACTTGAGATTCAACGAACGTTGTCGGAATATGCCTTATAGCTATGTGTCAGTCTATTTTTTAACTTCCCGGAACAGGGCTGTATATATTCTGACAAAACATTACAACCTCACCGTGCATTTTTGGCTAAGATCAAAGTGTAGTATCTGTTCCGATGGATACTGCACGCCTGTCCTGTGCAGTTCTAGGAGGTCCACTCTCCCAGGCTTTGCCTCCCCTCTTTGGGGAGGAGTAAGTTTATTGCTTACTGTCTGAGGCGCCCCTACCGGGGAATGCCGACGGGGCTGCCCAGGCAATTTTT
Organism: Sepiola atlantica; assembly: GCA_963556195.1. Classification (NCBI taxonomy): domain Eukaryota; kingdom Metazoa; phylum Mollusca; class Cephalopoda; order Sepiida; family Sepiolidae; genus Sepiola; species Sepiola atlantica. The sequence goes on from OY744528.1 coordinate 28,860,652, forward strand.
AAATGGCCAGAGTGCTCACCTCTCGAGCGCTGGCTTTTCAAACCCCGCTTTCTCGACCCGATCTTGGGTCACATCTTACTTGTGGGAGTAAGATAAAACTGGCCTTGTGCCTAACTCCTGGGGAGGAGTAAATAAAACCGTGCATTCTGTGAACATTGTTATTTCCTTTTTGCAGATATTTCAACCTATTCATCATATAAAAATGAATAATCAAATAAGCTTACCTTTATGCTGGAACCGCTTAAAATTTGTTTAAATCAACGTTGCTTTGGACAAACTGCAAAAGTTTTCACTTACCTAAATAAAATAGCAAAAAAAAACAAAAAAAAACAGAAAAATAAATTAATAAAACAGGCATTTTCAAGGGGGAATTAATTTTAGATTGAAGAAACATGTAACTATTTTTTTTTAAAAACAATTAATAATTACTCAAGCCTGAAAACTGAAATTAATTGCAAACGAAAATAATGTTGACAATTCGGAAATGAGAACAGACAACCATTATTTTTATCCAACCTTCAGGCTACGATCTAAGTATAGTATCTGTTTGGTTTCAGGAGCTCATCCCCTGAGAAATGACCTCCTACTATCGGTACCATTCAGGTATTTTGTTCCCATCATTGAGTATTGAACATCTCTCACATTAAAAACCGACCTTGTATCTGACATTGCTTTCGTAGAGAGGTAAGAAAATAGAAACGGTTATTTCAACTGCACTCAGCTGTAGTCGATGTATTTTATTTTATAGAAAAGTAATCAAGGGAAGATAACTGCAATTGTCTTTAACACACTTTGAAATAGTTTAGAGGGTTCAATAATGTAAGCGAAGGGGGTTGGGGTGATTTATGCATGGTTATTTAATTCGATTCAACTCGTTGGATCTACAGTCTAATACGGCTCGTCGTCTGTTATTGTATCTCCCTTTTGTTTCATTTTACTTCAGTCGAAGTCCTCAGAAATCAAGGGGCCCTATCCTGGGGCTAACACTTGATCTCTATATGAGATACATAGATATTCGAATATTCTATTAAAGTTCTCTTTTATCTCTCAAACATTGAGTTAGTAAAGAAGTTAAGAACGTTAATTTTCCTCTCCCCAATTGACAAATTGATTGTGGTATAGTATATATTTCTTTTGGTCTCTTAGTCTACCGGATTCCAGGACCAGAATTCATCTGGTCTAGTGGAGCTAAATGCTGTTACTTGAGGTAAAATTACTTGGAGAAGGTGCCCTATTCCTTGTATGAGCCAATGTCGAGGGGGTCTTATTTGGGCTTCGAATACTATGTTATTTTGAATATTTGGTCAGGATTAACTTGTAGGGTGACGTATCCTCATGTCAGGTTGTCCTGACAAACCCTTGTAGAGAGAAACCGAAAACACTCGAGGATAGTGTCCAGTAGGTAATTCAAACTCCCCAATAGGTTATTCAAACGTATGTATGTCTGATAAAGAAAAATGAAAATAATATTCCAACGTAATGGAAAATGAAAAAAATAAAACCAAAAATATTATTCATGCATTCATCAACGTTTCGTCTTTATTTCAAGACTTCCTCAGGAAATAACACACAAAGTACAAAATATTTTTTTTTACTGTTTGTTCAAATATATATGTAGAAATATGCACTGGGACATGGAAATACCCAGGTTAGTGTTTGAGGCGTAGCTAAACTACTGGGATAGATGCACCTTCAGTCTTTGTTAAGACAGGCATCTAGGAGAAGGAAAGCTCCGATGTAAAACCTGAGGTCTGATGTTCTGTGGTAAACTTTTGCACCGACTGGGTGTTATCAGCAGTTCCAAGAAGTGTAGATGGCGCTACACAAGCCTTCACCACTGAAAACAAATCTTTGTGTGGCAGTCTAGCATCAATACTCGATTCGATCAGTCCCACACACATTTAAAGAATTAAAAAAAAGAATTAAAAAAAAGAAATTAAATTAAATTAAAAAAAAGATTTTTTTTTTAAATAAAAAAAATAAAAAATAGCTTAAATTTCAATGCAATGTGAATTAACATCTTGCTGCACAACTCCCTATTTAGGATACCCCTGTAGGTATGGACCCTAATTCACAGTAGGCGCTTGCGTTTACGTGTCAATGTGCCTTGGTTTGGGTGAATAAACAGAAAAAAAATGTATTCTCATGTAAAATTTACTGGGGAAGATAATGGAAGTGTTCCTGAATCTCTACGTATACCCTTAAGGGAGTTACGAGGGTACAAACCCCTTTAAAACTTTAAATAGATCCTAGTTTTATAAAATCTAAATCATATATAATTTTCTGATGAAGACAATGGAAGTGGTCCCGAATTTCTATGTTACCCTCTATGTGTTGAATATCTATGTGCCCCCTCGTCTAAGTGACCCATAGAGACAGAAGCCCCTTAACACTTCAAATACGTATATCGGATTTTAAGAAAATTTCAACCATATGTATAAGACACTAATTCAAAGAGATTTCCAACATTTCAGCTTATTCAGGTGTGAAACGGGAGGAGTAAAAACAACGAAAGTTATGTGGTGTTATGAGAATACTGAAAAGGTACATAGTAGTGATCCTCATCAAATCCCGGGCAACGTCGAGTCTTCCTTCTAGTTCTTAATAAAACAGGATCTTCTTCGATAAGCCCTGGAGATTTTAAACTCTTGTCATATGTGATGACTCTTATCTTTATACTACATAATCACATTGACACCCCGGTTCTCATTAGTTAAGTAACATTGAGCCTGACCAGTATCAAATGGGTAACAATTTGAGAATACTAGACACTGTATTCGGAAGGATGGTAACACCTCCCTGCAAAAACCTTAAAAAACTAACATTGTTAAAATTATCTTGCCTTCACATGATACACCTGCGTATTGAGACCACTTGTGGATTTTATATTTCTCCTTTGGAATAAGCTAGTTAAACCTGATGCATGAGGACAGGACGACTCTTCTATCTTTCTGATGAACCATTATGGCATGTACATAATGTATGTAACCTAAGAAAAAACAAGGTTGCTTGGCCTTTTGGCAAAGAACAGAGTGTAGTATTTGTTCAGATGGATACTACACTCTGTAGACCGGTACCGTTTTGGCCTTCAAGCCTTGATTCCGTTGATCTAAGGTATTATCCTGTACAGTTTTAGGAGGTCCACCCTCCCAGGCTTTATCTTCTGTTTGAAAAAGGGGTTTGTTTATTGCTAATCGCCGGAGGCGCCTCTACCGGGGAATGCCGACGAGGCTGCTTACGAATTTTTGTAGGCCAGAGCACACTAATCCTAGTGCACTGGTTAACCACACCTGACCTTGTGTCTAACTTGCTGGAGGTAAATAACTTGGACTTTTGGCTTGGAGTAAAGTGTAATATCTGTTCTGATGCGGCACTTAGTCTTTTCTGTCCTCTGCCAATGAAGGAGAAGTCTTTTTAGACTGAGGCAATTTTTATTTTTGTTCCAATCCAGAGTGCCCCTTTATGGGGAGCTGGATTTTCCCCACATTAAAAATCGACCTTGTGTCTGTCTAACTCTGGCTTCGTGGGGAGGCAAGTAAATAGGAACAAGTATTTTTGACATCAAGCTAGATATGCACAGAATATCAGCTGGAGAATCTGTCTGGCTCTTTTTAATTTAAATCACTTATAGAATATTACAAGCCAAGTAGATATTTTATTTTTGCTACCGAAGGCAAAGGTTTTTTTGGTTTTTTTTTGCGTTTGCAAAATAGCTTAAACTGATTAAAGCAAAATATATTCTTGTTATTTCCGCAGAATTTTCCCAATCTTGTTACCATTTTTTTCCTAATCTTGAGCAATTTCCTGGAATCCTGATATTTAGAACAAATAAAAAAGTATCTTATTTTAAACGATCATCTTGTAACATGACGAGACTACAGTAAAAAAAAAAACGAAGAAAAGTTGTTCAATAGAATGAATGAGAAGGAATATTCTCAGCCAAGCTTAGAATAACGAAGCCATAACACTAAGACGCATCCAGTTGTTGCATATACCTCCCCTCGAAGGGGAGGCCTAATGTTTCGTAGTCACAATAAAATAAAATACATAGAAGTTCATAAACATACTTTGTTATCGAATACAAATCACAAACCATCACAGCAACAGCACAATTGATGGAGGCACTTCATCCATAATCATCTCCTGGAATGGGGGGGGGGTCTCATTATCGCATGGAATTAAAGTTACACAACAACCAAAGAAAAGATGATATTCTGAATTTTGGAGAAAGGCTATTTATTGGGCTGTTGACGTTGCCTTCTGTTCTACTAGTGGCAGAGGACGTTATTGGGCTACAGACATCTGGGGCATTTTACCCCTTACTTTATAATCGATTCTTAAGTTATATTTACACGTGATGTTCGCTCCAAAGTTTTCGAATGAGCTGTTTTAACTCGTGCTCCCTCTCTCTTTAAATCATGTGACGTCACGTCCGCTTCTTCCTACATCAGGTGGAGGTGACATTTGAGTGCATACTCGTTGACCCCATTTCCTGTGTACATATGAATGTCGTCCTGCGAACCCAAACCATCATATGAGTACTAGCGAACGTACCTTTAATTGTTTTTAAAGAAAATATAATAAAAAGTTGGGTCAGTTATCTCCCTTGGATATATATTTTCGGTACTAACATGAGAAGGCGCTTCTGGTATTACAGTTTCTAATTTTGTTCTACCCACACGTTTGAATTTTAGAAATGTTTTAATGATATTTCAAAGATGAGGTCTTCTTCGTTTATAGTGTCTCTTCCACATCAGATGTGGGTTACACGTTTACCATGGCAGCACAAAAGGACTTTCTCCATTACACTATCATTTATGTTGGTTTCGATGTGCCATTATGTGGTCATCTTTGATGAGCTCATTCCAAGTCTTTCTCAGCCTGCTTTTTCCTCACTCACCCTCAATTGAGCTGTGTGTATATCTGTTTATCCAACCCAAGCTTCGTTCAACCACCGGAGGCGGTTGCAGCACATAGCTGACCCCAGTGTAGGCCCCTTCAGTATTAATATTCAGCGAATCAGAACTCTGTTGTCAAGATGCACACCACAAATCCACCGAATCATTACCCTGTGATTCCTCTTAAAAACCGAGCTAGAGGTAGCCCAGAAGTCATTCGCATGTAACAAGGTCCAAAAAAAGAGTCGCTAACTGAATAGGTCCCTCACTATCCACCAAGCTCCAGCCCCTGTCCCATCGCTGCAATGTTGCATCCTTGTGCCTGTTTTACAAGTACTTCAATGGATTGTGCTCTGATGAACTTGCTGCCCTGGTGCCCCCTCGACGTTAATACACTAGACGAACCCGAAAATCAGCTAAGTCCCACCCATTCACTGTGGAGGTCCCCAGATGCCAGAAAGCCCTCTACTCCAATAGCTTCTTTCCTCTCTCCCTGCTCCCTGTTTCCCCGACTCTACTGACATGCAGAAATTTAAAACTAATGTAAACAGACATTTCGCTGCACAGCTCACAACTTAGGATGACCTCCCAAACTTACTCCCTTATTCTCAGTAGCCCCTTACGTCTGCAGTGGTGTCCTGCCTTGTTTGGGGTGAACTATGATAATAAAAAAAACTAAAATAAAACATGGCACTACGAACATAATTGTTATAAATTCAACAAGTGAGAGTGTACGATGTGGAAGAAGCTCAGAAAACTGTCCCCATGTGAGACCGAACTTAATTCATATCCCCCACAAGAAAAATAGTCAAAATGAGTCTACAACTTTCAATTCCTGCATACCATCCAGAGAGAAATCAATACAGGGCCTGCCTTCAATTGGATGAGCAGTACCAGCCCCATTTTCCACAAATATAGTTTCCAACAGGAATTAATCTTCCTTGCAGATTACTGAGGTGTTGTTTGTTATTTCATTATTTATACGTTTTAGATTATTTTACTTATCTTGGTTGTTACCATTTTCACAACGTTTCGGACGTTGTACTTTCTGGCTTTCTTTACAGGTAAACAAGACGTACACGTGACCCGTTGAGTCACAATCACTACCACTATTTGTTCCACTTTAATTTCATTCGAAAATTCATTAACCGACATATCTGTTAAAAAAATTCTTCTTGTATAACTGAAAATAATAAGTCTCTTTATTTCTACATTATGCTTATGGATAACATAGAAATAAAGCGACCTTTTACTATATTAAATACTTAATAAATAAAATAAAAAAGCTTGCTTTAATCCGACTGGCAACCACCCCCGGATTTAGGTTTACGGTTTCACTAATCCCTGTTTTTTTTTTACTATCTTTTAAGCCTGAAATTAGCAACCATCTTCACCGCCTCTAATCGGGCGCCATTTTGGAAAATGACTCGAACGATAGATTAAAAGTAACGATAACAAATTCATAGATAATAAATCTTCCAATAAGTATTCACACTTGAAAGGTAGATAGAACAGTACATTTTCTTGCGTTTGATAACAGTTATTTCTTGTATAGTTTCTTTTTTCACCTCTATTTCCGTGTTTAACTATAATGCACTTTTACTAGACGATTTAACTTGACTTTACCAGGTAAGGATTAAAGACGTCTACATTTCTTAAACCCAAAGAACTTCGTATATCTAGGCAGGCAACCTCCCTTCAGTTGCAAGAGCAAATTTATAATCCCTAAGAAGGTGTCTATGCGAGGAGTAAATTGTGAGGCAGAGGGTTGCACAATCCCCAACCACACCTGCTTGATTCCAGATGAAAGAAGTTTAAGAACACTGAAAATAATGCCGAGATCAGCAGAGAGTTCGACCTGGTATTCTCAAATAGTCACTCATTTTAGTACTGACCAGGATCAATGTTGCTTAACTACAGTGATCTGGCGGGAACATGTGTGTCAACGTGATCATACTGTATCGTATATTCCCCCCTTCCGTAATCTATGGTTTTCCCAATGTAAAATATTCACAACAAAAACTCGTCTAGTTACAACCAGTGTAAATAATTTTCCTTTCTTCCTCTGCGTACCTTAAACTAAACAGAACTTCCATGAGCAAAGTTTCTTTCCAAGAATTATTTATCAAAATTCATAATGATTAGTTCATTAGTTTAGGGTGAATCCTTTTCATGAATAATTTGCTTTTATTCCTCTTTGTACCTAAAACTAAACAGAACTTCCATTAGCAAAGTTTCTTTCCAAGAACTCCCCGTCTGTGGAACACAATTCCACGGGGCTGCTTTCTAGCTGACTACAGCATGGTCGTTTTCAAGTCCAATGTTAACAAGTGCTTGTTGAACCGTCCTCTTAAATAATCAGATTCTACCCAGTTTCAACCATCGTTATCAATCGTCAAGATGTTGCCTCACTGTCCACCTGACAAACTCATGAACCCTTACACTCGAGTGGCCTTTGGGCCTTGATAAACGATGACTCGTTAGTACATAAAAAAATTGGAACCAGACAAAATCGACTTTTTATTTAGCATCTTCTGGCCGTTTACGTAAATGAAGCGCTTAGTCGATCAGATGGCTAGAGAAGCAGACGACAACTCTGGGTCTTCAGCGAATATTACCCCAAAGAAAAGGAAGGTTTCCTAGCGACAGTACCCAACAGGAAAACCGAAACCCTCCTTCACGTCTGCGCTAATTCTCAAAGAAAATCTGCAAAATTTTCTAAAATGACTAAAGAAATATTCTTGAAAAAAAAAAAAAAAAAAGATTGTACAGCTTTTGAACCGGACAAAAAACAAAACTATTGTTTTTAACCCTAAACTAACCCTAACCTATTCATCTTAAAAAAGATGAAAACAAATTTATAAATCTATTGATTAAGTTATTTACAACCTTTAGTGTATTCATAAAACACAATTTATTGAAACAAAAAAATTAAGTTTCCCATGTAAAAAAAATTGTCATAAAAATAAACATACGGTGAGTGTTTTTCTTTTATTATTTTTTTTTTCATGTTAAAAGTCCGTCTCGTTTTGATGTTGAAGCTAGTTCATTTTGATTCAGCCTTTTCCGGCTGTATACATATTTCTGCGTCGGCAAAAGTTGGTTTTGTCAGGTTCAAACGCTGTGTTTTTAAAAGCTCAGACCCAAAATAACTCGGACCCAAAATAGCTAAAAGAATATTTGGTATTCCAATCATAGGAACCGAAGAGTTGCTAAAATCCTTATCGGTGATATGACCGATGAAAAATGGTAATGCCAGCAGACGTGAGGACGTAAAGAAAATCGCAGAAACCTCAAGAGACACGACAAAGAATTGTTCCACACCATTTTCAAATCTACTTCACCGTAAGTGATAGATTTGGAATCTGTCCAAAAATCGTTCAAAGTATATAAAGCAAGAACTGACAGAGTATAAAAAGTTACATTTGAAAAATATCAATCGTTATGACATTGATAGCTCGTCTGGAAATAAATCTGACACTGGGTCAACAAGATTCTATCAACTTAGAAACATGTAACTATTTCTTATTCAAGAAATATATTCTCTGGAAAATTTTCTTTTTTGATTTTAAGTCAATATGAATCTTTTTTATTAGGGGTGGGACGTAATCGGTGAAAATTTCATATTCATGCGAGTAGTATTTTTTTGTGTTCATTTATACATAAATAACACTAAACAATCAAACATTTTGAAAATTTTGCAAAATTCAGAAGGTGCAGGCCAATAGTTTTGGGCTATTTTACATTCATGAAAACCCTTTCACAGCCTGAAAATGGTGCTAAATTAAAGTACTATATCAGATTTAACCATCTATATCCATTCATAGCTTTTGAGGATCTTTTAGGACCTGCAATGTCGCATGAAACCACTTTTTCACCGAAAAATGATGGATTTTGAGTCTCGTGGAGCCCTAACGGCTATTTTTAGCCAGCACCTTCTGAATTTTGCAAAATTTTCAAAATGTTTGATTTTTTAGTGTTATTTATGTATAAATGAACACAAAAAAATACTACTCGCATGAATCTGAAATTTTCACCCATTACGTCCCACCCCTATTTTTATATATTAAAATAATTTTTATAAATCTTGATATTTAAAAAGAATGATTTACAACTTCAAAAACGTCAGATTTTACTGTTTTTTTTTAAAGGAGGGTGATGAGGGCTAAAAATTGACATATCAACCAGAACAAACAGTTTGTCTAAAACTAATCCTCGAGTAACCTTTAGCCTTGGTATGTGATGACTCATCTATATCTATATACTATTAAAAAGTTATAGTATTTTTGGAGTTTGTTTGTTGCAAATAGAATGTGATTGGTCGACAAAAAAAGGAATAGGCAAAGTGCACATTACTTAGTCCATAGTTTTACGATGTCAATACCAGAGTTCAAATCTCACGTAAGTCAAAAGTTTTTTTGTTTTTTTTTACTTGATACGTGTTTTATAAATTAAAAAAAAATTGAAGTCATAAAAAACGTTACATAATTATTTTTCTCAACAAGTGAGCTTTTTTTGTGATAATCTGCAAATGTTTAGAAACATAATTTTTTATATTTTTTTTACCAATAATTATAGTTACTCTCTCATGAAAATATGATGAGTCATATACAACTCTATAAACGTTAGATTTTTACTATGTTTTAATTTGCAAAAAAATAGAGAAAAAGGATATTCGGCATTAGTTGAAAGTGAATTATTTTTCCTTAGAGACATAGTTTCTAACGCGTTTTACCCATAAAAACAATGCATAAATAAATTCATCCTAGTTACTTACTCTCTCATGCAAATACTAAGTAGCATTTTTTTTTTCTACAAAATTTCATAAATATTTTTCTTTCATACTAACTGTAAAGCGGTAGAAGCTAGGCAAAGATAAAAATTAACATACCAAGGTACTGTACTAAGACCGCTCATACATTTAAAAGAGGAAAAAAGTTGAAAGCTTTCATAGAAAAATCAAATCAAATAGTAATAAATTTAGAATATCAAATAATATATCTTCATGAGAATAGGTCAGATTACATATTTTTAATTTTAACTATTCTCTATGCCATATTTTTAACGCTAACCATTCTGTATGCCATATTTTTAACGCTAACCATTCTGTATGCCATATTTTTAACGCTAACCATTCTGTATGCCATATTTTTAACGCTAACCATTCTGTATGCCATATTTTTAACGCTAAAAAGGAAATTTTTTGTTTTTTTGTTTTGGGTTTCACAGAACATGATTGAGTTTTGTAAAAAGAAAAAAAAAAACATCAATGTTTGGTGCATTTTGGGTCAAAGCTGCTATCTTCAGACAGCCTGATCTTTTAGCACCAGGAAAACTGGGCAAAATTTGATTACTTAAGAGGACAGCTCAACAAGAAGTTGTTAACATTAGACTTGAAAACGACCATGTTGTGGTCAACTGAAAAGCAGCCCCATGGTATTGTGTTCCACAGACAGATAGCTCTAAGAAAGAAGCTTTGCTCATGGAAATTCTGCTTAGTTTTTTGTACACAGTGGAAGAATGGAAAATTAGTTAGTGGTTGTAGCTAGACGAGTTTTTCTTATGAATGTTTAACAGGGGGAACTAAAGATTTGAGCTCAGTCGATCACTTACAATGAAAAACACGATAGAGTAGAGAAAGACTAGCAACCTGTCTTCTATGAGAAAGAGTCTGTAGTAAAAGGAAGATGACATCCGCCACTAGATTTCAAAGCTCTGAGCGACAAGCGTTGCTCCTTTGGGGAAGACCCACAAGGTATTATACATGTATGCGCTAAAGAAAAAGAAAGACTCCAAATGGGTTGTAAAACCCCCGAATGATTTAATGCAGTCATTGTTTACAACCGCTGCAATTAATCAACACGCAATACGACAAAACAGCAACAAAAAAAGGAGAGAGAACTGCTGCTACGTGTCATCTACACAACTAGACTCCACCGTCCAGATAATCTGCTGAAATCAAAGAATTTGTCCTCATAGTGTTACATGAGTTTAAAGCCGTCCATAGTAAGCATGTCAAATCATGATTGTTACTCCGTTATAAACATAAAAAATACGTGTTCGAAACTAGTGGGCATTTGAGTAATCTATTAGTATACAGGAAATGTTTATTCGACATCGGTTGATTTTATTTCTCCATTATAAGAGGAAAGTTTAGAGTTAAGGCTACATGTCAGGATATTGCATCATAGACAGGAAGTCGCCAGAGACACGTGGCAGATAACCTGATAAAATCTTTCTTTTTTTTTTTCTGAAATACTCTCTCTCTTTTTTTTTTTTACTGGGTCGCGGAAGAATGTGGTCGTGCTTTAGGACAGCTGCTCTGATTCCTCTATCGGAGATGTGTTGTATGTATTATGTATGCATATTGTATACTGGAGAAAAACAAAAAACAACATAAAAGCATTTTTAAACCCCAAATGATTTTGTGCTGACATTATTTACAACCTCTGCAATAAATCAACGCAGAATCGGGAAAAATAACAACGAAAAAGAGGAGAGAGAACAAACTACTGCTACGAGACTCCAGTTGTTTAGGCGATGAGCCGCTGTCTGAAAGAATGGATGAAAGTTCTTGGGTAAATAGATGTAGAACAGTTGAAGTAGCAGGTTCAGTTCAAAGAGGAAGGCCAAGGAAAACATGGGAGGAAGGAATAGAAATTGACTTGAGAGAAAGCGGTATAAATAAAAAGCTTACCAGAGATAAGTTAGTTTGGAAGACGATTTCTTAATGTCGTCCAACACATGCCAGCATGTAAAACGGACATTAAACCGATGATGATGATGATAATGAATTTAAACACGGATAATTTACATAAAATTATTTTTAAAAGACAGTATAAAAAGATGTGTGCAGAAGAGTAAACTTTGATGGTATGGCCACGTTGAACGAATGGATAAAAGTTTTTGCGTTAGTAGATGTAGAACAGTCAAAGTAGCGGGTTCAGTTCATAGGGGAAGGCCAAGGAAAACATGAGAGAATGTGATAAAAATGGACTTGACAGAAAGATGAATAAATAAAGAGCTTACCAGAGATAGGTTAGTTTGGAAATAACTTTTTAAAAGCCGTCCAACACATGCTAGCTTGTAAAACCGATGTTAAACCTAATATGATAATTTTAGTAATATATCTAGATAAATAACGAATCTGAACATAAGCAAAGCATTTTTTACGTAGTGTGTACACTAATACAGTATATATATATATATATATATATATATATATATATATATATATATCATTCACGTTTTGTCTTTATTTCAAGACTTTCTCAAGGTGACTGATTCAAGGAAAACATAGAAGTTAATATTTGAAAAGACGTAGTGCATCTATGACGTGAAAAGAATGATTTTATTCTTTTTTTTTTTCGAACGAAACAAACATTAGAATTTAAAATATGTGGTGCGTATATGAAGTGGAATGAATGTTTGTTTATTATATTATGTACAAAGTTTCGTTGGAATGTGGCGTAACATTGCTAGCCCGAATCTAAATTCAAGTTATGTTTGGTTAGTTTAAGTTTGCTGATTAAAGGAGATAAATTGTATAATCTGTTACGTTGTTTAACTGTGTTAGGGTTTATAATGAGTTTATATTTTCATTTTCCATTACGTTGGATTATTATTTCCATAATTATCATCACTAGTATGTATATATGTCTAAAAGATAGATTCAACAGCTTAATACATAATAGTTATTTTCGCAGTCTGTGTTTTATTAGAACCTTTACATGCTTCACTATTTCTGTATTAAACTCTTTGCCGCGTTGTCAATATATCAAAATCAAAAAATAAATGTCAACGGATTGTATAAACCAAACCAAGGTCACATCCTTGCTGCTCCGGGCATATTATAAAACGTCTCCTCTGATTGGTTATTAAGAACGTTTTCTTGGTTACATCCAAAGGTGGCATCGACGAAGGTGACACAACAGATGTATGTGTACATATGTTCTCAATCACACCAGTTTAATTTATTCAATAAGAAATCATAAGCGAATAAAACAACCAAGAGACATTTTTGGATAAACAACATTCCAGTACATTTCTTAACAAAAATATTTCTTAAAGAAAATAGAACAGTATTTCTATTGTTTTCACAGAACTATTGTCCTCTTCAACGATATATATATATATATATATATATATATATATATATATATATATATATATATATAACATAAAATATAATAACGCGAAATCACATAATTGTCGATGCAATAATTTATTTCAACCGTGCGGTTTTTTCAAGCATCACTCAGATAATTACATTTTTGAGACTGATCCAAATCTCAGTCTCAAAAATGTAATAGTCTGAGTGATGCTTGAAAAAACCGCACGGTTGAAATAAATTATTGCATCTACAATTATGTGATTTCGCGTTATTATATTTTATGTTATTCTTGCTCTGTTTACTACATTGAGCTCTCATACCCAGATTTCCTCCTGGAATTATCCCATTATAACACACACATATATATATATATATATATATATATATATATATATATATATATTATATATATATATTAAAGCAAAGCATATAGACGTTTGTGACATTTTTTGGGGGGTGGAATGAAATTGAAAAGTGTAAAAAACGAGAGAAAAAAAACAATACATGAATATACTAAGCCGGCTAACGTCCACACTCATCAGAGTAACTACGTAGAAATAATTCAAGCATTATGACTAAAAACTTAAAAAAGTAGAATGAAGATCAGTGACAAGTTTAGGAAAAAAAATTGGGGGGAGGGTCACAAGTGGATCACATTGAGTCCTAGAAGCCACTCTTTTTGTTTACAAAGGGAGGGTTTAGTTGTAATGCTTGAATTATTTCCACGTATTTACTCTGAGGAGTGTGGACGAAAGTCGGCTTAGTATATTCATGTATTGTTTTTTCCTCTCGTTTTAACTTTTCAATTTCATTCCCCCCCCCAAAATGTCTCAAACGTCTACATTCCTTGCTTTGATAACATGTTGTACCACTAAAAATGTATGTATATATATACATATATATATATATATATATAAATAAACAGTATTTTTCTACATTCCAATGACCAAGATTTTATTCGCCTTACCAATTATTTTTTCAAAACAAAAAAACTTCAGTACAATTACGGATTCGTTTCGTTCACAGAAAAACAACCGGTATCTGTATGTTAATCCCAGATATTTCCGCCATGGACTCATCAGAAAACCAAAACAGATCCATAAGTGTACCAAAGTTTTCGATTTTAGAAAAAATGATTGGTAAGTTGAATAAAATCTTGGTCATTAAAATGTAGCAAAATCTTGTTTATTTGTATATGTTCTGTTGTTATATGTTAACAATTATTGAGCTTTCACTTTGAAAAAGTTGGTATATATAAAGAAATAGAAAGTATATGCAAAAAACATACATTTTCACACTCTTTCTCACATATATATATATATATATATATATATATATATTCAAATTATTTTCGTTCTTTTTTTTAAGCATTGGTGATTGGTAATAAGTGTCAATAGAAATCCCTTACAATGCAAGATAGATTTTTTTTTACTGTTATCTTATATATTTCGGAGAAACACTCCATTTTCAAAGATATATATATATTTTTTTAAATAAACAAACTTATAGTTTTGTTTATCGAAGGAACGTCTTGTTGGTCTGACGTATTTATCCGCTCTGTGATGGAATTCGCGGTTGTAGGTAGAAAGAACTGAAGCATCGGGCATGCTGGGAGTTAAATTCAAATTATTTCCGTTCTTTTTTTTTTAAGCATTGGTGATAGGTAATAAGTGTCAATAGAAAGCCCTTACAATGCAAGATAGATTTTTTTTACTGTTATCTTATATATTTCGGAGAATTCTACTAACTCTTTATCTTTCGTTGTGATAATAACTTGCCGATAGAAATTAATTATTCTGTATATTTTATTTTATTTTATATTGCCTTTCTCTCTACAATATAAAATCCCTTTCTCAGTTTGAAGGTCCTTGGATGACCTTAGTGGATGACCTAAACCATCTCAATGACAGGACCCTAGACTGTCGCCAATTATATTTATAGCAAAGCTGGTACCCATTTATATACCTGGGTGGAGTCTGTTGCTAAAAGTACTTAATATTCTCCAAAATAGTCACCCATCAAAGTACTAGCCAGGCTCAATGTCATTTAACTTTAATAATCTGATGGGAACCAGTGTCTCAACATGATTTAACTAAAAGCTATATATATATATATGTGTGTGTGTCACGGGGCTGCTTCCCAGCTGACTACAACGTGGTTGTTTTCAAGTCCAATGCTAACAAATCCTTGTTGAGCCGTCCTCTGAAATAATCAAATTCCAAATCTCATGGTGTTGTCTCACCGTTTACTCGACCAACTCATTAATTCTTATCCTCGAGTGACATTTTGGCCTTTATAAGAGGCGACTCGTTAGTATGTTACATATATATATATATATATATATATATATATCATTATTTCATGTATCCACATAAAATGTTATAAGGAGATATAATCTTTTATGTATCAATTTTCAGTATTTACTTCAACAGTGAGTAGAGCTAGGTAGTAAGTTATGAAAATATATTTTTATTTATATATTTTAGCCTGACGATTCACTACGGGGATGAAACGCGGAAGTCTCTGTGTAGCTTAGTTTCTATAACTTTATATATATATATATATATATATATATATATATATATATAGAGAGAGAGAGAGAGAGAGAGAGAGAGAGAGAGAGAAAGAGAGTGGTATGAACATATATTTGTGGCAAGTAACACAGAACCGTTTATGTTTAATTCCAGGATGAAATCATCAGGCTAATAAGCTCTACTCACGTATTGAGCACTGTTGGAGTAAATACTGAAAAAATATATATGTAATATATTATATGTGTATATACCTAAGAGAAATTCTGCAATACATTTATTACGTTTAAAAAAAGTTGTGACTGACAGACAGACAGACAGACAGACAGACAGACAGACAAAATCCCTATTTATCTAAGATATATATACTTGGTATCCCGATTATGCTGGAATGACTATGTTATCAGATAGAGCTACAATAGAACTATTAAGAATGGTACCAGCCATGTGGGAAGATGGTGGCTGAGGTATTAAGACAAGTTGAAGTTGTCAGTATACCATTTAACACATTTGAGCAATCAGCCCATGATGAAAAGTGGAGAGTCAGCTGTCAAAAAGGGAATTAAAACATTCTATGCAAGATACATCTAACATCTTAGGGAGGAAAGAGCAAATATAAAAGTGTCACCATTAATCTCACCTACCTTGTCTTGGAATCAGAAATGCTGTACTATTTGCAGACTTATTTGCAATTCATTGGCACGACTTAAATGTCATGTCAAGCAGAAACATCCACCATAAGACTAATGAATCTTAAGTCAAAATTGACAAGAGAGTTATATATATATATATATATATATATATATATATATACACAGACACACACACACATGTATATATATGATAAGTTACGAAAATATAATTATGGAAATTAAGCTGCACAAAAGCGTCCGACTTTTCATCCCTGTAGGAAATCATCAAATGCCTGACGATTCCCTATGGGGATGAAATGCGGACGCATATGTGTAGCTAAATTGCCTAGTGTATATTTTTATAAGTTTCTGCCTAGCTCTACTCACGTATTGAACACTATTGAAGTAAATACTGAAAATCGAACATAATGTATTATATCTCCTTATATTTATGTGGATAAATTATATATATATATATATATATATAATCCGAGTATGGTATGAATTCAGGGGAGTTGAACCGGGTTTATGAGAGTGCTCAATAAAAATATAGAGCAGAAATATAAATGATAATTTATTTCATTTTGACTACAAAATTGATTTTGTTTCACGAAAGCAGTTTGAGGGGCTCACGGTCCTCAGATCTTGAAATAACATTAATGTTATTTCAAGACCTGAGGATCGTGATCCCCTCAAACTGCTCTCGTGAAACAAAATCAATTTTCTAGTCAAAATGAAATAAATTATCATTTATATATATATATATATATATATATGTGATTTTATGAAGGCTTACCAAAGCATTCCTTTCAAGACACCAATGATCACCATTAAAGATATTTTTTCTTACAAATACTATTTATTCAAATTAAATGTTTTTTCCTACACGTGTTTCGCTACCAAGCAGTTACTTGCTTGGCAGATCATCAGGGAAATTAAATGTCTGGAAATTAAATGTCTGATATATATATATATATATATATATATATATATCAGAGAGAGAGAGAGAGAGAGAGAAAGGGGGAGAGAGAGATACCAGAAGAATACCCGTCCCAGGACGGGTAAAATCACTTCCCTGAACAGAACAGTTTTGCACCATTTTTATGCCTCCTTATGAAAATTAAAATAAAGATATAAGTCTACTAAACTTTGTCTAGAATACTCATTCCAGTTTTGATCAAAATCCATTACATAATTCTTAAGAAATTACAATTCCGGGAATATCAGTGTCAAATGAATATGGATCGAATTGAATGCAAATCAGATATTTGTGCGCATATTATGCCTCCGTAAATGTCTTTAAAAATATCCCAAATAAACTGAAATTTAGGGAATATTTATTAATTAATATCTAATACTTATTGTTTGAATTTCATAATCGGAGAAATCTGAATTTTCACGAACAGATTCCACCCCCTTTGCATAAATTTACACAAAATATAGCCTACATTTGGACCCCTTATGCGTAGAAGCTGTGTTCCAAAATTCATAATGATCGGTTAATTAGTTTAGGGGTGAATCCTGTACATACAAATATATAAACATACCTAACATTTTATTATATTAAAGCCGAGTTGATCAACTTTTGTTTTCCTAAGGCTTTTTTTCCTATATATTTTAATCACACCAAATACATGTTAAAATATTCTTTAATTTTGAGATTGAGTTATGAGAAAAAACAAACCCTGTTTTAATTGTTCTAATTAGCCGCAAATTCCATTTATCTCACCACTCTTACAAAATGTCTGTCTATTACTCTCTTCCTCTCTCATTGTTTCTTGTTTGACACGCCCCCTCTCACAGCTATTATTTTTTTTTGTATCTATCACACTCTCTTTATTAACAGTCAAACGTAATACAAAAATGGACAGAATATAAAGATAGGAATAGTCCATTATAAACAAAAGGAAATATCATCATATTTAACCTGTAAATGGAGAGGAAATGAGAAAAGAATATATATATATATATATATATATATATGTATATAATGTATTTCTATGTAATTATTTTTATACGTGATTTTCAGCTCGTTATTATTGAGCTTACTATTATTTCAATTGTTTCACTTCCTAAGTGATTAAGATGCAGAAAAAACTGCATTATTAGTCGTCCTAAACTTCAAAGGGCGTATTTTTCGTTTTTGAATATATATATATATATTAATTTTATACGTACATAAAAGTAATCCATGGACACGTGTTTTTGGCTCACAGCCGTCATCAGCATGGCTAACTTACACAGAGATCGAACCCTCGATGTTGATGTCTATAGTCCAGCGTTCTACTGGGCCAAGACGCTCTGTGTAGAAATATGTACGATTTTTATCACCCAAGTATGTAATGTATTTCTATGTAATTATTTCATACATGATTTTCACACACACACATTATATATATATATATATATATATATATATATATAGCGAGAAGAAAGAGGCTAATTTAAGATTGTCATTTAACTGGTTTTGAATCCAATCCCCCCCCCCCCCCCCCGCGATTAAAAAAATTTAACCAGAGTTCAATGGGTGTCAACAGATCAATTCTTTTATAATATATATAGTATGTATCACAAGTTTGTAGAAAAAAACCATCGAAGAGCTTGATCGTAGGTTTTACAAGAGCTCATATGAATTATTTTATTCAAACATTATAAATTACTGTGTCCATTTAGGATACCCAAGGTGCATCTTGATTCTAGGAGAAAATTCGGCTTACTTTAATTCTATAAAGATTCATCAGTCCCATTAGATCAAAATAAGGTTTTTTGATTTTGAATTTTCACACAGAATTTAGATCTTGTTAGTACTATAATTCAATGTTATATAAAAAATAAAAATAATTATTTTTATATTAGATCCTATCGTGATAGGACTATGTTCGATATTTTAGGATAAAACATTGTTATAGAAAATATTGAAATGATAAAACAAAGTAAAGTTAAATACTTTACAAGTTTATTATGATCATCAAATGCTTAAACAAGGAATAAAGTATGAGAATTTTTTTTTAATCCATGGATTTTCAAAGAAATTACCCTTTGTAGAGTTTTCAAATTAATGCTTACCAATAATTAGTAAATTATTGTTTTTTTTCCTTCTGAAGATAAGAGTAATTTCTTGGAATATTCATGGATTAAAGGACCTTCTCATTTTATTCCTTGTTTAAACATTTGATGATTATAATTAACTTGTTAAGTATGTAACTTTACTAATATTTTATTATTTCAATATTTCCTATATATATATAACTTTAATAACAAGCAGTACTAATAGCTGCATGCACGATCCGAATACGTTCGTAGATCACTCTAGCTGCTTGTGTAAATTTAGTCGCCGATTCGCTATTTACAAAGTTAAATTCCTCCATAATTATTAACTAATTGTCTATGGCCGAGGGGTTAAGACTCTTGATTGCGAATCACTGGCGATTTGTGATCGTGGTTCGCGCCCGCCGACCGTTGAGAATTAGCTTCCTGCACTGAAGATTGCGTTAGCATGAAACATCGATGTCTGTAGGTATTAAAATAATTAATATTATTTATAAATATGTATATATATATATATATAAAATTATAAATATGTATATATATATATAAAATTATAAATATGTATATATATATAATTAATAATATAAGTGTTACTACAGTTTTTAAAGCGTCGTTAGGAGATGTATTTGTAATTTTTTTAATGTTTGTTTTTTTCAGCCTGCCAGGGCATTCACTACAAGGACCGGACATATAAATAAACTCTCCAATAACATCGGATGAGATCGCCAATCTTCAGCCACGCCGTCAGATTTTCACCATGAAAAATTAAAAAATACAATGTCTGTTTACCATGAGTATGTTTTAAACCAAACATTCGGATTTATAAAATATTTTTTTTTTTAAATTGTTTGAATAAATTTTCATTTATTGATATAAATTCATGCGTCTGTTAACTGGTTTCTCAAAAATGTTCAAATATATAATTAAATATTTATATCCAGATTTGTTTCGTCTTATACAGACTCATCAGTGTGGCTATATATATGTGTGTGTTTTTTTTGCATATACATGTGTTAAAACTATTCAGTCGGTGTTTACTGTATGCATAGGAAAAATTCATTTGCACAGAAAAATGTTTTACCCACATTTTATTTAGCAAAATACAAACAAAATATAAATAACATATTTTATGTAGAAGTCGAGCAAAACTTTAAAAACAAACAAATGAGAATCGTAGAAAAAAAATATCGGGTTTCTAGATTCATTTTTATCAATAAATATGCGGTCAAATCCTCAACTCTGCCCTAAAAAGCATTTATTAAAACTCAGAGACATTTGAATTCATGCCAGGAATTCTGAGCAGCTGGCATAAAGGTCAACCATAAAAAGAGCAACGAGCCATTACAAGGGCTGTTGGTGCTTTTAGAAAGAGAATCCTCCTGATTTCTATCATATTGGCTGCACAGCTTATGGTGGATTATCTTTAGCTGAGCATTATGTAAATTTGTCAATTATTCAACTGATAGTGTGATATCAGTGGCCGTGGGTGCCATCACCAACTGTTGAACCGAAAAAGGAATTTGATAAACTGCCCGGTAGCAGATAATGCACCGTACAAATATTATAAATTGCGGGTGAAAATATGTTTTAATAAGATGGATGTATTTTCTTCTTTTAAAGTTGTTTTTTTCTATGGAAATCGCTCCAGACAAGGCATGAAGCTGGAAAACAATTACCACTTCAAGGTAAAAAAAACTAGCCAACGATAAGTGTTAGATGGATAGATTCCGACCTAGAAAACAGTAATTCTTCCTCCTTGGTCAGAAACATCGCTCATGAAATGTGAGAACCAAAGGACGAAATAAGGGAAGCAAGAATTACGAGGCTGCTGAAAGTAAACCTAAAGTCCACTTTTCTTTGGCTAGGAGCAAAGTGTAGTATATGTTCAGATACTTCACTTCATCTTTTCTGTTCTCGGTCAGTGATGTTGAAATCCTTTTAGATTGAAGTAATTTTTATTTTTGTTCCAATTCAGAGTGCCTCTTTTGGGGAGATGGATATTTTCCACATTAAAAATCGACTTTGTATCTAACTCTGCCCTCGTGAAGAGTTAAGTAAATAGGGACTTTTCTTTATATCTCTACTTATGTGCATGGTCATTTATTAACACGTCAAAGGTCTTAATATTTCACAGAGAGATTTGTTCAAAAACTGAGAATACTCTCATCTATTCTTTCACTGTGACCATACCATCGAAGTCTCCTGTTCTGCACACACCTTCATATCTGGACTATAGAGGGAGATGTGTGCAGAACAGGAGACTTCGTTGGTATAGCCACATCGAAAGAATGGATGAGAGTTCGTGGGTTAGTAGATGTAGAACAGTTGAGGTAGCAGGGTCAGTTGGCAAAGAAAGGCCAAGGAAAATATCGGAAGTGATAAGGATTGATTTGAAAGAAAGATGGATAAATAAAGACTGGCCAGAGATAGGTTAGTGTGGAAGGCAATTTCTAAAAGCCGTCCAACACATGCCACCATGTAAAACAGACGTTTGTAGCATTATCTACCCTTTTTTACACACTTACTCATACACCCATAAGGAGCGTTTCAGACCCGAATTATCTCCCTTTTCCCGATGCCAAGTGGCGTTCAAATCAGCATACGTGCACTACACACACATTTCACGGTATGCAAGACATTTCCCTGAACTTCCACATGCACACACACTCGTACACATCCTTTTCAGACTTTACTGTGCACATTTTTATGGATAGAATCTCAAAGCAAATCCTCATTGGGTTTGCAAAGAATAAATATTTATTGCCTACGTTATCGTTTCCATGTTTCTTTGTTTCATTTTTAAATACTTATATCAGAACATGTTTAAGGGGTAGACACTGCTCATGCGTCGGCTAACCACCTTACGGTTAATCGAATATGATGATGATATGACATACACAATGATGAGTATTGATTTACTCCTCTCCGGGAGTTAGGCACAAGGCCAGTTTTTATCTTACTCCCACAAGTAAGATGTGACCCAAGGTCGGGTCGGGAAAGTAGGGTTTAAAAATTGCCTGGGCAGCCCCGTCGGCATTACCCGGTAGGGGCACCTCAGGCAGTAAGCAATAAACTTACTCCTTTCCAAAGAGAGGAGGCGAAGCCTGGGAGGGTGGACCTCCTAGAACTACACAGGACAGACCCATTGACCGGCTTGAATCAAGACACTCGAAGGCCAAGACAACACCAGTATGGGGTGCAGTATCCATCGGAACAGATACTACACTTTGATCTTAGCCAAAAGGCCAAGAGTAGCTCTATTTATACATTTATACACAATGATGAGTATAGCCGAAAGAACAGGTAAATCACAAGAACGCTTCACCACGGAAATATTAAAAAAAGTTAATTTAATATAAATCTTTTTAGAAAGTAATATCCTAAATAAGGTATGTCACTGAAATGACATCATCAGATAGGATATTACAAAAATAAAAAAAATAAAAAGTTTTATAGAGAGAAAGGTCATTGTACCCCAATGGAGAAAATCACAAATGGTAAACAGATTCTTTGTTAAGAAATCAGATAAGAACTAATTACAAGGCATTTTTTTTTCAATCTAACATAAAATTATCTTGCCGTTTTTTAAGTCGGGCACTAATAGCATTTAAGCTAACAAATAAAACTTTGCTTTTGACTAGCCAATTTGCATCTGTTATTGTTGCATCGTGTTGTTGGCAATATAATAATGTACTTTGTTACAATTTATTTTAAAAATTACTTAGTCCGGTTCAAACAATTGCTAACATGAAACTTGAAAATAATCGCCTTTAAATAAAAATCAGTCGGAGTGATGACTCTATAATAGTTCGGCCACAACAAATGTAAATATGAGAGGTGACCGTAGTTAAGTGGTTAACGACACAGGCTGACCACCTGAGAGTTCCAGGTTCGAATCCAGTTTGTTCCACAGAAATACTTTCACTTAAGGTGTTGGCAACCTTTACGTGGTCCCTCCTGTAAGTAGGCGATTTCTTTCTAAAATAAATTCTTACTAGAAAGATATTGGGAAAACCAATGACAACAATAGAATCATCTGATTCATATGATATGAATGAACTGCAAATATGGCCTTCAGGCTGGGATCAAGGTGTAGTATCTGTTTTGTCCTCGGTCGGTGAAGGAGAGGTCCTTCTAGACTAACGCAATTTAAATTTTTGTCCGAATCTAAAATGCTCCTTTTTGGAGGGAGATGAATCTTCCCCACATTAAAAACCGACCTTGTGTCTAACTGTATCCTCGTGAAGAGGCAATTAAACAGGTACTGCTTATATGAAACATTTTTAAATAATCACCTATAAATAAAAATCAGCTAGGGGGATAACTCATTTTAAACTTTAGAATATAATAGGAGTTGTCTACCTTAAGTTTTAAAATGTGCAAACAAATAAAACTTCAAAAACTAAAATGACTTCACGGCATTGCGGGTAACCACGGGTAGGTACAACTAATCCCTATTTATTTGCCTCCCTATAAGGGCAAAGTTAGACACAAGGTCGGTTTCTTATGTGGGGAGATATCCAGCTCCCCAAAATGTGGCATTCTGAATAGGACAAAAATAAAATTGTCCCAGTCAAGAAAGATTTCTCCTCCTCTGACTGAGGACAGAACAGATTGTACACGTTTAATTATTTATTTGCTATAAGGTGAAAAATATACAATATGTGACAAATGTTACTATCCTACTCTTGGCTAGAATAATTGCAGTCACCACAATACCACATTTACTCTAGAAGCCAACCGACTTAAAAATATCCGTAAAGTGTTTCTAGAAACTAAGTTTTATTCTTTATCAGTAAACTTTTTACAAATTCATTATCAGTGGAGAATGGGACAATAACCCCCCCCCCCCCGAAAAAAAAACGATTAGTAAGACCCTCTGAACCCTTTCTAAATAGATTGTCCACTGTTTTCCGTTTGTTTAAAACAAAAAAAAGCAGGTCAATCTCTAAATGGGAGTGGGGTTTAAGTGGGAGAAAAAGGATAGAGTTTGAGGGTGTGTGTAGATAGGGAAGGCAGAGGGCAAAAAGAAGAGTGGGGAGTGGGCATCCTAGAATAAAGAATGGGACAGGACTCATTCACTCGACTTGCTAAGAGGTTAACTTACCCGAAGGTTGGGGTCCAACAGGACCAGAAACCGCGCAGTTTGATCCCAGCATAAAGGCCAAAAATAACAAAACAAATACTGTTCATGAGATAGGGTTGGTTAGTCACCAGTTCATTAGTTTTTGTTTAACATCAAATTTATCCCTGCAGACATATCTTTGATATTTGTAAATTCACTAGAAATGACTTCTAATTTGATAATTTATGGATTTCTCGATATTGAACTAAACAATGTCCAAGTGACGAATAAGAGATTTATTAATTATTTATAGAATTAAAAAAATATATAAAAAAATATGTACTCGTTGAAACATATTCACACCAGGTGAGAAGAGGTACCTTGGTGCTTCTGCAAATTCGCAATGACATTAAAATATTTAAAGAAATGTATAAACTTTGTTATTTACTTAGGTGTTAGCTGAAAATAAGATTGTACAGAAAAAATAACGCAAATTCATCCAATATATATCAAATTATAAGAAAAAGAAAAAACGATTCTACATATCGGTAGATAATTTAGCTTACTAAGTAGTCAAGGGAGATAACTTTCGGAGGAAGTCAAAATATAAGAAAAATGGCGACATATAGATAAAATCGTTTTTTTAATTTTTAATTTAATAAATACTGGATGAATTTGCATACTTTTTGGTGTACAATTTTCTTTTCAGCTACCAAGTCAGTACATAACAAATTTTATTCATTTCTTTAGCTATTTTATTTTTAAAAGAGGCTTAACATGTCATTGTGAAACTGCAGAAACATCGATATCTTTAATCTTGAAAATCACCTCCCGTACACATCTTTTTAATTGTTTACTAAAGAAAGTACAGATCTGTAAAAAAGACAAAGTCCCATTCTATCATTTCAGTCTAACATTTTAATATTAACTTTTATTGGTCATCTCCGTGAAACATGTAATGAACAGGTGTTAGTATAAAAAGAGGTCCATGAATCTGGACGTGGAAAATGGTACTGAATGTCCACGACAGGAGAAATTTATTCTTGACTCCGCACGTATGAATAAGGGTAAGAGTTAGTTTAAAGGCTGACAGAGTTCATCTTTTTATTATTTGGAAGTAAGTCTGTGCGTCGAAATGGTATTGAGAGTAAACTCACATGCTGACAGGTCGCCATCTTGGATTGTGAAGTCTACGAGTCGACGCCAATAGCACAAGACTAAAGGCAGGTTTGGTGTGGACACTAAGAGAAGAGTTTGGAGGTTGAACTGAGCGATCTAAGTCGATTACACAGCTGGGCCTTGTTGCAGTTAAAGAGGTCGAACAGCACCAGTGCGCTTCCTTAGATAACCTTCAAGAACCAGTGATCTGCTCGCATAAGAGATTGTTTCTGATTGGTTTAATCTCAATCGAGATTAAGTGTTTGCTCCAATCAGCACCAAGCTTATAAGTCAAGCAAATATCTCAGACATTGTTATGGCGGCTGGTGAGTTGAGATGGAATTGAAGGAAAATTTCAATGGTGTCTTTAGATTCTTTGAAGAATTTAACCCTTATTAAAACGTATTTGAATGTTCTGTTAACATCCCGATTTCTGTGACGCACAAACAAACATTGACTTTTATTTATTTATATATATATATATATATATATATATATACACATAAAACTAAAATAAAAATAGAAATGGTTAAAAAGTCTAACATATTTCTATTAAACATTCTATCTTTCTACCCATCTCTATCATTCCTTCTTTTTTTTTTAGGTACTGTGGCGACGCCGATAGCCAAGGCTAAAGGCGGTTTTGTTTGCACGCCAAGAAAGGAGTTGGGTGGTGATCTCCGCGACATGAGTGAGTTAGGCAGATTGACCTTCTCGTGGCGATAACACGAGGAATGAATAGCGCCAACGCAGTTCTTTATGTAATAATTGAAAACAGCTATGCGCGTGCAAGATGACTGTTTTTGATTGGCTAAAGCGCGATGGATTGTAAGTGTTTGCTCCAATCAGCGCTAAGCTTACAAGTCAAGCAAATATTTCAGACATCGTTATTGCGGCTGCTGCTGTTATTACAGATCTATATCTCTATTTATATAAAGTTAGGTTTGTGTATACGTTTATATATTTCTATGGATAAGATTTACTCCTAAACTAATTAACAGATCATTACGAATTTTGAGAGCATAATATTTATTTATATATGTAGTGCAGAAGATCAGAACAACCGACTGTGCCGATGTTCTGATCTTCTGTAACACACACACATATATATATATATATATATATATATGCGAAAATCTTACGAGCTACTTTTCTAAGACATTTTCTTTTTTTTCTCTTCATCTTTTTATTTTTTCTTCTCTTCTTAAGTGATCCCAATTAAGGCAACACCATATTGTGTATTGTCAGTTGTTGAAACTCTTATTGCAGGTACTTAATTTCCCTGATGATCTGCCAAGCAAGGACCTGCTTGGTAGTGAAACACGTGTAGGAAAAATCTCTTTAATTTGAATATATATGATAAATAAATAATCTTTGAAAGAAAAAGTCCTTTGTGGTGATGATTGGTCTCCTGAACGGAATGCTTTAGTATGCCTTCAAAAAATCATATATATATATATATATATATGCATGGACGGCGGCACCGGGGGGGGGGGGACTCAAGCCCCCCACTTTTTGACTTGGCCCCCCATTTTACGGTCATCAATAATGAAGTTATATATGCATGTGTTTAACCGGGCCCCCCCACTTTTATAACTGTCCCGCCGGCCCTGATATGTATGTATGTGTTTATATATATATATATATATATATATATATATATATATAAACATTGTTAAAAATAACATAATTCGTCTGTTTAATTATATTCTTTTTATTTTTTCAATTTTTATGATGGTCTTTTTTGTATTAAAATCAAAATAATTAATAAATGTTTCATAGGTTTCACGAACGTTTTCGATTCTTCGTCGAATCATCCTGGAACAACGACTTTCCTGAAACAATGCGAAAAATCTTGTATGCACGTTTCACCGCCGTCTTTTTAAAATTCTCTTCTTTCTCCAGCTTTTTTGTTCATCTGAGGATGATTCGACGAAGAATAAAAAAAGTTCATGGAACATTGTTAATTTTTTTTTTATTTTAATACAAAAAAGACCATCAGAAAAATAAAAATAAATAAAAAGGTATAATTAAACAGACGAATTCTGTTATTTTTTACAATGTTTGCATATATATATATATATATATATATATATGGGAAATGAAAAAGGAAAAACCAAGAGATATTATTTTATATATTCATCAACGTTTCGTCTTTATTGTAAGACTTGTTCAGGATGATAATTTTAAGAAAAATGTCATGCAAGTACATCGAAATATTGGGTTTACATGATGGGTTGATGAGGAAAAGTAGTAGTCAGTCAGTAGCTACTGACTGACTCCACGCAGCCCGGACCCTGGTCCAGCGCTCTTAGTAGCCACGGCTGCTACTTTTCCTCATCAACCCATCATGTCAACCCAATATTCCGATGTACTTGCATGACATTTTTCTTAAAATTATTATCCTGAACAAGTCTTACAATAAAGACGAAACGTTGATGAATATATAAAAAAATATCTCTTGGTTTTTCCTTTTTCATTTCCCATTACGTCGGATTACTCTCAGCCTTCCTTTCTCATATATATATTAAAAAATATATTTTTACGATATAATAAGCGAAAGTACTTAATTATTTTTACATAAGATTATTGCAACAGAGGAAACTAGTAAATAGAGTTTTTTTATATATATTAATATAATTATATAATCTTGAATCAGTTTTTTTTTTTAATACATCTCCAAGTAACGAAACAAAAATGAAAAAAAAATCTTCATTTGACTAACACTGTTGATTCTTGTCCTTAGAAAATATGCATTTAGAAATCTTGAGATTCGGTCAAATAAAATCTCATAAAAATGGATCAATATCCATTCCGATTTAATCTGCTATGACCCCTGCCTGCAATCAGATGGCAATTCCATTATAGAGTTACATCTTTATTCAATATTTCTTTGGAATATTTCCATAAGCTTTCATAGATGGGAAAAAGAGAATCAAGATGAGGAGCTCTTCCAAAGACATTTTGTTTTTTTTTCAATTTCGTGTTCTCATTAAGTGAATTCAATAGATAATATATATTGGGTTTCACAAATAAAACAACCACCACCGTCATCATAATCATCATCATGACTCTGTGATGAGAAACACCAGGCAACGTCTCACGCCTGCTTTACATTCGGTCCTAACCAGAGGCTTGATATCAGTCGTGTATGCAATCAAATCACTTCTTACATACTCAAGCAAGGTTTTCCTAGGTCTACCATGCTCCCTAGTGTGTGGCGTATCAAGGTGCGTTATGAAGCTGATGTAAGAGGTGTCATGCTATGCATGACCAAACCACCTTTGACGCCAAGCGCGTAAGACATCGGAAATCCCAGCGATACCAAGTTTCTGATGAAGCACGCTTGAAAGGATCCGTTCCTGTTATGTTGAAATTGTTTTCCAGAAAACTACAGAAGATGTAATTACTTGGTTGGAATGTTTCAAGAACTTTATTGCTAGACGTTTCACCAATTTTTTTAATTCATACATTTATTCCAAAAGCTGTATCTATAAATAATACGACTTTTTTCTTGCCTCCCAACGAGTGCAAAGTTAGACACAAGGTCGATTTTTCATGTGGGGAAATGCAGCTCCCCCAAAAGTGGCACTCTGGATTGGAACAAAAATAAAAAATTGTCTCAGTACCGAGTATAGAATAAACTAAGTGTAGCACCAGAACAGATACTACACTTTGTTCTTCGCTTTTTAAACACATTTAAAGAAACGAGATCCTCTGATCAGCAAAGATTATGATTGGTGATTATTCTGATGTTACTTAAGTAAAAAAAAAAAATCCCGACTTTATCCATTTTTAAATGAATTGTTCCAAAATCAAATTATACCACCCCGTCGACTAAAACCATACAATTTTAAATAAATACATTTCAAAAAGTGACATTCGTTTTATGGATTGGAAGAATATTTGGCTCACGATTATTTTTACGATAAGGAGACAGAACATATTTATTTAGTTTAAAAAAAAAAAAAAAAAATTGCTACAATAGCTTGAGTGTTTTAAGAATTTTATTTTAAAACGTTTCACCAATTTTTTAAATTCATACATTTATTTCATATACTACACCACCCCATCAAAAAAGGAGGAGGTAATGTCTGGGACGATGGTGTCATAACAACAGATACAACACTACCCCCATGAATTGAGCATTGAATGATAGTGCTTGTATAGTTCGGCTTCAGAACGATACTAAACCTCCACTAATAATAGATTATCAACACAGATATTTGTGTTCATCTTACAGAAAGAGGTTTTTAATCCGTTGCAAATTCCCATGGAAATCCGACAACTTTCGGAATAAGAATGAGAGCAGAATTAACCAATAAAAGAAAGTCAACTTTAAACGACATGTATATATATATATATATATATATATGTCGTTTTTTTTCAGACTCACTTTTTTCTTTGTTGTTTTCTTCAAATCTAGACGTATCTATAAAAAATAGCATTATTCTTTTAGAGATAGACAAGGTTCTTCTTTAAGAGAATCAGAACGTACAACTTTTCTAAGAAATCCCCACCTGTGGAAAACGATACCGCAGGTATGTTTCCCTACAGACAACAACATGGTCGTTTTCAAGTCCAATATAAGCAAATATATCATGTTGTCCTGTGACTTAATCATAGTTCTCAATCCTGATTATAGAACTGTCTCATCATCCAATTGAAAATCTTACTAACTCTTATCCTCGAGTGGCTTTTGGCCTTGGTAAGTGGTGAATTATTATTATATTAAAGAGAAAACAGTCTCTTTACTTATCTTAACCAAGTTTCATGTTTACTAAACCAAAACATTCCACTTGAGGGCAAGAAATTCAAGGAATTTCTAGGCCAGTCGAAGAAATAGAATGAAACAGTGGTACACGAAATCCCAAAAGAAATTGAAGATTTTCGAAACAATAAAAAAGCTGCAGGAATGAATTTCAAGCCTACTTTCTTTACTTCACACATTCTGCTTTCAATTGTTATTCCAAAAATTGTAGAATTTCCTTGGGGCAATTCACAACAAATCGAGAAACTCCTTCTCTAAGATGAACTCAAACATCTGTGTTGATAATAGTAATGATATAATCCTTGACTATGACAATTAAGTGTGTCGCTATTGACATTTTGTGTTGACTGATTGTCAGTACTTTCATGCTGTCCAGATTCTTTGTTGTCGATATTGGCACCCAACATTACCCAGCATCGCCAAACCAATACCAGCGAAATATGCCTGGAAATTATAAAGGTTACTCTCTCACAATCAACCAGGCCAGAAGGAATTCATTTCCCCCCTAAAGACCATTATGCTCGCATACTGGTGGTGGTGGTGGTGGAGGAGGATATGTAGAATCAAACTGCCACTTACCAACATAAAGGGCTTCAAATAGTTAAGGAAAATATTGCTTGAATGAAGCAATATTTCTATATAACAGACTATACAGTCATGCATTAGCAACTAATCAGAACCTAGAGAATAGAATTGCTTATCTAAACATAAAGGAACGTTCTAGCTTACTTATAAACCAACTTTCTAGGCTTCTATCTCATTTTGTCGTAAAGCTCAACTGGTCAGACAGTTGAACACTGAATACTAAATTTTATAGATATGATGATAACGATGGTCTCATGAGATGAACCTCTGAAAGACTTGCTTTCCTCTTGTGGGTTCAATTCTACTGGGCTGGACACTGGTGGAGATTTGTCAGAAGTCGTTGTCTTGCTGGTTCTTTGTTAATTATCAATAATTAACTCAAACGCATTTGTATCCAAAATATATAGTTCTTTATTTTACTTCATTTTAGGTAGAGGCTATGTTTAAGAGTTTTCATGTTAACATCTCACTACTATTCTAGCATGTTGTTTAGCCTTTTCCACAGAGAAAAGATGTTGTTCACCTATCTCTAGTGTATCGTTATGTTCATGCTAGGTGCTCGACTGAGCTCCAATACTTGGTCCCCTCCCCTGTAAAATATTCACAGCAAGAACTCGTCTCTCTACAACCACAGCAAAAAGCTTTTACTTCTCTCTCTTAGTACAAAAAACAAACTGAACTTCCATGAACAAAGTTTCTTTCTTATAACATCCTTCCTGTGTAACAAGATACCACGAGTCTGCTTCCCAAAAGACTACAGCATGGTCGTCTTCAAGTCTGATGTAAACAAATACTTGTTGATCCGTCCTCTTGGATAATCAATTCCTCGTAAGTAATCTCTGTCCATTCCACCCATCGTCTTCAGTTTTTTTTATAGTGGTTATCATCGTCCACTGATCTCTTTAACCCTTTTCAAGGCGCCATGAGGATAAATGGTGACCCTCCCCCCTAAAAAAAAATCCGTTTTTATTCTTCCGTTCATATGAGTCAAATTTGATCTTTTGAACAATTGACATGTTTTCGTCATCTCAACGTCAATTAATCTAACATATAAAGTTATGTTATCCAATTTTCAAAGACATAAATAGCATACAGGCTGACGAATCAAATTTTACTTCTGACAAGCCAATTTTCATTCGTTATTGTTGTACAATGTTATTGGCAATATAATAACGTACTTTACTACACTTTATTTAAAAATTACTAAACCCGGCCGAGCTTACTGCTAATATGAAACATTTTTAAATCATCACCTAAAAATAAAAATCATATTTTTAATTGTAGAATATATTACCATCTTCGTCTTGTCAATGTCACTTATATAACTGACACATTTCCTTGTCTGTCAATATGCAATATCAATTTATTATTTTTTTTTTAATTCTACAGTTTTGTTTACTAATGATTCGCGGCCAAAAGCATCTTGAGGATAAATATTAATTATCTGGAATGATTGTCAGATTAGTTATGAAGAATATTATGAGAGGATTGAAAGTGATAATACAATGAACAAAATGTTATTACTTGTGAAGAAGGTTCATAGAAAATTGTTGTAGTCTACAGATGGGGAATTCTTGGAAAACAATTCTGTTTATGAAAATTTCGTTTGATGTTAGGCACACCAAGGAGGACAAACGAGACCAAACAATAAAATTTTGGCTCCGTTCGTATTACATCATATTCTTAGATAGTGAAGGCATAGGAATGGTCAGAGAAGACAAAACACTCTTTTCGAACAAGAGCAAGAAACGGGTACTGGTACAGCTTTTGAACCAGACAAAACCGACTTTTTGTTCGGCATCTTCCAGTCGTTTACATAAACAGTCGGAAGATGCTGAAACGCTTAGGCAATAAGAATGCTCGAGAAGCAGACAACGAATTTACTTGTAAATTGAATAACTTCACATTCCTGGCAGGCAGATATCTGCTAAATGAACCGGAGAAAAAGCGAACATTTTTTTGTAACCCTAAACTAACCTTTTCCATAACCGAGTCTTGTTTTTGTTCGTATCATAAGCTGTACTAAAAAAAAAAAAAATGCAAAATAAATCTGTAAAAATAATTGTTGCATTGATTATTTTTTTAACATAAAACACAATTTATCAAAAAAAAAATTATCAAAAAAAAATTATCGGAAAAAAATGATCGGAAAAAAAAAAAAAATTCACTTTTCACTTTCCTGTAAAATATTTTTAAAAAAATTCATTGATTTTCTCGTCAGAAAATAAATAAATTATCATAAAAAAAACAAACATAAGGTGAGTCTTTTTCTTTCATTATTTTTCATGTTGAAAATCAGCCTCGTTTTGATTATGACACCGGTTTGTTTTTATTCGGCCTTTTCCGGCTGTTGTCATATTTCAGCCTCGGCAAAAGTCGTTTTTTTTTCTGATTCAATAGCTATACAAGTACCAAGAAATGAAATGAGCAGAAAGCAGAGCACCGCACCAGAACTCAAACACTTCCTGATTTCTTTGTTTAAATTTGAATATTACTGTAACATTCGAATTATTGAAATAACATTTTCATACTGGTAAAAATACAAATTAATTTTTTGAAAAGGAGGTTTAACTTCGAAATATAATATAAACATTGGACACCATATTATCTTTCATTCGATGCAATACGATAATAAATCATCTATATTTTCTCATCTACCTTTGCCTCGTATGATTTTTTTATCAAACAGTCTTTAACCTAATATTGCATTGTCACCGTCTTAGATACCCAAACTTTCTACGCAATGCTTCAATCAAACTACAACATCTTTTTTTACTCGAATGGTTATTTTGGGGGCATTTTAATACAAACAATTTTTTGTTGAAGCAATAACCGTACAACATGATGAGAGTTATGTCAAAAGATTTTCCCCAGAATCCAAACGTTTCTTGGAAACAAACCCATCGGTAAAGTGTAATATAACAGTACCACTAAACTTCAGTCTATGCCTGACTTGTTCACCAGGTCTTAATCATGAATATCCAACAGTCTTTCTTTTATCGCTGTCTAATGATAAGCACACCTGGATACGACAAGCAAAATGGCCAATAACACTCCTTTCTTGGTACTGTTCTTATATTGGCTGTGATGTCCCTTTGTAGTTCATGAATAGTGTTTGGATAGATATTACCTTTGAGATAACCATACAGATAAAAATCTGAGGGATTAAGGTCCGGTGAGTGTGAAGCCCATTTAGGATCACCCGTCCTTCTGATGAGACGATCAACAGTGTCAGCCCCATACTCTTGAACAGCAATTGGTACTTCTTCATATTAGGACCCGAGCTAACTTTGACTCTAACGCTAACCCTAGCCCTAATCCTAATGACGGGGCCAAAGTTAGCTCGGGTCCTAATCTGGAGAAGACCCCAAAGACTGTTGGACATTCATAACTGAACCTTGATAGACAAGTCAGGGATAGACCGAAGTTCATTTGTACCAAATACTACTAATGTACACACTCTGCCAAAAATGACCGAAAAAAATATGCTTCATCAGTGTTCGCACTAACATTCATACAAAATCATAGAATTACGTCAGTAATTTAATTTTCATATATACATTGTTATTATCATTTCTGATGACCTAAAAAAAAAGCTAGCATTAACTTTTTATTTAGAGTGGCGGATTTTTTTCTCAATTCATTTCAGACGGTGGGGAGTGTCTGACTTGCTATTTGCTTTCTTATGTAAGTCTTTCTAATGCTTTTTATTTATTTCAATAAGATAATTAGGGACTAAATTATTGAGAGTTAAAAAAAAAAACACGAGTCATTTCTGATGACCTAAAGAAAAAAGAACACTGAAAACTAACTTTGCTTTTTATTTTATTTTCTTATGATTATTGGGAGATGATAGGGGAAGGGGTGGGGGATAAAACATAAAAAAGAATGACGCCAAAACCAAAGATTGTCAGCAAACTGGAAAGTTAAAAATAAAAACGGAAAGGAAAAAAAACAACAAATTGTTATAGAAAGCAGAAAAGAAAAAGGGAACGTCTCATTATAAAAAGAAAATAGATTAGCGTTCTTTTCTTATTCGCCGGACAGATTTTAGTGTGACGGGTGGATATATATTTACAAATAAATACACATTGCTATTTATTATAGAGTGTAGGATTACAAAAAGGATTGTGGATGTTATTAATGATTAATAAAGAAAGAAGGAGAAACATTGTCTTGCTTCTTTTGTTCTTGTTACTTTTTTTACCCATAGCTTTTTTTTAATTATTTTACCTGGATCTCATAAATTACCTGTCTAATTCTTTGCACGAAACAAATCCAAACGATGATTCTTGGCTTATTTCGTCGACTTAAATATTAATCACAAACTCAGTCGAAATATGCTGTTCGAATATTTATTTTAAAAGCACTCATCAAAATTTTGCGTCGTTACTAAATTTCATCAACACCAAATATTTTTACTTTATATCTTTAGGTTTTATTACAAGTAAGAGACGAAAATTGGAAATTTAAATTGGCTACATTAGGCGAAGAATAAAACATGACGACACACTAGAGATTACTTGTAATTAGCCGGCAGTTGACTGCCTGTTTAAAGTTCGTCAAATTAGCGGTTTCAATGGCGAGTACGTAAATTAATATGGACTACAAAAATACCAACCATTTAAGACTCTTCAAAATATCTCTTAAATATCTAACACAAGAAACTGCAACTTTTTACTCAATTTATATTTGTCTGGGCAACCTATAATTTTATTAATTACACAATGTTGTTATTAGGTTGAGGAAAAACTTTGCTAAAATAATGATCTATTATTCAAGAGTTTATTCAGAAACAAGAACTACTGTTTAAAATAGACATTGTCCACGACCTTCTGCCAATGACCTGAAAGCTTTTGGATTTAATTAAAGTACCGATCCTCTGGCGTTGAATCGAAATATCTTTGACAGGCTTCTTCAGCCTCATCGAAAGACTCACATCATTCTGTTAAAGATAAATATTCATTATTCAAAAAATTATTCAAAAACAACTGCTCTTCAAAATCAAAAACCTTTCAGCATTGAATCGAGAAATTCTTGAATGGTATTTTTACTCCGAGAGACTCAAATCAGCAACCATTCATAAAATGCTGCATATCTGTACTTGTGTGGTTAACACCCTAGGCGGGTGCAGTCGGGTTCACCCAAAGAAGAAAGTTTCTAGGGAATGTTAAGTTCCCAAGTGGTCCCCACTCGCATGTGTATCGTTCTCAGGTGAAATGATTGTAACGACATTAAATTTTTTGTGGAGAGGTGTCGTCGTTCTCCCACATACAGCGCCTGGTATTCTCAAATGGTCACTCATCTGGTACTGACCAGGCTAAACGTCGCTTAATTGCGGTGATCAGTCTTGACCTAAGTTGTCAGTGACTTTCTTCTATACCTTTTTTGCTCAGTGCGTTAAATGAAGAGTTAATAAACTGAAATGAAATGTATTTGGTTCACTACTCAGAGTTGAAAGAATGCTCTCCCAACTGAGTTCAAACGGGACGTCGAATTATTCTTTCTGCTCTTTCCACCAACAACAGTCCAACACGCATGTGAACGACGTTGCGGTCACGACCAAACTGACACCGTCCAACAAAATAAACCACTCTTTTTATCCCTTCTTTTTGACCGTCAACAGTGTCTATTTTGAATAATCCTACACACGTCTCGTAATATCATGGGCCCGGGTTCGCACTCGCGTGTCACCACTTTTTTCCTTGCAATGCCGTCACTACACAAACACAGTTCGTTACTTGCTGCCTTTTTGACCGATGAGAACCGCAGCTGGCTCATCACCATTTGTCTGGGGGTTCTCCCTTTCAACCTCGCTACACTGCACTGTCTTCCTCTATTTTGTTCATTGTTTTCTCTCTCTCTCTCTCTCTATGTTGCTCAACTTTGGTGATCTAACAAGAACCAGTGTGTCAACATGATTTTTCCACATAAAATACTACATTAACAGGAACAGACATTAGTCAGCTGTATCAGATCTTCCACACTGTTCAATTGTTCAATCTTGTTTGTGGTCTTTCTGTCAGTATGTAGCTTTGCATGAAGAGTCACTGATTTGACTCTTTTAATGAAATTGAAGAAATCTATAAAGAATTTTTCGATTCAAAGACTTTACCCAAATCCGAAAGCTTACGGGTCGTTAACAGAAGGTTGAATGTGGCAGAACTTCCACACTGTTCAATTGTTCTATCTTGTTTGTGGTCTTTCTAATGTAGTGTTGTTTTGTATGTAGGTCACTGATTTGAGCCTTTTAATGAAGCTGAAGCCTGTGAAGAATGTTTCAATTTAAAGCAGAAGCACTCATATTTTATCTAAATTCGAAAGTTTGCATTTCGTTGGCAGAAAGTATCGACAAAGATGATGTTTATTTTGGAGAATAGTTTTTTTAATAAATTCTCGTATAATAAATCATTATTTCAACACGGCACATAAACTTTCTCCTCAAATGTCTGCATTGTGAATCATTTTCTAAACCTTATTGGCTGGGTTCCCCACACAGACCTCACTCCACTCACCCGTCTTGAACATAATAACAGAGAAATAATCAGATGGATATACCATGTCGAGTCAGATCAGACCCGGCATATCAGCTCTGACACTCTGTTGGCGAGGCTGAATATATCAAAGCTTGATATATTCCTTATGATCAGTCAGCTACATTTGACCACGTTGAGAGGAGCGACTCTTGGGTAAGAAAATGCAGAAATCTTGAGGTGGAAGGCTGGAGGAAAGTTGGACGAACCAAGAAAACTTGAATGCAAACCATCAACAAGGGTCTTAGACAGTGAAATTTTAATTGAATCAATCCTCAAGATCGCCAAGATTGCAGACTTGCAGGAAACGTCAGACTCTTGATCAAGAGGAATAAGATGATAAAATTGATGATGATGATGATGATGATAATGATGATAGCAGAACAGAAATAGTAAATAGTTGAACCGGCATTTTTTATTATAATCTTTCTAATAAAAATTATTGTTGACTCAAAAGGATAACAGCTCACAATCTGATCCTGCACAAATATTCGTAAAGGGTTTTAAAATTGATCTAATCAAAACTTTGTAAATTTGGAAAAAGGCGTATTCGATGTAAGTTGTTTGTTTTTCAGACTTTTGTTTTATCGCATCACAATCTATATTTTTTCTAATTCAGAACGTTTTGGCTTTCTGATGAGTTCAGAAAGGAAAGATCCGATATTGACATAAAAATGTCGGTTGGTCTTCTAGTGAACGAAACAGATCCGTAATTATGCCGAAGGTTTTTGTTTTGAAAAAATGATTTGTAAGATGAATATAATTTTGACCTTTGGAATGTAACTAAATCTTGTTTATATATATATATATATATATATATTTACTATATATATATATATATATATATCCAAAATTATTTATATATTCATCAACGTTTTCTCTTTATTTGAAGACTTTCTCAACATAAATGATTTGAAGAAATAACATAGAAGTACAATATTTGAAAATATGTGGTGCGTTTATGATGTGAAAAGAATATTTTTATTCGTTTTTTGAACGAACAATAGTCGTTAGAATTCAAAATGTGTGATGGGTTTATGAAGTAGAATTTTTTTTGTAAATTAATTTATCCATTTTATTATTTTATTTTGAAATAGATCTCAGTAAAATCTATTAATTATTTGTCAGTGGCTACTAGTTGCAGAAAAATAATTTCTAAAAAATATATCTATGCAAATAATTATGTTCTTACAAACGTAAAATAGTAAGGGTACGTCCGCTAGTTCTTATTTGATCATTAAAATTCGCAGGGGAAACGTTAGCGTGTAAACAGGAAATAAAGGTCAGACGGGGGTCATGTGGCTGGCCTTTGGGGGGGGGGGAGGTCATTGTTTCCTGTGAGAATTCGAGCTAGAGAAAATGATGTCACATGAGATAGGACAGGTGCGAGGAGCTGACACTCTGAGTTGGAATCTTGAAGTGACGAAACATGACAAGAAATGACTTAAGAATCGATTATAAACGAAAAATGCAGGTCTCGGAGATCTGTAATCCCATCATTTCTTCTCCACTAGCAGAGAGGAAAGCAACGTCAAAAGCCTAATAAAATAGTCCTTCTCAAAATTTAGGATCTAGTTCTTTTATGTTGTGCCAGATTTGATTTCAGAGTAAGAATGCACCCCCACAGAAATGTAGCCATAAGAGGACAATGAGATACGATCTTGGATGAAGTTACCTCAGTCTCGGAGTACCGCTCTGTTTGAGCGTTGAAGACACGAGGTATGATTTTATTGTACTGTTATGATATGCTGATTTGCATTCGGTAGCAAACTTATTTTATTCGACCGTGATATACACAACATTAGATACCCCCTTAGAGGGGAGGTACTGCAACACAAGAACCCTCTAAAAAAACCTTAAATATATCTAGGGGTGCCATCAGTCACGATTAATTTGACATTGGGGCTTCTATGATACTCCTATATTTTTCGCTTTTAACTAATCAACCTTGATTTGTTTGACCCCTAAAACTGGGCTGTAACCTACGTATGGTACAACTGTAACATTTTATGTGACCCAGCAATGCTAAGCCAGTCAAAGAACTTCTTGACAATGCGGTTGCCAGTATGCTCGAGAACTATATATCACCAAAGGAGAAAACATCACAAAAAGGTGGACCAAAGATAACTCTAGGAACAGCCGCTGATCCGCATCCATCTACGTCTGGTGTGAGAAAACCCAAAAATGCCAGGGATTATTGCAGCTATGTCTTGTCATCTTCTGCTCCAATGGATGTCTATGTACCTTTTTACAAGGCAGAGTTATAATTATGTTGTGGGTGGGTGGGTGTGGGGTATAATGATAATTTATTATAAAATGCATTATCATAGTAACCCCGCAATAGAGGTTACTGTGATAATTTTTGACATTAAAAGAAATGTATAAAAAGCTGGAATAATTTTTTTTCGTTCACTTTTTCAAGAAGACTAAATCCTAACCGTTATTCATTCAAGGAATAGGCCTTTTGTAAATAAATGCCCCAAAACCTATCATAGTAGCCTCTTTTTAAGTACTGTATCATAGAAATGTCTTTGCTAAAACCTCTCATTTTTCCAATAACGCAGTTACAAATTCACAGGGATTTAAATATTACAATAGATCAATGTTAAAACTTAGAAAATATTTTTTTCTTGTTTTTTTTTTCTTAAAGATTTAAAAGCATTTAATGGATTTGCTGCATGAATAGCGATTTAAAAAGAATATTTTAAAAAAATTTTTTATTGTACATTGATTTTATGGATCATGCTATTCTTTGTCATGGAAGCTGTGCCCACTGGCTTTTCTTGTTAAGTTTCATAATCTTCAAAGAACTTGGAACAAAACCTTATATTTGATCTCTAAGGAACCTTTCTTGTCACATCAAGCATTCTCCATGAGAACTCAAACCTGTATCTTGTAGTCTGTCCATGTGGTTCAACTACTTTTATACGGCATAATCACGTTGACACACGGGTTCTCATTAGATCACTGAAGTTAAGCAACGTTGAGCCTGGTCAGTACCAGATGGGTGACCATTTGGGAATACCAGGCGCTGTATGTAAAACACTTGTCATTATAATTTCCCCTAACCGGGATATACATGCGACTGAGGACCGCTTGTGAATTTGATACTCCCATGAAACTTCCTCCATCGGACGAAGTCGGTTCAACCCGTCTAGGGTGAATGCCATACCAGGTACAGCTAGAAGTACAACTAATGTGATCCGAAACTCGCAAGGTCTAGATAAACTGATGAGTCATAAAGTGACGAAACACGTGTGTGAATAACTATATTGTATATATTTAGGCTCGCCTATAGGTGGAGCATTCTGGTAATGGAAATAATGATTTCCACTTAGCATCGAAGCAATTCTCTTCCAATAAAATTAATCGAATACTTTCAATTATGAGTATTGTAAATAAAAAAATATAAATAAATAAATAACATTATTTATAATGTGATACAATTTCTTCCACTACCATTAGAAGGTTCGTAACTCAGTTGGTAGCGTGTTGCACGTCAGTCACTGGGGTCCCGGTTTCAAATCTCTTACAACAAAACCCTATATTTAATCCCTAAGGATTCAAACCTTTAACTAAACTACCAAATCCATTTTTGCTCACATTTTTTTCTCGATTGTGGAATCGTAAATCTCGAACAGAAGAATCGGTTTTCGTTTTTGTAATTTTCGATAATTTTTTTTTTTGTACTTATGTTCACCCCAAACAAGGTATATTGCCACTGGAGCATAATGGACTATTGTGATAAAGGCCAGATTTATAAGGGAGCAACCTGAGTGGGGAGTTGAGTAGAAAAATGTTTGTTCACATTATATTAAAATTGTTTCCTGTTGGTACGGTTGGGGAAACAGAAAGCAGGGAAGGAATTCCAAAGACAAACGATCTGAGGAAACAAGAGTAAAAAATCTTCCAGCATCTAGAAACCTCTACAATGAAGGGGCGGGATTCTGCTGTTAGTCAGATGTATTTTTGTTGAGTGATTCGGTTCGCTAACACAGGCATATCCAAACTTGCATAGAAATACATCAGGCGATTAGAACATTTCTGCGCATGCTCACCTTTTCTCATTTCCGCTAGTTTCATTTACGCATAATATAAACAGTTCCTGTCGAGATGCCAATGTAGATAGACATGGCTTTTCCTCACTCACCTCTGTTCATGACTGACGAGATGTGGGACTAAAGACCGAAACTAAAGACCGGGACTAAAGTCCTTTTCTCTAATATGCATCCGAACCAACTTGTCTTATATTCTTGTGTTGCCGTTTTGACGAAGCTGTTAAATAAAGTTCATTAAATTCTAGAGAAGATGTTTGTCTTTTTAACTGGAACCCTGCTGACAATCTTCTTCATGTAAAGCGAAGCTAATCAGATGAATAGAGACGCTACTACAAAATGCATCTCAAATTCACCCATGCCTCTACGTCACCCAAAAAGCTGAGGTTGACACGAAGGAAGGTACAAAAAGGTGCCACAAGGTGAGATGGAACCTTGGACCAACTGATTAGAATGCAAGCATTGTAACCGCTCGGTTACACTCATCTATTAACCATTAATATATCCAGTTGGGAGGTGACAGTGGTTAAGTGGATAACGACACAGACTGAAGACCTGGGTGTTCCAAGTTCGAATCCAGTCGGTTCTACAGTACCACTTTCACTTAGGGATGTTGGTAACCTTCTTGTGGTCCTTCCCGTAAGTACCCGATGTCTTTCCAGAAAGATTTCTAACTAGAAAAACATCCGGGAAACTAATGCCAACTCCAGAATCATCTGATTCACACAAAAGAAGAAGAATATATACAGTTGAAAATTTGCAAAGTCCAGAGCGTTATTTCTGTCAGGAATTACCAAAAAATGGTTAAAAAAAACGGGATTTTGCATTTAACAAATGTCTTGACTTTTGGAGAGATCGTTATGAAACTTGATTTGAAAGAGTTTGTTCTTTAATATAACTTACAAAAATATGCTCCCTGAAGGTTTGTGCTAATATGTATGATGAACTAACATATACTACACTGACATCCTCAAAGGAGATAATGGCAGGAAGGATGGTATCATGACGAACGAACATATATTGCACTACTCCGTGAATTGAGCATTGAAAGATAGTAATAGTATTGTCTCAGCTTCAGATAGACAAGGACCAAATCTCCTACCAATTCTCTCATCATCTGAAACATTCATGTACGGGTAATCGTAAAGATCGACGGTGTAAACAGTTCGAATAAAATTAGTGTATAGGCGATAGTATATATATATATATATATATATATATTAAAGATTATGACACTAAGAACGTTTCAGAGTTAAAATCAATGTTTTATTACGTAGTAATAGGAGAAAAAAGACCTTTCAATACTTTTCATGTCTTGAACGATACAAAAAAATACAACATGGCGACATCCCGTACGACTTCATTTTGTGAAAATTACGATTCTTGTAGAATATTGACACATTTCACATGGACGGCGGCACCGGGGGGGAGGGGGGCTCAAGCCCCCTCACTTTTTGACTTGGCCCCCCCCCCCCACTTTACGGTCATCAATAATTAATTGATATGCATGTGTTTAACCGACCCCCCACTTTTTAGGAGAGCCCCCCCACACACTTTTATAACTGTCCCGCCGGCCCTTTTTCAAACGTGTTTTTTTCTGATTACATGCTTAAGACTAAATAGATTTTAACTCGAAATGTTTCTTCATTTAACAATATTAAAAACAACATAAAACCATTTACATAATTTTTTTATCGCATTATGTTTACACCGTTGATCTTTACAATTACTCATGTACGGATGAAAAGTGTGCACAGTGATAAGCTAGCAAGTATTCTCATGAGTTTTATAGTACATAGATTCAGTCATATAAGCTGTTCTATACATCTGCTCAGCAATGTTATGATTGAATTCCTTTGGGAGGGGAGAATCTCTGGCAGTGATATGTGTTTTCAACACCTAAGGGAAGATAAATATATTGTAAACCTGTAGAATGTCAGCAGTCTATAAGCCCCTACTACCAATAGAGTACTGGATCTCTGATTGCTTTCTTCGTTTATTGCGTCTCTTCTGCATCAAATGTGGGTTCCATGTTGGCCATTGCGGCACGAAATGACTCTTCATTAAATTATCATTTACATTGGTTTCAATTGCCATTGCTTGAGCTCATCTTTCACCGAGTCATTCTAAGTCTTTCTCGGCCTGCTTTTTCTTCGCTTACCCTCAATTGAGATGTGTGCACATCTGTTTATCCAACCAGAGGTTCATTGAATATTTTTATACTACCGTAGGCGGTTGCAACACTGAGTCGACTTTAGTCTGGGCACCTGCATTGTCACCTTCACGTTACAATAGCAGCAAGTCAGAACTTTTTCGTCAAAACGCACACCGAAGATTCACCGAACCATAACCATGCCATACATCTGCATCTGCATCCTCCGAAAGACAGAGCTGGTTGGAGATGAGCATTAACTCGCATGTAACATGGTAGATGTTGTCAACTCGACCCTGAGTAACAAATGAGGGTGCACGACAGGTTAAGACGGGGAAAAGCTCACTAAACTTGTCTCACGAGAAAATTCCGATATGATGAAAAACAAAATATATTTAGTGGTTGAATATTCAAAATTTCATATTTAAAGTTATTAAAAGCTAGCAAGGCGACGTGGTGTTGCCTGGGAGAGTAATACTTTATTTTTATCAATAACAATTGATTTTCTACTATTGCCACACACGAGGTAAATCTTAATGTAAAAATCGAAATAACTAATGGAGGTAAAATT
Source organism: Sepiola atlantica (assembly GCA_963556195.1). NCBI lineage: Eukaryota > Metazoa > Mollusca > Cephalopoda > Sepiida > Sepiolidae > Sepiola > Sepiola atlantica. The sequence goes on from OY744528.1 coordinate 28,904,764, forward strand.
CCCTCTGCAAAAAAAAAAAAAAAATACAAAAGAAATAAAAAATACACGAGATACGTTTTATTTAAAAAAAAAAAACTGAACGTCTTTCCTTCTCTCTCTCTCTCTCTCTCTCTCGTAAATCTGTAAATAAAGTTTGTGCATGCCTGTAGATTAATTCCTATTGTAACCACAAAAATAATAAGGGAATATTGTTTGTGTCTAATAAACAGTGAAATCATTTTTTTTTCCTTTACGTTTTACTAGCAAGGCTACCTCGGTCAAAAGTGTAATATATTTCTATTAAAATTGCTATTTCATTATCCTCTCTCTATCCATCTCGCTATCTTTCTCTTTCATCATCTCCCGTTTTCCCCCTCTCTATCTCCCCCTACTTCACTCCCGCCCAGCCCATTTCTCTCTGTAGACATGCACACATACACACAACTCTTCTTTATATAAATTCCTTGAGGAATGAGTCGGCATAAAGGAAATAACTCTTTGATAAAAAATCCGAGTTACTTCCCTCTAGTACAAAACCGTAAATAGTAAATTTTCCCTTCCCCTTATGAAATATGCACCAGTTTGGGGTCAAAGAATGAATAACCTTTTCTGATTTTTAGATATATAATATTAATATTATTATTAGGGCAACGCTGATCAAGAATATACTAACTTTGTGGTCGTTTGATTTGTAGTTTTGGACGTTTAGCTCGACACACACATACATACAGACAACTGCCCTTTATATAATAGACTATCAGTTCTTATGATTAAGCCTCCTCTACTTTGCCCATAAAAATAAATTTGCATTCATAATTATTGAAGAGAGCCGTACACACGTACGTTCACTTATATAGATAATGTTTTGGAGTACATGTATTTGAACAATGAAGAGTATATATTTGGGGGGGGGAGCAGTGTAGTTATTATTGGATTAGTAATTAGTAATATAATATTAGATCATTTTTAAAGAGATATTATCAATTTAATAATAAGAGGATCTATTTTGGGAAATGTGAGCATGTGTATTTATGTTGAGTTGAACAGATTAATCTAGGGAAATTGAAAAAAAGAGAATTACTAAAGAAAAGGGATAAAAAGAATATGTATTGAATGTAGAGGTGATGGAGAAGGGGAACGAATAGAGGGAAAGAAAGAAAAAGAGAAAGGAAGGAAGAGAGAGAGAGAAAAGTGACGAGAGAGAGAGAAAAGTGACAGGAGAGAGAGGGGGAGAAAAGTGACAGGAGAGAGAGAGGGGGAGAAAAGTGACAGGAGAGAGAGGGGGAGAAAAGTGACGAGAAAGAGAGAGAAGAAGAAAGGTGACGAGAGAGACGGGTAAAATTAATTCCCTTGAGTAGAACAGTTTTGCACCACTTTTATGTCCCCTTACAATAATTAAAGCCAATATATAATGATACTAAACCTTTCAACTAGAATCCTGTGAATACTTGAGATAATCAAGGATGAGGTAAAGAGAAAAGCTGTTTTTAATAAATATCTTCTATAAAATCGAACTATGTCCACATATTATTAGTAATAGCCTGACAACAAAAGAGAAATAAGTTGACAAAAAAAAAACAACAACTCAGAAACAGATGAAAGGAAAATAATAAAAATTTTTATTTACACGAGTTCAGTAAGTAACAATAATGTTTTTGGTAGTCCAAATTCAAAAGTATGAAGTACCCAATTAGAATTAAGACCACTAATTTAGAAATGGCGTCTTAAACTTGTTTATTTACCCTCATTCGATAACGAGATGCTCTGACGTTAGTTTGATATCACTTATTTTATTATGAGATACCTTGAGATAACCTCTATAGATGATCTCGATATCCATTATTTCATAATGAGATATCCCAAGATTAACGGAATATCCATTATTCCATAATGAGATCCCTATATTATCTCGATATCCATTATTCCATAATGTGATATCCCAAAAGTAGTTTGAGAATCATTAGGTACCTTTGAGGGTGAAAGTTACCCAAGATTAATTTCGGAAGATTTATTCAAATATGAAGTTGATAATTGCAGTGGCATCTCTAGTGTATTAAAAGGTTGGCACATGGCACCCCTGTGAACATTTTAATTCCCTTCAAATAGAACAAAACAAATAAAAGATAGTCATTGCTAAAATAATATAATGTATTATTTTTATTCATACAGACATATACGAAAAGCCGCTACACTGGCATGTCGATGTTATCGATCAATAGGTATTAGAAACTAAGATTTCATCGGGCGAAAAAATAACTCTAATCTTTCACTCGGATGTTCGTATTGGGAAAAGGAAAAGTCTGATCTTTCACTCAGCTGTTCGTATTGGGAAAAGCCTTTTCCTATATGAGTTTGTTTAAACGAAAGTCAATTTCCAACAAAAGTAAAATGGTTAGTGTATGGAATGAGATAAGCAAACAACAAACCAATTAAAAATATTGACACAGAAACATGTTTAAAGAGTCCATTTACTTTATTTGAATAAAGTTCTTATTTAATCCAAATGGACTTGTGGCATAACCGTTAAAGGTGTTGATTAAGAATCAGTTCTAAGTGACTGTCTTCTGCGGGTTCGATGTTTCTATCCTAACTACAGGCCATAATAACTAAGAATAACATAAAATAAAAACTTCTACGCGGTCATGGCTTACGGAACGAGAATAATCTACTCCTATGAATTAACTAAAAAGTGCACTTCGAAATTCGATATAGGTTACAAAGTTCGAAAAGATGCAACTAAGGATGTTAAATAGTAACGGGTACATTCACTAGTACATATCTGATGATTTAAATTCGCAGTCTAACGTTAGAATGTACACAGAAAATTGTAGTCAGCGTATACACGCAGATGTCACCTCAACCTGATGCAGGCTAGAAACGGACGTGACATCACATGGCTCAAAGAGAGAGTGAGCAAGAGAAGTAGCCAGTTCGTTGAGAAGCTTTGAGAAGACAGCATGCGTAAAGAAATGACTTAACACTCGATTATAAACTAAGGGGTCAAGAGCCCCAGATGTCTGTGCTGCTGGCAAAAGAGAAAGCGACGTCAACAGCTTAATAAATGGTTCTTATCCAAATCCAGAATATTTTTTATTTTCTTTGGTTGTTCTAATGCTTTAATTGCAGCAAGAACGCACGCACCCCACAAAGACGATCATGAATGAAGTGTCTCAGCCACAGGAGGAGCGAGTGACACGAGGTATGATTTAATTAATTTAGTTCGTTTGCATTCGATAACAAGTATTTTATTTGATCGTGACATGCGAGACATTAGACCTACCCTTGAAGGGAAGGTATATACATCAAAGGCCAGATTACATCGTCCGAAACTAAGATGAGAACAACAGTCTGAATAATTCGAATAATATAAATTATCAATCCTCATCAAAAAAATTCTGAAACATAATTCATAGATCATTGACAGAGAAAGTGAAGAGTCTTTCAGACAAATGTATGCAGTGTGATGATATATAGAAAATGAAACCTGACCAGTAAGGGTTCAAGACATGCGTTGCATGCAGAGAAATGATACAAGAATAATACGATGGATCTGTAATGTTAGTCTTAAAGACGGGCTTAGATCGGATGACATCGGAGAAAAAATAAATCTGTACAGTATAGGACGAACAAGAGACTTTGTTGGTTTGGTTACAAAGAAAGAATTGGTAAGAGTTCTTGTGTTAGTAGATGTAGAACAGTTGAGGTAGCAGGTTCAGTCCACAGGGAAAGGAGAAGGTTAAGATGAGAGGAAGTGATAAGGATGGTCTTGAGAGAAAGAGCAATAAATAAAGACTTGGTCAAAGATCTGTTAGCTTGAAAGTCAATTTTTAAAAGCTGTCAACCATATGCCAGCATATAAAACGGACGTCGAACCGAATACGATGAGAAAAATTGTTATAATATATGATAACGAAAATGAAAATGGTAAAGCTGAGTGAGATCTGTTTTCCGCTCTACCGCTGATACAAATGTGAGTGACTACATGCGCCACCATGCATTTTCTATTCTTTCGTGATTTTCATAATTTTTAACAAAACGGATATCCATTGGTCACGCATTTTACTGAAAGGAAAACCTACGTTTCTTAGTTTTAATGTTCTCTCCCAGGTGAAAAAATGATCAATTGATTTTTCAATAATTTAATTAACATTGCGTTTTCGAGTAATATTATCGATATCAATTTTTTTTTTTTCAGATTAATGTCTGAACCTCTAAATTTATCTTAATATTTAATATAAAATATCACGTAAGAAGAAAAATAAACTTTGGATTCAATTACGAAAACCAAAATTGGAGAGATGAGAAGGAGAGGCTTGGAATATAAGCAAATTTCTACTATCTTGAACAAGAAAAAATGTTGCTGGTTCCTTTTCCACACTAAAAAGAATTAGTAAACATGAACAAACAGTTAATGTGGAAAGGAAGAAAAGCTCAAATTGTTTAAAATCAGTAACAAGAAGAGATGACGGAATGCTTATGGAGGAAGTATTCGGTATTAGTTAAATGCCAATTTACTAATTTGTTTTTTTGTTTTTTTTGTCAATTTAAAAAAAAAAAAATATTCAAAATTAGTCTTCATTTTATTTTTGCCCGGAAGTGTAGATAACATTTTTTTTTTCTATTCTGCTGTTTGTAGAGGCGACTCCTTTTTTTTTCGTTGTAATTCAAAATATCATAGCTCAAAGCAGTCGCATCCATACTGTGTCAGAGACAGCTGTGCAGTCTTGTGAGATTCAATGAATTTACAAGAAAATCAGAAAAAATGAGAAATACATTTTGGTAAAATAATTAACTTAATACTGCCAAATAATTTCGTTAACGTAATGTCCCAAACAAGCATTTACCCTAAAGCACAGGATTTAAAAAAAACAATCAACTTCAAATTTTTTACCATATATATATATATATATATATATATACTGGCTGGGTTTGCCGGCTCGCTAGCACTTTGCAAAGTTCGCTACTTGAAATACTTGAGACATCAATTAAAAATAATAAACATTTAATTCACAACTTTGTTGTAAACCTGAAACAAAATCTCTCATTTATTCATATAGATGTCCATTAACATTTTGGTAATGTCGATACAAATTTATTTATCTTTTAAATGTGACCGTAAGGAAAGGAAAAGAAAAAAATCCATTTCGTTTTCACTTACAATTGAGAAATAGATCACAACTTATTGAAAATCAAGTATAAAGTTGCATTAATTTGTATTATCATATTTTAACTTCATCATTAGTGTGAGAAATGGGCCCATCTCTCGCATTTATTCATTGATATATATATATATATATATATATATATATATATATATATAGGGGTATGTGAGGTTATGCGCTTGCTGCGCTTGTTGAAATAATGAAAATGTAGTCCCACTATTGAAGCATCGTTGAAATTTGAATATATTTATAAGTTTAGAAAGCCAAATAAATACGTTTTTTTTTCAAAATAAATCATTATTTTTTTTAAAGAATTTTCGATGCAGAGCGTACTATTCATAAGTAATAAGTAAGTTTTAAAATAGGTCGTCTTATCAATACTGAATGGACTTAACACTCACCAGAACTTAACAATCCACTAAAATGGGTGACCATTTGGGAATACCGGGTGCTATATGTGCTCTCCGCATATGTCGGCATTGCTTCCTGTCATGTTGGATTTCTACTTACCACTGTAATCAAGAAGTGCCGACTCAGGGGAGATGTATCAGAGATTGCGCATCATTTGCTTCACAATTACACATGCAGCCACCCTTACAGGGAATATCCATTGTCTCTCAAGACTGAAGAGAGGTTATGCATGATATATATTTAAATTGGAGAGATACATAGGCATTGAAATTAAATACAGAAAAGTGTAGTTTTGTAAAACTTCACACTTTTAGCAACATTTGAATAAAAGTTATGAGCGAGGAATGCAAATTAATGAAGCGTCGAATCAAAATAATAATTGAGGAATGCGACTTGAGAGTAAATTTTTATGATGAATTTAGATCGCGTAATCATATCCTGTCAAATGTCTTAAAGGCAACTAAAATGATTGCTTGGATGATTAGAAATTTTATTTCAAAGGAAGCAAATATTATTGCTAGTATATTCAAGCATTTAGCAAGATCTTATATAGAACTAGAATACTCGTCCGAGGACGGGTAAAATTAATTCTTCAAACAGAACAGTTTTGCACCACTTTTATGCCCCTTTATGAAGATTAAAATGATACTAAACCTTATTTCTTGAATCACTATTACAATTTTTATCAAAATCCATTCCACGATTTTGATTCTAGAAAATGTCTAAAATGTAAGGCTTAATCTCAAGGGGTATTAAGAAGAAATTGAAATTCAGGGAATCTCACATAATTGGTTTCAACATTTTTAAATGGGAAATTGGGCCTATATTATGCTGCCTAAAATCTCTTTAAAATACTCCAAAGAAATTGAAATATGTCTTATACCTAGTGTTAAAATTTCACAAAAATCAGAGGTATCTGAATTTCCATGAAGGGCTTCCACCTCCCCCATTTTCCCTCCTCTGCATAGAACTAAATTAAATATAGCCCACATCACACACTCTTATGCATATCAGTTGCGCTTCAAATTTAAAAAACAGAGCCTCTAATCTAATACGTCCCACTGTCTACCAAGCTCCAGCCCTTGCCCCATCGCTGCAATGTTACATCTCTGTGCTTGTTTTACAAGTACTTCAACAGAATGTGCTCCGATGAACTTGCTGTGCTTGTGCACCTTGAACGTAAATGCTCCTGACCAACCTGAAAATCAGCAAATCCCACCCTTTTATTGTAGAGGTCCCCAGATATCGGAAATCTTTCTAATCTAATAGTTTCTTTCTTCGAACCGCTTGCCTTTGGAATTCCCTCCCTGCTCCCCGACTGTACAAACATGTATAAATTTAAATGTAATGTGGGCAAACATGTTGCTGCACAACTCCCCACTAAGGATGCCCCTATAAATCTGGTCCCTAATTCACAGTAACCTCTTGCGTCTCAGCTGCAATGTGCCTTGTTTAGGGTGTATATAAGTAATGAAATTAGTCAAAAACAATTTATTTTGATTTACCTACTCATTGGTAACCTATTTAATATTTAATATAAAATATAAGCATTTTATGTTGCCGTAAATATTGGTTATGTGTAAAGTTATCAGTAACAGACATTTTGTTTTTCCGAAAGTAATGTACCAGACCGGAGAGGGAGGGCGGAGACTAATTCAAGCAATCGAATTAAAAGAGGTTTTTTTTTATATGACAGGGCACATTTCCGGTCCGGTCTTGTACCTTAGTTCCTGAAAAAGCAAAATGTCTGCCACTGATTACTTGCAAGCAATATTTACATAACTTAAAATGTTTATACTTTATCTTAAATATAAAACTCTTTTTAAAATGCAAATAAGTAAAAAAAAAAATGAGTAGGTAAACCAAAATAAATTGTTTTTGACGAATTTTCCAACTATATTTCGTTTAAAATAATTTATGTCGTTAATAGTAACGTTTACCAAATGTAGATATTCAATGTTGAATATATCACTTGTATTTCTTCTTTTGTTTCTTTGCTTAATTAATGATGCTAAAAACTTCATCTGATAATTTAAGGAAATAGTAATGTTCTCTTATAGAAAATGAGACAAAGTTCATTTCTAATACATAAGACAATTTTATTAAGTCTTCCCCATTAGTACATGAACAAAAAGGAAAGGGGGTTTGTATGTCCATAAGTATGGACGAAGACAAACGTAAAAGAAATTTCCCGTTATTATAATTCCCCAGTGGGGAAAAAAAGAATTGCTCATAATATTGAATGTTTGTACACCGGCTACGGTGTCAGAACGTGTCCATGTGTGTATGTATGTATGTGTGTGTGTACACCGGTGTGAAAGTCAGTTCACATGTAAGCAGCTATGTGTTTGTGTGTTATATTAAGTCGACGTGTATGAGGCAGTAGCCATTTTGTCTTCTCAGTACTTCGTGTCGAAGTGGCCATGGCTAGGTAGCCCGGCCAGATGTAGTAATCGTCTACATGTCGAGAGAAGCAAGAAAAAGAGAGAGTTAGTGGATATTAGTTCCACGTGTATGCGGCAATAGCCATTTTGGCTTCTTGTCGAAGTCGAACCCAGGGCCAAACGCCCGGGAAGATGTCTGTTGCGTCCACAGAGAGGGGGACGTGTGTTTGGCAGTGCCAAAGAAGGAAAGAGAGAGAAGAGGCTTCTTGTGCTGAACAAGAAAAAGAGAGAGTGTGGATGGCACTCAAGTGTTTATATAGTTATGCTAGCTATCCGAGATTCGCCTAAGAAGTGGCCAGGGCTAGGTAGCCCGGCCAGGTGTAGTAGTCGTCTACATGTCAAGAGAGGCAAGAAAAAGAGAGAGCGGATATTAATTCCAAGTGTATGCAGCAATAGCTATTCTGGCTTCTTGTATTCTTGTCAAAGTCGAACCCAGGGCCAAAGGCCAGGGAAAATGTGTTGCATCCCCAGCATGAAATTTAAAAAAATAAAATCTCTCTCTCTCTCTCTCTCTGTGAGACTTAAGGAAATCAATTGATTCATAATGATAGATAAAATTATTATTTTATTATTATTTTTATTTTTTGTCTTCTTTTCTTATGCTTGAGGTAAGACGTTTCGTGAATGACTTCCAACTTTTCCTGTTTGTAACCATTCTGCTTGTTCTACCCGCCAGGATCAGGTTGTCATTAACTGATCCCCTCCATGTCTTAATCGGCCTACCAAAATGGCTTTGAGCTATCGACATCAATGTGGGACACACTTTATAGCATTTCAGATGACAAACGGCAGGCGATGTGGCCGTACTAATCGAGACGTCAATGTGCAACATGTAAAGTGATACCGGACAATTTTCTCCATCCGATGTGCTGCAGCCAGGATCGTGTCGTTCTGACGTTTCATTGTTGACCATGTTTTACAGCCATACAAGAGTACAGGTCGGACATTTGTGTTGTATGTTGCCACTTTCGCATACAATCGGATCCCTGCGTTTTGTAAAATTGTTGACCTCTACCTGAAGACACTCCATGTGGCAGATATACGTTGTTTTATAGTTGTCTCAGTTCGCCCACTGGAATCAATTGGGAAGTGAAAAAGTAAAGTAAATTTATAGGAATCACCATGGTACAACTTTGTTGACCGACTTGATACTGTTGTTGGCATTCTTGCAGGAGGGACCACGTGAAGATTGCCAACATCTCTAAGTGAAGGTTTGGTTTGTTTTACGGCGTATCAACCATCTACAGGTTATTTAATGTCGAATAAAATTGTCAAATATAATTCTATAGGTATAATAATTATTAATATTTTTAGAATACATTGCTCTTGGAATACATTGCTCTTGGAATACATTGCTCTCAGAATACATTGTGTTGCTCTTAAAAGGAAATTTTACAGAGAGGGGTCGTTTATTACCCTAAAAAAAACACTCCTTTTAGAATACATTGCTCTCTGAAAATATTACTCATGGAAAGAAAATTTCACAGTGAGAGTGGGAACATTACTTCCAAAAAACATTACTCTTAGAAGGGAATTCTACCCAGAGAGAGAGAGAGAAGCATTACTCTAAAAGATACACCACTCCAAGAAAAACATTACTTCCAGAAAAACATTACTTTTTGGTATTGGTAATCTTATCTGTTCTCAACATGATTGACCCTTAGCCACCACCATCTATTTTGGGAGAAAAATAAAAATGAGAAATAAGGTTTTGATTTTTAAGAATCAGATTGAATAATATGGTTGGCGATGAACTTATAGATACTAGGGCATAGCGTGACCAGCTGATTGATCAGATCAGGCCTCTCGTACAGGTAGTCCAGTTTTTATGGAACCGACTGGTCGTCAGTCCGTGTCGTTATCCACCTAACCACCGTCACCTCCCTATGGTAGATAATCAGACAAATACTTGTTAAAAAAACTATGCAGTCGCCTGCAGAAAGGTGGGCGATGGAGCGGTTGTCCCAGGAATCCAAACTGCCAAGTTGGCATTCAATAATATTCAAACTATCCCCCTTTCTCATAATATTTTTCAGTACTAGGACTTATACTTGACTCTTTGGGGGCATACAATCGAGGAGTTGACCCCGGGCATCACCACACGTGTGTATAGTACAACTTTTATTACCAGGAATAAATTACAAAAAAGTTTACACACCAAATACAACATGTTGGATTTATGTATACATATCATGTGATCATACATATTGTCGCGTAGTGATTTATACTGCAATGCGGTGATCAGGCTCACAGCCTTGTCACTACTTGCGCACTACTTCAGTTTATCAATTCTAAAACTTTTTTTTTAATATTTAAAATATTTTTCAACAAATAATCAAATCAAACTTATTTTATGATTAGAATATTCCTTTTTAAATAATGTAATTATCAATCAAATATAATTATATTACAAAGTATCGATCAAATATAATTATATTACAAAGTACCAATCAAATACAATTATATTACGAAGTACCAATCAAATACAATTATATTACAAAGTACCAAAAAATTATTAACAAATAAATTAAAACGTTTTTTATAAATGATAAAAATAAAAATTCTGCCAAAAGCTCCATGGCCTAAAATAATTTAGAACCTTTTCTGGATCAACACCGGTTCTCAACTTTTAACCTCAGACATGACAGCCATGATGAAGTGAATACTTTCTATTTTGCCCTAACTTACATATAACAGACTAATGTACATCCTATTTCAACTTTAAGCATGCCAAACAGATAAATATCTATACATTTTAATAACACAAAAATACATGCTAATCATCATCATATTCAGTTTAACATCTGCTGGCATGTGTTGGACGGCTTTAAGAAATGTGCTTACAAACTAACCTCTATCCAAGACTTTATTCATCCCTCTTTCTCGCAAGTCCATCATTTCCACCCATTTTTTCCTTGGTCTTTCCCCTGTAGGCTGACTCTGCTACCTCAATTGTCTACTAACCCAAGAATTCTGATCCATTCTTTCAACGCCTAAGGGGGGTTGGAATTTTAGTTCATCAAATGGACCGGCTACTTTAACTTTTCTACATCCAAGAATTCTCATCCATTCTTTCAACATGGCCATACCGTTAAAGTCTGCTGTTCTACACACATCTCCATATACTGTCCAGATTTAGTCTTCCTCTGAGCTCATCAGATCTAAGCATTTCTTCAAACCTCACATTGTCACATCCATCATATCATTCTTATATCATTTATGTCAATGTAACATATATCCTCAACCCTCATTGGCCAGGTTTTACTTCCATACATCATCACACTGCATACACATACCTGATAAACTCTTCCCTTGGTCGACAGTGGTAACGCTTTGCTGATTAATAAAGGCAGAAGTTCTCTGAATTTCCTCCATCCACTCCTATCTCATATTTTTTATGGAAATCGCTCAAGACGAGGCATGAAGCCACTTAATGTAAGGAGCTAACAAGAACAAATATGATTATTGCAAAGACCAGAAATGCCTATTGATCTTAGTCTTGATAAGACCAAGGCTATAGGTAGGAGAAAAAACAGTGAGCAGGAAGAGAGTTCCACCAGCCTGCAGTTCTTGGGAAGAAGCTACTGGAATAGGAAGCTGTATTACAATGAGGTATCAAAACCGAATTGATGGAGACCACTAGACCAACGAGTCAAACGAGCTGGAACAAAAGAAGCAGAGGAATATATCACATAATTCTGAAGAACACATGCCATAATAGTATTTATAGAAATAACTAAGACTAGCAACATCTCGTCTGTGAGAGAGAAGGTGCAGAGAAGAAGAAAGGGTAGGGCCAATCAAATTACAGATATGTTTCTGCACCTTATCAAAAACCTTCAAATGGGACAGAGATTCACCAACCCATATATGGCAACAGTACGCCATACAATCACACTAAAATCTGCTCCTCACTGTACTCCAATCGTATCACCAAGGTTACAAAACTTCTGAACAACCTCAATAACTTTGCCATCCAAATATATTTTATCCACATCTGAGTTCTCATCAGTCTCTATTGAGATTTTAATATATACCTTAATTCTGGAATTGAGTTCAGTGCAGTGATCAGGCTCATAGCCTTGTCACTGTTTAACTCAAATGCACTATTTCAGGTGATCAGTTAACACACACTCTCTCTCTTTCTCTCCCTCTCCCTTGTCTCTTGAACATTGGTGAAACATCCTTCTTCCCCACCATCCATGTTGTCAGACATTGTTTTATCGGCAAATAGTTTGTCATCAAATTAAAACTCAGAATATCTAATCTAAAACTGACTAATTCAAAATGACTGAAGCATAACTTTCATTCTGTTTTGTTACCGTCATGCAAAAAAAAAATAAAAATAAAAAAACACAAAAAAAATGGTTGTGCTTTCTTGGAATTATTGACTCTGGTTCTCTCATTCTGACACGAGTTCCATGATCTGAATAACGATATCAAAATTTATATGCAAGCCTGTCTGGGATTATTCATCTAGCAGACTTTTTTCTGAAAAGAACGGTTCCATTAATGCCAGGAAAATATCTAAAGAGTCTCATGGGGGAAATATATAAGTGCATATAAATAAGTATGATTTGAGTAATAATTGCAATCCTTTGGCCTTGCCGCAAGAAAATCATTAAACATATAGAAAATTCTTTTGCCAAAAATTGTTCTGGACGCCGATTCTATACAAACATATTTCTATCTCTAACAGGATTGAAGAGACGGAAGGTGTAAGATCCGACTCAGACTCCTAGACCACTAACAATTCCAATCTCACTCTGACTGCCTTCTAGCATTCTTACAAGTCAGACTCCAACTCTGTAACACTGATCTTTACATCAAAAAGGGATATTAAGGAGAGTAGAAAGTGACTAACATGGGTTTACTTTTCGCTGCCTCGTAACTCGCTTCCCTTATTTTGTCCTTTAGTCCTCACATTTCATGAAATGATGTGTCTGACGAATGGGGAAGAATTGCTTTTTTTCTAGGACGGAATCTATCCCTCTAACACGTATAGGTGGCTAGGTTTTGACCTTGAATTAGTATTTCTATTCAGCTCCTTACATCAAGTGGCTGTATGTATTGTCTGGTGCGATTTCCATAAAAGCAATATATATCAGAGAAGCAAGCACCAATCTGTTCAGTAATACCAAGTATATTTTGACTTCAAAGACTAATTCTGTTCTCCTTGGCCTTTTGCCAGATTTGTTCTGCTACTACACTACCTTTTTTAGTCATCAGTCAGTGAAGGAGAAATCCTTCTAGACTGAGGCAATTTAAATTTTTGCCCCAATACAGAGTGCCCCTTTTTGGGGAGCTGGATTTTCTCCACGAACATTTTGATCATTATTTATTTTAAATAAACATATGTTTTTGATATACATTTCATAATGTCGACTTTGAAAAACAAAATAATTCCTCACTTACGTTGCTTGTGACGCTGTTCTTCTATGCTAACTTTATTTTTACTTCTGTATGCAAAAAACCATTGTTCGAATTTCAAACTATAAATTAACACTCCCCGCCCGTTCTTTTTATAACGTCACATAAAAATTAAATTACCGAATTTTTACATGAGTTTCAGTATTCATTTAATACTTAGCTTTGTTTTTTCAAGATGCATTAGTAAACCTATAACTTACAAATAATTTCCCGTTCTTTTACATAATATCTGAATTAAAACACTCCTATAGATATTACATTTTGTAAGAGACAGCTTGTGCACCGGTAGGTTTCGGACAAGCTACAAAAACAGTCATACGCTTTCAGCATTATTTACTTTTAATAAATTTAATATTATACATTTTATATATACTTCGTAATAGACATTACCAACAAAACAATTCATCACTTCAGTTACCTCAATCCAATAGATCTTTTTTTTAAGAGATAGGAAGGTGTTTCTAGGGTAAATGTCATTAGCGATGTATTTCTACAGTCAAAGTCTCTAATAGGTAATCATACACTTTTCTCATTATTTACTTTTAATAAATATAATATTATACTTGTTTTTATATAATATTCATAATATAGACATCGAAAAAACAAACAAACTCATCACTTCCATTATTTCCGATAGATGTTTCCTCTTGGAGGAGACAGCAGTCATCATAAAACATCTACACCATGTAAACATACGTTAGAGACGTTTCATATCGCAAGCCAAACAGGTCAGTTAGATGCATGTTAGCCTGAAGAACTTTAGGTCTCTGATTCAATGGTGGGTTTTGGCATATGGTATTTATTTTAATTTTATTATTACTATTAACTGAATCCCCCGAGACTAGTTGCACACCCTAGACTTTAGAGTGTATTCAAACCTCATATTTAATTCATAGCTCGAGGGGAAGATATATGGATTCATACCTTTCCCAGAGGTATTAGTGAAAGTGATGCCGAAGTTTAGAGAGAATTAACTTGACACACTGAGCCCACAGTAATTATTACACTACACCACTTCCATATATATGTGGCAAGATTGGACAAGAGATAAGTAGGTTATGAAAACATAAAATTTCCACTTTAACGAAAGTAGGTTAGCAAACGTGTTCAGGAAGTGAGGTAGCATACTGGAAGTCTAGAGATAGGATAAGTGGTAGAAAGAAAAAAGATAAGATACCGTCTCTTGAATATTTGGTATGTGACGGAAACATGTGTTTCGGAGGATTTTCTTCCCTATGGAACACAGGTGAAAGGAAGACGAATACTTTGAAATGCTCTAGAGGAACTTCCTGTTTAATGCGAAATACTGTTAAGAAAAATACCCCCCGCACATCAAGAAAAAAATTAAAACTGTAAAGCGATAACAAGTGTTATTTCATTACTATGAAAACTATTATAACTCCTGTAAAGAGAAGAGAAAGGCAGAAGCAAACAACTCTACAGTCGCTGCTACTACATATTCTGTTCAACTTACGGCTATGCAATATGCACACTGTTTATGTTTGTTATGAAACGAAGATTCGTTCAGCTAAGCTACGTATAATATATCCTAGTAATAATAATATTATTATTATTAATACATACAGCATAATCACATTAGCACACATGTTCTCAATAGATCATTTAAATGAAGCAACATTGAGCCTAGTCAAGATGAGTGACCATTTTGGAACACTAGTCACTAGTATGTCATCTCCCCTGACCGGGATATATGTGTTGCTGGGACTATGACAACTATTACAACTTCTACTATGAAGAAGCTTGTTTAAGGGAGTTCATCGGCTCTCTTTTAGCTGCAAGAAGGCACAGCTGCCAAACTCAGCCACTTCGCTCAGTTCAACGACCACTTATTTCTTGAGATGCAAACCAAACTCGCCGTTAGCCACAGGGTATCAGTGTCGACAAGCAGGCTTCACTATCCAAGATAGCAACCTGTCGCACATGGACCTCTCAAATTCTCTTCGGCACACAGGCTTACTCCCAAACAATAATATGAACGTTTTTCTGTTCCCTACAAATAGGACATTTATTCTACATATTATGAACTCTCTAACCTTTTTCCTCGTCCGCACTCCTGAACTTATTCTCTATTGCTAACACTTTGTCCATTATTACATGTTTAACAAAGATAGCCAATAAAGTTTATATAAATGTTAGAATGGGACTTTGTCTTAAATTCTACAATGCTACGTATGATATATATTAGTAATAATAATATTACATCTACACAATAAGCTTACAGGTACATGTATTTAAAATATTTGGCTCTGAAAAGACCATGAGGTCGAAACCATGTTATGTCGATATAAGTCTTAATGTTATCATTATTTTTATTATTATGGCTGTTGTGTCATAAAATAGGAAAGGTAGACAAACATATTAAGTATTTTATTCCATAAAAGTCTGTTGATCATTATCTTCACCCACTCATTGAGAGAGAGAGAGAGAGAGAGAGAGAGTGTTAATTAAAAAAGACTGGCGATCGAAGCTAGCTGTGGACAAGTGTACCACCATGCATTTTGGGAGGAAAAATCCAGTGTTCATATACTCTCACCACAATACCAATATCAAGAAATCTTGTGGCATGACCTGGGCATTACTGTCAGTAGCCATTTGCATTGGATAAAGCACATTACAAAAACTGTCAAGAAGGTATCTTGCCATCACTCAGCAAGAGCTTTTTTTAGCCACTCCCCCAGCCATTATTTAAAACTGCATGCAGCAATGGCGCCAACATACTTGGAATTTGTATCATCAGTTTGGACCCACATCACCAAATATTTTGTCATAAAACAGAAGTGGAAACACATAGAAAGTAAGAAGTTTATTCTGTAAAATAAATATGGGAAACGGTTGATAACAAAACAAATAAGGTAATCGGGAGGTTATCGTTAACTTCATCTATTCAATAAGAGAGAACAGATACTACACTTTGCTCCTAGCCCAAAGGTGAAATGATTTATGAGTATATATACACAAACATCAAAGAAATAGACACCCAACAGAAATAATTCATACATGTTTAAAGTTTCTGCTTCCCTCCTCGACGGCCAACACTCGGAGCCGTACTAAGCAGGAGTATAAGTTTGAAACACCGACATTTTTTATATTAATTGACATTTTTTTATGGTTCAAATATATCAAGCACATCACCATTCTGGCAAAGGAAGTATTAGAATTCTCAGAGGAGCCATATTCTAAGTTAATATAAAGGTGAACTTAATCAGCAGCAAATCGCTGCAAACCTTGGGATTCCTCTTTCCACTTTTAACCGAGTGATTGTCCAATTCATCAGCGAGGAAAATAATCAATATTTTCTTGACTAAGTTTTTCAGAACCCTCTGACAGCAGTTTTCATTATTAATGATAATGAGGGTGTCTATTTACTTCTTTCGCGCCTGCATAGTTTAAATGCTTAGACTAAGTCATCTTCAGCAACATCCCGTTTTTCAGTTGATTGTAGTTGATTCCTTTTCGTCTTGATCTCTTATAGTCTCGGGAAATTCATTTTCTTTTGATTTTAAATTTTATTTTTATTTTTAGGTGTGGGAAATCAGATAATTAAATGGTTCATAGATTTTGTTGGAAAATCTCTGGTGCTACAGGGTGGTCTCAAAAATGCTACCCACCCACAGAATCATAAATAAAATTCACAATCCTTTCTGCAATCCAATCATTTTTTGGTAAAAGTAAAATTTAGTTTATGTCTGACTTGGCCACCAAGTTTTAGTCATGAGTGTCCAACAGTCTTTGTTGGACTGTGATGACCCTCTTCGGTTCAAGGATAGCCTATGAATTGCTTTTATATACATTATCTTTGAAATAACCTCTGGGGTGGTCAGTTATGGTCTGGTGAGTCCATTCAGGATCACCCCCTCCCCTACTGATGAGACGATCACCAAAGTGTCACCCCCATATAATTGAATGGCAATAAAACAAACACTGTTGGACATTCAGGACTGAAACTCAATGGACAAGTCAGGCATAGACTAAAGTTTATTTATACTAAATATGGTTGAATTGCCGAATGTATTGTAAATTTTATTTGCGATTCCATATCATTTTTTTTAGGGGGGGGGGGTAATCCTAACCCTTTATTTCTTATGTTAGTCTGTTTAATCTATCCAGACTCTTGTGTGTATTTATCGTTAAACTAGTGGGACTCGTTGAAATCCAACGGTCCTTTCTACATCAATCTGTATAATTTATTGTTAATAATATTCTTTTTGAAAAAAAAAAAAAAATAAATGCTAATATTATTAAGAAAATGACTTTCTTCTTTCATAAAAACATATGTCATTGTCAGCTAAATATTCTTGAAATAAATAAAACGAATAGGTCTCTTCTTTATTTAAAATTGTAGCAATTATATTCTTTTTAAAACAATAAATATTCTGTCTTCTTATCGTAAAAATAATAGTCAGCTCAATATTTTTCAAATCAATAAAACAAATGTAATTTTTTTTTAAATGTATTTATTTAAAATTGCACTGTTTTAGTTAATGGAGTGAGTGACATAATTTGATTTGGGAACAATTCATTTTAAAATGAGTAAAGTCATCAAATTAATCACCAATCGCCACTTCGCTGATCGGGCGATCTTATTTTTTTTTTAATTTGTGAAAACTGATAGCGTACGTACGAACATAAGATGCCTTAGCATATTATAATATAGATATTTGCACAATTCTTTTGACAGGAATCACAGCTACGCCTCTGCGAATACTTTACCAACATTTAATTTTGTGAATATGTCTTCAGGACTTGGCACAAAGTAATTGCATGTGGTCAAACAATCGTTCAATCCTGCAGAAACATTTGTGCACTCTCTAATTTTATTATTTTTCTTTTTCACATAAACAGTAGGGCTTGTTTCCTCACTGTAGTCCATTTTGTTCAACATGCCTATTTGTTCCAAGCTGTCTAATATTTTAGTAGTAAAGGCTTCCACTGTGAAAGGTCTTTGTGTGTGTGTGAGGGGGTGAACTATAGACATTACATATGCATAGCTCTCTTGCACATATGCTCAGACCGTCAGAAAATAAAGGAAATTTTATTGTTAATTCTGTTAAAACTTTTTTATGCCTTTAAGATCAAAACTGGCGCTATAGCAGAACAAATTAATTGGTTAGTTCCAAAGATCAAACAACTCATTTCAATTCATACCGAATAGGGTTTTTTTACTCATAGGTCACCACTTATGAAGGCCAAAGGCCACTCGAGGATAAATGTTAACGAGATGGAATGATTTTCAGTATAAAGATGAAGAATATTATGAGAGTGTGTTTTTCTATTTATGGAAATCGTTTCATACAAGACATGAAGTCACTTGATGTCAGGAGCTAACAAGAACGAAAAATGATTATCGCAAGGACAGGAGATGCCTATTGACCTTAGTCTTGAAAAGACCGAGGTAAGAGAAAAATAGTCAGCAGGAAGAGAGTTCCACAAGCCTGTAGTTCCTGGAAAGAAGCTACTGAAATAGGAACCTGTATTACAATGAGGTATCAAAACAGTGAATTGATGGAGACCACTAGACCAACGAGTCAAACGAGCTGGAACAAAAGAAGCAGAGGGGAATAGATCACACAAATCTTAAGAACACATGCCATTATAGTATTTATAGAAAAGACTGAGACTAGCAACATCACATCTGGTAGAGAGAGGGTGCAGAGAAAAAGAAAAATTACAAATACATTTCTGTACCTACATTAAAAAATGATGAATGGAATGAACTAAGTTTGATTATTTATGGAGACGATTTATGATAGTAATCTATCGACATAGGATTTATCCAGAAATGAATCAGTTCCTTGGTAATGTGTTCCACAGACAGGAAGTTGTTAGTTTAAAGTCTACCAGACGCGAGGCAGGTGAAGGAAAAAAGGAAAGTTGTTTTCATTGTTGTAGAAAAAACGAGTTCTTGCTGTGAATATCTTACAAGGAGCAACCAGAGGTTGGAGCCCAGTCGAGCACTTTCTATCGAAATAACGATAGAGTAGAGAGAGAGACTATCAACTTTTTGTGAGAAACGATCTATAAGGAACAGAAGATTTCATCCCTCACTAGATTTTAAATCGATTTTGAACTCTGTTTAGGCAACGAAGAGTGCTTTGAGCAGTGCCTCCCCAGATGTTGAAGCAGTACTTCATATTATGTTCTGGGTTCAGTTCATAAAGAATCGTTTTGAATTCATAGTTTTACCAACAAATGTCGCATTTGTATAAAATTTACTTTCAAAATTTTGTTAATTTCCTCTTAAGCAAAGTACATTATTATGTTGCCAATAACATGGTACGGCAATAACACATGAAAATTGGCTAATCAGAATCAAAGTTTGATATGCCAGCTTAAATGCTATTTAGGTTAAATATATACTAAAAGGTCACAACCACTATCAGAATTTATTCTACTTTGATTTCATTCGAAATTTAAGAAACTGTGACATATCTGTTAAGACATAACTAAAAATAATACGTCATTTTAATTCCATATTATTATTATTATTATTATTATATAAAAGTAAAGAGACTTATTATATTGCTATCTAATTTACATACACGTTTGTGGTGTGTACATACACACGTATGTAGATAACACAATACCGCTCAAAATAAGAGAGTCACTTTCTATAAATGCTCACACAGAAATTAAGAAATATTAGAGTGGTTAAATCAACATAGAGTGAGAGGTACCGAGAGAAATACATAAATAGCTAAGTGAGACAGGGTGACTTGTTAAGTTTATTATAATTAAGGGGTAATTAAAACAATTAAAATAGATTTTTTTTAAACTTAACTCAATCCCAGAACTAATGAATATTTTAGCATGTAAAAACCTTATTGAAACAAACACTAGTCAACTCATATCTGCTTTATAATAAAGACCAATGTGTATCTATTATATATATATATATGTATCTATTATATATATATTTATATATATATATATATATATATATAATCAAACATTGTTAAAAATAACAGAATTCTTCTGTTTGATTATCCATTACTTTATCAATTTTTCTAATTATCTATTTTTCTGTGTTAAAATAAAAAAAATTAATGTATGTTCAATACAATGTTATCCTGTGACGCTAATTCTGATGTCGTAGAATTTAAATTGTTAACGTCTTTCCTGAAACAGTGTTAAAATGTTCTCTTGGCATCTTACTGCCTCCATGGGCCCGTTTCTCGGTTATCTTTTGAAATTTTCTTATTTTCTCCAACTTTTTTTGTTCATTTGCTTTTGTCCCATTATTTTATTTTAACACAAAAAGATCTTTAGAAAAATTGAAAAAATGAAAAAAAGTATAATTAAACAGAAAAATTCTGTTATTTTTTACAATGTTTGCTTAAATGAAAAAATGCTGCCTAAATACACACACAAACATTATATATATATATATATGGACTTCCCTCCAATCACGCAAGTAAAAAACGTGCTAGACGAAAGCATTTCAAATTTTAAGGAGAAAAGAGAAAGCAAATAGCAAGTCAGACCTCCCCCCTCTGAAATGAATTTGGAAATAAATCCTCCACTATTTCTATTAGAAGTTTCCCTTCTTTTCTTTTTTCTTTCTTGACCGATTGATACATTTTTCTTTCATAAACTTTCTATTTTGAGACGTTTTCTTATTACTTTTTTCTTAACTTCATCGGTTGAAACGTTATTTATATGACTATTAGTGTAAACATTGGCGAAGCATTTTTTTTTTCGTTATTTTTGACGGATGGTGTACATTATAGATATACATATTAATTCACTTCAGGAAAGCAGTAAATAATAAACGAAGATCAAAATCGATTGATTTTCAACGGCTTTCAGTACTTTTGATAACCTCGAAACATCACAATGGCAGTAAAATAGAAAATACGTTGTCTATGTTTTTTATCTACATTTCTCTGATGTTATAAATTACACCAAATGGCCAGTTTATCTGGTACAACCAAAACGTCCAAACGTCTGACCACCCTGCCCATGAAATAGTCTGTGTATGGCGCCAGAATGCTACTTCTATAAGATGTTTGAAATGTGCCACCAGAGAGTGTTGACCTAATAGAATAATCACTTAGGAAGACACCATTATTAAAGATTGAATTAAGAAAAGAATAGGAATTTTTAATTGTTATGGTGTGATGTTGAATTACCCCATTTCGGGTGTAGATGGACTCTTTCACAGACTATGAATAGAGTTACGACTAAGTGTCGGAGCAGTCATTGGTGGTAGCCATAGCCACAGTATCAGACGCAGACTTTCTGTAACGTACTATTTTTCTACTTTTGTAAATACATTCTTGTAAATATACCACCATTTTGTCTTAATTATTATCGGCCTTTTAAGGTCGCAAAAACAATCAAACTGCAATTCGCCGCATATGATGACGATCATCATCGTGCTGACACATTTGGAGAAGTGTTGCTCGGAGCACTCTACTCAGACCTGAAATGGAATACTTAGATTAAATCTGTTGTTAAATACGCTGAAAAAAATAGTTGCATCATTCTATCGCTCCAGAGTGTACCAGACTTCTAATGCAATCCTCTATTTATATAAGAGTCAGATACCTCCTAAAATGGAGTTCTGACGCCACATCAGGGGAAGTGCTACTAAGAACTCTATTTTGTCTTAACAGACTACAGAATCGACTTCACAATCTAGTGGGGGATGATCTTTTCTCTTCCCTACATCCCTTTTCTCAGTCGTTGCTAGTCGTTCTCTACTCTATTGTTATTTTCATCATAGGTACACGACTGAGCTCTACTCTCGCCCCATCCCTTGTAAACCATTAACAGCAAAGATTTGTCTAGCATCAACCACTGTAAAGAACGTTCCTTTCTTCCTTTTTGTACCTAAAACTAAATGGAACTACTATGAACAAAGTTTCTTTCGACTAATCTGCACTTACATTTACCAGCAATGCTTCAAGCAAACTACAATCTCCTTTTATATATATATATATATATATATATATATATATAGGTAGAAGGGTGAAAAGGAATTAGAAAAGCAAAATCAGATCTTTTTTCAATTCAGTGGCTCAAAGCAAGGTATATTCCGCAAAAAGGCAATTTATTAAATTAATTTTTTCCTAAAGCCAGGCTTTTCAAAGATCAAAATCTTATCATCAGAGGAAATCGCTGGGATAGAGAAGATAAATCGCTGGGATAAGATATATTGAGCTGCATACTTTTCACAATAAGTTTTATCTTTCCTAAAAGTTCGCTTTTAGTTCTCCACTTATATATATATATATATATATATATATATACACACACACACACAGAGTAATCACCTAAACTAATTAACGGATTATGAAGTTTGGAATATATATTCCAAAAAATACAGTAACATGGGAGCATTCTTTAATGGAAAGAACGATATGTATATATATATTATTAATTCAGACATCTTACCCGATAAGATGTAAGAGAAGCAACTCCCTTTACTAGTGTGTCTGTCTATCAAAGAATAAAAAGATAAAATATAACAAGATACATATATATTTTTTTAAAAAAATAGCCAGTCCGAGCATCGGACAAAAAATCTTACTATAGCCAACTAGAATAAGTTTTCTATCTCTCGGCCCATACACACATACTCATAAAATCTTTAGAAGCACAACCATTTATTCCCATAATGAAGAAGTTCCTCAAGAGTCTGTAAATTTCTGTAATACAAAAGGAGAAGAAAATCCTACATGGGACGGATAGAGTTTTTTATTAAAAAAAAGGTAAAAATAATCCCACGTTCATTTTTTAAAGGAAGATATGCATGTTGATTGGCCAATAGATCTTGGTTTGTAATAACAACCCCCACAAAAAAGTGATGCTTGTTACGCTTCACGTGGTGACCTGGCCAAGCGAGAAACTGCACATGCAAGAAACGGTGTTCAGAGCTGAATAACTTTGTTCCAGAATCTCTTCTCTGTTGAAGATCGTTATTTCAACATTTCAGTGTTGTTTGAGAATTGGTCCCATTTTAATGGTTGTTCTTTGTTGATTACAAGTGAACCAGTTGAGAGAGACTTTGTCACATGATCATTTAGAAGTTAATTTGTTAATTTAAACCCGTAAAGAAACGGTGCAGCTTTGACTTGTCATCATCATCATTATTATATCTATTTTACCGCATTTCTGTCTTGAAATTGTTTATTTTAATTCGAATTAGGGCAGCTGAAGTGTTCTTTAGCCTTGGTGGGCAATAACCTAGAGATTGTCTCGAAAAAAATATTGGTCCCCATCACCTCACTGGCTTGGTGTCAGGAAGGGAATCCGGCCTATAAAAAGTTTGTATCGATTCAGGAAATGTCTTCCAAATATAATTTGTATAACTTCAGACTGTGCTATTTAAATAAAAAGATTAAAAAATAGGTTTGTTTGGAAGTGAATGTCTAAAAGCCGTCCAAAACATGCTAGCATGTAAAAGGGACGTTAAACCGATGATGATGCCGATGATTGAAGATTGTAGAACAATTGACGTTAGTTGGCAGGGGAAGATCAAGGAAAACATGATAGGAAATCATAAGAATGGATTTGAGAGAAAGATGGAAAAATAAAGACTTGTCCAGAGATAAGTTAGTTTAGAAGTCAATTTCTTAAAGCCGTCCAACACATGCCAGCATGTGAAACGTTATACTATATGTGATGATGGGTTATCCGAGCTGAGATTAATTCATATACATGCTTTAAAAAAATGAAAAATCACATCATCAAACCTCCAGGATACAGTTCAAAGCTGCAGTTAAAACTAAGCTCAATAATCTATATAACCTTGACCTTTTCTCCCTTGAGCGCCGACGATTACGTGGTGATCTAATTTTGGCCTGCAATCTCCTCAATGGTCATTATGATATACCTCAGGACCTATTATTCACTCCTGAACCAGAATGAGGTTTACACGGTAACCACAAGAAAGTATTTCACCGCCAATTTCGATTGAACCGGAGAAGGGCAGCCTTCTCTATCAGGATCCCAGAATTATGGAATAGTCTTCCAAGAGAGGTAATAAATGCGCCAACAACGCAGCAATTCAAGGTTAATTTGGGCAGGTGCTGGGCTACTGTATCCTCTTCTGTGTAAATTTTTATCATCCTTTGCCTACATGGAAACTGAAACTAGTTGGTTTTATCTTTTGCCAAATTACTAGAATTCAAGTGAATATAGAACAGGCAGGTGATAGGTTAATTTTGAAGTCAGTTTTTGAAAGCCATCCAACACATGCCAGCATGTAAAACAGACGTTAAACCGAATATGATGAATATTAAGAATCAAGTAAAAGCGTTAACATATTACTCTGATGTAAACAATGACAGAAACAAAATTATGCTTCGCCAGTGTTCACTCAAATATTTGTATAAAATCATAGAAATAGGTCAGTAATTCAATTTGTTTTAAAAATAATGCTTTAATATTAATGAGTCACCACTTATCAAGGTCGAAAGGCCACTCGAGGATAAGGGTTAGTGAGATTGTCAGTTGGCAATGGACAACAACATCGATAGGATTGGAAATAAGTCAGAATTTGACTACTTAAGTGGTCGGCTTAACAAGAATTTGTAAATATTGGACTTAAAAACGACCATGTTGTACTCAGCTGGGAAGCAGCCCCGGGATATTGCATTCCATGAATGGGAAGTTCTTCGAAAGAAAGAAAAATACTTTTCTGCGGTATGTCGATGATCTGACACCGGTTTTTCCCGTTTTTCTTCGACCGATTCGGTCTTTTATTGTTGTCTTCTGATAATGAAAGTTTTTCTTTCGAAAATTTAAGATTACCCTTTGCCTAACTGTTACTTACTGGACAGTATTTACTATTTGGTATTTAATCAGTTTTTGTGAAATTATTAATAAATCGTTTTGAGTTTCACTTTCTCCCTGCGTTTATTTCGTTTCACTTTTTCATCTTACGGCAACCACATCGCATTGCTATAGCCTCGGACGACTAATCTGCACTTTATATATATATATATATATAAATAAATTGTAGTTCCTGTCTGTTTGTTCACAAAATCCTCCAACGCTTTTGAGATAGACCCCATAGATATATATATATATACTGAAAGTACATTATCCAGGGTACATGGATAAGTATATTTC
Organism: Sepiola atlantica; assembly: GCA_963556195.1. Taxonomy (NCBI): domain Eukaryota; kingdom Metazoa; phylum Mollusca; class Cephalopoda; order Sepiida; family Sepiolidae; genus Sepiola; species Sepiola atlantica. The sequence continues at coordinate 28,930,289 of OY744528.1, forward strand.
ATTTTTATCAAAGGCGATACAACATTCTCATGAGGTATGCATTCACATTTGTCATCCCAAAAAATACATTTTACTTATTTTTATTTATAACATGAAAATTGTAGAAATTAAAATAAAACATAGAAATAGATTAGAATATCCTACAACCCCTTTTTTCTATGTGGACTATTACAACATTATCATAGTGGTTTTAATAGCTTCCTTTAGGTCTGCTTTTCTGTCACCTTCATATAATTACATCTTCACAGCTGACCATACATTTTCAATCAGATTCAGATATGGACTTGATGGTGGCTATTCCATTAGCTAATAATTATATGTAGACAATAGAAGTAAGCACGGACTACTTATTCCATTCTATAGCGTTTAGGACCATTTTTGTATCCTTGAAAAAGGGTTACAATATGCAAGGTTATTACTCGAGTGAAAGCAACAACTTAAACAATAGTAGAATGAAGGAAGAAAGGTTTATTGCAATAGTGATTACAATGAATGGATAGACAAACATTAGTAAGACATTACTAATCGTCGTATCAAGATAGCAGTGAATGCAGTGTTCACTACATATAGTTCTTTGTATTAGTAAGTTCACATAGGAAAAAGGGGCTGTTGAATATTCTATTGCAACAACTATCAATAAAATTTTAATCCAAAATATCGATTATCTAATATACCTTACCAATTATATACTTTTCTAAAATCAAAATATTTAAGTTATGGTACCATGTCACTTATATAATTTATATAATAGAATGGGCAACTTCATAGAAGAATCTTTGTTTCTTAAATTTAAATTTGAAAATCAAGCAAAAAGCTGCTAAAAGCCACTGATAAAACAAGTATTTTTTGTTATTTTTTTATTAGCATGTCATGTGCTCGAAGTTCTGACTAAGGGTGTTCAAACACCATTTTATTATATCAAGTGTGTTAACATACGTTACAAAAAAGGGCATTTTTACTATGACATGACAAAAACACTTAAAATGTGTTTGAGAAAGATTTTATACTCGAAAAATTTCAGACAAAAGTGAAAGAAAATAATAAAATCATTTACATCTTATCACTGGCTTTTAATGGCGTTTTGCTTGATTTTCAAATTTATATAATTTATTTTTTAATTGAGATATTAAAATTAAAAAAATATTTGTTTTAAAATAATGATGAGTTTGTGTCATATACATTACTTCCCTTGATTGGAACTCTTCATTATAAGTTTACATTAGTAAATAATCTCTTTGGCTGGTTTTATCGCTAAGCTCGTTGTGGGTGAGTTCATATATTAAAAAAAAAAAACCTTCATTAAGATATATTCTAGTTTTTTTTATTACTCTGTTTATGGATAAATATTTAATGAACAATGAAATAATAAATTGAAGGATGCGACATAATAACCTCCAGATTAAAAGTAATGTCCTGTACAAGCGTTGATAGTTGTGAGTAGGAGATATGGTTTTGTGTGGCAGCAGCCAAGCGAGTTCAGTTTTCATTGAAGCATAAAATTGTGAACATTGTGCATTTTTGATTACGGTCATTGTCGGCGCTATGGCTCATGCTCCCGCCTTTAATCTATGGAGACTTTTTTTTTTAATTTATCATCATCAGGATTATTTTATCACTCCTAGAGGAGGAAACCCTCCCTGGTTTCTTTCCACCTTATTGGTGTCTGTCATTCAGGGGTTGTGCCATAATCGCCACGCTAGCCATTGCGGGTTTGTGACGCTATTTGTTTATAGATAGGTATAAAGCTTATTCGCTCTTCAATATATAGTGCCTAATGTTCACCCATCTGGTACTGGTCATGCTCAACGTCGCTTAACTTCGAGAATCTAATGGGAACCGGTGTGTCAACGTCTATGAAGACTATTCTTTGTAAACAAGCGAAGATGTTATTTTTTTTTTTAATCAAAGAATTTTAATTATATTAGCTCAGAATATTTAAGAGTTATATATCCTTGTGACCATATCGAAGTGATATCCCCTGTATTATACTAGCTAACGAGAGAATACACTTCATATATCTGAAAATCAAAAATATAATTCCACCTCACATGGAGGATTTAACAATCAGATTCAACTTTTTCCCTGACAGGCTTTTAAGCCAGTTGGACGCGGCTCGATTCGCTTTCCATCTTAGCATAGTTTTCACAACTCTGACGTTGTTTCCCATTAGATGCCTTTCACATTATTGAAATATCAACTAAGCAAGTCTACGTTACTTATACATCGACCAACGTATCTCTCTCAAATTTGTTTACCCTGACAATACATGTTTTTCGAATGTGCTTGGGACAATTAACGTAACCCTTTTAATGTAGTGTTATTTTAGTAACCACGTCTGTGATTTTCACACATTTTATGTATCCTGTTTCTTATGTCTCACGTTTGTCTTTGACGAACAGTATCTGTGAGAAAATTATATATATATATATATATAGGAAAGGTTTAAGTTGCTGAACTAAAACAATTCAATAGTTATTCTGGCTGAGATAAACTCATAAACATTCTTTATAAAAATAAAACATTATCAAGCCTCCAGAATATAGTCCAAAGCTGCAGTTAAAAATAAGCTCAATAATCAATAGTTTATATAAATCAGAGCTTTTATATATTAACAGTGTATATTTCAACAGTTTAAGACATTATGATTTAAATAATTTGAACCATACACCGGGAATAAATATTCAATAATGACATTGTTGAATATTTGGAGCATGGTTCAGAAATTTGAAATCATAATGTTTTGAACTTTTAAAATATATACTCTATATATATATATATATATATATATATATATAATTATTAATAGTCAGACTTTCAGAATTAAAGCTCAATAGATGTTAATTTTTTAACTGTAGAGCATGTATAAATAAAAAATAAATAATAAAAGATTAGATTCCAGTAACCATGTCTTTATTAATTTATAAAAATAGCAATTCTTGACGAACCGTTTCGTTTACACTTAGACAGCCAACATAGAGAGTTGGTTTTTCTATGAGTGTAACTCATCGGAAGAATGGTAAAAAAAAAATCGCGTCTAAAACATTATGAAAAAAAGACAAAAAAAAAACTCACATCACTAGAGCATTTATGTATGTAAATTCAAGTAGGAATATAAGTTTCCGCTTATTTCATGAACGTCATGTCTAAATAAAACTCTGCAGAACCAACAACAATACGTAAACCAACCAAAAATCGCAAACCTTAATGAGTTAAAAAGAAAGGAAAATAAATACAAGATAAATTTAAAAACTGAATAAAAAACATAAGTAGAACAAGGGGAAAAATGAAAAGGGTTACACTCATAGAAAAAACAGCAGAGATAACTATATATTGACTGTCAGTGTAAACGAAACGGTCCATCAAGAAACAATTATAATTACGAATAACTTTCCTTATTTTAAAGAACGGGGCTACCATACTAATCAAAGTTCATCGTTAGTAGAAATTATCTAATTTTTTAAATTCTTTTTTTAGTTAAGTTCCTGGGTCTCAGATTTGTCAATTTTTGGTTTATTTTCAAGATTATAAAAAAAATGTATTGCGCTGATGATGCCACGTTCATGTATGAAAGGGAAATATAATTATGTCGCATTTTTTATTTTTCCAGAAACTCTAATCATTAAAATAACATGAAATATTTTTTGCAATTATATTATTTTTTTGGTGAAAATATTGATTAAACAATGCTTTATTCAATAATAATATAGCTAATTCAAAAAATTAATTTTTCTTCGAGTTATAGTGATTTTGTTAACACAGTATTTATGGGGCCTTTTTCATTATATATAAAAATTATTAAAAACATTTTTTTTTAATTGTTAACATCTAAAATGCTCTATTTTCATAAAAAACAAAAGAAATTAATGCATTTTTTTATTAATATATAAATATATAACTTTAGTAAAGGTGTATTTGTTTTTAAAAATAATACATTTTCACTAAATTAAAAAACAAAATAATGGTTTCATTATATTCTGTGATTGTTGATTAATAAATATTGAAAATTTCATTAAAATTGGTTGATTTCCTGAATTTTAGTGAATTTTTAAGTGAAGGGGGGGGGAGTCAAAATGTTTTTACATTTTGGGAATCGGCCATTGATTTTGCACGTACCTACTTATTTTCAATCCTCGTGTGTACACAAGAAAAAAACATGGCGACTAACTGTTTATGAAAAAGCCTAAACATGTAGTCCCTACAAAAATGTAGAAATAGTATATAAATTCGCATTTATTCACTAAATACAAGTTTTAATATTTCACAAGTGGTCACTCTAGCCTGGCGTCTGTGTGCCGACTGGTCACAACAGCCTGATATGTGTGCTTGTTTGTGATTGTAGCCTAGAATAAACCCACGATAATGATGATGATAATAGTTGTAAACTAATGTAAATAATGACAATATTTAATCTCAGAAATATAGTCAAATATTATCTTTGTCAAAGTTTTCATGTTTGCGATTGATAGAAATCAGCTGCAGAAATGAATGAGGCATAACGGGGTTAAACCATCATCATTGATGTCTTTCATGGAATCAATATAAAAAAGTAAATATGAAAGAGGATATTCACATGAATAATTCGTGTATGAATGATGATACAGTATACAAGCGGAAAATATAAAAATATGTTTAAAATCGATATATCCAAACAAAAATAGAATAAAATAATGATATCAATTTTATGCCGATTTAATAAAATGACATCAATTTTAAACCAATTTTTTTATGGAAATCGCTCTAGTATAGGCATAAAACAACTTTATGTAAGGAGCTAAAAAATGGTCTACGGTCAAAAACTAGTCAACAATAAGTGCTAGATAGACATATTCCGACCCAGAAAACAGCAATTGTTTCCCCTTTGTCAGAAAAATCGCACATGAAATGTGAGGATTAAAGGACAAAATTAGGGAAGCAAGACTTACGAGGCTGCCGAAAGGAACCTCAAGGTTCACTTTCTACTCTCCTTAATTTAATAATTTTAATAAAATGACATGAATTTTAGACCAATTTAATTAAATTACATCAATTTTAGACCGATTAAACCCAACACAAATATGTGCTGTTATTGATGAACAACTATTACTACTGCTGCTAAAAAAAGAAAGAGAGACAGACAACTCTACATGTATTATTACTACTTCGACTACTACTGTGGCTGCTTCATAGAAAATGAGAGAAAATGACTGTATATGTGTTGCTATGACCAACATGTTAACAACACAGCTGTTTAGGTTTGCTTCTCTTGCTTGATACAAACACCGCTCTTTTACCGACCCAATTCGGGTCAGTTAATTTAGTATTTAATGCAAATCAATACCGCACAAGATCTTTATAGTTTTTAATAGCATTGAGAGGCAGGAAAAACAGGCCTAAAATTACATGTGACAAAGTTCGAACCTTGACCTATAAGCTAGAATGAAAGGGTAGTGCTTCATAGTGTCGAGCCATCATCAAAAAACTTCTTCAGTCCAGTGACCTTTCACAGTCTTTTAGAAGAAGAACTACACAGGGAATTAGTGAGGAGAGCAGCTTGGCGTGCTAAAGGAAGAGATCCCCTCTGAATGGAGTTGGGTGTCAGGTGTGGGATATATCAATAACTGAGTTCTTTATGACCTAGCGATTGGCTCGGGATGCATTATGCCCGCAATGACATACAATTCAGTTAAAAAAAAATCAAGCCCATGCCTGATTGGCCACGTTGCAATAGATATGTAGAAAAAACGCCTTAATATGGCTTCTTCAAATATCACGTATTTGATCAGTTCTGAGAGTATGTCAATGAGGTGAAGGAATCGTACTGATCTTGAGCATCCTTTACAGTTAACCATACCTTATGTAATTGACAACATTAGACCGTCATAGAAAAGGGAGAGACGAGTGGTGTTTCCTGTGATAGCTCACATGGTGGTGTGGACGATGTGTTTGAGGGCATCTTAAGGAGTTGAATTCTTTCTCAGATCAGGATTTGATTGCATTCTTCAAGCATCAGCTTAAGGTCAAAATAGGATGTGATAGAAAAAGATTACATTCCTCGGAATTCACCAAAAGGTGGATACAAATTGCAAGCTTGCATGTATAAAAACGAGTCAAGTATGAGTTCCCTGGCTGAGCATGACACATACAGTTCCTGGTCCTGTCGGACTTCAGCCCAGGTAAGTTAGCCTCTTAGCTAGTAAGGTGAATGGGTCCTGTCTTCGTTACTTTTTAATAATATAGCTCCCCCAAGATCTCCACTCCTCACTTTTACCATCTCAAATTAAATTCATCTTGCAAGGACACCATCCGTCCTTCATTTTCTCCCATTTAATCTCACTCCCACTTAGAGAGATCAACCTACTTGTTTGCGGTCTATTCTTTACAAAAGAGATGGGAGGGTTTTACCAGACAGATTTTTTTGTCTCACTCACAACTTAAAATGAATTTGTGTTTATATATATATATATGTTTTTTTTTTATACAGACATGTACAAAATATGCGACGCTAGCATGTCGATGTTATCGATCAATAGCTGTTAGAAACTGAGATCTCATCAGGCAGAATAAAAATCAGATCGTTACCTCAGATCATATTTGAAAATAATGAAATTGGAAAGAAAAGGAAAGAGAGGAAAAAAGAAATTTAAAATTTCGAAAGTCACGTGGTCAGAGTTGAAAATCAAATATAAGATAAACTCGTTGAGGATAGAGAAAAGAGAAAAGGGAGGTCGAAAATCTTATGGCCCATGTTAGTAGTTTCATCAGCGTGTCAATATCATGCTGGATGTGTCGATAACATCGACATGCCAGTGTCGCAGATTGTGTACATGTTAGTATAAATAAAAATAATCATATATATAAAAGCTCTATTTGATATTGAGAACTTTTTATAAGCTCGGTTGAAATTCTTCGGATTTTTATCTTGTGGATGTTTATTTTACCTGGATTATTGGGGATACTTTAAGTAGGATTACCCCTAGAGGAAATATGGTATTGTGACTGATGATTCTAGCTTAGAGTAGGATAGACAGAGGATGACCAATGACACCCATTTTCCCAACATTTTTGATGGCCTTGTGTCTAATTTTATTAAAATGTAACTTATATTTTTTTTTTTGCAAATAAATAATTCAAAGTGTAGTATCTGTTCTGATACTACAGTTGATTCATCTGTCCTCGGTCACTGAAGAAGAAATCCTTCAAGACTAAGGCAATTTTAAGTGTTATCCCCTTTTTTGGTACTGGCTTTTTCCCCAAACCGACTGTGACAATAAAGAGGAACACTTACCATCAGGAAAAAGAAGGAGGTGCTTTGCATGTCGTATGCAGATTTAAAAAGGGCTTCTCTTCATAGGTGCAGGTGTTTATGGTGGTCTGATTTGCATATGTGGATATCAGGTGACATAAATGAAGAGGACAGCTGGGAAGGAGAAGAAGCGATTTTGGATTGGAGAGAGAAAGGCAGAGAGAAAGTGGGTTGCACGAAATTTTATTGGAAATTGAATGACAGTCAAAACTTTTGGAGAAAAAGGCAGAAAGTGGGTTGCACGAAATTCGGTTCGGTTGAATTACAGTCAAAACTTTATAAAATATTTTTTGAATTCTTTCATTTTTCTGGCACAGTTAGTTAACACCGACATTGTGTCTAACCCAAAGGCAATTTTAAGTTTTATCCCCTTTTTTTTGGTACTGACTTTTTCCCACATTAAAAACCGACATTGCCTTTAAATAGGAACATGTGAGGGAGCTGTGTATTCCACTTCTTTCAAACGGTTTTTATGTGAACCAAATGTTTCTTCAGAGAAGAAGACAAAGTACGCAGCTCTCTGATCTTTCTCGACCGAAAGGTAGCTTTGTAACCTGAAGATTTCTTCCCACGTGTTCTTTCCTCCACAGATATAACACAAAATCAGGAGGAAATCGAATCGTTTATTTATGTCTTTTCCTTTTTTACCTTTGGTTAACCAGGAAGCTGTCAAAATGATTTAAAACGATTCTTTGCATAAAGTAAAAATAATCTATATAAATAAAGTAAATAGTGTTGTTGTTTTTTTTTATTATCAATGATTCGAAAATACAAAACGGAATTAGATTCCACATAAACAAAGTAATCTGATTGTCCTGCATCCCATAATTCTCTAAGAAAGAAAGAAACAAACAAACAAGCAAGCAAACTCATAAATCATTTACGTCTTTCATAACGTCTCAAAAAAATATTAGGAGTTTTCATATCTGTCTCACAATACCACACACCTTCATCCTCGGTGATCCAGGTTATATTGATCAAATACCAACTTGTGTCCCATAATCAAGCTGCAAAAAACGAATATGATAATCAAGAAAAAAAAATGGCGTCTTTTATGTAAGGCGACGTGCTCAAAGGCAGGTCCTTTCTGAAAGGTGCTAAGTCAGAGAATGAACACAAACAAATGTCTTTATTCTCAATGACGTGTTTCTACGAGAATTGTTCCAAGATCTCGTGTTGGCACCGAGATTTTGGTGATTCTATAGCGGTCATAAACATACCTATTTTCTCGCTCCGAAAAATGTCCCCATTGAGTGAGCTGGTCACACACTGACCAATCAACCTGCAGGGCGCATGGATTCCTTTTGTCGGCTGAAGAACGACTTCAGACCCTTTGAGAATCACGGTCGGTCAGAGAGACTCTTGCAAGCAACGAGAAAACACTTCCTTTTCCTTTTTTTTCTCCTTTCTCTCTCTCTCTCTCTCTCTCCACTGGACGTTCCAGCAACTACTATCTTCGCCTGGAGGTAACTGCTCAGACTTTCGGCAGCCCTAAGAACTTCTTATTTTCCTCTTCCTCACTCGGACATTGTTCAACTTTCTTCCACCTATACCAAACGGTGTGGGTAACTTTAAAGAATAAACCCTTTTCGTTGTTGTTATAAAAAGGTTTTGTTATTTCCTTTCGTGGTGACGTAAACATAAGATAAAAGGACAACGTTCTCTTCTTTACAGTTCTGTTTATTACTACGAGGATCTAAACCCGTTTTCATAAACCTATAATAATTTCGGCCATATTGAATTTTTTTTGCTCACATGCCGCTATTTCAAATTCGTGGCCGTGGGCCGCCATCAGTGGACTGTTTCTCTTGTACCAAACGATCATAAACAACGTATCAAGTGTAATTTAAACGGTTCGAAAAATATATAAATGATTGCACATTAAAAATAATTAAATTTCCAAAAAAAAAAAGAATTTATTTTTAAATTAAAATTATCTGATGATTTTCAGTAATCAAGTAAAATTTCCATTTTTACTCGATATTTAATTTTCATTTTTAAAATTATTCAACCAAATTTTAATGAATTTTAATTATAAAATTTTACCTCAAAAAGACTTTTTGCGACTTTTTTCTTTTAATCATGACTGTTTGGTGCAGGACAGGCAGTCTATTGATGGTGGCTTGCTGTTGTGAATTCAGAATAGTGGTGTGGAGCAAGCAAATTCAATATCGCCATAATTTCTCCTAAAGGGAGAACTCAAGACGTCCCGACAGTATACATCTCCCCTATATAATAATAAGAGCAATATTAAAAATGTTAGTCGCTCACTCCAATTGTTCACTGAACAAGTAAAACAACAAGCCACGCATGCGTGGCCCACCCCCCTCTGTATGTGGCGAGTGTAAAATGCAAAAAATTGGGGCAATTTGGGGCATTTTTGACCCTCCTTTGACCCCCTTGGGGCGCGAACTAGAATTTTTCTGAGGTCAAGGATGCTCATTTTATATCCAGAACAATTGCCTCTACATTTTGGCCAAGTTTCAGAAAAATTGAATGGATGGATCAAACGTTAAGAAACGAAAAGGGTCATTTTTTGCCATTTTGGGGTCTTTTGAGCCTCTGGGGGCGCGAATCAGATTTTTTCCAAGATCAGCGATACTTATTTTCTATTAGGAACAATTGCCTCCATATTTTGGCCAAGTTTCAGAGAAATTGAATGAATGGATGCAAACTTATGGGGCAAAAAATGTCATTTTTTGTTATTTCGGGGCCTTTTGACCCCATGAGGGGCTAACCAGATGTTTTTTCAAAAATCGGAGAATGTCACTTTCTAACCTGACCAAAGTTACAACTTCATGCAAAATTTCAGAGAAATTCAATGGATGGTTACGGAGAAAAATCCGGACGGACGGACGGACATGCCTCAAAACATAAGTCCAACAATTAATAGTTAAGTTGGTTTATCTGTTAATTAAAAATTTACTCTTTTTGGTTATTTAGGTAAAGCATAAACCCTATTGTAAACTGTTGCCAATTTATTTTGTAGATCAACAAATAAACATGAGAGCTTACACCCTAACCCTAAACTCTTTACAATAAAATCTATATTGCAATACGCTATGGCATTTCATGGTCATACGTACGTTATCACCTTTCACACCTATTTCAAAGAGTGAGATTCCATTGCATCTTTGGCGAACAGACAAACGGTAACTAAAAAATAGATAATGTCGCTGAAACTATTTTATGTAGCCCCTATGTATATGTTTTTTTTATTATTAATATTATTATTTTATGTTACTTTCTATATAACATTAAATGTTAGATCAACGTGGGCAGTTACCACAACTAATTAATAATATCAATTAGGAAATCTTAAAATTAGATCCTCACTGTAAAAAATAAATTCTAAACTTTAAAAACCAAATTAATTTATTAAATAAAACAAGAATTTATATCTAAATGCAGACATAAAAATCAATATTTACTTTTCTATCTAATCGAACAGGAACTAATGTTATTGTTAAGTAGCTGCAATAACCATCAACATCGATTTAACAGACGAGCTAATAGAATAGAATGCTAGAGGTAGACCACACCTAAAGTAAATAAACACAGGTAGACCGCATACTAATGTAGAAACATTTACATAGACCGCATACTAAAGTAGCATCTAATATTATTTTCTATTCAACAAATTTAGTTGAAAATTATTTCATTCCTGAGATGAACGAATCTCCCATTGAAGAACTACATATAAAGAACTGTAAACACTTTTAACCAAAATGTCTGTTTCTGTGAACCGGTGAAAAAGTATAACATCCAAAGGAAAGAGAAGAGAGAGAAAAAAGAAATACAAGACAAAATGAGAGAGGGGGAATGAGAAAGAGAGGTGGAATGAGAGAGATAATGTGAATGAGAGAGATAATGTGAATGAGAGAGATAATGTGAATGAGAGAGATAATGTGAATGAGAGAGATAATGTGAATGAGAGAGATAATGTGAATGAGAGAGATAATGGGAATGAGAAAGAAAATGGGAATGAGAAAGAAAATGGGAATGAGAAAGAAAATGGGAATGAGAAAGAAAATGGGAATGAGAAAGAAAATGGGAATGAGAAAGAAAATGGGAATGAGAAAGAAAATGGGGATGATAAAGAGAGGGGGGATGATAAAGAGAGGGGGATGATAAAGAGAGGGGGATGATAAAGAGAGAAAGGAATGAGAAAGAGAGAGGGGAATGAAAAAGAGAGGGGGAATGAAAAAGAGAGGGGGAATGAAAAAAAGAGGGGGAATGAAAAAAAGAGGGGGAATGAAAAAAAGATGGGGGAATGAAAAAAAGATGGGGGAATGAAAAAGAGAGAGAGGGAATGAAAAAGAGAGAGAGGGAATGAAAAAGAGAGAGAGGGAATGAAAAAGAGAGGGGGAATGAAAAAGAGATGGGGGAATGAAAAAGAGAGAGGGAATGAAAAAGAGAGAGAGGGAATGAAAAAGAGAGGGGGGAATGAAAAAGAGAGGGGGGAATGAAAAAGAGAGGGGGGAATGAAAAAGAGAGGGGAAAATGAGAAAGAGAGGGGGGATGAAAAAGAGAGGGGGAGTGAAAAAGAGAGGGGGAATGAAAAAGAGAGGGGGGAATGAAAAAGAGAGGGGGGGGGGTGAAAAAGAGAGGGGGGATGGAAAAGAGAGGGGGGATGAAAAAGAGAGGGGGGATGAAAAAGAGAGGGGGAATGAAAAAGAGAGGGGGGAATGAAAAAGAGAGGGGGGAATGAAAAAGAGAGGGGGGAATGAAAAAGAGAGGGGGAATGATAAAGAGAGGGGGAATTAAAAAGAGAGGGGAATGAAAAAGAGAGGGGGGAATGAAAAAGAGAGGGGGAATGAAAAAGTGAGAGGGAATGAAAAAGAGAGGGGGGAATGAAAAAGAGAGGGGGAATGAAAAAGAGAGGGGGAATGAAAAAGAGAGGGGGAATGAAAAAGAGAGAAGAAAATGAGAAGTGAGCAACATCTTGAAACGTCAACGAAAGTCAAATTTTGCATTATTTTTAATTTTATTTTTTATTTTATTTTAAATTCTTGTTTAAAATCTTTTTTGTTTTGTTTTAATGTTTGCGCTTGAAGATTGAACAGGAATGAAACGGTCGATGCTTAACTTAATTAACATTCAAGTTTCACTATTAACGACGAAACACATTAATTGAACACAAAAAAAGCAGCTTCCTCACACATTCATTATCTGTTACTTTTTTGGATTTTAACTGTTTTTAGAGGGGGGCATTTTTTTCAAGCCTTTCAAATTTTATTATCCCCCCCCCATCCCCCCCCCCCCCCCGCACATTTCTTGAAAAACGCCCTTTTGATCTTCCTCTCTATTTCCCGGTTCCCTTTAATTTCGATCATCTTCCTTTTTCTTTTAATTGGCTACATTTTGGCGAGGAGCAAAGTGTAGTATCTGTTCTGTTACACTTCATCTTTCCTGTAATCGCTCTTTGAAGGAGAAATGCTTCTAGACTGATGCAACTTTCAGTTTTGTCTCACTCCACAGTGTCGTTTTTTTGAGGAGATAGATTTTCCCCACATTAAAAACCGACCTTGTGTCTAATTCTGTCCCCCCCCCCCCCCGTGAGGAGGCAAGTAAATAAGGACTATTAAATACGTTCTACTCTGATAAAGATCCCTATTTACTTGCTTCCCCACAAGGGCTGGTTTGGTTTGTTTTATGGCATATCAACCATCTGTTGGTTATTTAATGCCGAATAAAGTTAATAATTATTTATATTCCTAGAATACATTATTCCTTGAAGACATTACTCTTTTAAGACATTACTCTTTGAGAATAACCACACCCAAGCTGGAAAAGACTCCGACAATACTACAAGCGACAGACCCATACCACTAGTTTTGTGTTGTTTGAAATATAGTTTTCAAATATGATTCCATAAGTAGGGTTATTATTTATATTCCAAGAATACATTGCACTAAGATCACCAGAATACATTGCTCTTAGATCACCGGAATACATTGCTCTTAGATCACCGGAATACATTGCTCTTAGATCACCGGAATACATTGCTCTTAGATCACCGGAATACATTGCTCTTAGCTCTCAGAATACATTGCTCTCAGAAGGAAATTTCACAGCAAAAGCAGAAATATTACCTTTAGAAGGGAAATTTACTGATGTAGATCAGCATTTGTCCCAGAAAAACATTACTTCTTTGGAAACGTTACTCTTTGGAAACATTACTCTTTGGAAACATTACTCTTTGGCACTGATAATTTTCTTTGCTCTCAATGTGAGCCACCGCCTTCTAGTATCTATTTGGGAGAAAAATAAAAAATGAAGAATCAGATTAAATAATACGGTTGGAGATAAACTAGGCATGACATGACCAGCCGATTGATTAGATCGGACCTCTCCACCTCTGGTCTAGTGAAAGTAAGTGGACGAATGCCTATCCACCAGGATCCTGTCTTACAGCATCACAGGTCGCCACCCACGACCAATAGGTGGCCTCGTTTTCAGGGGGGTGGGTCTTACCCCTCTGAATGTGGCTACAGTTGGCGAATTCTAAGCCCCGCTGACAGGGCAACCCTACGAGGGCAAAGTTAGACAGAAGGTCATTTTTTTTTAATGTGTGTGAGATATCCAGTTTCCCCAAAATACGCACTGGACAGGACGAAAATAAAAATTGACCTAGTCAAGAAGGATCCCTCCTCCTCCGGCTGAGGACAGAACAGATACTACACCTTGATGATTAAAGGTCTATCAAATACATGTATCAGAATACCAGTATGGCTATCCAGCATTGTCCAGGAAATAATGTGAACTCTGTGTACTCATGGAGTGTTCTTCGATTTTAAACCGTAAAAAAAATCCGGTGTTTTGTCAAAATTCTCATTCTGTTCACACTTCGTAAGTTTTTAAAAATATTTTGAGATGAGGATTGATAATTGGTATATTGGTATTATTTGGACTAATCTTCGATGTTATTCTCAACATTTCGGCCAATGTAACCTCTGACATTCTTCAGGTGAGTCTTGTCAAACTCAGCAACCTGTACAGAAGAACCTGTAGCACAACGGGCAGTTCTAAGTGACAGTCCTCTGGAAGTTGAAGGTTCAATCCTCAGTAAGGGCGATACTAAGAATACAATTACGAATTATCTAAGACTTTTACCCAGGCATGGCTGACCGAACAAGAGCAAGCTACTCCCGTGGATTAAATTAAGGTTCCGTTCGAAATTTCATACAGATTCTAGAGTTCGAAAAGATGCACCTGAAGAAGGTAGGAGGTTACATCGGCCGAAACATTGTGAGAATAATATCCAAAATGAGAACAGTCGTCCGAATAATATAAATAATATGAACTTTGGAAGTTGTTCCATGGATATTTACGTCTTTCAGCTTCTTTTTGTAATAATGAAAAAAAAACAACAGCTAACGTCATTATTCTCTTCTGGGGTTTCGTTTACTTTTTTCATCAATTTACAGCAATGTATATCTAGATAAGCTGCTATGTCTTGACCAACCGTCATAGGGGGTGGTGAACCTTGAAAAAAGTCTGGTCACTTTGATGTCATACACCAAAAAAAGCAGAATCAATCCTGCTTCTCTGCCATGTACTTTATCCCGTGACACCATATCCTATGAGTTAAAAGTGCGATAAAAAGTGAGTCTTTCATGATGATAAAATATATCAGATGGATTGGGATCAGTTATTTGGGGGGAGGGAAGAGGGGAGTAGAAGATTTTCATTTTGTAGTATTGGTTGATTACACAAAGGGAAATACATGATAGGAACTTTATTTTTACTGATGAATCACCTCTTATCAAAGCCCGGTGGCACTCCAGGATGAGGATGATAAAGATTGCTGGTTGGACATTGTTTGCCATAACAAAAGGATTTGAAACGTGGGTGGGATGGGCAGAGGATTACATAAGAGGACTTGATTTTCTAAGATGACGACTTCACAAGTATTTGTTTATATTAGACTTGAAGACGACCATGCTGTAGTCTGTTGGGAAGCAGACTTGTGGTATCTTGTTCCATAGATGTTCTGTTCTAGGGAAAAAACTTTGTTCATGGATGTTCCGCTTGGGTTTTGGTGCGGACAAAGAAGATAGGGAAGTTCTTTGCTGTCATACGTTGATATGTTTATTCATTAACAGATATGACATGTAAATTTCAGACCAAGTTTGCTTAAAAAAATAATTAAGAAAACAACAACAAATAACGCCATTACTTTCTTCTGGGGTTTAGTTTACTTTATTTTTTAGTAATTTACAGTAATGTACATCTAGATGAGCTGCAATTTACCGGAGGGGTGGGGAACCTAAAAACAGACGTCTGGCCACTTTGACAAAATCAATCTCGCTTTTCTGCTACATACGTCCTACTATGACGTCATATCCTACAAAGTTCAATCTATGTCCCACACCCATACAACATACACAGCAAAAACTTGTCTAGCTACCACCACTATAAATAATTTTCCTTTCTTCCTCTGTGTACCTAAATCTAAACGGAATTTCCATGTGTAAATGTTTCTTTCCAAGAACTACCCGTTTGTGGAACACATTATCACGAGGCTGCTGCTCAGCTGACTACAACCTGGTCGTTCTCAAGCCCAATGTTTACAAGTTCTTGTTGAGCAGTCCTCTTTGGTAATCAGGTTCTGTCCAATTTCAACCGTTGTTACCAATCCTCAGTGTTGTCTCACTATACATCTGACACTCATTAACCCTTGTCCTCGATTGGCCCTTGGGCCTTGACAAATGGTGACTTGTTAGTACATGAAAAAAACTAATCTGTTTACTAATGGAATTTTTCACTACTCTTACTTTATGCTTACTCTAACTTTATGTGGAAAAATACCGTTTTTAATATTATTTTTGTATACCAACCTGGAATCTTGCTACATTCATGATCCTAGTCCTCAACAGCATATTATAATTTGTAGCTTATTTCTTAAATAAAGAAATATGTTGTATTTGATGTTAATGTATGCCTGGTGCAAACGCAGACCCTACGACATAAATGTAAACACCCCAATACAAAACCAATACCACCAATAGATCCTTTGTAAACTTTTCACAGAGAAAAGGTGATATAGGGTTAGGGTTAGGTATAGGATTAGGGTTAGGTATAGAGTTAAGGTATGGGTATAGGGTTAGCGTTAGGGTATAGGGTTAGGTTTGTATTTTCAATTTCATTTCTGGTACGCACTAATGGAACTCTTGTAACAGAAAAGAATCAGAGGAAGTTTGGACGACATCATAAAATTCTTTCAAATGTTTTTCCCTTCATCGTAACTAATTTGATTTTTCTAACTTTAGATATCGATTTCTTTAACAGCCAAACAGATTATTTCATCTATTATTATACTAAATATGAGTTAATCAAAGTTCGTTTCCCTAACGCTTTGTTCTTATATACATTAATAACATAAAATACATGCTAAAACAGAACTGAATCCCAGAACTAAGCTATGTTTAAAGAAAAAATATTTTTTAATTCTTCTAATTAGCTGTAATTTATAATGAACTGAACAAGTTATTAATATCTCTCTCTCTCACAGCCATTCATATATTTCTCTCACAATGTTGATTCAACCAATATTTCTTGATGTCTCTGCAAACATTTAGAGAAAGAGTAACTCTTTTTTTATCATTGTCATCTAATTTACGTACGTGTATCTGTACGCACCAAACACATATGCAAAATAAATTTTAAAATAAGTCTCATTACTTTTACAGAATAATAATAATAATGATGATAATAATAATAAAGTAAAGAGACTTATTATTTTTAGTTATGTAAGAAGAAACTCTTAACAGTTATGTCACAGTTTATGTATTTTTGAACGAAATCAAAGTAGAATTAATAGTAGTAGTAGTTGTGACCCAACGGGTCATGGATACGTCTAGTGCGCATATATATATATATATATATATATATACATACATATAATTATTTATAAATAATATTTTTGAAATTAACCCATATGAGCATGTGTTTCATGCCAGGCTGTAGTGGATTGGGGTCATAAATGGATGGTAACTTTTAATGCCACGAAGACAAAGCTCTTTTCCTTCAATAACTACAAGAAGCCTCTCCAACCACCGATTGTCATGGCAAATAACACCTACCTTAGAGTTCATCATTCAAACTCCTCGGCCTAACCTTCACAAGTAACATGAATTGGAACAAATACATTGAAGACATGCCAAGGCTGCCGCAAAGAAGGTTGGCTTCCTCTACCGTGTTAGTAAACTCCTGACATCTGACATTATCCTTTATCTCTACAAAGTCACCATCCGCCCATGCATAGAGTATTGTTGCCACATCTAGGCTGGTGCATCATCTACTAGTCTCTCCCTCCTTGACAAGGTCCAAAAAAGAGTCGCCAACCTAATAGGTCCCTCACTGTCAACCAAGCTCCAGTCCCTGTCCCATCACCGCAATGTAGCATCCTTGTGCTTGTTTTACAAATACTTCAATGGATTATGCTCTGATGAACTGGCTACTCTGATGCCCCCTCGACGTAAATTCACTAGACCAACTCGACAATCAACTAAATCCCATCCATTCACTGTGGAGATCCTAAGATGCCGGAGAGCTTTCTACTTAAATAGCTTCTTTCCTCGTGCTGCTGGCCTCTGGAACTCCCTCCCTGACTCATATTTCCCCGACAGTACTCACATGCAGAAATTTAAAATTAATGTAAACAGACATCTCGCTGCGCAGATCCCAGTTTAGGTTGACCCCCTCCCCCCAATCTTCTCTTTTCTTTCTTCTCAGTAGCCCCTTACGTCTACAGTGACGGCCTGCCTTGTTTGGGGTGAACTAAGTTAAAAAAACCCTGCAATCATCAGTATGGGAAAAGACAATACCTGCTATACACATAAATACAAAAGCCATATTTAATTCCGATGTATCCACCACGCACTGTCTGGAAATGGGAGAGTAAATTCACGTCTTAATGGCAAATTCGACAGCCATATATATATAATCCATGGACACATGTTTCTGGTTCACAGCCATCATCAGCATGGCTAATTTAGACAACGATCGATGACGGCTGTGAGCCAGAAACACGTGTCCATGGATTACTTTTATGTACGTATAAAATAAATAAAAATGTATATATTAACGAAAAATACGTCTCATAAAGTTAAGGGCGACTAATAATGCAATTTTCTGCATCTTAATCATTTAAGAAGTAAGACAAGCGAAGTAGTAGTAAGCAAAAGAACAGCGAACGCTGCAATCACTAATAAAAATAATTACATAAAAATACACTATATATATATGCGTGGCCGTATGGTTATGACGCTTGCTTGCAGAGTCTAGGTTGATTCTGTAGCAGGGGTTCGAACCTTGGATCGTCTGAGATTATGATTCCCTACACTGATGAGAGCGAAAGCTTGAAACGCTGGCGTACTTAGGTAAAAATAATTCAATATTATTTTCTTAAAATTAATATTGGCATATATATATATATATATATATATATATATATATATATATATGAAGAGAGAGAGAGAGAGAGAGAGTAATCTCCTAAACTAATAAAAGGATCATTATGAACTTTGAAATATATATTCTAAAAAATACGGTGAGTAACATAGGCACATTTTCTTTTTAGCAAATCTTTACATTTGGGGGGGGGGGGGTGCATATACATAATTAAATATTAAATATTAAATATTATCCGGATTTTAATGAATGCCAAAAAGAGTACTTCTCACTGGGAGAGTAAGATTCAAACCCTTCCTCTCTAACATCACTAATGAAAAATAAAATCAAGGGAGGCGCGGGAGCGCTCTATCCCTTAATAGACTCACGAATGGCCTATCCTGGAAATCTCATTTCTTTGATCAATCATAACTCAAAAACCAATAAACCAAATTAGTTAAAACTTTACACAAAAATTTTTTTTGATAGGTTCTATAAGTATGTAGAATTTCAGCATCATTAGTCAAGGCAAACCAGAGATCCAGAAAGTTCAATCATGAAATCATGTTATCTGCGTGTACGTACGTATGTGCCACCCTGTATCTCATCAACTATTTGATGGATTCAGCTGATTTTTGGCAGAGATAGAGGTTCTAGGGTCTAGTTGATGGCATTTTAATTTTAGTTTACCATATACCTTAGTTTTCCAGAAAATTCCAAAAAACCTTAAAAATGACCATTGTATTGAGGCATAGCCTTTACAAAAGTAGTGACATTCCATGAAAAATGCCAGTATACTGAAATCAAATGGGTATGCGAGCACAACAGGGCTATGTATTTTACTGGTAGGAATTTTTCTTTAGCGCACCTCACACACATCATCCACTCATGCATAGTGATTTATACTGTAGTGATGTGATAATGAAATGGTTTGGTTGATATGTAGTCATACTCTTAATTAATGACAATAAAAGTGTAAACATTTGGGAATTTCCTTGCTTTTGTACATTTAGTGTATATGAATTTTCATCTTAACCCTATTATGGGTATATGATTTCAGTATACTGGCATTTTTTTATGGAATACAGATAAGATTAAGTATTAAAATCGATAAAATAGATTTGAAATATAAAATATTGAATATACTCGGATAAAAACCATGTTTATATAGAAACAGATTTAAGTATGTACCTTGTATTAAAAATACTATTAATCACAAATATCACAGAAACAAACTGGCTTTATTTTATATATAGTAATACTAGCAGGAAGATCCGACGTTGCTCGGGATTTAACTAGGATCACTACTTTGTACTATTTCACTCTGCTCATGAAACCATATTACTTTCTTTGTTTTTACTGCCTGTTTCACCTCTTAATCCTATAGTCATAAAAAGCTAAAACGTCGGAAAACTCTGAATTAGGGTCTTATACATATGGTCGTGTGAAGAGGTGCAAATTGCTAATGATCGTGTAAGATGAAGGGAAGTCAGACTCTCCCCAACGACATTCCTTGACCTTATGGGATATCATCATCATCATCTTCATCACATATGATTTAAATTTCATTAAAATTGGATATACGTATTTGCAGTTTTAAGAGGGTTCTATCCTCATGGGTCACTTAGAAGTAGGGGCACGTAGATATTGGGCACAGAGGTTAACGTAGAGATTCGGGACCACTTCTATTGTCTTTCCCGGATAATTTTACACATACGATATAAATTTCATAAAATATTTGATGTTTAAAAGAGGTTCAGCTCCCTTAAGTTAGGAATGCACGTTGAGATTCGGGACACTTTTATTGTCTGCCCAGAAAATGTTATACATAAGACGCTTTTAGATTTATGTACATTCTCTAACGTTTTTTTCTATAGGGAACATACAAACATTACAGAAATACACATACACACAAACATTTAGTTTTATATATATAAGATTATCGACATATTGTTGGCATATTTGGGCTGGTGGATCTCTGTCCCATTTGAGGATTCTTGATAAGGTGCAGAAACGTATCTGTAATTTGATTGGCCCTACCCTTTCTTCTTCTCTGCACCCTCTCTCTCACAGACGTGATGTTGCTAGTCTCAGTCTTTTCTATAAATACTATTATGGCATGTTTTCTTCAGAATTATGTGATCTACTCCCGGCTTCTTTTGTTCCAGCTCGTTTGACTTGTTGGTCTAGTGGTCTCCATTCATTTGCTGTTCTGATACCTCATTGTAATACAGCTTTCTATTTTAGTAGCTTCTTTCCAATAACTGCAGGTTTGTGGAACTCTCTTCCTGCTGACTGTTTTCCTCCTACCTATAACCTTGGTCTTTTCAAGACTAAGGCTAATAGGCATCTCCTGTCTTTGCGATAATCATATTCGTTCTTGTTAGCTCCCTACATTAAGTGGCTTCATGCCTTGTCTGGAACGATTTCCATAAAAAAATATACAGAATGTAAGCGATAAATCATAATATTTCACATTTGTCCAAACTAGGTGTTAACAAATAGGGGAAGGGGGTGTGAGAATTTTACTTTGTGAAGCCCGATCACACACCAAATGGGAATCCGATTTCGGTTTGCTGATTGTATTTATTGGTTCCTGTTGTTGTAGTCAGTCCCATCTAATTGGATGGTGGACAAATTTGTATGCTATCATCCCAAAGGTGTAAAAGCGATATTTTTCAATGCTCAGACTTCACTATTTGCTACCTATTGTCCAGATTCTTAGCTAAGAGTTATATGTATTTACAAGGAAAAGCCGCTTTTATTATTGTTAGTAACATCGCATTTCAATTTCAAGTCGAAATTATTATTACTCGGGACTCCGTGAAAGTTACCACAGGTAAGGATTTCTATTATTTCTTTCCTTTCTCATCCTGTGTCCTCTTCAATGCATTTAGTTGTCATCTGAATTTTATCATACTTCAAGCATGGGTTTGAAATGATGAAGTTATGCAGCTCCATTTCTAACATTTTTTTTATTTTTTACTGTTGTTCACTTCAAACAAAGCATATTGCCACTGAAATGTAAGGGGCTACTGTGATAAGGGCCAGATTTATAGAGTGATGAGCAATCTGAGTGGAGAGTTAGGCGGAAGGATGTTTGTTCCCATTACATTTAAATTTTTGCATGTTGATACAGTCGAGGAAACCTAGAGCAGGAAGGGAATTCCGAAGGCAAGCGATCCGAGGAAATAAGCTATCAGAGTAGGAAATCTTCCTGCATCTCGAGACCTCTACAGAGAAGAGGTGTGATTTTGCTGCTAGTGGAATTACAAGTGCAGTAAGTTCATCGGAGCACATTCCATAAAAGTATGTGTAAAAAAAGGACAGGGTGCGGTGATGTGACTGGGGGTCGGAACTTGCCAACCAGTGTGGAACCTATTAGATTAGAAATTCTTTGTGTGTGTGTGTGTGTGTGTGTGTGTGTGTGTGTGATGTTTGTGTATCTCCTCAAAAAAGAAAGGATATAGCATCTACATACAATCTAAAAGAATATTCTTATGTAAAATTTAATGGGGAAGACAATGGAAGTTCACCCGAATCTTTAAGTTCAGCACTAAGGGGCTATGAGGACATAACTCACTTAAAACTTCAGATATATATTATTTTAATGAAATTTTAATCATATGTATAAAATCTTCTGGGGAAGACAATGGAAGTGGTACAGAATCTCTACGTCACTCTATGTGTTGAATATATACGTGCCCCTACCTCTAAGAGACCCATGGGGACAGAATTCTCTTAAAACTTCAAATACGTATATCCAATTTTAATGAAATTGAAACCATATTTATAACACACTAATTCAGAAAGTTTTCCAACATTTCAGCTTCGTCCGACTATATTAGAAGGCGAATTGGGAGGAGGAGGCAGTAAAAACAAAAGTAATTATAAGCATAGTGAAAAAGTTCATCGTAGTGATCCCCATTCAATCCCGAGTAACGTCGGTTCTTCCTGCTAGTATATAAAATAAAACTGTTAACGTTGCATGTTTCGACGATTTCAACAAAGGAAAGTATTTGTTTGTTTTTAATTTGTTAATAATATGTCTTTCACTTCCCTACCTACGCCCCAACCGAAAGGGTGCTCCTCCCACTTCCTCTTCTTTATACCAAATTCCCTACTCCTGCAACCAACAAAGGCATGACACAAAAGTAAGGAATCAACGAACGAACGTAATGGCTTTTTAATATTAGAATAATAATTTACACACTTTTTACAATAATTAAGTTAACATTTCACACACATTAATTTTCCCATCCCTCTGCTCTACGCTCATCCTTTCGTATAAAACATGCCAATTTACTTATATCGCAGAGTCTTAAACATGATTACATAATAAAGAAACAAAAGATTTGTCACTGTTTATTAATTTTTGAATAAAATCAAAGTAAAATAAGTAGAGGTAGCGGCTGTTACCCAACAGGTTACGAATATATGTAGTATATTATAAAATATACTTATGACAAGTATGCTACACAGAAACAATTGTGTTTCATTCCACGAAGAAATTCTCCAGGCCAACTGTGAGAATTAACATTCCATCATTTCTTTTATACTCAAATAAATTTTTACATTCACCTCCTATCTATTAAGGCTGTTTGATATACAAAACCCTCATCTCTCATCTTCTCCCACTCCCATGGGCAATAGAGTTTAACTTATTTTCTGCTAATGCTTAGATATCTTATTCTCAAGACACTGTTTACATTCACCACAGTAGTTATTTTTAAGGCTTACTTTCGCTCCAAAATTATAATAGTGTTGTATTTAGTAGCTATACCAAAGTAAAGTTTATTTTATGTCTACAATTATAGGCAGTTTCTGTTCTATGGTATAGTAAAATTTTTTACATCTTTAAAATTTATAGTTTCTTGCTTAGATATAAATACACACAGCTCATCTAAAAATCTATATATCTTAAGTCACCGTAATATTTTTTTAACTACCGAAGTATGTCCGCTATCCGTAAGTTATAAAAGGTGATCGGATACTGATGTGAAAGAAAAAAAAGAGATGCTCCTGTAAGACGAGAGTGAAATATATATTTAGGCGGCACATTTACAATTGTGTTTTATTTAATAGCTATCACAAAGTCAAGTTTTTTTTATGTCTACATTAAAATGATGATGATGATTGAGTTTGTAGGCAGTTTCGTTTTTACGGTTCAGTAAAACTTATACATCTTTAAAATGACTGGTTCTTCGCTCAGATATAATCTACATTGGATTGTCTAAAAAATTACATAACTTAAGCCACCTTAAGATTTTCCACTCGACTACCACAGACTGTCAGATATTTTTAAGATTGAGTGATTAGGTAGTGATGTGGTAGAAAGAAAAAAAAAAGACATGCTTCAGTTAGATTAGAGTGAAATATTTATTTAGGCAGTCAAAAAATAAACAAAATAAACATTTCCAGTCATCTGTTGGACGTCCCTGTCATGATAAAAAAATTATAGTAGCTATCCTAAAGTAAATTATTTAGTAGCTATCATAAAGTGAAGTTTATTATATGATTAGAATTTATAGGCAATTTTGATTCTACGATTTCTTTATTTCTTTAAAAGTTCTACTTTCTTGCTCGGATATAATCGTCTAAAAATCTACATATCATCCGAAGATTCTGCATCCAAATATCAGAGACTTACATAAAAAGCTTTACTTTAGTTTTCAAAAGTAGTTAGATAGTGATGCGGTAGAAAGAAAAAATAGAGATGCTCCAATGAGATGAGAGTAATATTTATATTTAGATGGTCAATACAAATAGTGTTTTATTTAGTAACTATCCCAAAGTCTCTGTCGACATGATGATGCTGCTGCTGATGATGATGATCATCATCATCATCATGATACATTTTGTTGGCAGTTTCGCTTCTACGATTTAGTAAAACTTTTACATCCTTCAGATTTCTAGTTTCTCACTGATAAAATCTACATAACTCAGGCCACCTTAAGATTGTCTGCTATCCTTAAGTTCCTAAAAAGGGCATATCAACCCTTTTCGGGTTATTTAATGCTAAATCCGGTAATTTTGGTAAAAAAAATTATGAGTTCTTTAGATGTTTGAGTATTTATTCATGGTGTTTGGTTAGGTTGTTTTTTTAGAGGGAAAATGTTTTTGTTTTTGGCTTTGCAGAACATGATTGAGTTTTGCAAAGGGAAAGGAATAAAATATAACATTAATGTTTAGTGCATTTTTAGTCAGGAAGCCGGTATATTCAGACAGCCTGATCTGGTAGCACCAGTTCCAATGAGATGAGAGTGATATTTATATTTAGACGGTCAATTATAATAGTGTCTTGTTTAGTAGCTATCCCAACATGAAGTTTATCCTATGTCTACATTATAATGGTGGTGGTAGGTGATGGATGATGGTGATGATAATGATGATGATGATAATGATGATGATGGTGATAATGATGATGGTGGTGGTGGTGATGATCATCACCACGATGATGATGATGATGATGATACAGGTTGTAGACATTTTCGTTTGTAAATTTCATAAAACTTTATCATCTTTAAACTTTCTACTTTCTTGCTCGGATCATCTGAAAATCTCCATATCTTAGACCACCTTAAGATTTTTCACTTGACTACCAGAGACTGTCCGCTATCCTTAAGTTCCCAAAAGTAGTCAGATAGTAATGTGGTAGAAAGAATAAAAAGAGCTGCTCCACTGAGATGAGAATAAAATATATATTTAGGCGGTTAATGGTGAGGCAGTTTCAGAAAATAAGCAAAAGAAATTTGCATGAAATCCGTTGGACGTCCCTGTCATGATCAATATTTCACTGAGTTGAATGGACTGCAATTATTCATTTTGGTGTCCACAGAAAACCCAGCTGTGGAGAACTAAACAAACACTTCGTCAAAATAAATACCTCGTTTGTCCGTCCCTTCTTATCTGAACGTCCATATATCATGATTTTATTATTCTCCCGTTTCTTCTTCCTCCGTTTCGTCAAAGAATGTGTTTACATTGGTCATAGTGTTTAGTTGCAGAGAATACATCCGTCCAGCAAAACTTTCACTTCATACTTCTCAGTTCATTAAAATAACTCAAATAAGTTAGATTTTTTTTTTTCGTTAATTCTATTTTTGAATCTAATCTGAGTAAAACAGCCTTCCAATATCAGTCGGTACCACAGTAAGTGTCTGTAGGGGGTCTGAGAGGATAGAAAGGCCGAGGAGGGGTAGCACCATCCAGACCTCGACTGGAAATGTACGTTTAATCTATGTTTTCCTTTATTTGCCAAGTAATATGGAACAAAGTGTCTTTGTTTTTCTTATTATTATCTATGTAATTAAAAGTAAACGTCGCTTCAATAATTATGTATGCGTAATTTGTTTTTATGAGCAAAGAAGGTGAGGCTTAATCTTAGTCACTGATAATAAAAATAATGGAAAGAATCTCTTTCACTTTTAATAGGCAAAAAGATTATCTTGTTCTTAATATTTTTGTGACTAAAATAGGAATTAGTATACGGTCACACAGATGCTTTATTTACAGATTCAGGGGAGAGAAGAAGAAGAGAGGAAGAGAGAAAGAGGAAGAGAGAAAGAGGAAGAGAGAAAGAGGAAGAGAGGAAGAGGAATAGAGAAAGAGAGAGAGAGGAAGAGAGAGAGAGGAAGAGAGAGAGGGGAAGAGAGAGAGAGGGGAAGAGAGAGAGAGGGGAAGAGAGAGAGAGGGGAAGAGAGAGAGATGGGAAGAGAGAGAGAGGGGAAGAGAGAGAGAGGGGAAGAGAGAGTGAGGGGAAGAGAGAGAGAGAGGGGAACAGAGAGAGAGAGGGGAAGAGAGAGAGAGGGGAAGAGAGAGAGAGGGGAA
Source organism: Sepiola atlantica (assembly GCA_963556195.1). Lineage (NCBI taxonomy): Eukaryota > Metazoa > Mollusca > Cephalopoda > Sepiida > Sepiolidae > Sepiola > Sepiola atlantica. The sequence goes on from OY744528.1 coordinate 28,956,798, forward strand.
GAGAGAGAGAGAGGGGAAGAGAGAGAGAGAGGGGAAGAGAGAGAGAGGGGGGAAGAGAGAGAGGGGAAGAGAGAGAGAGAGGAAAAGGGTGAGAGAGGAAGAGGGTGAGAGAGGAAGAGGGTGAGAGAGGAAGAGGGTGAGAGAGGAAGAGGGTGAGAGAGGAAGAGGGTGAGAGAGGAAGAGAGAGAGAGGAAGAGGGTGAGAGAGGAAGAGGGTGAGAGAGGAAGAGGGTGAGAGAGGAAGAGGGTGAGAGAGGAAGAGGGTGAGAGAGGAAGAGGGTGAGAGAGGAAGAGGGTGAGAGAGGAAGAGGGTGAGAGAGGAAGAGGGTTAGAGAGGAAGAGGGTTAGAGAGGAAGAGGGTGAGAGAGGAAGAGGGTGAGAGAGGAAGAGGGTGAGAGAGGAAGAGGGTGAGAGAGGAAAAGGGTGAGAGAGGAAAAGGGTGAGAGAGGAAAAGGGTGAGAGAGGAAAAGGGTGAGAGAGGAAAAGGGTGAGAGAAGAAAAGGGTGAGAGAAGAAAAGGGTGAGAGAAGAAAAGGGTGAGAGAGGAAGAGGATGAAAGAGGAAGAGTATGAAAGAGGAAGAGAGGAAGAGAGAGAGGAAGAGAGAGCAGATAAGTTTTACTTAAAAAAATGAAATAATCTTGTATATATATATTTTTTTTCTGTTAAATTTTACTCGCGTATTTCGGTATTTTCTGTAAATTTTGCCTCGATTATTTGTTTCGTTTTTTTAGAGCAAGATTTACCTTGCGTGTGGCAATCAGTTGTTACTGATTAAAAAAAATAAATTACCACTCTCCCGGATAACGCCGGGAATCCCTGCTAGTTATTATTTCTTATATACTGGGAGTTCTCACATGAGTCATTACCAGTGATCTCTCGCTAATAAAAATAGATGGTGTCCCCTGGAGTCTGAGTGACAAAAAGCCTTCCCAGATTTCCAGTACTCTCTGCTTCTTTTGATCACCATTGCAAATCATTGTGGATTCTCGCAACAGTCGTTTACCATTGAATTATTGCAGATGATAGTCTCTGAAATCTGAGTGACAATAAGCCTCCTCAAAATTCCAGTGCTCTTCATGCCCTTTCAGTGATGTTCTCTCTCCTATATAGTTCTGTCTTCCTAGACCGTTGATAACCATATTCTGTGCCACACACCGATGCTGGTGCAGGGCAGCGGATGAGGGTGTCAAATTATGGGTCATTATTACTACTACGAATTCATAGCCTTGAGTAGTGTTGGTACAGTATCTGGGTATATCAATTACCAACTTTACCATGCTTCTACCACTTTATAGCTCGTATTAAGAAAGATATTTGTGAAATTTCGTTGAAAAAATACATGCTACGTAGTATATGTATGAGAGAGTAAGTAACTATGAGGAATGTATTTACGTATTGTTTCATTGACAAAATAACATTAGAAATTATGTTGTTAAGCAAAAATAAATCACTTTCGACTAATGTCGAATACCTTATGTCTACTTTTTGTTGATTATCAAAAAAAGTTTAAAATTAGTTTAAAAGATATTTATGTAATGTTTTTTTTATATCATGTTAATCTTATATAGAGATTTCGTCCGCTTGTCTGTCACAATTTTTTTAACATAATAAATACATTACAGCGTTTAGCTAATATGCTAATCTAAATATGAATAAATGCGAATCTTTCCTAAATATATTAACATTATAAACAAATTCAAACTTAAATATAATGATACAGTATATATAGTAATCCCTAAACTCCTTCAAACAAAAAAACCTTTTGCACATTCGCATATTTATTTTCATTTTAATTTTCTAATAAATATTCTGTAATATACATTTATAATTGGTATCGTCAAATTTTATTGTATATTTATAATATTTTCCTCGATAGTAATATTATTATAATTATTAATACAATTAAAGAGATTTGAACTAATGTCGAATACCCTTATGTCAACTTTTTTTGTTGATTATAAAAAAAAAGTTAATTAGTTTAAAAAAATATTTATGAAATGTTATGTAAGGTTAATTTCTTTAAAATTTATAAAATATGCACTCAGTTAAAAAAATCATTTAAACTCACAAGATTCGAACTCAGCTATTGATATCGTAAAAACTACTGCCTTAGTAATGTGTACTCTGCCTATTCCTTTTTTTGTCAACCAATCAGATGTTCTTATAGATTATTATTATTAGCAGTAGCAGCAGCAGAATGTTGATGCTTCCATAACACACCTTTTATGTCAAGGTTGCTTCGTGTTAAATTCTGGATTTTTGTAAAATGCTTGTTAACCGATAAGTGTTTATTATTTACTCACTTGGAGTTCTCACAAGTTATTACCAGCTATGGTAATGAGAGCCTTGAAAATAAAGAAGGCAGAGGACAGCCATGCACTATTGATAAAAATGTCGATAAATAGTTTTATCATTCTACCTGACTCTTGATACAATCATCTACTTATGGCAGAGTCAGATATGTCCTAAGATGACGTACTGCTACCACATCTGGGGAGGTGCCGCTCGGAGCAGTCTTTATTGCCAAGACGGAATTCAAAATCGACTTCCAAATCTAGTGGGGGATAATATCTGTTCCTTACAGCCCCTTTATCACAAAAGAGACGTTAGTTTCTGTTGTGGACTGATCCAGATTCACCCATAGTGACAGGATGGATTCGTCAGGTCACTATGAAGTCGACACCTTTTCCCTTACCAAGGAGAACCGCTTAGCACGTCTGCCTAGAGCCAGTAATGGCGACCAACTTATTGTAATTAAGTATTCTCAATACAAATCCTATTCCTTTCAATTCCTGTCTTCGGTTTCTTATTGTTATCCTTACGATATAACAGCCTCTCTCTACTATCATTATGTTTAAAGAAGGTGCCTGATTGAGCTCCAATTTAAACAAAAGTATTTAGTGGTAATGAAAGCCCTGAAGAAAAAGTAATAAGAGGACAGCCACGCACTATTGATAAAAAGGTCGATAAATGGGTCCTTCATCACTTAATGAATAAACGTTTGTTTCTGAAATCGGTCCTTATTTTCCAAACAACCTAATATTTTTCATACAAAATACTTTTATATTGGCCATTACAAAAATGTTAATTTCTCGGAATAATGAAAAGCTACATTAACATTACACTGATAATTAATAAAAGAAAAAAAAACATACATTCAAATGGTAGACTGACAAAAGATATGCAGAATATCAGAATGTTGAGTAAACTATACCAAAACTACATGTGTTTCCGGGACTTGGGCGTTGAAGGCAGACGATGGGCGCATGCTCTATGTATTCACAAACATCTGTCTGAGAACCATGGTCAGTAAAACCCATCTGGATCACTGTAAGATAACCCAAATTAAAGAAACTCTTGGATTTAGAATTGAAAATGAAAAATGAACTGTTTTGGCCAGATCATCAGAAGAGGACCTGAAATCAATGTACACCAAGCATTCACAAATTTCCGGGTAAAAGATCTTATGGTAGGCCTCCAAAGCACTGGACTGATCAAATCTGCAGCGACGGTTGAAACTGGACAAAACTTGATTATTTAAGTGGATTGCTTGACAAGAATTTGTTAACATAAAATTTGAAAACAACAAAAGATGAAAAAAAAAAGAAATTACTAACTTCTTTTTTACCAGAGTTGAAATCTGTGCATTCTGCTTCCCTAAAGGCCACAAAATCTACAAAACATGGGGAGAAGGGTCCTCAAGCGATCGAACAATAACGTAATTTCAGAAATTATATAGTAATAATGAGAACCTGAAGATAAAAGGAAGAGGACAGTCATGCACTATTGAGAAAAAGGTCGATAAATGCGTCATGCATGAATAAACGTTTGTTTCTGAAATTGGTCATTATTTTCGAAAAACAATTCTGGTTTGAGTTGGTGGCACATCTGTTGTCTGATCTCCATTTGTGGATAAGGTAATGGGATCGTTGCTAATGTCTTGGCACACCTATATCTTTATCGTTCAGTTCGTTTTGCCAAGTGACAAAATCAGGACAAAAATAGATGTATGGGTGCTGCCCAAAGACAAGATAGAAATCTTCATTGGTCATTTCAAGTTCTATTCAGCTTCCAAGACGTTAAACCTTCTTGCTTTACAAAAAAAGATCATTTCTTTAAACAACATGAGATGAGTTTGCCAACCGGCAAAATATACCAGACAGTTAACTGGTAACTGAGTGTATAAACATTTTTAATCTCTGTATTAGTAAACATTGTTAGTCTCTGTATTAGTAAACATTGTTAGTCTCTGTATTAGTAAACATTGTTAGTCTCTGTATTAGTAAACATTGTTAGTCTCTGTATTAGTAAACATTGTTAGTCTCTGTATTAGTAAACATTGTTAGTCTCTGTATTAGTAAACATTGTTAGTCTCTGTATTAGTAAACATTGTTAGTCTCTGTATTAGTAAACATTGTCAGTCTCTGTATTAGTAAACATTGTCAGTCTCTGTATTAGTAAACATTGTCAGTCTCTGTATTAGTAAACATTGTCAGTCTCTGTATTAGTAAACATTGTCAGTCTCTGTATTAGTAAACATTGTCGGTCTCTGTATTAGTAAACATTGTCGGTCTCTGTATTAGTAAACATTGTCGGTCTCTGTATTAGTAAACATTGTCGGTCTCTGTATTAGTAAACATTGTCAGTCTCTGTATTAGTAAACATTGTTAGTCTCTGTATTAGTAAACATTCTCAGAGAATATCTCGGTGTGTCGGCAAGTGTTCCTCATTTAATATTATTTAATCACAACACATAAAACCATTTTTTATCGATTTATATTGCAGGACGCCATCATAGACCTTTGCCCATGTGTCTCTCGCCTCTGCATAACTTTGATAAATGCACATTGAATTATTTATTTATTTTTACTATCAAGGTCACCACTTATCAAGGCGCTCAAGAATAAAGGTTAATGAAATGGGGAATGAATGCCAGTGGAATGATGAAGAACACTATGGGAGTACTAACATGTATCAATGATATGAAGTGCATTTGATTACTTGTGGGACGGTCCATGACAAAAAAATTTGTTGACATTAGATTTGAAGCCGACCAAGTTGTAATCAGCAGAGAATCAGTCCTGCGGCAATGTGTTCCACAGGTGGGAAGCCCTTGCAAAGGATCTCCGTTATTATCAATTGAATATATATGGACATAAAAAAATAAAACGAATTTTTAAAATATCCTATTTAAGAAAATTGTAAACATGACCAGCTTATGAATCACATAAAATTGAACGCCAACTTTTAAAAAAATGTTTGGCTGTATTGCTGAACTAGAGTTTCAAGGAAAGTTTCATCATTGCTCTGTTAATAACACTATCAGACGAGATGTTGGATGTCTGTGTTTGTTACCTATACGTAACGTTAATAAATGGACATTAAATTCTGTTTTTATTATCTACAATTTACAAGTCATTGATGTTTATTCTGTGCATTTAAAGCTTGGATATATATTTGTGGCAGAGTGGACTGCCTTAGAAAGCAGGGCCCTACGAAATTTAGAGGCGACTAGTATCAGAAGAAGATTGAAATTTTGATTTCACAAAAAGCACGAATTGTTTATTTTGAAAATATTAAATCTGCAAGGTAACAAGATGTGTTATGGAGTTGGCAAGATCATATCGGCTGTTTTGACAGGCGAGTGTGTTGATAGTTGATAGTTGTGAGTGACAGCTATCAGGCATCTGCAAATCGAAATGGCTATAACATTCTCACGACAGAAGTCAGAACATACGTCCTAGTTACATGAGAGGAAGATGCGTCCAACTCAGAGAGAGAGAGAGAGAGAGAGAGAGAGAGGGAGGGGAGATTGATAGACAGCAGAACCAATGAGAAAATACCCTGTATGAAAGATATTTTTCGGCCGGGCAATGCTGATGATCCCTTGTTTAATATATAAACAAAAGAAAATCATAGTTCGTAGAGGAGAACAGAAGAGACTGGAGAAGGACATAGATTGAGAGGTGACTGGTTGTAAAATTGCCCTACCTTCGAGAAAATCGCCTAACATTAATTCTATTAGCATCTCGAGAAATAATAGAAAGTGTCAGTCCAAATCCGAGGTATTAATTACACATATCCAACGAACATTATTGTGCTTGTAATACCGTCTTCTTTTGTTTTTAATAATAAATTCTTATTTTTATATTCAGAATATTCTTGTGATCTTTGTTCTTTTCGTACTGTGTTTCAAGTCACCGTCGATCATCTGAAACAGATGCAGAATCCTGACTTTGGATAAAAAAAGAAAAAAGTGGTAAAGCCAGGACTGATCAACTAAGATGCTTCAACCATCTTTACTCTTCGTCAGGAGAACGGAAACCATTTGTTGACTTTGACGCCCTGGAAACCATTTGTTGACTTTGACGCCCTGGAAACCAGAAGGCAGTATATCAACCACAACACGGGAGTGATAACAGGTAACCTACCTCAACCAGGTCTTGTCCGTCAGTTATCGAGTCTTGCAAGAGAGACTGCGATGAAGAGGAGCGCTCGCCATAAGTGGTAATTGTGGAGCCACACACACATACGAAGAGGGAGGAAGAGGTTACACACTCTGTTTAATGAAGGATTATTATCTCTTGTGGATTAACACCCGTCGTCATCATATCATAATATTCGGTGTAACATCCATTTTACTTGCTGGCATGTGTTGGATAGCTTTTAGAAAGTGACTTTCGGAACTAACCTATCTTTATTTTTTTCTCTCTCTCTAAAATCCATTCTTATCACTTTTACCATGTTTTTCTTGGCGTTCCTCTGTGAACTGAACCTGCTACTTCAACTGTTCTATATCTAACTAAAGAACTCTCATCCATTTTTTTCAATGTGGTCATACCATCGAAGTCTACCTTTCTATACAAATCTCCATATAATGTCCAGTTTTAATCTTCTGCTGTCATCAGAACAAAGCTTGTCTTTAAGATTCACATTCTACATCCATCGTATAATTCTCATATCATTTCTCTCCATGCAACGTATGTCCTCAACCCCTACTGGACATGTTTCAGTCCCATATATTATCACACATGCCTGATAGACCATTCAACATTCGACCAAGGGAGGAGATGAATTCTTCCTTTTAGTCGACAGTGGCAACACTCTGCTGGACAGTAATGGCAAAAGTTCCGTGAACTTACTCAATCCACTCTTATCTCATGCAATCACACTAGCACCTTCTCCTCCCTTCGCTCCAATGGTATCACCTAGGTAACTAAAGTTCTAGATAACCTCAATAGCTTCACCATTCAGATATACTTTCTCCACATCTGAGTTCTCATACATCTCTATTGTCTTACACTTCTGGCACACAAACTGGGTATTCTCTGTCAACCTACCAGTAATTCCACTGTACTTCCTGTGTATCCAAGACTTAAAAGTACCACAAAAAAAATTGAGTTGCATCCGATTCACTTTCCACAAACTGAGCCAGAGAACTTTCCTCTTTCTGGAAGCTTTCTAATACTACAACCACTGATCATCACATTCACTCTCAAAGAACCTAGGTGCAGCTACACTCTACAAAATACTGAAGGAGTTTCATTTTTCACTTTGTTGTATGCTTTAAAAATTCTTTTAAATTTATGCAAGATTGGCTATTGATATTGTAAAAACTACTGCCTTAGTAATGCGTCTTATTAAAACGATTATATATTTTCTTGGTGGTTTGGCTAGGAGGAGAGTGTAGTATCTGTTCTGATACTACACTTCATCTTTTCTTTCTTCGGTAAGTGAAGCAATTTTTATTTTTGCCCCAATCCAGAGTGCCCCTTTTTGTGGAGCTGGGTTTTCCTCACATTAAAAATCGACCTTGTGTCTAACTCTGCCCTCGTGGGGAGGCAAGTAAATAGGGGGTTCTGTATATTTTTTTCTATCAGCATTTTAGTTTAGGGAACAAAAATTAAAACTAGTGAAGCCTCCAGAGCTCTGCTGAAAGGCTTTGTAAACTTACTTTATGCCATGAAAGATGGTGGGTTTATTTAGTTTCTCGTCTATAGCAATATGATTTTAAAAAAAAAATTTTTTTTTTTATTGTTGTTGGCTTCTTGACCTGAAAGACATTGGAGCAGACAGTCTATTTTAGGAGCACCAGCTGCCCAAGAGATGGACGAAATGTCTTGATAGATGAAAACCAGTACTTTGAGAAAGACGGAGCATCATGCGAGGCAATCAGTATGCAAGACAAGCGGAGACTGATTCTGAGACTTTTATTATTGATGCCTACCACTTTGCCGGTTAGGCCGCCACCACAGCAATCAATAAAAACGAGGCCTACAAGACAGTAACCAAAATCCCATACAAGAGTGACACCTCAAGTCGGAAGCTTACAAAAGTGTTGGCAACATCTTAGAATCTTGCTCAATGATGCTTAAAGAAAAACTGATCAGGAGAAAATCAGATCTCGATCCGGCTCCAAAACCGCTAAAGCATGATGATGATGACAAATACTTTCTAAAGTCAATTTGTGTCTGACAATTTGGCTTTGTTGCAGATAGGAATGAAATGTTTAGTATATGGAATAGTGGATAAGCATATAAACAGACTAGTAAAAATAACAACACAGACACATCTGTAAAGTCAACCTATGTTTCGGTCGAGTCTAACGACCTTGATCCTTGGTGTAGAAGGGCTTCCTTGAAAAGTTGTCATATCAGAGATTCACAGCTCGAACGATACTTGTTGAACAAAAACTTACTAAATTGAACACAGGATTAATTTAATCGTCTCTTATTTGTTTATATTTCGCTCAATTTGTGTATAACAAACATGTGGACAATAAAACTTACCATTGTTTTTAATGTTATCTAAATGAATAAATGCGAAAGGTTTTTCCACTTATCCTAACTATATTAACATTAAAAAGGCTTATGCTTTTTTAATTCTATGATACAGCATAGCATTTTTAAATACTGTATACATAGAAATCTGCCACCACTCACGAACAGTGTTAATGTGTATGTTTAATTTTAAACAGTCTATAATAAATTAATATTTTTTAATATACATTTGTAATTTGCATTGTCATATTTTCTTATATATACACAATAATTTTGTCGATAGTAGACCCTCTGATGTCGTTGGGATGCTGAGAACAGATTTTACACCTTAATCTTAGCCAAAAAGGCCAACGAACTATAAAAAAAATTCTTTTTTTATTACTCGGCATTTAAGAATGAAAAAAAACCCCACTGATTTAATCTATTATTGTATTATCTTTTTATGGGGGGTGAATAGTGTAGTATCGGTTCTGCTGTCATAAGACTGTCCTCCCAAAATTACCTCCTCCTTTTTAATCCTCCCAGTTACTACATCCTTTTTGTGGGAGGGGGTAATTTAGTATCTGTTCTTTTGTCATGAGACCATCTTCCCTGGGATTACCTTCTATTTTTTTTTTGGGGGGGGGGAAGGAGTGTAGTATCTTTTCTGTTGCCATGATACCATAGCCGAAGGCATTACCTTTTCGTTTTATGGAGGGATCTTCACAAGTATAACCTCCTCTATTTTGAAGGGAGTAGTGTAGTATCTGCTCTGTTATGCTACTATGCTCCCTGGCAGTATAGTATATGTTCGTTCCTCATGATACCATTTTCCCAGGATTATCTTCTCCTTTCTTTGGGGGGGGGGGGTTGTATATGTTCTGTTGTCATGATATCAGAAATCATCAAAAAATATTTGACCAGAGGTAGCATATATATATATATATATATTCAACCACTATCCACAATAACACAACTTATTCAATATGGCGGCCGCATGTTGGAGAAGAGACTCTAATATGTTCGTTGCTACACAATCGATAAAGTACAATATAATTATCCTTTCTTAATTAACAAGTCACTACTTATCAAATCGAAAAAGAAGATTATGGTAAATGAGATGGACGGATTGTCAGTTGAATGATGAAGAATATTATGAGAGGATTGAAAATGATAAATCGAATGAACAAAATTGGATTACTTATGAGGATTATTTATGACCAGTATTTGTTGACATTGAAGTTAATGACGACCATGTTGTAGTCTGCAGAGAAACAGTCCCGTGGTAATGTGTCCCACAGACGGGAAGCTCTTAGAAAGAAACTGTTCATGGAAATTACGCCTGATGCCAGGCACATGGTGGAAGAAAGGAAAGTTCTTTTCCATTGTAGGAAGACGAGTTCTTTCTGCAAATTTCTTACAAGGAGAAACAAGAGATTGGAGCTCAGTCGAGCACCTTCCATGGAAAAAAAGATAGTAGAGAAAGACTAGCAACGTCTCTTCTGTGAGAAAGGAGTTGTAAATAGCAGAAGAGTCATCCTTCAGTAGATTAAGAAGTCGATTTTATAATCTGTCAAGGCAAAAAAAAACATGCTGTGAGTGGCACCAATTTTATAGGGCATTTTGTTTTCGGTGAGTGTTTGGCTAAAATTAGTTACTAATATAAACCACCTATTTTTATAATAAGGAGATGAAGTTTGCTTGAAGCATTGCATGTAATATGTATATAGAGGAATGATAGAAGGCTATCACAATGCAAGAAGTGGAGATATGTCGGTGTTGAGAAGGAGGACAAAAATGAAGTGATTAAAAATAACTATTTAAAATAGCTGTTCTTTTATTGTAAATCTTACTTGCTTAGTCACAACTTCTACACAGCGATCTAATGTGTGTGATTGTGTTCCATAATATATTTCGAGGTAAGACCTCTTTATCAAATTGTGGGTGTTTCCAATCCACACCAGTTTCAGATTTGAAACACCCACGATTTGATAAAGAGGTTTTACCTTGAAATATATTATGAAACACGGTCACACACATTAGATCACTGTGTAGTAGTTGTGACTAAGCAAGTAAGATTTAATATCATTTTTTTTTTTTAATCACTTCGTTTTTTTCCTCCTTCCCAACACAGACATATTTCAACATTTGCATTGTGATAGCTTTCTATGACTATTCTGTATATATATTTTTATCTTTCTGTCATGGTGATCTACCCTATTCTGTCACTAAATGGACTCTTCACGACACTATGAATAGTGCTAACAGAGAGACTCGCTATGGCGAATCCAGAACTAGTCTCTGGCAACCCATCACTTCTGTACTTTCTCTAAATACATACTCTTGTTGATTACATTCTTCTTGTCTTATTTCTTTTAGGCCCTTTAATGCCTCAACCTTCGAGAACAACAGAGGAGTTATTTAAATATAAAAACATGTTCTGAAAAATTAGTTTTATTTCACGAGATATGAAAATAAATAAACATTTCGTTTTCCGAACTGAAATAGATTGGAAAACAAAAAAAACAAAAAAACAATTTCCTCCATAAAGTATTTTCAGTGGATTCTATTTTTACTAAATTTCAGTTTCTCCCCCATTTTCCCCTTCAAACCTTTTCCCGACAAACAAATATTTCTGTCCATTAATTGATTGTTTTTTAAACAAACAACAAATTAAAAAACAATCTCATTTATCTTGATTAACGCCAAGAAAAAAAAATGCTATCAGGCTGTTCGGAAAGTTTGGGCCGATTTTTAGTAGTTCATGTGTCGACACGTTAGAACATGTCAAATTATTGACAGATATAGTAGCATTATATTGTTTATATATATATATATATATATATATATATATCAACTGAAAAACTAATACACTTCGTATCTTTAGCCCTGCATTCTAAGTTTTTAATTTTTTCGTGAAACCGAAGGTATCGACGGACGTTCAAATTAATGTATACTTTAAAAAAAAATAAAAATAGATATACACATAAAGAACTCTGGTTATTTCTGCTACACAACATTACACTATATATATATAATTTGCATGTGTGGGATATATGTTTGTGTGTATATATATATATATATATATGTGTGTGTGTATTTGTGTGTATATATATATGTGTGCGTATATATATATATATATATATTACTATTTCATGTATCCACATAACATTTTATAAGGAGATATAATTTTTTATGTATCAATTTTCCCTATTTACTTCAACAGTGCTCGATACGTAAGTAGAGCTAGGTAGTAAGCTATGAACATGTATTTATGGCAATTAAGCTACACAGAGGCTCCTGTGTTTCATCCCCGGGAGGGAATCTTCAGGCTAAAATGAAGATTCCCTCCGGGGATGAAACGCAGGAGCCTCTGTATAGCTTTATTGCCATAAATATATGTTCATAGCTTACTATATATATATATACATATATATATATATATATATATATAGTAAGCTAATCTATGTGTTTGTGTGTAAAATATATGTATAATTTCCACTTAGTGTAAAGCAATACTATTCTATCAAGAATAGAGTTCTGTTAGGTTACCAAGTAGCACTAAAATTTATGTAAAAGAAAATATTAGGTTGTCCAGAAAGTTCGTTCCGACTTTTAGTAGTTCATGTTTCGACACGTTTAGAACGTGTCAAATTATTGGCAGATGTAGTATACTGAGAGTTCCGATTAAAGCATACTTTAAGCTATCTCTTGAAAAAGAAAGTTAAGACAATTTTTGAGCCCTTTAAAAATGGAAGATTGTAAGACCCATTTTAGGCACTTGATGCTTTTCTATTTCTATAAAGGCAAAAGTACCTCGCAAATAAAAAAAAGATATATGCAGTATATTTCAAGCTATCTCTCGCGAAATAAAGTTTTAAATTATTTAACTTGTGCTAATTTTTGGAGCCCTTTAAAAATGGAGGATTGTAAGACCCATTTTAGGCACTTGATGCTTTTCTATTTCCATAAAGGCAAAAGTACCTCGCAAATATAAAAAAAAGAAAGATATATGCAGTATATTTCAAGCTATCTCTCGCGAAATAAAGTTTAAAATTATTTAACTTTTGCTAATTTTTGAGCCCTTTAAAAATGGAGGATTGTAAGACCAATTTTAGGCACTTGATGCTTTTCTATTTCCATAAAAGCAAAAGTACCTCGCAAATATAAAAAAAAGAAAGATATATGCAGTATATTTCAAGCTATCTCTCGCGAAATAAAGTTTAAAATTATTTAACTTTTATTAATTTTTGGAGCCCTTAAAAAATGGAGGATTGTAAGACCCATTTTAGGCACTTGATGCTTTTCTATTTCCATAAAGGCAAAAGTACCTCGCAAATAAAAAATATATATAAATGCAGTATATTTCAAGCTATCTCTCGCGAAATAAAGTTTAAAATTATTTAACTTGTGCTAATTTTTGAGCCCTTTAAAAATAGAGGATTGTAAGACCCATTTTAGGCACTTGATGCTTTTCTATTTCCATAAAGGCAAAAGTACCTCGCAAATAAAAAATAAAGATATATGCAGTATATTTCAAGCTATCTCTCGCGAAATAAAGTTTAAAATTATTTAACTTGTGCTAATTTTTGAGCCCTTTTCAAAATGGCAGATTGTAAGACCCATTTTAGGCACTTGATGCTTTTCTATTTCCATAAAGGCAAAAGTATCTCGCAAATACAATAAAAAAGATATATGCAGTATATTTCAAGCTATCTATCGCGAAATAAAGTTTAAAATTATTTAACTTGTGCTAATTTTTGAGCCCTTTAAAAATGGAGGATTGTAAGACCCATTTTAGGCACTTGATGCTTTTCTATTTCCATAAAGGCAAAAGTACCTCGCAAATAAAATAAAAAAAGATATATGCAGTATATTTCAAGCTATCTCTCGCGAAATAAAGTTTAAAATTATTTAACTTGTGCTAATTTTAGAGCCCTTTAAAAATGGAAGATTGTAAGACCCATTTAAAGCACTTGATGCTTTTCTATTTCCATAAAGGCAAAAGTACCTCGCAAATACAATAAAAAGATATATGCAGTATATTTCAAGCTATCTCTCGCAAAATAAAGTTTAAAATTATTTAACTTGTGCTAATTTTAGAGCCCTTTAAAAATGGAAGATTGTAAGACCCATTTAAAGCACTTGATGCTTTTCTATTTCCATAAAGGCAAAAGTAACTCGCAAATAAAATAAAAAGAAGATATATGCAGTATATTTCAAGCTATCTCTCGCGAAATAAAGTTTAAAATTATTTAACTTGTGCTAATCTTTGAGCCCTTTAAAAATGGAAGATTGTAAGACCCATTTTAGGCACTTGATGCTTTTCTATTTCCATAAAAGCAAAAGTACCTCGCAAATAAAAAAAAAAGATATATGCAGTATATTTCAAGCTATCTCTCGCGAAATAAAGTTTAAAATTATTTAACTTGTGCTAATCTTTGAGCCCTTTAAAAATGGAAGATTGTAAGACCCATTTTAGGCACTTGATGCTTTTCTATTTCCATAAAAGCAAAAGTAACTCGCAAATAAAAAATAAAAAGATATATGCAGTATTTTTCTAGCTATCTCTCGCGAAATAAAGTTTAAAACTATTTAACTTGTGCTAATTTTTGAGCCCTTTTAAAATGGAAGATTGTAAGACCTATTTTTTCGATCTCTATAAAGGCAAAAGTAACTCGCAAATAAAAAATGATATATGCAGTATATTTCAAGCTATCTCTCGCGAAATAAAGTTTAAAATTATTTAACTTGTGCTAATTTAAGAGCCCTTTAAAAATGGAAGATTGTAAGACCCATTTAAAGCACTTGATGCTTTTCTATTTCCATAAAGGCAAAAGTAACTCGCAAATAAAAAAAAAGATATATGCAGTATATTTAAAGCTATCTCTCGCGAAATAAAGTTTAAAATTATTTAACTTGTGCTAATTTTAGAGCCCTTTAAAAATGGAAGATTGTAAGACCCATTTTAGGCACTTGATGCTTTTCTATTTTCATAAAGGCAAAAGTACCTCGCAAATAAAATAAATAAAAGATATATGCAGTATATTTAAAGCTATCTCTCGCGAAATAACATTTAAAATTATTTAACTTCTGCTAATTTTTGAGCCCTTTTAAAATGGAAGATTGTAAGACCTATTTTTTCGATCTCTATAAAGGCAAAAGTACCTCGCAAATAAAAAAAAGATATATGTAGTATATTTCAAGCTATCTCTCGCGAAATAAAGTTTAAAATTATTTAACTTGTGCTAATTTTTTAGCCCTTTAAAAATGGAAGATTGTAAGACCCATTTAAAGCACTTGATGCTTTTCTATTTCCATAAAGGCAAAAGTAACTCGCAAATAAATAAAAAAAAGATATATGCAGTATATTTCTAGCTATCTCTCGCGAAATAAAGTTTAAAATTATTTAACTTGTGCTAATTTTAGAGCCCTTTAAAAATGGAAGATTGTAAGACCCATTTAAAGCACTTGATGCTTTTCTATTTCCATAAAGGCAAAAGTAACTCGCAAATAAAATAAAAAGAAGATATATGCAGTATATTTCAAGCTATCTCTCGCGAAATAAAGTTTAAAATTATTTAACTTGTGCTAATCTTTGAGCCCTTTAAAAATGGAAGATTTTAAGACCCATTTTAGGCACTTGATGCTTTTCTATTTCCATAAAAGCAAAAGTACCTCGCAAATAAAAAAAAAAGATATATGCAGTATATTTCAAGCTATCTCTCGCGAAATAAAGTTTAAAATTATTTAACTTGCGCTAATCTTTGAGCCTTTTAAAAATGGAAGATTGTAAGACCCATTTTAGGCACTTGATGCTTTTCTATTTCCATAAAAGCAAAAGTAACTCGCAAATAAAAAATAAAAAGATATATGCAGTATTTTTCTAGCTATCTCTCGCGAAATAAAGTTTAAAACTATTTAACTTGTGCTAATTTTTGAGCCCTTTTAAAATGGAAGATTGTAAGACCTATTTTTTCGATCTCTATAAAGGCAAAAGTAACTCGCAAATAAAAAATGATATATGCAGTATATTTCAAGCTATCTCTCGCGAAATAAAGTTTAAAATTATTTAACTTGTGCTAATTTAAGAGCCCTTTAAAAATGGAAGATTGTAAGACCCATTTAAAGCACTTGATGCTTTTCTATTTCCATAAAGGCAAAAGTAACTCGCAAATAAAAAAAAAGATATATGCAGTATATTTAAAGCTATCTCTCGCGAAATAAAGTTTAAAATTATTTAACTTGTGCTAATTTTAGAGCCCTTTAAAAATGGAAGATTGTAAGACCCATTTTAGGCACTTGATGCTTTTCTATTTTCATAAAGGCAAAAGTACCTCGCAAATAAAATAAATAAAAGATATATGCAGTATATTTCAAGCTATCTCTCGCGAAATAACATTTAAAATTATTTAACTTCTGCTAATTTTTGAGCCCTTTTAAAATGGAAGATTGTAAGACCTATTTTTTCGATCTCTATAAAGGCAAAAGTACCTCGCAAATAAAAAAAAGATATATGTAGTATATTTCAAGCTATCTCTCGCGAAATAAAGTTTAAAATTATTTAACTTGTGCTAATTTTTTAGCCCTTTAAAAATGGAAGATTGTAAGACCCATTTAAAGCACTTGATGCTTTTCTATTTCCATAAAGGCAAAAGTAACTCGCAAATAAATAAAAAAAAGATATATGCAGTATATTTCAAGCTATCTCTCGCGAAATAAAGTTTAAAATTATTTAACTTGTGCTAATTTTAGAGCCCTTTAAAAATGGAAGATTGTAAGACCCATTTAAAGCACTTGATGCTTTTCTATTTCCATAAAGGCAAAAGTAACTCGCAAATAAAATAAAAAGAAGATATATGCAGTATATTTCAAGCTATCTCTCGCGAAATAAAGTTTAAAATTATTTAACTTGTGCTAATCTTTGAGCCCTTTAAAAATGGAAGATTGTAAGACCCATTTTAGGCACTTGATGCTTTTCTATTTCCATAAAAGCAAAAGTACCTCGCAAATAAAAAAAAAATATATGCAGTATATTTCAAGCTATCTCTCGCGAAATAAAGTTTAAAACTATTTAACTTGTGCTAATTTTTTAGCCCTTTAAAAATGGAAGATTGTAAGACCCATTTAAAGCACTTGATGCTTTTCTATTTCCATAAAGGCAAAAGTAACTCACAAATAAAAAATAAAAATATATATGCAGTATATTTCAAGCTATCTCTCGCGAAATAAAGTTTAAAATTATTTAACTTGTGCTAATCTTTGAGCCCTTTAAAAATGGAAGATTGTAAGACCCATTTTAGGCACTTGATGCTTTTCTATTTCCATAAAAGCAAAAGTAACTCGCAAATAAAAAATAAAAAGATATATGCAGTATTTTTCTAGCTATCTCTCGCGAAATAAAGTTTAAAACTATTTAACTTGTGCTAATTTTTGAGCCCTTTTAAAATGGAAGATTGTAAGACCTATTTTTTCGATCTCTATAAAGGCAAAAGTACCTCGCAAATAAAAAATGATATATGCAGTATATTTCAAGCTATCTCTCGCGAAATAAAGTTTAAAATTATTTAACTTGTGCTAATTTTAGAGCCCTTTAAAAATGGAAGATTGTAAGACCCATTTAAAGCACTTGATGCTTTTCTATTTCCATAAAGGCAAAAGTAACTCGCAAATAAAAAATAAAAAGATATATGCAGTATATTTCAAGCTATCTCTCGCGAAATAAAGTTTAAAATTATTTAACTTGTGCTAATTTTGGAGCCCTTTAAAAATGGAAGATTGTAAGACCCATTTTAGGCACTTGATGCTTTTCTATTTTCATAAAGGCAAAAGTACCTCGCAAATAAAATAAATAAAAGATAAATGCAGTATATTTCAAGCTATCTCTCGCGAAATAACATTTAAAATTATTTAACTTCTGCTAATTTTTGAGCCCTTTTAAAATGGAAGATTGTAAGACCTATTTTTTTCGATCTCTATAAAGGCAAAAGTACCTCGCAAATAAAAAAAAGATATATGTAGTATATTTCAAGCTATCTCTCGCGAAATAAAGTTTAAAATTATTTAACTTGTGCTAATTTTTTAGCCCTTTAAAAATGGAAGATTGTAAGACCCATTTAAAGCACTTGATGCTTTTCTATTTCCATAAAGGCAAAAGTAACTCGCAAATAAATAAAAAAAGATATATGCAGTATATTTCTAGCTATCTCTCGCGAAATAAAGTTTAAAATTATTTAACTTGTGCTAATATTGGAGCCCTTTAAAAATGGAGGATTGTAAGACCCATTTTAGGCACTTGATGCTTTTCTATTTTCTATTTCCATAAAGGCAAAAGTACCTCGCAAATAAAATAAAAAAGATATATGCAGTATATTTCAAGCTATCTCTCGCGAAATAAAGTTTAAAATTATTTAACTTGTGCTAATTTTGGAGTCCTTTGGAAATGAAAGATTGTAAGAACCATTTTAGGCACTTGATGCTTTTCTATTTCCATAAAGGCAAAAGTACCTCGCAAATAAAATAAAAAAGATATATGCAGTATATTTCAAGCTATCTCTCGCGAAATAAAGTTTAAAATTATTTAACTTGTGCTAATATTGGAGACCTTTAAAAATGGAAGATTGTAAGACCCATTTTAGGCACTTGATGCTTTTCTATTTCCATAAAGGCAAAAGTACCTCGCAAATAAAATAAAAAAGATATATGCAGTATATTTCAAGCTATCTCCTGCGAAATAAAGTTTAAAATTATTTAACTTGTGCTAATATTGGAGCCCTTTAAAAATGGAGGATTGTAAGACCCATTTTAGGCACTTGATGCTTTTCTATTTTCTATTTCCATAAAGGCAAAAGTACCTCGCAAATAAAATAAAAAAGATATATGCAGTATATTTCAAGCTATCTCTCGCGAAATAAAGTTTAAAATTATTTCACTTGTGCTAATTTTTTAGCCCTTTAAAAATGGAGGATTGTAAGACCTATTTTAGGCACTTGATGCTTTGCTATTTCCATAAAGGCAAAAGTACCTCGCAAATAAAATAAAAAAAGATATATGCAGTATATTTCAAGCTATCTCTCGCGAAATAAAGTTTTAAAATTATTTAACTTGTGCTAATTTTGGAGCCCTTTTCAAAATGGCAGATTGTAAGACCCATTTTAGGCACTTGATGCTTTTCTATTTTCATAAAGGCAAAAGTATCTCGCAAATACAATAAAAAAGATATATGCAGTATATTTCAAGCTATCTCTCGCGAAATAAAGTTTAAAATTATTTAACTTGTGCTAATTTTGGAGTCCTTTGGAAATGGAAGATTGTAAGAACCATTTAGGCAGTCGATACTGTTCTATTTCTATCAAGACAAAAACGCATCGCAAGCAGCAACAAAGATATGTGCAGTGTATGGTAAAAATGCTTTAGGCGATAGAACTGGATTATAAGTTGCTCACAAAGTTTAGAGCTGGAGATTTTCGCCTTAATGATGAAGAATGCTCAGGCAGACCACCCTCTACAGATGAAGACCAAATCAAGACATTGAGAATAGACCACATTACACAACTCGAGAACTAGCAAGAAGGCTCAACATATCAATAGCCACCATTTATGAGATTTGGTTAAATATTTAATGGCATAGATTCTCACAATAGCAGTATGTTTCAATATCAATTTCTATGAATAGCTATTTATTCGAATTCAGCGCTAAGGGAAGTAATTCAGTATATATTCAAACAAATGGAGATAGTAGAATGTGGACTTTGGGTTTACTTTCGGCAGCCTCATAACTCTCGCTTCCCTTATTTTGTCTTTTAGTCCTCACATTCCATGAACGATTTTTCTGACAATGGGGGAAGAATTGCTGTTTTCTTTGTCGAAATTTATGCATCTAACACTGATCATTGGCTAGCTTTTGACCTTGAAGCAGTAGTTTTATTTATCTCTTTACATTAATTGGCTTCATGCCTTGTCTGGAGCGATTTTCATTAAAAAAATATACATATTTCTGACATCCATCATGTTTTTAAGTTATTTAAAAATTAAGATATTACGAGAAAAATATCCGTCCTAAGACGTGCGTAAATTATTCCCCTTAACAGGACAGTTTTACATTAGTTTTATGTCCCCTTAAAAAAATAATATCAATATATAATACTACTAAACCTTATTTCTGTGAAGACCGTGTCAAGATGGGTTAGGGTTAGACAATTTCTGATAACTTTGTAAGCCCAGCCAGAAAGAGACTAATTTTGAATTTCTCATATTTGCATGGAACAAGTTTTCTTACTTCCAGAAAGCACATTTCTATAACGTTACCAGAATGATTCAAGGGAGATTACTAAGATAATTATGGGTAATATTTATTTTTTAAATCCAATTCTATTAAAATGTTATATTATTTTTTAAGTTTGTCTATTCGTTCACAGATAGAAATATGTGATTGATCAATAAATAAGGATAGGCAGAATACACATTACTAAGGCAGTAAGTTTTACAATGTCAAATCGTTAAAACACTGAAAATTAATTTTTTTTTCTAAGATGTTTGCCATTTAGTTTTTTTTAGACTTGTCAGAGCTGTAAGTCTAAAGGATTGTTTTTTTTAACTGGATATGTGTTTCATAAATTTAAATAAATTAACATAACATGATACCAATTAAAAACATTACATAATTTTTTTAAAAGCTAAGTGACGTTATTTTTTTAATAATATTCGTGATTTTTGCAAATATTTTTCAATAGGTATTAAACATCAATTAATATTTCAGTTTCTTTGGAATATTTTAAAGGGTTTAAGGGCTACAATATGGGCACAACCTCCCATTTGAAAATTTAAATATTTCAGATTTTAATTAAATTTGATCCGCATTTTATTCGACATCAATTAAGCAAGATTTCCTGCATTTTAATTTCTTCTTAAGACCGATCAAGTTAAAGCCTTAAATTTGAGACATTTTCTAGAATCAAAATAATATAGTATATTTTGATTTTGATCAAAATTGGAAAGTTTTGCATTATTAGATCTTAATTTTAGTCTTCGTATAGCAACATAATATAATGCAAAACTTCTGCTTATGGAATTTATTCTACCCCTTCTGGGACGGGTATTCATCTAGTGTGTGTATAGATATATACACTGGTTTGCTCCCTTTAGGAGATTAGAATGTTGCATTACCCGTTCTTTCGGGGTACCCGGTAAGATCCAACAAGAATGACAAAGAACAGAACGTATATGGAAAAACTTTGGTTTTCTTTATATGGTTTACGTCAGCTAGGCACACACATATATAAAAAAAAACTTTTGACATACTTTTGTCTCATGAAAGTCTTTTTTTTGCTGAGGTCACAGACTTGGTTTCCGCTAGAAACTCGTTCATATATACATCCGATTGGAAAGCAATTTGCTCTGCATTGTCTACCCGAGTGTGAACTAAAACAATTGTTCCACAAGCACTTCCAATTGTCTGTTTGATAAAATACAAGTCAGGGGATTCCTTCACAGTACCAACTTGCTTATCAGTCGCATTTTTAGTCAGCGGACATGAAAGCCTAACAGCAAGACGGGCTTGGGTACAATAGCCAATAAATCTTCATCGGTGCCATAAACATCGGTAAACTCACATTCTTCGATACTCTGATCACCAAGCGCTCCGGCTCTTCGCGTTTCTAGAAACCGCCGCCTTTTAAGTCTCGCTTGCACTGTGAAACCTTCTCTTTTTTAACAGTTATCAAGTCGAATTCTTTCTTTCTCGACGTCCCACCCACAATGGACTCGTCAACGATTCATTTTTGCGACTCTTCATTATCTTACAAGAACACTATCTGGATCTCATTACTTATGTTTATAAATAAAAAATACAAGAGGTATTTCTCTCGTATCTGAAAGTGCGATCATCACAACAGCCGGGTTGTCAGAAGCTAGGGTTCGAAAGACTCGGATCCAGGAGTCAAATCGTCTTACCAGCGGTACGATTACGTCATCCATACGGTATCACGAAACATATGTCTATGGATATTAAACATATTTATATATTTATTAATATATATATATATATATATGTGTGTGTGTGTGTCACAGAAGATCAGAACCGTCGGTTTCAAATCCAAACGTAGGGGACAGACATAAACAAAGGCTGCAGACAAACTATAGGTCTCCTTTGTTTGGATTTTAAACTGATAGTACCGATGTTGTTCTGATCGACTGCAATAAATATATAAATAAATATTACGCTCTTATTTTTTAATTTTTCTTAATAATCGAGTGCTCCGCTGGGGTTCTCTCCCACTAACCTATATATATATATATATATATATATATATATATAATGTTTGTGTGTTCTTATTTGATTATAGGTGACGGTTTAAAAGGTAGTTTTAAACTGGAAACAAGGTTTGGGGGGGGGGGAGGAGGAGGAGAGGGTTTGGATTTTTATCATCATTTTTTAACTGAGTTTTTTTTTTTCATGTATTTCGGTTTGACAAAACCTTTTCCTTCTTCCTTCCTCCTGCTTTTTGGATTATATGTTTTTCTCTTACCATTAAATGAACTATTGCTCTGATGATCAGCAAAGTTAAACTAAAGACAATATTTTTCTTTTTAATTTGCTGTGAAACGTACGTAAGAAAATGTATTAATTTGGAGAAAAAAATAAAGAAATGCAGGTATTCGCTGAAATATGAAAATAAAGAAATTGTAATAATAAATGAAAATTATGGTTTGGGATTGCAACAATAAAGCATATATATATATATATATATATATATATATATATATGTGTGTATAGGTAACCACGTTGAAACTTTTAGCTGACTATTTTCTTAAGCAGTTTACACCATATATCTATTTAATTTCACTGTCCACAGACAAATATTGGTAAATATTTGATTGAAATGATAGATGTACATAAATATACATTTTAGATTCAGATTTTAAGCTCTAATCTTATTTCGGCAGACACGTCATTATTGACAAAACATCTTGTGAATATTCATTGGATAAAAAAAAAAGTCCTTGCTGAGACAATGTCAAATGTCCAAAAGATATGCATGCTCGAGGTCAAGTAGTCTTTCTGGTCGCATGGCAATTACAAGTCACAACGGCTCAGCCACTATTTATTGATTGGTGGGTGATCAATACACAATGACTGCTAATGATAGGAAATCAGGACATTATTTAGTAATCTCAACTATTTGCTTGTCAAAGTAATTGCTGTCCGATTTAGCGTTATTTCTATTCGTATAAAGGGTGTTTGGAAAATCGAAGGCATAACTTCGGTATTATGTTCTGTACATATACAGGACCGGGAGCGTTTGCTTTCCGAATTATAGACCATTGAAACAAATACTGATCAATATTCTTTATTGTAAACATCTAACACATACACTATGCGTGATAGTGCACTCTTATTTCTACATATGGTATAAATAAACACTATTCCTATGACGAGATCACAGGTAAAAATAGAATATAAGTCAGTCGTGAGACAGCATACCTCAACCTGACAACGTAAGGATGAGTCAAAGTCTTATTTGGACCTTACTTTCCACATTGTAAGAAGTATTCCCGAGGTTATGCCATGGAAACGTTGATAAGTTAAAAAATATTTGACTGATGCATACATCAAATTTGGAAAAGTCGGATGATGAAATTTTGTTCAAATTTCGCTCTTGATAAAACCTTTTAAGGCCAAGGTTATATAAAATGCAGGGCTTCATTGGCTACAATATGAGCCAAGTAGCTTATCTTTACCATGAACAGAACCAAAGTTATTTCCAAAAGTGTAACTTTCACCTTTTCATTGACTTAAGTCTTTGACCTAAATGACCAAAATTAAGTCTGTTCTAAGTTAGACCATGACCGCTATTTTGTCTAAGTTTAATGATGATTGGTCAAGCGATGTGGACAAACAAACAGTGATAAACCAACAAACAAACTCGACCATAGCATAAACACTGGATATCCACAAACAGTAAAGATGATGTCTTATTTTTTTATTTCTAAAGTAAAAAAAAAAATATGGTGTTCAGGGTTGAGAGCAGAAGCACACAGGATCTCATTGCTTTCCGGATATTTATTAGTTAGTGCTAAACTTTCCGGATATTGAATTTATTAGTTAAACTGCCTGACCAGTTGAGTTACAAACAAATAAACTGAAACAACGCGAGAAACCCGGTTTATAAGGCGGCTAGAATGTTCCATTATGCACAGCTGTGCAAGTCCTTTCTCCGAGTTCTGATTGGCTGCTAGGCCATGAGTGGATAATCTTTTTAGAAAATTCTTGCTTGATTTACATATCAACTACTGCAGCACTTTATGCAGATAAGTGTCAATGTGATTCTAAACCGGCCAACCTCGGGATGCAAGCTAGTATGGGTATATATATATATATATATATATATATATACACAAATACACATTGATATTTATTATAGAGTGGAGGATAGATGTTTTAGCATCAAATTATATAACTATGTAATGACATTTTTACCGGGAAATAAATTTTTTTATTCAAATTAAATTTTTCCAAGTGGATGAACCAAACAAAGAGAAATAAGTTGAATACATACTTCATTTGCTAAAAAGAGATTTCTCCATTTCTTATGATGAGACCATAAACACCTGCAGATATTTTAACAGAAAATACAACCAAGAATAGCTGAAAATTTACAAATATATATATATATATATATATATATATATATCTCAAGTCTCATGATAAGAACGCGAGATTGATATCATAGAAAGCAATTTCAGATATATCAAATTACAGAGTTGTTTTTTCATTAGCATTTTGAGCTCTTAAAGCATCTTTAAATATAAAATATAAAACATGAAACATTTATCAACTATAACATTGTTATTACTGTTTCTATTAAAGCCATACATATATACACACATATAAAGTCGAGTTATTTGTCACACTGACATTGATATTAAAATACCACTTTTCTATTTAAAATGTAAAACCAACTTCCTAATATACTCAGTCTTGGATATGCAAGCAACTTTAAAGCGGATAACTAATTTGCATATTCCTTTGAAAACGAAGTCTCATTAATTCACTAATCGTTTTTTTCTATTTTCTTATTGGATGATTGATTTCATTTAACTATTAAGCACAGTTCTGGAATATATATTCTAGGCAACACGGTGAGTAACATATGCACATTATTTTTTTTGTAAACGTTACAATTTAGCCAGTGTGCCCACCTAAAATCGCAACCAACACCAAAAAACTTTTCCAATAAGTGTTGTGTCTTTGCAGGCTGGTAAAAATTAAGATAAATACAGTGGTATAATTATGTAAGTCTCGAATACTCGTTGCCAGTGTTGTGGCCTTGCAGGCCGGTAATAATCACGACAGACACAATGGTATAATTAACAAAAGTGTATTAACAAAAGTGTGGGGAACGTGAAGGGGGCTTACCTGCGAAACGTCCTTGTGTTTGAATGTCCTGTGCGCTGCGGATGAAGGAAAAGAATTCAACATGGCGTCCGTGAACCTTTATTACGTACGGTTCACGCAGAGTCTTGCGAAGTCACATTGCACGCATGCAAATTAGGTGTGCCTCAGCCTAATAAAAGCGGGTCTCTTACCGTCTTCAACGATACGGTGCGAAGTAAGTGCACGTGTGACGAACGTAGATATCTGCTTTGGAAGCTGACAGAGGACTTTGTGATCTACGGACAGAGTGATTTGCGTTTCTTTGGCCCTTCGTTTTTTACTCAAGAGTGATTTGCGTTTTGTTGGACCTTCGTTATTACTTCAAGACATAAGCAGTTTGTCGATGACAAACGTAAATAGTGTTGCTTAAAATGTGACGTGCTACACAATATAATGATGAAAAACAGACATAAGTAATAAGCAAAAAATATAGTAAGCCATACATGCAATAAGAGAAAATACAAATTGTCAGAATTGTAGACAGTGTAAACTATGTTAGCAGACACGAAGTTAAATTAAATGATTTGCGTTTCTTTGGATCTTCGTTGTTTACTCCAGAGTGATTTGCGTTTTGTTGGACCTTCGTTATTACTTTAAAAAGTATGTTACAGCAGTATGTGTCATGATTCTGGGGCCATAACTGCCACAATGTTTAGATGTAACTGTATTTATTGTGTCTGGATAAGTTCATTTATTCCTGAAATAAGTAGACAGCTCACACCATAACAATAAAGTTAGATACAAAACATTTAATTGAAAAAAGAACTGCTCTACATCAAATTTTGAGTTATATAAGTAATACATGTTTAAAAGGATTAGTGTATCTGTGAGCATCAATATGTATGTATTTGCTTGGCAAAATTCTAAACTATCATTATGAATTATGGAATATGTATTCTAGGTAACAGAGTGAGTAACGTGGGCACATTTTTTTTTGTAAACTTTACAATTTAGCGAGTGTGCCAACGCCACCGTACCATACCCACCCACCCAACCCAAACCCTAACCATACCCATACCATACTCACCCATCCCCAAAAAGAAGAAACATTTAAAACTAATGCTATATTTATTGCTTTAACCTGTCTCGGAGCAGATATTCACCTAATATATATATATATATATTATGTTGTGGACCTGTAAAGGGGTCTGGAAAGAAGACAGGAACTCGGGATTAAATGACACAAAGTATATTGAAGAAAGTATTAATACAGCATATAAAGAGAGTGGTTGAACGTCTGACTGACTGCCAGTTCTCAGAAATCAAGGGACCAATATTTCATTAAAGTTCTCCTTTACTTGTCAAATGGTGAGTTTGTAAAGACGTTAAGAACGTTAATTTTCCTCTCCCCAATTGACCAGTTAACTATGTTATAGTATATCTTTCTCGTGGTCTCTTTGTCTTACCGTATTCCAGGACAAGAATCCATCTAGTCTGGTGGAGTATCCAGCTAAGTGTTGTTACTTGAGGTAACATCACTAGCAGAAGATGCACTATTTATCGTATAAGCCAGTGTATAACCATGTGTGTTTACGTGGTAATATGAAACGCAATTATTTTATATAGTTCAGATCGTTTCTTATGGCAATCAGATTCCAGTGAAAAATATTCAAAACATTAATAAGGTATTTTTAAATTTGTTATAGAGCTATAAATAATTTTTGATTTTTTCAATTTGACAACGATGCTCTGATGACGGGAGTCTTATGCTTACTA
The DNA here is from genome assembly GCA_963556195.1 of Sepiola atlantica. NCBI lineage: Eukaryota > Metazoa > Mollusca > Cephalopoda > Sepiida > Sepiolidae > Sepiola > Sepiola atlantica. Next base: position 28,983,708 of record OY744528.1, read on the forward strand.
CTTAGACTTGTTCAAGTAAGTTTTTTTATCTTTATAGAAACAAGTCTCAGTTTTTCATTTTCTTTGAAACTGACACTAAATCACAATATGTCATTTTGTTTATGTCAATTTATGTATTTATATATATATATATATATATATATATATATATATATATATATATATAGGTGTGTGTGTGTGTGTGAAATGAAAAAGGAAAGCCAAAAACTATGTTATTTATGTATTCATCAACGTTTTGTCTTTATTGAAAGACTTCCTCAGGATGAAGAAACAATGTATAAAAATCATATAGATATTAATTTTGATTTGTCAGAAAGCGTCCAGTCTTTGGCATGTTTGTTGATGCGAACAAGCAGAGAATAAAAATCATGATTTTGGTTATAGCGTTATCAGCAGTTGCCCGTCTCCTTCAAAGGACGCGAAATGAATGGGGTTGATGGCTTCGACTTATTAGTTTATGTCTATTTTAGCTCGGAAGTTGGTCTGGGTAAAAATATGTCACATCCAAGCTTGGCTGGCAGTGGACGTGGGAAACGGGGAGGGGCGGAAGTTTGAATCTGCCGTTTATTCTAAACTGGGAGAGGAAAGAGGAAAAAGAAATATCTATATATTAATACGATAGCGTGTGTGTTCGTGTGTCACGCTTCCGGCAAAAGCTCTGCGCATGCGTGCCACACCTAAATTTTGAACAACATTCAACTAGCCTGCGTTTAATATCTACATGTTTTTCCCTCTGGCGCAATGGTTAGCGAGGTAGTATTTTTTTGGGTTCGATCCCAACCAACCTCTAAGATTTTTATTCTACATTTCGAGGGGAAGGGGAAGAAATAATACATTTTTTTTAGCACCTAGTTAAAAACTACTTTTTGTGTTGCTTAAAACTATTTTATGTTGGCGTTTTTAATGGCATTGTCTATTTAATTACGTTGACTGCTTAAAAAGTAGGGTATCGGCCAGTATTATTTTGTTGTTGTCTTTTTTTTTTTGAACGGATGGCATATCAACCATTTTTAGTAGATATGCGCAGTGTCCATCGCACACAAGTTACTATTTTAAACAATTATTTCACTCTTATCCAGAAGGGGGGGGGATCGCTCATAATAAAGCAAGCGTAACTTACTCACGAATAGAGGGTGCTTTGTTACATTAGGACCCGTATTGAAAACATAATTTCGTGTAATTTACACGGGTTCCGCTAGTATATATATATATATATATATTACACTAAAGCTGAATGAATCAACGTTTGTTTCCTAAATAGTTTGCTCCTATATACCTATTTGAATACAAAATACATGCAAAAATATTTGGAGATTTACACATCACCCCGGATACTGTCCTGTATCAAAAGGGCATTCAACATCACCAATAATCACAACAAACAAAATAAGAGTCATACACACACATATTCTTGCTTTTATACATACCTTCATACACACACATATTCTTGCTTTTATACATACCTTCATACACACACATTTTCTTGCTTTTATACATACCTTCATACACACACATATTCTTGCTTTTATACATACCTTCATACACACACACATATTCTTGCTTTTATACATACCTTCATACACACACATATTCTTGCTTTTATACATACCTTCATACGCACACATATTCTTGCTTTTATACATACCTTCATACACACACATATTCTTGCTTTTATACATACCTTCATACACACATATTCTTGCTTTTATACATACCTTCATACACACACATATTCTTGCTTTTATACATACCTTCATACACACACATATTCTTGCTTTTATACATACCTTCATACACACACACATATTCTTGTTGTACATACCTTCATACACACACATATTCTTGCTTTTATACATATCTTCATACACACACATATATTCTTGCTTTTATGCATACCTTCATACACACACATATATTTTTGCTTTTATGCATACCTTCATACACACACATATATTCTTGCTTTTATGCATACCTTCATACACACACATATTCTTGCTTTTATGCATACCTTCATACACACACATATTCTTGCTTTTATGCATACCTTCATACACACACATATATTCTTGCTTTTATACATACCTTCATACACACACATATATTCTTGCTTTTATGCATACCTTCATACACACACATATATTCTTGCTTTTATGCATACCTTCATACACATGCATGCATACATACTCGATTGTACACTGAACTTCATCTGGGCAAAATACAATTCTACACACTTCTGAATGCTGCAAACTCATTAAATTCTGACGAACAATGTGTACCCCATTTTCTGGATCATAGTGTACCCAAGAGGTTTAGACCCCTAGCTCATGAATTCACTTTGAGACAATCCGCATAAGTAAGAAATCATTTCTACAAAATATCAAGTTCCTAGACAGAAGATCCTAAAAGACAAACAGGCACAAACATTTCATAATAATTTAGGTATACTAGCATAATTTTGCTAATATATCTCTACCCCCCCCCCCTCCTGGAAAAGTAATCCCTGGGAGGATCGTGTTATGACCACAGAACAGATACTACAAAAATATGCGACCAGACGTTCCATAATTTTGTTAATAGATCACCCCCTGTCCAAAAAAGGGATGAGGTAATGATTGAAAAGATGATATGAAGAACAAACATCAAGATCAAAGTGTAGTATTTGTTCCGATGGATACTGCACCCCATAGACTGGTATTGTCTTGGCCTTCGGGGCTTGATTAATGCCGGTCTATGGGTCTGTCCTGTACAGTTCTAGGCGGTCCACCCTCCCAGGCTTTGCCTCCCCTCTTTGGGGAGGAGTAAGTTTATTGCTTACTGCCTGAGGCGCCCCTACCGGAGAATGCCGACGGGGCTGCCCAGGCAATTTTTAATGGCTGGAGTGCTCACCTTCTCGGGCGCTGGCTTTTCAAGCCCCACTTTCCCGACCTGACCTTGGGTCACATCTTACCTTGTGGGAGTAAGATAAAACTGGCCTTGTGCCTAACCTCCTGAAGAGGAGGTAAATAATACAAACATATGTGACACTACTTCCTCAAAGGAAGGGGTAATGTCTGAGAGGATGGTCTCATAACAGAACAGATACCACACTACACCCCCACTCCTGAATTGAGCATTGAAAGTAGTAATAGCATAGTTCGGCTTCAGACAAACAGATACCAAATCCACCTATAATATAAAGGGCATTTTCTGCGTATGTGCGTCTATCTGTCTCTCTGTCAGTCACATTTTTTGTAAACGTAAGAAATACATTGCAGAATACATTTTTAAATTTAACTTTTTTTTAGAAATGGAAAATATTGCATTAATACTAAATAATAAATCCCCAACAAATAAAGCGGATACCATGACCGGAAATCGAAACCGAAACCTTGAGATCTTCAGTCTGATGTTCTACGAACTGAGCAATTAAGATTTTCTTATAAATACATCTTAAAACATTACCTTAAAAAAATAATTATAACTATGTTTCAAAACATATCTATAAATATATATATAGTACATCAACGTATAGTTTTTAAAATCAATAATTTGTATAAATATTCTATAATTCTAAAAATACAACTTTATATTATGAGTGGATTTACCAGCCTAGCAAAAATATGCGACCAGAGGGAGTATATAATTGCCAGTCTCCATTAGTAATGCGTGTTTGTCTTGTTTGTTTATATATGCATATCATCATAGGAGAGAAATGAACTATTTTGATGAAACGAATTCTAATGCTATCTATGTCTTAAGTGATTTATTGCCTATGCATAACGTGAGAAAATAATTTACTTGTCGGAATATGACTACACGTGATGGAACCTTCTGTAGAATATGAATAGCATCATTACTTATCTACGGAACATTTTGAAATGACTTTGGATGATGCAGACTGTATAATCAAATTCTGTCTTGGAGCCAAAGAAAGTCTGCATTATTCTCTAATCTGGTTAAGTCTTGGACTAAACAAGATCAGCAAACACGAATGGCGATTTCAGTCACTAATTTACGTTATTGGAAAATGAGTTTGTGGCTTGAAGAGTGCAAAAAGAAAAAGAAAAAGAACAAGGCATTGGTTAACCCCTCCCCCCCATAGCAAGTATTTACCTCTCTAGGAGGTTAGGCACAAGGTCAGGTAAGGTTTTCAAATGCCAGCATGCTGAGGCAAGTGTATTCTGGCCTACAAAAAATACTCGAGCAGCCTCAGGCGATTAACAATAAACTGACACCTTCTCAAAAGGAGATGGTAAATCCTGGGAGGGAAGACCACATAGAACTGCATAAAACCATACCTCAACCAGATGCAAGGTCATCACCTATTCAAAAATTATCTAGACTGTCAGACTGATTGTTAAGGACGTATCCTCGACTAGTACGACACCTGCTCAAGACTGGGACAGGCTATAGTAAGTATAATGGGTACTTCTGCAGTTTAGGGACCGTGCTACTTTTTAGATAGGATTTTCAAGTTAAATTCAATTTTTACGATACCTTTTGTTTATTAAATTGTTAAGTGAAAGTACAGAATAGTTAACAAAGCCTCTCCTTACCATGTTAATAATGGGTTTACAAATAATAACGTTATTATTTCAGGACGGTTTTTAAACTGCAGAAGTACCAAAATGAAAAGCTAGAAATTAAGTTCTATTCTTTATAGAAGATTTTCTATTTCTGATGAGTGTGAAGGTGTTTGGTGGTTTTAGGATTGATTGTACCGATTTTTAACGTTTTAGATAGTCTACAATTCATTTTATGTACAATTTTCTAATGTCGTGATTTCACAGCCTTTTACAACATAGCTGAAATCGTAAAAATGCAATATTTTTAAAACCATTAGAATTAAAAGTTCAAATTTTCAGGATTGTCCAGCTTTTATGATACCAACAATTGGGGAAAGTTTGAAGAAAATCTGAGAGGTATACGTGACATGGTCTGGATGATTTGACATGGAATTACGCATAGGAAGTAAAATGAGAAGCTAGAAATTAAATTAAATAAGGTTGCCTTTCGGCTGTTGACAAAACCCACTTGGACACCAATATTCATTTTTTTTAACCATATTCAAAACAGAAACAAAAAACAGATTGTGACTAGCAAAAACTACCCGCCCTCTGGGCAGCAATTACTGAAACAGTAGTTTTCTTTACAGAAAAAAAACAGATAATTTCTATTTGATATTTTGGTAATTTGGATGAAAACAACAAAAATATGATTGTCGTAGTGTTATTTGATATATTCCAATGTTGGGTAAATTTACTGTGCATGAACATAGTCAAATTTCATTTATTAGAAAAAAACCCAACAAAAACGGTTAATTGATATGGTCTTAAAATATTCATGTCGAGGAATTTGATTTTGTTTCAGTATAAAAATGAAAATGAATTCCCCATTAAAAACTGATTATATAATGAAATGAACAAATGAAAGAATGGAACGTCGATTGATCAAATAAAACAATTTCATATCACTGAGTTATTCAAACTGGTTACTTCGTGCCTTTCGCCTTTATTATTAAAGACAGAAAAAAGACTTAATGGATAGTAAAAAAAAAAAAAATTGCTGTAATTTAGAAAGATTAGAGGAGGTTTTTTTTTTTCATGACCAATGTTAAAGTTATCATCATCATCAGTTTTTTAGGGTATTCACACATAATCGGCTGAAAAATAGAATCTCATTTTTTTGGGGAAGGGGGGTGGGTAGCTTAGAATGTCAATCTACAATAACACCCAAACTTTTAATATTTGTATTTACGCCTTAAACATAAGATATTAAATTAGCCAAGTTTAAAGAAGTTATTTATTTAATTTTCATGGGAAAAGTAAACACAACTAAACAAATCAATTGCTTAAAATTAAAATTTTAAAAAGAGATGTATAGTTAAAAAATATAGGATTAGAGAAATAAAGTATGGGTAAATTTGTATATTAACAGCCTCTGCTACCCCGCCCCCCAAAAAATGAAATTGTGCTTTTTTAGGCGATTACGTGTGAAGAGTAAACATTGGAAAACGGAAAGACAAAAAATATATATTTTAGAATTTAGAGTGGGCGATCAGTTTCATATATATTTAACGTAAAATGATCCTCCACTTTTGGACGATTCTAACTTATTAGGGGAATCAATCAAATTTTTTTAACCACTAACCTCAAGTCCGAGTGGCAAGATCTCAAAACCACATGTAAAGTAGACCCCCCCCCCCAAAAAAAAGCGCTACGGATTAAACCCCACCATAGTAAGCAAAAAAAGAATTCAGTTAATGCCCTAAAACGCTAGAATAGTCCGGAAATGAGGGGTTGAGTTTAAATCAAATGTATGTACGAAACTGATTCCTACTCTAAATTCTAAAATTTTTTCTTCTTTCCGCCAAGTTTTTAAGGGTGTTCATACGTAATTAGGTACGTGCAAAATCAATGGCCGATTCCCAAAATGTAAAAACATTTCGACCCCCTCTTCACTTAAAAATTCACTAAAATTCAGGAAATCAACCAATTTTAATGAAATTTTCAATATTTATTAATCAACAATCACGGAATATAATGAAACCATTTTTTTTTTAAATCTTTGTGAAAATGTATTATTTTTTTAAAACAAAATGCACCTTTACTAAAGTTATATTTTTATATATTAATAAAAAAAAATGCATTAATTTTTTTTTTTTTTTATGAAAATAAAGCATTGTAGATGTTAACAATTAAAAAAAAAAAATTTTAAATACTTTTTTTGTATATTACGAAAAAGGCCCCTAAATACCGTGTTAACAAAATCACTATAACTCGAAGAAAAATTTATTTTTTGAATTAACGATATTATCATTGAATAAAGCATTGTTTAATCAATATTTTCACCAAAAAACTAATATAATTGCAAAAAATATTTCATGTGATTTTAATGAGTAAAGTGTTTGGGAAAATAAAAAATACGACATAATTATATTTCCCTTTCATACATAAACATAGCATCATCAGCGCAAGAATTTTTTTATGATCTTGAAAATAAACCAAAAATTAAAAATTTTGAGACCCAGGAACTTTACGAAAAAAAGAATTTTAAAAATTGGATAATTTCTACTAACGATGAACTTTGATTCTGTAATAGGTGTGATTAGCTTTCCAACAATCACTCACTTTTACACCGCCCTCAAATTTTTATTTTGAGAGATTCAACAATTTCGTTAATTTTACAATTCATCGTCAATTATTTCGAAAGATTTGTATTTGTTTTGTCTTTTTTCATTAATAAATATTTAAGTTAAAAACAATTATTTATTAATAAATAAAGGGAATTCAAACATGACATTTTCTTTCAAAATTGAATTCTGTTTATCAATAAATAACTGTTAAAACTTTTTTTTTTCAATAAATAAATTGTCATGTAGTCATTGACTTTACTTTTTCAGACTTAAAATTTAAAAAATGCTTCATTTTAAAAAGAATCAAATGTCATTTATCGTTACGACAGGTTAAGAATAAACCGAGTAACTATAGTTTTAAATCATGTAAAAAAAAATGATAAAATTGACGCAGTTCGTAACGTAATAATTTTTAACATTTAAAAAAAGTTTTATTTCAAATTCTAAGGAAAAACATTGGTAAACAGATGTCATCAATAATTTCAGAGTATTACTAAATTAAAAACTAATACCAAGTTAAATATGAACCTTTTTAGTTAAAAATAAAATAAGATCTTAATTGCGTACACTCACAAATATTTTAATTAAATAAGCATTTCCTTTTTTATTATGACAAAATAAGGGTACTTCAATGTGTTTATAACCTTAAAAAAGAATAAAGAAATTAATGGATAATTTTTCAACTTCTATAAACTATTACAAAACCATTTTTATAGATAAAGTTAAAGTTATAAAGTTAAAAATGATAAATTATGACATTTTTGTCTTCCATATATTTTGCATAGCGATAGTCAATTGGTAAACAAAGTCTTTTTCCGATTAAGTTATGGCGGATTTTACTCATTTATGACATTTGGAGGGATAATTATGCTAATTTTTAGTAAATTGTGGGATTTTTTTTATTTATTTAGTGTTTTATGACTTTAATTTAATAATTATCTTTGAAATAGTTCCCAAAAACTTATATTTATCTTTAAAGATAAAAACGTAACGAACATTGTTTCGATTTTTTATCATTTTTTGCTATTATCACTTTAATTAATTACTGGTAATATCAACAAAACTATTCCATATGTATAAGCAAATAGGGCAATCAAATTATAATCGAATACTTATTGATGAATAGGGCATGATTTTGTATCTTTTAAACTCGTTTATTTATATATATATATGTTTATATATATATATGTTTATATATATATATATATATATATATCATCTGCGATAAGCTAGTTCCGTTGAACACTGTAGACAGCAATGACACTTTCCTCGCTGAGGTATACGTGACACTGCTGGCCGTACTTCCGCTTTCCATCCACTCCGAGACGAATTTCTGCAACGTTTTTCTTCACTCTCTACGAATCCGACTTTTCCCCTATGATCAAACTTCTCTGTTCGCAATCTAACTTGCCTCTGCCTCCTCCCCCAATCACTCCTCTTTTATCTCTTTCATTTCCAATCAGGAGCATCTCATTTGCATACCTCGTAGTCACCCTGTAGGCATTTAAAGAAACAAGTCGGCCATTCTTGTTTCCTTCTTCTTCACACGAGGTAAGCCACGCAAAAACGCGGTCGGTCGTTCTTGTTTTCTCTTCTTTTTTCCTCATTTACACCACACGCCCCCCTTGATCTTCGAGATCAATAGGATACTTCGTAATCCTCCATCCAAGCAGGCCGCCTCCTCTCACGTCGAGGCCTCTGGGGAGCAACTTCTTGGGGGTTAACATTTTCAGGTTCACTACAACGTGGGTCTAAGTCAGGTAGAGTCGCATCATTTGCTTCTCGGTGGCCCTCGATTTCCTCTTCTTTACTGCCCTCACTGCGTACCGGCAGTGTCATGCGACGCAGGTCTAGGATATGCCGGGGAACGCCGTTCACCATCACATTGTTCTTCGACCGCAATCCCGTTACGACCCCTTTTTTCCAACGAGTGGTACACTGTGCATTAGGGGGTTTCACCCATACCTCTTCACCTACTTTGATAGTGGCTTCCTCACTCTCGATTCCTGCTGTTTTGTTGCACGGGTGCCGCCAATTATATGTGAAAACGGCCCTATGAGGGACAGTTGTCTCGTCTTGTTTGGTTTTTGGCGAGATGTTGTACCAAAACACCGCCTCTATGGGTGATACGTTGCTTTTTTCCGCAGCGGCTTTAATGGTGCGATGATTCCTCTCCACTATTCCGTTGCCACTCGGCCGATACGCTGCTCTAAAAAATTGCCTTACTCCCCACTTATCGCATACCCCTTTAAAGGCTTCAGATCGGAAAGCGGGCCCATTGTCCATCAAGAGTTCCTCAACCGGCCCTCTCTCCAAAAATATCTCCTCGATGACCCCTCCGATCGCCCATGCCGCTTCTGCCCTGATTTCTCTCCAGATGGCAAACCTTCCCGGTCCACAGTCGACCATCGAGAGATACAATTTGTGGCGATAGTGCGTCACATCAATAGCCAATCGCTTCCAGTCCTCCGCGACGTGCAACTGTCCTGTTTCGTGTCTGGACGGTCTAGGGTCAATTGATTGGCACTCTCGACAGTTCTCCACCACTTCCCTAACCTCCTCCTCGGTGGTTTCCGGGTAAACCTCTCTGGCTAGGAATAACGTTCGTTCCCAACCAAAGTGGTGCATTTCGTGTGACTCCTTGACTTCTTCCCCTGCATAGCATACCGAGGAGACCTCCTTTCCCTCCTGCAGCCAGGCCTTCTTCACGCGTGTCATCGAATCCGCCTTGTTTTTTTTCTGATGGGACCAACACGACAGATACTCTTAACTGGAACTCCGCTATTAGATCGGCGAGCGCTCCGAGTCTGCGCTTGATCAGCATTTCCGCAGCACCTTTGGTCTTAACTCTCTTATCGCCAGTTACTGCCGACCGAATCCACGATGCTGCCGTTGCCGAATCGGTTTTAATTTCAATTATTTTCAATCCCCACTTCAGGGCCAGATTGAGTCCTTTCATAATGGCATCTAGTTCTGCTACGTTGATATGGGAGAAGTCGTTGGTTTTTCTTAGCCATGCCGCATCCTCCACAGTTACGCCTCCCATCTCTAGTACGACGCCCAACGCCAGGTTACTGGCATCGCACCAAATCACACCCGCATCTCCGCTGCTGACATACCAGTCCCCTTTCACTGGGTCCTCATTCCTCACCCTCGCAATGATTTCTTGCAGCATGTTCATAACCTCCTTCGTTACACGGCCCTCCCAGCCAGCAGTGCCTGCTAGTCGTTTAATAAAACTACATGCTATCCTGAGCCAGCCAGCGATAGGATAGTGTCCGACCAGCCTCCCGCAGACTGAGAAGAGTTCTCGCTTCGTCAGCTCAGATCCGACTTCGGGTATTACACTCCCTCGTTCGAAGACAAGGCTTTCTTTTCCATCTCGCCTTAGTTTCAACCCCAGCACCCGTCCTCCATCCAGGGCCTCCGCCGGTTTTGCAGTTAACCCATACTTCTCGACATGGCTTCTTACTTTCTCCGCTGTCACCTCTGCCTCCTCCACCAGAACGTCGTCAATGTACGAACTAGTGGCCTCCTCCACTGAACGGTCTTTGCTCAGCACTGTCTTCAGCACGGCAGTCATAATTTTGGGGGCTGAACTCAGCCCAAAGCCTAGCCTCGTCAGACAATACACTCGCCCCTTGTACCGGACCAGCTGGTACTGCCAGAGTTTTTCATCTACATGGATCTGCAGATATGCCGATTTCAGATCGACAATTTTTGTGGCCCGTCCCATTCTTCTCCATTTCCTCATGACCTCCTCACATACGTCGATCCCCGTTCCAGTGTGGCAGGCTACGTGTCTGTTCAATTCTCTGAAGTCCAGTACGGGCCTAATCTTGTTTTTCGTAGGCTGAACAACCGCCAGTAGTGGCAACACTCCTTTTTCTTCCCCTGTCCACGGTTTCAGAATTCCTTCTTTTATCCACCTCTCCACTTCTTCCTCAAATCCTTTTCTTATTTCTCCTCGCAGGGTGTTTTCGTAGCAGCCCACTTTATTCTGTAATTCCGGGGGTCCGGAGATCCATTTCCATTCCACCGTCCACCTCACGCCATCAAACTTTGCCAGGAAATCTTTGTCCTCAATGCAGCAAACCTCCGGTTTTGGTATTCTGATGGTTCTATCACCTTCCACTCCTGCCATCCCCACTGTGCCGAGACGTCCGAACGTCACTTGGCTCCCTCGTAACGTGGCGCCCCCCAGTCGGTTAATTGCACTCATACCTATAATCACGTCAACACCACCGACCAGATGATTCAACACTAAGGCTCGCAGTCCAATGGACACCCCTTGCACCATTACTTCCGCTGTCGTCTCACCTAGGCACTTCACATCCCTGCCATCCACGGTCCTAATAGTCCTGGTTCCGCTCCATGACCTAGCGACATTCCTCGCTAACAACGTTGTAGTACAGCCTGTGTCGACAAGGGCTATGGCTTTCTTCCCATTGACTACTACCGGTAACCGAGGCAACGTTCCATCATGCGCCATCTCCGCACAGAAGGGGTAACCACTGGCGCAATAGCTCCCCTTCACTCGTTTCCCTGGTGCCGTGCAGCAACACAATAGCGGCTAAGGTGCCCCACTTGTCCACATCGGTAGCACGTGATCCCCGGTCTCGGCTCTTTGCAGTCCTTGATCAGATGAGGGCCCTGGCACCGGAAACACTTGATTGCAGGTCTCCCCTCCTGTCGCCTCGCCGGCTGCCTCTCATTCAAGTGAGGCCTCATGCACATATTTCCACCCACAGCTGCAGCCACGATTGGGCTTTTAACATTTTTCACTAGGACTCTGGCGTGAACCAAGAGATCGTCCACTTCCATAGTATGGATCCCAGTGATTCTCTGCATGTTCGTAGAGATTTCCTCTGGGAAGCCGTTAACTAGGTACAGCTTTACCGTCATCTCCAGGCTCCTCCCCACGTAACCAGCCAACCCTGCCAGTCTCCTGATCTCTGCCGCAAAGACGTCAACCGACTCGCCGGTCCACCTCAAACTGGAAAGCTTACCAAGTGCTTCGAATGGGCCCTCAGCGAAGGCCAATTTCAGCCTTTGCTCCACTGAGGCAAAGTCTTCCTTGTCTTCATCTCGCATCTGCTGGTAAATCGTGAGGGCTTCCCCCTCTAAGTATAGCGGCAGCAGGGTGACCACATCTTCTATCTTTTGCAGCTTCGCCACCATCTTTAATTTCTCCAGCCACTTAATCAGGTCACCCTCCCCAGTAAAGGGTCTCAGCATGTGAGTGCTCAGTCTCCACTCAGCCATGGTAATTTGCTCGATGTGCCGAAATAGCTTGAGGTATACGTGACACTGCTGGCCGTACTTCCGCTTTCCATCCACTCCGAGACGAATTTCTGCAACGTTTTTCTTCACTCTCTACGAATCCGACTTTTCCCCTATGATCAAACTTCTCTGTTCGCAATCTAACTTGCCTCTGCCTCCTCCCCCAATCACTCCTCTTTTATCTCTTTCATTTCCAATCAGGAGCATCTCATTTGCATACCTCGTAGTCACCCTGTAGGCATTTAAAGAAACAAGTCGGCCATTCTTGTTTCCTTCTTCTTCACACGAGGTAAGCCACGCAAAAACGCGGTCGGTCGTTCTTGTTTTCTCTTCTTTTTTCCTCATTTACACCACACTCGCCTCCCGAGTAAGTGTATCTTAATTTCAATTACTGTCTCTGTCGATTTCTCGCGGCCGCGTTTTTCTTGTGATCTTAGCCTGAATCTACGAACGGCGTTCGAGCCCATGCGGCCACTTGCAACCGCCACTCTTGAGGGTAAGAGAGCCCGAAACGACGTCGTCTGTAGACGAAGAACACTTTAATATTATATATATATATATATATATATATATATATATATATATATATATATATATCACTATGTAATGAATATGACCCTAATTAAAATAAAATAAACGAACTGTGAATAATGCGTTGAGTTCGTAAAATCAAAGAATTTATTTTTAACAAAATATATTATTTATTTCTGTATTTCTTATTGACAACGCATTTTTACGAATAAAGGTCCCAACAAAAAATGTATTTAGTTTGGTTTTTTTTTTTTTGATAAAAAAGTTTTCCCATAATTGGTACATTTGAACGTAACACAAACATTAAGAGCTTTACTTTAGATTATTTACTGTTTATTTGTTCGTTTGGTTAATTTTATTTTTGTTGTTTTTTCCTTCGACTTTGGAAAGCATGGTTGATTCCATTGATGTCTTGCACGTTGATCAATCGATGAGTCACCAATTAATTGATCAACTGTTTGACTGCGTTCAAGACTTAAGTCAGATAAAATAAATATAACGACAAAATTTTAAAACAAATTCAAAGAAATATATAATTGAAACAAGAATAAAAGTTTAAATTGATCGATTATCGATTATGCCAAGCGAAAAATGAAATTAAATAAAGCAAGGGGGAGTGAAATAGGTCATCATCAGATAAAACAAGGGAAGTGTTACAGATGAAATTATTGCACAGATGAAAGCAGACGTTTTGGAAAATTGTCAAAGATGGCATTTTTATAATTAATATGACTTGTTCAGCGAAACAATACTAAACATGTTACTTGCTTGTTTGCACATTCAATATTTTAGATTGTTGGAGATGGGACAAATCAGACAAGGAATGGTATGAGGAGGGGAGGAGAAATAAGGAGAAAAGTGTCGGGAGGAAGGAATAAGTGTCGAAAAGAGAGGGGAGTGGTAGAAAGGGAGAGGAAAAGTTGTGTAAGGGTGGGAGTTGTGCAAGAGAAAAAAGTTTGTCATGGGTGGGGAGTTGTGTAAAGAGGGACGTGGTGTAATGGGGGCGTTGTGTAATGGGGGCGTTGTGTAAGAGGGGGGAGTAGTGTAGGGGGGGGTAGTGTAGAGGGGAGTATTGTAGGGGGAGTAGTGTAGAGTGGAAGTTGCATGAAGGGGAAAAGTTGTGAAAACGTGGAGGAAGTTGTGGGAAAAAAGGGAAAGAAGTTGTGGGAAAAAAGGGAAAGAAGTTGTGGGAAAAAGGGAAAGAAGTTGTGGGAAAAAGGGAAAGAAGTTGTGGGAAAAAGGGAAAGAAGTTGTGGGAAAAAGGGAAAGAAGTTGTGGGAAAAAGAGAAAAGAAGTTGTGGGAAAAAGAGGAAAGAAGTTGTGGGAAAAAGGGAAAGAAGTTGTGGGAAAAAGAGAAAAGAAGTTGTGGGAAAAAGGGAAAGAAGTTGTGGGAAAAAGGGAAAGAAGTTGTGGGAAAAAGAGAAAAGAAGTTGTGGGAAAAAGAGGAAAGAAGTTGTGGGAAAAAGGGAAAGAAGTTGTGGGAAAAAGGGAAAGAAGTTGTGGGAAAAAGGGAAAGAAGTTGTGGAAAAAAGGGAAGAAATTGTGGAAAAAAGGGAAGAAGTTGTGGAAAAAAGGGAAGAAGTTGTGGAAAAAAGGGAAGAAGTGGAAAAAGGGAAGAAGTTGTGGAAAAAAGGGAAGAAGTTGTGGAAAAAAGAGAAGAAGTTGTGGAAAAAAGAGAAGAAGTTGTGGAAAAAAGAGAAGAAGTTGTGGAAGGGGGAGGAAGTTGTGGAAGGGGGAGGAAGTTGTGGAAGGGGGAGGAAGTTGTGGAAGGGGGGAGGAAGTTGTGGAAGGGGGGAGGAAGTAATGGCAGGAGAAGAGGAAAAGCGGTGGAAATAGTAATAACAGCATAAGATGAGAGTAACAGGATGGCTAAATTATTAAGTAAATAAAAATTAGGAAAAGATTAAATATGTGATCTTGTGGCTGTGTTTGAGGGGTATTTACGGTGAGAGGATAGAAGTGCAGCAAGTTCATTGGAGCCCATTCCATGGAAGTATTAGTAAAACAAGCACCAGCCCAAATGTGGAAACAATACTCCATGCATGGGTGAATCTTTATACAGATATAGGATCAAAGCGTGCGCAAAATTCAATAGTATAATTGTCTAACGGCTAAGAATGTGACAATGTTAATTACTCTGCTAGAAACTTTAAAATGTTCTGACTAGTTTCGTAATTCACATTATTGATTGTGGGGTTTTTAGTTTTTATGTCAAGGGCTTCAAGAATGTTTAATCTTTTGATGTTAGTATCGTATAATTATTACATTAAACTTAATTAAGAACTCTAGTATTGCATTATTGAGCTTTAACGTGAATCTTTGTCGTTGTTAAACATTTTATATATAAAAATATAAATAGTTAAACACATGCTACAACACATATTATTCAGTCTATGAACAATCATCTGTTTATTTCAGAGATTCAGGAAAGAGTGTTAGATTCATTTATTTCCGGAAATTTCAGAATAATAAATTCTTCTTCAGAGGAAAGATAAAACGAAAGATTCTTGTAATTTAGCAAAAAGTCTACCTTGTTCAAAGAATTGTATAATTTAGTAAAATATTTTTTTCAATTATTTAACATATTGATGTATATATATATATATATATATATATATATATATATACAGAAAACACAGATAACTATTTAAATTTTTACAGTTTACAAAAAGATTTCTTTGCTCTTCCACAAAAAAATCGTTGATTTCTTATAAGAAAACTATTTCGATTTCTCATAAAAAGGAGAACAATTCGTGAATATTCAACAAGGTTGGGGTGATCCTTTAAAATCGTCCCCAGAATTTAGTAAAATAATTTTCTATTTGAAAATTATTTGTGGATATTATATTATATATATATATATATAGATAGATAAAAGAAAAAATGCAACAGACCGAGACATTAAAATATATATATATATATATAATTAATCAAGTTTCGATGTATTTCTTAAATGAACTTAAAACCAATATGTTCTTTTTAAGTCCTCAATACTAGGTAGAACTTTATAAATGTTTATCACACAAAACAATCACACGAATGGTCATATAATAAACATTAACAATTATGTGTGTGTATATATACATACATACTAGAAAAAGAACCATCCCAGAACTGGTAAAATTAATTCCCCATACACAACAATTTTGCAACAATTTTATGACCTCTTACAAAGATTAAGCAAACATACAATAATACTAAATCTGATGTCTAGAATCAAAATCTATTACATGATTTTTAGTCGAGAAAACGTTTAAAATTGAAAGCTTAGGCTTAAGGGGTCTTAACAACAAACAAAAAATTCAAGGAATACTTCTTAATAAGTGACTATGGATCAAATGTAATGCAAATCTGACGTATTTGAATTTTAAACTGGGAGGAGAAGGTGCTCATAGTATTCCCCCTAAAAACCTTTTAAAATACTCTACAGAAACTTAAATTTGGGGAATATTTATTAATTGATGTATCATACCAATTGTTAAAGATTTCACAAAAATCGGAGGTATCTGAATTTTGATAAACGGCTTCCACCTTCTTTTTAATCCGTTTGCATAACACTAAATTAAACTAAATATAACCCACATTCCCCACCCTTACGCCTAGAAGATGTGTTCCAAAATTCATAATGATTAGTTCATTAGTTTAGGGTGAATCCTTTTCATGAATAATTTTCCTTTCTCCCTCTGCATACCTAAAACTAAACGGAACTTCCATGAGCAAAGTTTCTTTCCAAGAACTACCATTTGTCGACCAATACCACGGAGCTGCTTCCCAGCTGACTGCAACATGGTCGTTTTCAAGTCCAATGTTAACGAATTAACAAATTCTTGTTAAACCGTTCTCTTAAATAATCAATTTCTTGCCAGTTTCAATCATCGTCACCAATCCTCACGGTGTGTCTCACCGTCCACCTGAGAAACTCATCAATCCTTATCCTCGAGTGGCCTTTTGGCCTTGATAATCGGTGACCCGTTAGTATACATAAACATTATATATATATAATTATAAATATTTGTTTTTATCTACATACGGATACGTTTCATTCTTTCGGGAATCGTCAGTGTAGAGATGATGATTCATACCGGTCGTCAGACTCGAACCCTGGAACACAAGTCATGTTTCAAACTCAAATTCCAACGCTTTAGCCCACGCAGCCACTATGAACAACCCTATAAATCAGCAAACCTATTAAAGGCAGTCGTCGTCAAAGTGTTCGACTGTTGAAGGAACATACATTAAAGCCGCGATGACGGCTGTGCTAATAAAACTCACTACAGAGCTCAGCCTGGATTTGGGGGGCGACAATTATAAATATTTGTTGTTTTCATCTACGTTTGTATACGTTTCAAACTTATATATATATATATATATATATATATAAAGCCGGCCTACGAGTTGTTGAATACTGTTGTTGACAGTCTTTTATCTGTGTCCCGTTACTTAGACATAAATAGATCTTAATTCTCTTCTTTCAATGTGGTTAGTTTGGTAGCCGCATTGTCCTAAGCGTTCAGACAAAAGTTAAAATATTGACTTGGATCTGCAGAACAATCACCCTCCACACTAATGATTCCCGGTTAAAAGGATTAAACACATGTGTCCGTGGATAAAAATATAATATTTATCGTAATATATATATATATATATATATATATATATATATATATATATGTGTATATACAGGGTGAGCCAAAAGTAGGTGGACAGTAAAAAAACATTTTGTTGAAGCGTAAGAGGCAGACTTCAAAGCTCTATAAATCAAGAAGGAAAATGTTTTTTTTACTGTCTACCTACTTGTGGCTCACCCTGTATATATATATATATATATATATATATATATATAAGAGAGAGAGAGAGAGAGAGAGAGAGAGAGAGAGAGAGAGAGAGAGAGAAAGAGAGAATATAGAAAGAAAAACTTCACATACACATTGCAACTAGCTTTATAGAAATATGTGTGGAGGGGGTACGTAATAAAATATAGATATAAATCAAAACCGAAATGGAAACATACGTTTGGCAATTTTTATTTACTCAGTAATAAAAAAAGTTATATATTTCTAAAGTGTGGTGCCTAGAGACATGGGCCAAGAGATCAGAGTGTACAATTTCAGATAAATTATTCGCCTTTCGATGATCTGACTTGACATAATGTCGATCTCATTAAATTTGTAATGCATGCGTTGCTCCAAAGAAAGCCACAAATTAGACTGTTCTGGTGTTTGGTTAGAATTTGTTTTGCTTCCTGCAGGCCATTTCATCTGTCAGCATCAACATGATTAGAAGAAAATTATGATATGAAGAGAAACAAAACCCGGAGAAAGAATTCTACACATTTCAGTTACAATTTAAAAAGAAAAAAAAAACTTTTTTAACATTGTAGGGGAAAAGGCAATATCGAAAATATGACTAAGTCTATCGATACTGTGGTTTGAAATATAAAGGAAAATTAGATGTTGCTCACCCGATCGTAGGAGGGGAGAAGATGTCGTGCAGATGATCTTGAGAAAAAACTCGGTTCAAGATACTTGCAACTTGAGTATCTTTTGATATGCTATTTTTTATTTATTTCCTGACTATATTGACCAATGGGAATTATTGTTTAGGATATAAACCACTACGGTTTTCTTGTTGGGAGAGGGTCGACTTTTCATTAAGGAGGTGAGAGCATGTCACTAAAAGTTGAATATTATTTTTAGAATAATTCTTATCCACCCGATCTGACAATACAATTACACATACATAACAAGAACATAAGTCAGTCGTGAGACTGCATACCTCTGCCTGAAAACGTAAGTACAAGCCAAGTTTTATCTGGGCCTTACGTCGCCATATTGTATGAAGTATTCACAAAGTTATGCCATGGAAACGTTGATAACTCAAAAACTATTCATCTCATCAGGCTGAAAAGGTGCATGGTTGTTACTATCATCAAACAGTATCAGATCCATACGTCAAATTCGAAAAAATCTCAAGTTGAAATTTCCTTCAAAATTTCGATTATGACCGAACTTTTCAAGGTCAAAGGTCTTGGTCGTATAAGATGCTCAACTTCATTGGTTATAATATGGGCTAAGTGGTGAGTCTCTACATTGAATAAAACATAAGTTATCCTCAAAAGTGTGACTCACTTTTTGTGATCGTGACCTAGACATCTCTAAATGAAATCAGTTCTCAGTTAGATAAGGACCAATATTTTGACCAAGTTTGGTGACGATTGGTCAAGCGATGTGGACGCTAGGCTGTACACAAGCATAGTGACAAACCATAAAAACAAACTTGACCGAAAACATAACCTCCTTGAGGGGACAACTAAAAGAAAAGTTAAAAGTTTCCATGAACCTTCTAGATAAAGTGTTATTATCATTATTATTTATTTATTTTGTATGCCTCCTTGGGCATCTCTTCTTTTAACTATTTTCTCAACTTAAAAAAAAAATTAACTCTTAGTACAGTATCGATATCCAGATCAAATTCTATCAAATATTTCATCTGACAACTCCCAAAAGTGCCCTCTTAATTTCTCCCTCCTACCACTTTCTCTGAATTCATCAAACCTCATCTAAAACGGATCTACACTATTGCTGTTCTTAATCCGATCTGGATTGTTGTTTTATCTGTACAAAGAAATTGAGCAGTCATGTGTGTTTCGGCTGTTGCCGTATGATCATTGTGTATGGCAATGTATAAGTTCTGTAGACGAGGCAGCGTTGTACACGTGCATGTTTTGTTTTGTTTAGTCCATGTTGACTTGTATGTGAGTGAGTATGTGCATCTCCGGTGCTGTCTGCCGAGATTCCTATGGCTGACCAATCAAGGCGAGATTTGGGTCCACCCACAAGGAATCTGTATTTGATAACACCTTGGTTTGACTGACGATTGTGAAAGTTCGTGTGGCAATTTGAGTCTCTCACTGTGCTAGGATTCTCGCTTATGTAGCCGTCACCTAACAGGTGCTCTCCTCCTTGAGCAACTCATTCTGATTGGGTGAAATCTGATTTCGGTAACCAATCGAAATTGAGTATTTTGTCAAAATGTGGCAAATTGTTTTGCCACTGCTACTGATCGAACAGTGTTCCACAACACGACCAAACTAGACAATTCATCGCCATTTTTTCTAAAAATAAAATTTAAAAAATCTTTTTTCTTTATTTTGCCACCCATTACCTCTGTTTCTTTCATGTTTCATTCCATTATACAAACTTATCATTCATTACCCACAGGTGTACACGCTATGCCATAATAATGAAAAAGAATTATGCTCGGCTAGTGTTCGCACTAATATACACTGAACTTGATTGACCCCCCCACCCCCTCGAATAGAATCCTTCAATCTTTTTTCTGGGCCGGAAATGGAAGACATTAGCCGGTTACCCAATGTTTTCCCTTAATTTTCGGACTATTAACTTCAAAGAGCCTTTTAGATTTTATACTTTGAATATTTTACACCGCTTTGAGTATTATTTTATTCATCTTGACTGTTTTTTTTGTTTTTTTTTGCTGGAAATTTTTCTCTGTGAATCATAGAATTATGTCAGCAATTTAATTTTTCATATACAAATTATTATCATCATTTCTAATGACCTAAAGTAAAAAAAAAAACACCATCACATTTATTTAGAGTAGAGGATTTCTTTCCGAATTCATGTCAGACAGTGGGGCACTGTCCGACTTGCTATTCTTATTTTTCACTACACCTCACCACTTGAAGCGGTTTCGTCTAGAGGCCAGAAAAAAGCACGTTTTTTTTTTTTTTACTCGTTAACTCTTTTGTGACCGGTTTTATACAAATAAATACAAATCAGTCTTTATCATAGACTTGGTGATTACATAGCTGAATCTATACGGGTGGGAAATTATAACTGCAGTGTCGTCGTCACCATCATATTCGATGTAACGTCTGATTTACATACTGGCATGTGTTAGACGATTTTTACAACAGCCAAAAAAACTTCATCTTTTTATATATGCATATATATATATACAAGAAGAATACCCGTCCCAGGAAAGGTAAAATTAATTCCTTGAACAGAAAAGTTTTGCACCACTTTTATAACCCCTTACAAAGATTAAATCAACATATAATGATACTAAACCTTATGTCTAGAATCCTTATTCCAATTCTGATCAAAATCCATTACATGATTTTGATTCTAGAAAATGTCTAAAATTTAAGGCTTAAACTTAAGGAGTCTGAAGAAATTGAAATTTAGAGAATCTCGCTTAATTTGTATCTCATGACTATAGATCAAATTTAATACAAATCTGAAATATTTTAATTTTCTAGATGGGAGATTGCGCCTATATTATTCCCCCCTAACAATTCTTTGAAATACACCAAAGAAACTGAAATTTGGTGAATATTTATTAATTGATGTCTAATATCTATTGTTCAAATTTAACAAAAATCAGAGGTATCTGAATTTGCATTAGAGATTATTATCCTCTCTTTCCTTCCATTTTCATAAAACTAAGTTAAAGTAAATATAGCCCACATTACTCATCCTTACGTCTAGCAGCTGTGTTTTATAATTCTTAATGATCGGTTAATTAGTTTAGTAATGCATCCTGTACATAAAAATATATAAACATATGCACCTACCTAACTTTATATTTAGATAGAGATAGATGACTTGAATATAGGAATAACCAATGCATGATATCAGAATCGGATTATAAAGAAAAGTTTTTTTATTACAAAAACAAAAATAAAACTGATCAATTAAGGCGGCCATTATTATTTTTTTTACTCTACTTCCAACTTTTGAAGAAACCATTTCTCAAGTCAAGGAAAAGAAATCAAAATGAAAAGTTTTTTTTTTCTTTTTTTTAGATCAGCTGGAAAAGATTTTTGGAGACAATTTTATTTACTATGTTCTTTTCTTTTATACACTTGTACACTTTGATATTTCTACTACTAACTCCTCAGCTACAATTCTTTGATGTTTAAGTATCCAAATCCATCGTGAGACGAGACAAAAGTCATGCCATAAATCAAAGAAAGGTTGAAAACAGAAGCTGACATACTTTGAGCATTTTGTGTTGACAAGCCGTCATAGTACCTTGCTCGCCTCTTACAATAGCTTGAGTGGGAAGCGAGGTAAAAAGTTCCTTTTGGCTCCGAGACAAGTCACAATGGTTTTTGCTAGACAAAATGGAACTCATGGACTTCCTTCCATTTCTATATTACGTACATGCCGGCTGAACCAACCTGGCTTATATATTTGTGTTCATAACTTTTTCCAACCCATATGTTGATGAAACTGTTGAATAATGTTGATGAAACTATTGAATAATGTTGATGAAACTATTGAATAATGTTGATGAAACTATTGAATAATGTTGATGAAACTGTTGAATAATGTTGATGAAACTGTTGAATAATGTTGATGAAACTGTTGAATAATGTTGATGAAACTATTGAATAATGTTGATGAAACTATTGAATAATGTTGATGAAACTATTGAATAATGTTGATGAAACTATTGAATAATGTTGATGAAACTATTGAATAATGTTGATGAAACTATTGAATAATGTTGATGAAACTATTGAATAATGTTGATGAAACTATTGAATAATGTTGATGAAACTATTGAATAATGTTGATGAAACTATTGAATAATGTTGATGAAACTATTGAATAATGTGGATGAAACTATTGAATAATGTGGATGAAACTATTGAATAATGTTGATGAAACTGTTGAATAAAGTTAATTTAAATTGTAGAGAAGAAGTTTGTCCTTTTAACCAAAAATTTGGTGACCCTTTTCTTCATGAGCTATGCTGTTCATTTCCGGTGAGTCATGAGGTTGTAGCTGCCAGGTCATCTACTGTCGGAGAGGAAGGTATAGTCCTTCCTAGACCTAGGTGATGCACCCTCCCAGGCATTACCTCTTCTCTTTCAGTAGGAGCTGTTTTATTGCCTGAGGTGTTCCTACCGGGAAAGTTCTTTTCAGGAGTGGTAATAAGTTCTTGGTGTGAATGTCTGTCTCACAAGGAGGAACCAGACATTGGAGCTCAGCCGAACACCTATGGAAATAACGTTAGAGTAGAGAGACGAGCAACACCTCTTCTGTGAGAAAGAGGCTGTAGAGAACAGAAGAGATCATCCCCACTAGATTGTGAAGTCGATTTTGTACTCTGTCGAGGCAAGAAAGGGTGCTCAGAGCTGCTAGAATGATCTAGGAATTTTTACAGACTGAATTATCTCACATAATTTCTAAATACAATTTTTTGTGGTTCCAAATGGAATGGGATTTGTTCTCTAATCACGCGTGGTGAAAATATAAAATTAAAAGAAACAGTTTTCTGAATCCAAGGGCCATTTTTGTCTTTATCTCTGTTGAGTCAGATATCTACAACTCCGTCCGCATGCTGCTTTTAAGTAGCTGGGCCCAGTAGCAGGTATCATCCACACTAGGACTCCATCACTTGAGACGGTCATACTCAGTATCGCTCATCATCAGGAGCCAGCCAGCAGGAAGTTTTTTTGTAAATTGTGAATAACTCAGTCACACTTGATACCAGACTGACGAGCAGTCCAGGGCCAACGACGATGTCACACTGATGGTGAGGGACCATCTATCCTGACAAACCCACATCACAGATCAAGACTCACACATCCATATACCATGTATGGGAAATGAAAAGGAAAAAAACCCAAGAGATATTTTTTTATATATTCATCATCCGTTTAAAATACATAGTGTTTAAATCTAAATTTTCTTGCTACCTGTTGTGAAGTTGTTCCACAGTAAATAATAAATAAAGGAAGTCAAGTCGAGGGTTGGTTTAACAAGTGTATTAACAAAGTAAGAAAGTGACTAGCTCTTGGCTAGACAGTTACAAGACTGTGCTTTGTCTTCTGGTGTCTCGCACTATTTATAGTGACAACCGGTGTTGTTTCTCCTGTGTAAGAACGGCCGGTGTAACACTACCGTACGCTTTTTATAACAGTTATGTGTTCAGATCACATCGGAGTCACCATTTAAAGAATGTTGTAAGTGAAAAAGGAATAAGACAACAGATATTTACATGTTTTTTATTTTAATATATTGTAGATGTTCATATAATTTTCTGTAAGTTTCATTCCTGTGTGGGTTCAACGTGTGTTGATTTACATTCAGCATTTCGAAGTAGTTGGGATCCGTTCATTATTAATACACATTGTTTGAATCTAAATTATTTTTCAGTGTTATCATACGCTTTGTATAACATTTTGCTTGGTGTTAACTGTTTGTTCGTAGAGTTCGTTCAATGCCGTGTCCATTTTGTTACATTGTCCAGTGAAATTTCAATTCAAATAATCTCTATATATAGAGTTGTAGTTTGTCTTTTAGTTCACAAACTCCTCCCTTTAAGATAGACCCCGCCCCTAATAATCATATATAACTATTTTTTATAAAGAAATATTTATTATTCATAGACGTACATGTTTCATGTTCACTAACAAATCATCAGTGTGGCTTATATAACTGTACTGCCGGTTCAATCATTCAAACCCATGACCCAAATATATCCAATCCAACATCCTTAACCACTCAGCCACCGCGACAGTCACATTTGTATTTTATTTACGAACATAGTTTGTCTACTAAGGGAGAGAACTCACAATATTGTTTAATTAAAAACTTTTCATATTTCTCTGAAAGTGCTCGACTTGAACGGAGCTTATAATTATCTTTCATAAATAAGTATTTTATATATATATATATATATATATATATATATATATATATATATACATACATACACACACACACACACACTGAAACTACATTACCAACAGTACTTGAATAAGAATTTCATTTTGATCAGAGTATAATAATATTATGGGGTCTGCATATGCACTGAAAATCCATGCTAAAGACATACGAGTTTTTACTTAATATATTATTTGATTTATAACTTTAAAATTATTGTAGTTAAAAAAAATAGATATAGCAATTTAGGGTTCAGGGCTTGGAGCAGGAGTATAATGGCGTACTTATTCATTCCTAGGAAACGCCAGGGATCTCGAGGGGTTAAAGACTATATATTTACCAACATTTATTTCAATTAATGTCATTTTACTTACACCTCTTCCCACCAAATCAATGCGGAGTACATCCTTGTGCAAAAATGTGAATATTATAAGATCAAAAATCAAAAATGCGTAAGGAAAGTAATATGGTGTTATGGGTTGCAGACAGGAGGATACAGCGTTCTTCATTCTTTCCAGGACAAAGCCTGACTTTTCTGCTAGTTATTTATAATGAGACTAAACTAAAGTTTATATGAATACTAACAGGAAGACCTGATGTTGCCCGGGATTAAATGAGGATCACTACTATGTACTTTTTCACTATGCTCATTGTGCCATATTACTTTCTTGGTTCTTTACTGCCCCCTCCTCCTGTTTCGCCCCCTTATATAGTTGGAAGAAGCTGAAATGTTGGAAAACCCTCTGAATTAGTGTCTTATACATATGGTTTGAATTTCATTAAAATCGGATATACACATTTGAAGTTTTAGGGGGTTCTGTCCCAACGTGTTGCTTAAGAATGCACATAGAGATTATGCATATAGAGGGGAACAGAGATTCGGGATCACTTCCATTGTCTTCCCCGAAGAATCTTATAAATACAATATAAATTTCATAAAAATAGGATATATTTGAAGTTTTACAGGAGTTATGCTCTCATAATCCACTTTAGGCGTGCACTTAGAGATTTGGGAACAATTCCATTGTCTTCTCCAGTAAATTTTACAAAAGTATACACTTTTAGATTTTATGTAGATTCTTTAACCTTTCTATCCATAGGGAACACACAAGCATCACACACACATTGAGTTTTATATAGAGAGATACAAGATTACTCAAGTAAACTTGCTTTGAAAATGGTTGTCCAAAATCACATTTTACTTAGTCTTAGCTGTGTTATACCACAATTAATATCAATAGCAGAAACAGTTCTATTTAACATTTTAGAAATATTCTACCTATTCCTTTGTCATCCACACAAATTCGTCCAGGATCTGTTTTTCTTCTTGTTCTAAAGAGGTTTTTTTCTGTGGTCACTACAAGAAATAATTTCTATACAGGTAAGTTTTATATTGATAGAATTATGTTAACTATTGATTAGTTATCTGAGAATAACAGGCAATGTAAACAGCCGAAGGGTTAGCAAAGATCAACTTGAGGAACCAGAGTTGAAAATGACTAGCAGAGATCAACATGAGGAACCAGAGTTGAAAATGACTAGCAAAGATCAACTTAAGGAACCAGAGTTGAAAATGACTAGCAGAGATCAACTTAAGGAACCAGAGTTGAAAATGACTAGCAGAGATCAACTTGAGAAACCAGAGTTGAAAATGACTAGCAGAGATCAACTTGAGGAACCAGAGTTGAAAATGACTAGCAGAGATCAACTTGAGGAACCAGAGTTGAAAATGACTAGCAGAGATCAACTTGAGGAACCAGAGTTGAAAATGACTAGCAGAGATCAACTTGAGGAACCAGAATTGAAAATGACTTGCAGAGATCAACTTGAGGAACCAGAGTTGAAAATGACTAGCAGAGATCAACTTGAGGAACCAGAGTTGAAAATGACTAGCAGAGATCAACTTGAGGAACCAGAGTTGAAAATGACTAGCAAAGATCAACTTGAGGAACCAGAGTTGAAAATGACTAGCAGAGATCAACTTGAGGAACCAGAGTTGAAAATGACTAGCAGAGATCAACTTGAGGAACCAGAGTTGAAAATGACTAGCAGAGATCAACTTAGGGAACCAGAGTTGAAAATGACTAGCAGAGATCAACTTGAGGAACCAGAGTTGAAAATGACTAGCAGAGATCAACTTGAGGAACCAGAGTTGAAAATGACTAGCAGAGATCAACTTGAGGAACCAGAGTTGAAAATGACTAGCAGAGATCAACTTGAGGAACCAGAGTTGAAAATGACTAGCAAAGATCAACTTGAGGAACCAGAGTTGAAAATGACTAGCAGAGATTAACTTGAGGAACCAGAGTTGAAAATGACTAGCAGAGATCAACTTGAGGTACCAGAGTTGAAAATGACTAGCAGAGATCAACTTGAGGAACCAGAGTTGAAAATGACTGGCAGAGATCAACTTGAGGAACCAGAGTTGAAAATGACTAGCAAAGATCAACTTGAGGAACCAGAGTTGAATATGACTAGCAGAGATCAACTTGAGGAACCAGAGTTGAAAATGACTAGCAAAGATCAACTTGAGGAACCAGAGTTGAAAATGACTAGCAGAGATCAACTTGAGGAACCAGAGTTGAAAATGACTAGCAGAGATCAACTTGAGGAACCAGAGTTGAAAATGACTAGCAGAGATCAACTTGAGGAACCAGAGTTGAAAATGACTAGCAGAGATCAACTTGAGGAACCAGAGTTGAAAATGACTAGCAGAGATCAACTTGAGGAACCAGAGTTGAAAATGACTAGCAGAGATCAACTTGAGGAACCAGAGTTGAAAATGACTAGCAGAGATCAACTTGAGGAACCAGAGTTGAAAATGACTAGCAAAGATCCACTTGAGGAACCAGAGTTGAAAATGACTAGCAAAGATCAACTTGAGGAACCAGAGTTGAAAATGACTAGCAGAGATCAACTTAGGTAACCAGAGTTGAAAATGACTAGCAGAGATCAACTTGAGGAACCAGAGTTGAAAATGACTAGCAGAGATCAACTTGAGGTACCAGAGTTGAAAATGACTAGCAGAGATCAACTTGAGGAACCAGAGTTGAAAATGACTAGCAGAGATCAACTTGAGGAACCAGAGTTGAAAATGACTAGCAAAGATCAACTTGAGGAACCAGAGTTGAAAATGACTAGCAGAGATCAACTTGAGGAACCAGAGTTGAAAATGACTAGCAAAGATCAACTTGAGGAACAAGAGTTGAAAATGACTAGCAGAGATCAACTTGAGGAACCAGAGTTGAAAATGACTAGCAGAGATCAACTTGAGGAACCAGAGTTGAAAATGACTAGCAGAGATCAACTTGAGGAACCAGAGTTGAAAATGACTAGCAGAGATCAACTTGAGGAACCAGAGTTGAAAATGACTAGCAGAGATCAACTTGAGGAACCAGAGTTGAAAATGACTAGCAGAGATCAACTTGAGGAGCCAGAGTTGAAAATGACTAGCAGAGATCAACTTGAGGAACCAGAGTTGAAAATGACTAGCAAAGATCCACTTGAGGAACCAGAGTTGAAAATGACTAGCAAAGATCAACTTGAGGAACCAGAGTTGAAAATGACTAGCAGAGATCAACTTAGGGAACCAGAGTTGAAAATGACTAGCAGAGATCAACTTGAGGAACCAGAGTTGAAAATGACTAGCAGAGATCAACTTGAGGAACCAGTGTTGAAAATGACTAGCAGAGATTAACTTGAGGAACCAGAGTTGAAAATGACTAGCAAAGATCAACTTGAGGAACCAGAGTTGAAAATGACTAGCAAAAATCAACATGAGGAACCAGAGTTGAAAATGACTAGCAGAGATCCACTTGAGGAACCAGAGTTGAAAATGACTAGCAGAGATCAACTTGAGGAACCAGAGTTGAAAATTACTAACAGAGATCAACTTGAGGAACCAGAGTTGAAAATGACTAGCAGAGATCAACTTGAGGAACCAGAGTTGAAAATGACTAGCAGAGATCAACTTGAGGAACCAGAGTTGAAAATGACTAGCAAAGATCAACTTGAGGAACCAGAGTTGAAAATGACTAGCAGAGATCAACTTGAGGAACCAGAGTTGAAAATGACTAGCAGAGATCAACTTGAGGAACCAGAGTTGAAAATGACTAGCAGAGATCAACTTTAGGAACCAGAGTTGAAAATAACTAGCAGAGATCAACTTGAGGAACCAGAGTTGAAAATGACTAGCAGAGATCAACTTGAGGAACCAGAGTTGAAAATGACTAGCAGAGATCAACTTGAGGAACCAGAGTTGAAAATGACTAGCAGAGATCAACTTGAGGAACCAGAGTTGAAAATGACTAGCAGAGGTCAACTTCAGGAACCAGAGTTGAAAATGACTAGCAGAGATAAACTTGAAGAATCAGAGTTGAAAATTAGTTATGCGGGTGGAATGTATTGAAAACGGATATGACATCACATGTCTCAAAGAAAGAGGAGGATAAAAAAGAGCCAGTTTGGAAGCATGCACAGCCGTCGGATGTATAATGACATGGGCTGACGAGATATAACTAATGAGTGATTTAGATATCTCTCTCTTTCTCTCCACACATGCACTGCTCAGTTATTTGGAACGAAGATCATGTTGAATAAATGTTTGCTGTCTTCTATCAGTTTTGTGTCGAGTTAGTCTTTTTGAAGGTATGAATTAGAACGCTTAATTACAGAGCAGACATTCCCTCAGTCTGGAAGGTTCACCACAAACATGCATACAGGAAGAACGACCGGCAAACAAGGTATGAATAACTTGAATGTTTCTGTAATGATTACGGCAACTTGACAAATTTATATTCAAATAAATACACATTGGTCTTTATTATAGAGTGGAGAACAATATTATTCGTTTATCATCTATCTGAGAAACTGTAAAGAAATAAATACAGCAAATTATCATTTATAGTATGGAGCTGTCCAGGGTCGAGTATTCTTCTACTTTCATAATTTCGTTCATAATAAAATACATACATTTATATTGATATTTATAGGTAAAGGTTATTGATGGGTGTTGATGATTAAAACAATGAGCGGTGAACAATATTTACCTTTGAAGATCAATATAACATGGTGTCAGAAGTGGGAGGTTTATTATAGCATCAACTTCAGAAGGGTCTGGTGTTAGTTCTTCATTAGTTAGTCCCTATTTACTATTAACAAAATGCAACGTTTTACTTTATTTATAATGATGGGAAGCAGTGAAGTCCTTATTTACTTGCCTCCTCACGAGGGCAGAGTTAGACACAAGGCCGTTTCGGACGATGTAACCTCCGACATTCTTTACATCTGTTGAACTCAGAAATCTATACAGAATTTTGAATGGAACCCGTTATTTAATCCACGGGGCTAGCATGCCTTTGTTCTGTCAGCCATGACTGGATAGAAGTTTTAAGTAATTTACAATTGTATTCTTTACACTGAGGATTGACCCTTCAACCTCCAGAAAACTGTCAGTTAGAATAAATTATTACTTAGCAATTATATCTTTGTGGGCCTGAAGAAGGTTGAGGTTACATCAACCGAACCATTGTGAAAATAAACTACAAGATGAGAACAGTAGTTCGAATGATTAAAATAATTCAAATTATCAATGATCATCTAAAAAATTATGAAACAGGATGTTAGGAGTTAAATATAGAAATGGTTAAAGTTAGGATTGGAAAAATAATTGAAATCCATAGTTTTTTGACAAGACAACAGTAAAGCTCTTGTTTTTATTGAACTGACATCCAATAAATGTTATGATGTTTTTGTTGTTGTTTTATATCAATTTATTTTTATCGCTCTCTTACATTTCTGCTTCTGTTTATTGAATGTCTACTTACACAAAATATATGTAAATTGTCTTGTTTTATGTTTAGTCGCATACATGATTTTTATAGTAGACCTGAAATCCATGCCCTTACCTTCAATGTCTTCCTTTCATTTTACAGCTTACTTCCTACCAAAGTATTATGTGATGCGTGTGTGTAGAACCAAACTTCTCTTCATAAATAACCTCCAAACATTAAAATAAAGAAAGTTTAGACGTATTGATTTTCTTATGTTGTCAAAACAATATGGAAACACTGGAAGTCAACCTTAGCTCAAGTCAAATTAGATAAGATACGCTATTGCCAATAATTAATTGTTATAATATTTTATATTAAGAATGTTAATATGAAATATTCATACAAATGGATGATTCTTAAGATGTGATCAATTTTCGTTATTCAAAAACGTGCCAACCAGTGCTACACATCTCTCGAACTTGACCGTACTTTGAACTGTCGTCTTTAACACCTCGACGTATATATTTTTTTGTTCGGTCTCCCCTTAGGGTTAATACCAACAAAATGAAGATAAAAAGAAAAGAGAGGAAAAAATCTCACTTGAAAATGATTTATTTATCAAAAGTCCTGCTTAAAGTAAATAAATAAAATAAATGATTTTATTCATTTTATATTGCATCATGTTTTGGTTTTCACATTTTAATAAAATATTCATACAAATGGATGCTTCTTAAGATGTGATCAATTTCCTTATAATTGTTATTACTTTAACTACAGAAATATGACTATATGTAATATTGAAAACTTAAGAAATAAAACATTATCTATATATATGTACTACTATGTGCAGATCCCAATTTAGGTTGACCCCCCAACCTTCTCCCCTTTTCTTTTTTCTCAGTAGCCCCTTACGTCTACAGTGGCGGCCTGCCTTGTTTGGGGTGAACTATGTTACAAAAAAAAAAAAACATTCAAAAAGATGGCGTTGCATTCTTGCAATCTCAGAGGTGGAAAGATACACACTATCACTATTTTTTTACGACACAGATGGACAAGTTTAAGATGGACAGGTCTCATAAACATACGTTTCACACAAGTCTAGTCAGATCCTGACAAACTGAATAGAAGTCTTTCCTTTTTAAAGATAACTCTTTGGCACTTCTGTAGTTCAGAATCAGAAATCAATTTTTAAGAGTTGCATTATTTACTCCTAACCCAATCCACCGGAAGTAATACATATTTTGAGTTTTTTTTATCCAAAAATGGATCTTAATGACCTCAATCTGTGAGCCCCAAAAAACTATTGACTTTTTGCAAGCGCGCAGACTGATTTCTTCCACTGAGTCATGCCTGTGCAGAAGAGAAATGAAACTTACATCCATAGATAGAAAAGACGGATTTCAGTGGAGATTGAAGGCGCACAAATGATAACTTTTCATTTTATAAAGTTTAAAATTATACAAAAAAAATCAATCTTGATTCTTCGTTTTATTAAATTTTACATTATTAAATAAAAAAAAAACACTGTTCGCTGTTATTATTGTTCGCTTTATTGAATGTTTTGGATAAAAACTTCTAATTCTATATTACTTCCGGTTGATTGTCTGCTCCTGTTTTCAAAATTGAAAACAAATAAATTCTGATTCACAGCTAAACTAAAGAAGTACCCTTTTTTTTAGCTAATTCAAAAGAAATTAATAGACAAAGTTCTTTTTACAATTGTTCTAAAGCCAATTTATTATAGAATCTAAATTATAACTGTTAGATGCCTAAATAACCCATCTACTAATATTCTATGTTTAAAATGGAATTACTCTTTCATACTTTTAGAATATCTCCCTTGGCAAGAGATATTTTGTAGCAGAATTTTTGAGTGGGACTGAGGCAGTGTTATCTGCCCTTGACAGACAAACATAAAATTTAAAGAATGATGTTAGACTCATCATATTTGTATGGCAGGCCTCAAATCAATAACCTTACTTTCAATGGCTTCCTTTGGTTGTAATGCTTACTCCTTACCATAGTTTACTGTGTGTGCGCAGATACGGGCATATCTGACCAAAGTTGTCTTCATAAATAACCCCCAAACATTAAACCAAAGAAAGTTTGAACATTTTGATTTTCTTATGTTGTCAAAACATGTAAACTAGAAGTCAACCATAGCTCAAGTTAAATGAGATATATAAGATATGCTATTGTAAATAATTATTCTTATTACAACAGAAATACAACTGTGGAGAATGTTGCAAACTAATGAAATGATACAGGTATTATCTATCTACATACATATTTTTTTTTAAATGCCTCTTTTATTAGCTAACTAACTCAAAAGAAATTCATAACAGCCATTTTACTATTGTTTCAAAGCCAATTTATTCTAGAACCTATATTATAACTGTTAGATGGATAAATAACCAATTTATATAATATGCTTAGGTATCCCATGTTCATACGTACGTTATCATCTTACACACAAATTTAAAAAATAAAAACGTTCGATCAACAAAGATAGTGATCGGTGATTAATCTTATTCGTTATGGTAAATAATTCCAACTTTACCCATTTAAAAATGGATTCTTCCAAAATCAAATTATGCTGTCTCGTCAACTAATACAGAATAATTTTAAATAGATACATTTTAAAAAGTCACATTCCTTTCATTGATTTGAAGAGTATTTCGCTGCCAATTATTTGTACTCTAAGACAGAATATCTATTGTTGTAAAAAGAATTGAATTCCTACTATTTTGAATTAAGAAAGAGACATATTCATTTATTTATTTAAAGAATATTTAACTGAAAATGACAATTATTTTTATAGAAGAAGAAAGAGTCATTGATAGAAAATACATTTATTATTTCAAAAAGGGTATTATTATTAACAGCAAGTTATACAGATTGATGTAGAAAGCACTGTGGAACTTCCATGGGGACCCGCTAATTTACAAATATTCTATGTTTGAATGGGGATAACTCTTTAGTCCCTTTAAATTATCTCTCTTATCAAGAGACATTTTGAAGCAGGATGGGCAAGAGAGATTGAGGCAGGGTTATCTGCTCTTGACAGATCACAACACACAGGGAAAATTCAAAGAATGATGTTTGACCGATCATGATTTTCATGGTAGAGCTTAAATCCATATCCTTACCTTCAATGGCTTGCTTTGGTTTTTAATGTTTACTTCTTACCATTCTATACTGTGCATGTGTGTGCTTAACCAAAGTCGTCTTCGTAAATAACCCCCAAACATTAAACCAAAGAAAGTTGGAACATATTGATTTTCTTACGTTGTCAAAACAACACAGAGACCCTATCATAAGTTTGCCTATAAAGAGAGAGACAAATATTGGGACTCGTGATGATGATAATTTCTGAAGTCAATGATTTACGATTTTGCTCCATTGGAAGATTCCATAAGGAAGAATAAAAGAGATTCATTGTTATGAAACATCCAAAGAATATAATTCTTTGGATAGCCATAAACAGTTTCCGGCAATGAAAGAAGGAATTGCTTCCCCCCCTCAAGTAAACCTTCGGAAAAGAGAATGTAGATCTTAATGTCTCCGTATCCAAAATATTGATTCAGAGGTGCCGGAAGGAAGTTTCCCCCCTACCCCGTTGTGCAGTAGATACACATAAATGGATTTACCAAGAACCAAAAATATTATTTATGAATATTATTTTCTTAAACAGTATGACATTTATGACTATGTAATATGCTTTTTCTTTTTTAATTTTTATTATATGCTTGTAAAGCTGCAAATAGTTATTTTTTGGGGACAAATGAGATTTAATAAGATACGCCATTGTCAATAATCAATTGTTATGGACTAACTACAGAAATGCGACTGTGGGGAATATTGCAAACTTATGAAATACATATATCATCTATCTATATACTACATCTATCTATTTCTAATGGAGGTTTGATTTCTGTTTGTTTGAAGTCGAAACTGTACTATTTCAGATTATTGTACTATTGTAAAATAGTTTGAAATAGTATAGAGGGAAGGTAGTGTAGTATCTGTTTTGTATTTCAATGAATCTTTTTAATTTTTATTAGTGCTGAATACCATAAAGCGTTGTGATTGTTTAATTCCTAAATAATTTTTTTACGTATATATTGTTTAAACTTTACTTTAAGTTAATAGCGTTTTCTTTTGTTTTAATTAAAATTCATATCGGTAAAATCCCTTTGAAGATAAATCCTGGGGGAACACTTTGAATTATCTCCCCTGTCATTTGACTCTTTAATATTAAAGATAAACAATTCTTTTTTCAGCCCTATAATAAAAAGCATTTTTATTAAAAATGAGACTATCTTCACGAGCATTACCTCCTGTTTTGGAGGGATGCAGTGTAGTGTATGTTTGTCATACATACTAGCAAAAATATGCTTCCTTTGGTCGCATGTTTTTGCTAGTAATAATAACGAAATCATAGTGTACAGTGTTTAAGTACATGTATAGTGCATAGGATAAAGTACAATATATAGAGAGGAAACATAACAGAATAAAATTACAAATGAATAACAGCAAACATTAAATAATTCAAAAAATTATGCAAATTAGACAGATATTTGAATGTCTATGTGTCTTTATTCAGTACTATATATATACCGTATTTCAAAATATTCTATTGTATTATAAATTTAAATAACAGTAACCTGCTTAGATGGTAATATAGGAGTGATAAACGAAAAACAAACTTTCGCATTTATTCATTTAGATAAGATATTCATATACTACTAAAAGTT
>OY744528.1:29026368-29123327 GCA_963556195.1 Sepiola atlantica
TCTTTTTTGGGGGTGGGGGATTGTTTAAAACTTCATTTTCCATTGCTGCTACTGATGATAAAATGATTAATATTTATTGATTTTAAACTATCAGTAAAATTAAAATCTATAGACCCCCCCCCTCTCACAAGTGTATTTTTACGTTTGTGAAAATATAGGCATATATTACATGTGTTTTGACGGTAATACGAAAAGTAAAAAAACAAAACAAAAAAAACTCTATAGCTAAATATTTATAGATTTCAAAAGAATCAGAATAGGGAATTTAGACCAGAATCGGTAATTGTATCGGAATCGGTAAAAATATTGGAATCGTCCCATCACTAATTAAGCCATCAATATTCAGAGGACTATCACTTAGAACTTAGTGTCACTTAACACCTTTATCCGTTGCGCCATGTGTTCATGTTACACCTGAAGAAAGTTGGAGGTTATATTGGGCGAAAAGTTGTGAAAATAATATCTAAGATGAGAATAGTAGTCCGAATAATCTAATTAATGCTAATTTTATTCGGTTTCGTAGAATCATATCGAGTAATAATGTAGTTGAATACGCCATGCCAAAGCAAGATATCTCCAAGTCTCAGCTATTTAGAACGATATTAAATAGATCTTAATTTCAGTTTTTAGGTGAAAAGGGATACTCCGTGGACAGAAAATGCCATGAACAATGCGGATGTACGAAAGAATTGGTAGGAAGCGATGAAGTGCTTTTCAAGAACATAGCTGAGAAGAAAAAAACAATTAGATAGAATTAGGCAAGAGATAGACTTCAATGTCTTCTTGGATACTTCGAAATGAATGGTGACATTCAGCGGGTATAGAATAGACGTGGAGATTATGGTAATGATATTGATGGAATTGTTGAGCGAGGATATATCTGCCGCTTCTGATTGCTTATAGAATCCTACAAAAGATGATGAAAAGACAGGAAGGCTAAGAAGAAACTGAAGACAAAAATATTAAATGGTATATCAAGAACTAGAAGCAAAAAAAAAAAAAAAAAAAAAAAAATCAAAGACAAAAAAAAAGTATCTTATTATCCTGATAAGTTCATATATTATGATTCTCAATAAAAGTTAGTGAATAGGTTTTTCGCTAAATTCATCGTCAAAAGGCAACTTCATTCAGAACAGGTGCACTAATCCCTTCTGGATAAGATAGAAAAAATTAATAAACACTAGTGTACATCCTCTGTGAAAACTGACGGAAAAATATTATGTTTCGCCAATGTTTGTATTAATATTAACTACTCAAGATCAAAGTGTAGTATCTGTTCCGATGGATAACTACACCCTATAAACTGGTATTGTCTTGGCCTTCGGGGCTTGATTTACGCCGGTCTATGGGTCTGTCCTGTGCAGTTCTAGGAGGTCCACCCTCCCAGCCTTTGACTCTTCTCTTTGGGGAGGAGTAAGTTTATTACTTACTGCCTGAGACGTCCCTACCGGGGAATGCTGACGGGGCTGCCCAGGCAATTTTTAATGGCCAGAGTGCTCACTTTCTCGGGCGCTGGCTTTTCAAACCCCACTTTCTCGACCCGACCTTGGGTCACATCTTACTTGTGGGAGTAAGATAAAACTGGCCTTGTGCCTAACTCCTGGAGAGGAGTAAATAATACTAGTGTACATCCTCTGTCAAAAATGACGGAAAAAAAATTATGCTTCGCCAATGTTTGTATTAATATCAACTACTCTTATAAAGGACCACCTGCGTTTCCATGACTTTGCATTGTCAACGTTCGGGCAGGTCTCGGAAACGCCGGAGAGTTGACGAGGCGAAGACTGCCAGACAATAAATTAAAGGAAAGTTTCAAATAACAAAATTTAGACAAAGAAAATAAAAGTAAACAAAAAAAAAAGAACGAACAAACCATAGCTAAACAATCGTTATTAATTACATATTTATTTATTGTTTTGGGTCAAGCGAACCATTGTTGATCAAATGTTTATAAATTAATTTTTTTTTTTGTTCAACGAAAAAGTTTTGCTTTATTTAACAAACAACGAAACAACTGTTTTTAAGCAATTTTTTTTGTTTACAATGTTTTTTTATTTTAAACATTTTTCTGGGTTAGGATTTAGGGTTTAGAGCTAGGGTCAGTCATTCGCTTAAAGTGACTGTTGCTGACAGAACTCAATGAGTCCATCGAGAGATTCAACACGTTGACACAGATCGTAGAAATTAATTTCCTCCTTAAGTTATCGTCTGCTTGCTGCAACCTGATTGGTTAATAGTTTCGTCAACTCTCGGGCGCTTCCAAGACCCAATCGAACATTAACGATACGAAGTGACAGAAACGCGGGTCGTTCTCTCTAAGAGTACCTAATATTAATATTCATATAAAATAACGTCTCAATCTGTGAAGTTAAAACAAAAAGAAATGAGAAAGAAAAAAACGTATTAATCGGTATTTTTATTATTGTTGGGGTCACCACTTATCACTGCCAAGAGCCACTCAGAGTTAAAGGTTAATGAGATAGGAATGAATGGCAGCCGAAAGATGAGGAAAACTATGGGAGTACTAACATTGATCGATAGTATGAACTGCATTTGATTCATTTTGGGAAGTTCCACGACAAGAATTCGTTGATATTGGATTTGAAGACGACTATGTTGTAATCTGCAGAGATCCATTCGTGCGATAATGTGTTTCACAGAGAGGAAGCCTTTGCATACAAGCTCTGCTTATGGAAATTCCGCTTGACGCTAGGCACATGGAGGAAGAAAGTGAAGTTTTTTTCATTATGGTAGAAAAACAAGTTTTTGCTGTGAATGACTTACAAAGAGGAACCAGAGATTGGAGCTCAGTCGAGCACATTCCATTATTATTCTAACACATTTGGTGCTCTCGCACCAGCTGTTTACCGGTGATTTATTTCTGGTAACAGCAAGCAGGTTTCTTTGGAATCCGAGTGACAATAAGCTTCCAGCACTTTTCATTCCTTCCAGTCGAGGTCTGGATGGTGGTGTCTCTTCTGAATCGTTCTATTATTATTATTTACTCACTAGGATTTTTCACAAGAGTGATTATTAGTGATTGCTCACTGGCTGTAACAAATGGTGTTCCCTGGAGTCTGAATGACAGAAAGTCTCCCAAGATTTCCAGTCCTCGCCCTTCCATTCCATTATAACACATTTGGTCATCTCGCACCAGCTGTTTGCAAGTCATTTCTTGCCGGTAACGGCAAGCGGTTTGCTTTGGAATCTGAGTGACAATAAGCCTCCTTAACGTTCCAGCACTTTTCATTCCTTCCAGTCGAGGTCTGGATGGTGGTGTCTCTTCTGAATCGTTCTATTATTATTTACTCACTAGGATTTTTCACAAGAGTCATCATCAGTGATTGATCACTGGCAATAACAAGTGGTGTTCCCTGGAGTCTGAACGACAGAAAGTCACCACAGATTTCCAGTACTCTCCGTTCCATTTAATTATTATTGTAACTCATTTTGTGTTCTCGCACCAATTGTTTACCATTGATTTTTTGCTGGTTATGGCTACTTTATTTAGCAAAAATCGTTCTATGTTAAGACAATTCTTCCCTGATGGTTTTATGAGCGTTAGTCTTCAGTGCTGGCCCAGGACATATTGGAAGAGAGTGCACTTTATCATGATCACTACCACCAGGGGACTGCCTGAATGGGCTAATGGACTCCCCTGTCCAAAGTTTTGCCAATATCAGTTTTATCGACTAATGAAACTGCCATTTCCAAATTACCCTGACGTGGGAGGCTAAGAGTTTCTTAACACTTGACCGTGGCGTAAAGTCAGAAGATGACGGAAAGGAGTTTCTAACTTGTCCATCTTAGATATGTAAAACAAAAGTCTGGCCATTCCTCAAATATTTGTGTATCATAACTATTTAAATGTTGAATTAAATTAAAGATAATTGAATTATCGTTCAATAATAATCTATCGTGATAATATAAAGCTCAATATATTGAATAGAGCAATTAATTTTAGAGATGAAAGATGAGAATAAAAAATTGTAATGATACAATATTTATTAGAACATCAGAAGTTCAGAGCAAGGAGCTTCATATCCTTAATCCATGGATTTTCAAAGATAAACTCTTTTCATCATGTATCATAACTATGACAATCTATTACTAATGAAGATTTGGTATCTGTCTGTCTGAAGCCGAAACTATACTATGTTTTAATGCTCAATTCAGTTTACTATACTATTTCAGATTAATGAACTATTTTTACAGGCCCAATCCGGGGAGGGGGGGGTACTGTAGTCGTTGTTCTATTATCATGATACCATCCACCCAGGTATTACCTCCTTTTATTTGAGTGGGTAGTATAGTATCTGTTCTCAATTCATGATACAACCGTCCCAGGGAATTATCGTTACCTCTTTTTGTATGTGTGTGTGTGGGGGGGGGGGTAGTATAGAGTCTGTTCTAGTCATGATACCATCCTCCCAGGAATTACCTCCTCCTTTGGGGAGGGCAATTCCGTATATGTCCGTTCGTCATAGCTAGCAATAATATGTAACCAGACGGAGCATATTATTGCTAGTATGTATAATTATCGAAATAACATATCTCTATTTGCATTAAGTTAGGCATGTGTTGTGCCCCTGTAAAGGGGCCCGAAATGAAAACACGAACTCAGAGTTTAGAGAAAACAAGTATATCGAAGAAACGTGTAATACAACAGAGAAACGAGAGTGGTGGTACGTCAGTCTAGACTGCCAGTATACACTGGAGTTGGTTCAGCTATGTAATTCCTTCTCACCACAGTAACATGTGACATAAGGTCGGAAGGTGGGGGAGAGTCAAGCCAGCACCCATAAAGAAGGAGTACTCTGGCTTATCAAAAATAGCCTGGGCAGCCCCGTCAGCATTCCTTGGTCAGGGTGCCTTAGGTAGTAAGCAATAAACTTACTCCACTCCAAAGAGGGGAGGCAAGGCCTGGGAAGGTGCACCTCCTAGGACTATCCAGGACCTATATCTTAGGCCAACAGATAAAAGGCCACTGAAATGGCCCAGTTCCTGCTGGACTGATTGTCTAGAACAAATCTTCGACTGGTATTTCCCCATCCCGACGTCCTCAACAACCGAAGTTACTGAAAGATGGAATGGGCTGGGGTTAATTCACCACTGAGAAGCAGTTGCTCCCAGTATTTATGGTGAATGAAAGAGTCCAAAGTCTATTAGAGGTAAGAAACCATAACAGTATGTGTATATGTTTATATAATTGTATGTAAAGGATTAATTCCGAAACTAATTAACTGATTATTATGAATTTCATGAAAAAGTGGGTGGAAGCCCTTCATGAAAATTCAAGTACCTCTGCTTTTTGTGAAATTTTGACAAAACGTATTTGACCTCATTTAATAAATATTCCCCAAATTTCAGATTCTTTGGAGCATTTTAAAGGGTTTTAGGGGACATAATATCGGCACAACCTCCCATTTCAAAAATTAAAATATATCAGATTTTCATTGAATTTGATCCATAGTCATTAGACACCAATTAAGCAAGATTCCCTGAATTTCAATTTCTTCTTACAACTCCTTAAAGCTTAAACCTTAAATTTTAGACATTTTCTATAATCAAAATCATGTAATGTATTTTGATCAAAATTGGAATAAGGATTCTAGACATAAACTTTGGTAACATTATATGTTGATTTTAATCTTCGTAAGTGGACATAAAAGTGGTACAAAACTGTTCTGTTCGGAGATTTCATTATTTTACGATTTCTGGGACAAGTATTCTTCTAGTTAACTTATAAAAGGGATATCGACCTACTTTAGGCTTTAACAGATAAATATCTCAATTCCAATATGAATTGATTGGCCTTCTTCCTTCTAGTGGTTCTAAACTGAGGTCCACATGGATTCTGGGCGTCCATGTAACAATACTGAGAGCCAACACAAAAAATAAAGAATTGTGATATTTTAGTGCTCCATTAAATAATTCTACTTCAAAAGAATTATTCCTGAGAACGGAATGTCTACAAGAATGTCTACAGGAATCTACACCTATTAAAATGCTAAAGGTAAAACTATTTCCATAGCTTTGAAGTCTTTATGGTAATCAAGTAGAAGAAAATAAGTTGACATTTTATAGAGTCATAAATTTAGAGTGACCAACAATGCCTTCCCTACAATAAAATCTCAGATCTGGTTGAATGATCTTTTTTCAATAATGAGATTTATTTATATATTTTTTTTTTTTTTTCCTTTTGACCTGTCTGTTTCAAATATTCCCCTTTATTTCTATGCGATTTCCTTTTGATCTGGCACATACAAATGGAAGAGAAAGTCACCTATCTTTTCTTAGGTAGCAGGCAGCAACCTTAGATGTTGGCTTTGTCTCTATCAAGTTCTTTCTTTCTCTTTCTCGCTAGTTCTTTCTACCTACCTCCTCTCTCTCTCTCTCTAGTTCTTTCTTTCTACCTACCTCCTCTCTCTCTCGCTAGTTTTCTAGTCCCCCCCCTCTCTCTCTCGCTAGTTCTCTAGTCCCCCCCTCTCTCTCTCTCTATCTCTCTCTCGCTAGTTCTCTAGTCCCCCCCTCTCTCTCTATCTCGCTAGTTCTCTAGTCCCCCCCTCTCTCTCTATCTCGCTAGTTCTCTAGTCCCCCCCTCTCTCTCTATCTCGCTAGTTCTCTAGTCCCCCCCCTCTCTCTCTCTCTCTCTCGCTAGTTCTCTAGTCCCCCCTCTCTCTCTCTCTCTCTCTCTCTCGCTAGTTCTCTAGTCCCCCCCCTCTCTCTCTCTCGCTAGTTCTCTAGTCCCCCCCTCTCTCTCTCTCTCGCTAGTTCTCTAGTCCCCCCTCTCTCTCGCTAGTTCTCTAGTCCCCCCTCTCTCTCGCTAGTTCTCTAGTCCCCCCTCTCTCTCGCTAGTTCTCTAGTCCCCCCTCTCTCTGTAGTTTTCTCTTTAGTTCTCTCTCCCTCTCCCCTCTTTCTCTCTCCAGTTTTCTCTCTCTTTCTCTAGTTTTCTCTTTAATTCTCCCTCTCTGTCTTTCTCTAATCCCCTCTCTCCTTGTCTTTCTCGAGTCCCCTCTTTCTTTCTCTAGTCCCCTCTTTCTTTCTCTAGTCTTCTCTCTTTAATTCTCTCTCTCTCTTTCTCTAGTCTTCTCTCTTTAATTCTCTCTCTCTCTTTCTCTAGTCTTCTCTCTTTCTCTAGTCTTCTCTCTTTAATTCTCTATCCCCTTCTCTCTTTCTCTAGTTTTCTTTCTTTAGTCCCCTCTCTCTATCTCTAGCACCCTCTCTTGAGTTCTTTCTCTAACCCCTCTCTTTTCTCTAGTTTTCACTCTCGAGTTCTCTCTCTGTAGTCTCCTCTCTCTTTAGTTCTTTCTCCAATCCCTCTCTCTTTTCTCTATCTATCCCTCCTTTTTCTCGAGTTCTCTCTCTCTCTCTAGCTCCCTCTCTATTTCTCCCTCAAACAGTTATTTTCGCATAGAATCTCTTAATGATGCATTCGATATGAGCACATTTATCAGACCTGCATTTACTCTCACTTCAAAGTTCTCTATTACCGGCTGACACATTTATTGGGGGATTTCCCTTGCAAAATCAGTAATTGCTTCCTTTAAACTAGTGAACCATGAACACATTTCCTCGGAATATCCCCACAGGAAAAAAAACAAACCCATGGATTTTCACTTCTGCTAGAGATTG
This sequence comes from Sepiola atlantica, assembly GCA_963556195.1. Taxonomy (NCBI): domain Eukaryota; kingdom Metazoa; phylum Mollusca; class Cephalopoda; order Sepiida; family Sepiolidae; genus Sepiola; species Sepiola atlantica. The sequence goes on from OY744528.1 coordinate 29,034,004, forward strand.
CATGATCATCAAACATATCTTTAAGCACTTCCAGTATTTAATTGAACAGAGTTTTTCACATAACTTCCCATCTGTGGAACACAATACCACGGGACTGCTTCCCTGCTGACAATAACAGTCATCTTCAAGTCTAATGTAAACATCTCGTTTTCATTTGCGACCATATGGTGGGTTAGAGTACCGATTACAATCTTGCGTTCACTGTGAGGTTTGAGCCTAGGCTATTTTTCTCTTCAAGAGAGAGAACTGTGGCACTGGGGCCGCTTCCTCTCCAGAGGATATAACTGTGCCCTAAGAACTGATTTCTTTCCAAAGGAGATAACTATGACCAGCAGACCAATTTCTCTCTATAATCTTAACAGATTTTTATTAGGGTGTAGTGTTTATAAACCCTATACGTAGTGGTGGGACGTAATGGGTGAAAATTTCAGATTAATGCGAGTAGTATTTTTTTGTGTTCATTTATACATAAATAACACTAAACAATCAAACATTTTGAAAATCTTGCAAAATTCAGAAGGTGCAGGCCAAAAATAGCCGTTAGGGCTCCACGAGACTCAAAATCTATCATTTTTCGGTGAAAAAGTGGTTTCATGCGGCATTGCAGGTCCTAAAACATCCTCAAAAGCTATGAATGGATATAGATCGTAAAATCTGATATAGTACTTTAATTTAGGGTTTTCATGAATGTAAAATAGCCAAAAACTAGTGGCCTGCACCTTCTGAATTTTGCAAAATTTTCAAAATGTTTGATTGTTTAGTGTTATTTATGTATAAATGAACACAAAAAAATACTACTCGCATGAATCTGAAATTTTCACTCATTACGTCTCACCCCTACTATAAGTATAAGATAATTTAGGTTCACGTCTGAGTATACAAAACATTAAGTTCGAAATATAACGAAAATAGAAATTTATTTCTCGTTTTAAAGGGAATAATCCTTCATGTTTGACTTAATGACAATTAAGTTAAAAGATAATAAGATAGCTGACCTGTCAGGTGTCACAGTTCGTCTGCCAAGAACGTTATATGGTAGACAGACATTAAAATCCTCACACAGGACAAATAATGTTCTGAATCTATTTATAGAAAGTACAGATTCTGAAAAAATAAATGGCATAATCACGTTGACACACCGGTTCTCATTAGATTTATAAAGTTAAGCGATGTTAATCCTGGCCAGTACCAGATGGGTAAGCGTTTGGGAATAACAGTCATTGTATGTCGAAAGACGGGGAAACATCCCTGCAGAAAAAATACACCCCTGAAGTTGCCTTTAGCAAGTAATTCAGTATAACCTGCTAATCCACACATGCGTTGACACAATGGAACACCTGCCTCGAAGATGGAAGTTCTGTACTCAAGCATGTGGCGAAGTTCTCCAGAGAGAGAGAGACAGAGAGACAGACAGAGAGAGAGAGAGAGACAGAGAGTATGCAAGTCGTTAGTTTCATTTACAGAATATTAATTCTGTTCCCTTATTCAATTCAATTCAATAAATTTGGCAAAAGATAAAACAAGCTCGCTTCAGTTGGCGTGTAAAAAAAAGGAGAGCAGAACCTTACACAAAAAAGGATACAGCGACCTAGCAGCTGTCCAATTTTGCTTTAAATTGCTGCGTCGTTGGCACATTTCCTACATCTCTTCTTAGTCCATTCCAAGGTTCAGGGATCATGATTGAGAAAGCAGCCCTCCTTCAGTTCAATCGAAATAAGCGGGAAACTGGTAATGTCCATGTGAACCTCTTTTTGGTGCAAGACTAAATAGTAGGTCCTGACGGAGATCATAATAGCCATTGAGGAGATTGTAGGCCAAAATGAGATTACCGTGTAGACGTTATAGCTCAAGGGAAGAAAAAGTTAAACTCCTTGATTTTTGCTTGCGTAAAGGTAGATCCCATAGTCCCTGCATAATTCGAGTAGCCAGTTGTCAAACCTTCTCCAAGTGCTGGACATCACGTGTTAGATAGGGAGAAGAGAGCTGGACACCTTACTCTAGTAGCGGTCTGACGAAGGAGACAACTTTGAGAGAAATATTGCAGGAGAAAATTCTTGTAACATCTAACATAACTTCTTGTGGCAAAACTCATCATATTCCGTTTAACCTCTGTTTTAGATGCTGGCATGTATTTGAAGACTTTAAGAAATTGACTTCCAAACTAACCTATCTCTGGCCAGGTATTTATTTATTCCTCTTTCTCTCAAGTCAATTTTTATCACTTCCTTCCATATTTTCCTTGAGTTTCTCCTGTGAACTGGACCTGCTACTCAACTGTTCTACATATACTGACCCAAGAATTGTAATTCATTCTTTAAACGTGGTCATGCCATCGTAGTCTCCTGTTCTGCACAGATCTCCCTATACAATCCAGATTTAACTTTCCTCTGTGGTCATCAGAACTAAGTGTGTCTTTGAGATTCACATTCCACATCCATTGTATCATTGTCCCATCATTTCTCTCAATGCAATGCATGTCCTAAACAAGGGGCGGGCCACATCCGGCCCGCGAAGGCTTAGCGTCCGGCCCGCCACCCTGCTATGCTTGATTATTGCAATCCGGCCCACGGACCTCCCAGTAAAAATCATTTTGTGACATAGACGTAAATATAGGTTTCGATTAAGATTTACAGTGGGATGAAAATGTATAAACATCAGCGAGTGATGATGCATGTATATTTCATTTCTCTTTAACTATTAATTTCAAATCCTTGGCCTGAGATAAAAATAGAAAAAGAGAAAGAGAGAGACAAAGAGGAAACGTGAGACGAGGAAAAGGCATAAAACAGAGAACTTATGTGAAGTGTGTCAAAACGAATGCTGGATCAACTTGCTACTTCCCCCATCGTTATTTTTTATGATTCCAAAATGGCTCTTGAGAAAAAATATTAGATTTATAAAGTGTTCAATGCAATTTCTGTACAATTTATTCATGTAAACAAAATATAGTAATTCTGAGATTTCGTTTTTTCACTCCAACCCGCGATCTCCTTTCAAAAGTCTCATCTGGCCCTCACTCTGAAAAGGTTGCCCGCCCCTGTCCTAAACCCTCACTGGCCAGGTTTCACTTTCGTAGAATATCAAACTGCATACACATGCTTGATAGACTCTTCCCTTGTCGAAAGTGGTAACGCACTGCTGATTAGTAATGTCAAAACTTCCCTGAACTTACTCCATCCACTACTTGTGCTCGAATCGTATCACTGAGGTAAGAAAACTTCTAAACAGCATTTATAGTGTCACTATCTAAATATACTTTCTCCACATCTGAATTATCGTCCATCTCCATTGACTTACATTTCTTGCACACAAATTGGTGATCATTTCTCAACCACCGCCCAATAAACCGGTATTGTCCTGGCCTTCGGGTCTGGATTTACGCCGGTCTATCGGTTGTCCGTACTGTGCAGTTCTAGGAGATGCCCCCTCCAAGGCTTTGCCTTCTCACCCTTTGAGAGGGGGTTAGTTTATTGCTATTCGCCTGAGGCGCCCCTACCGGGGAATGCCGACGGGGCTGCCCAGGCAATTTTTAAACAACCAGAGTGCTTAAATTCTCGAGCACTGGTTTTTTCCCACTTTCCCGACCTTGTGTCAAATCTTACCTTGTGGGAGGTAGATAAATAGATGCAGTAATTCCACTTCCTCATTGAGGAAAAAAATAAAAATCTGGAATTTTAAGGGAGATAATCTTAAAATGCTAAAAATATTTTATTCTTAAGATATTTCCAACTACTTATTTGATAGAATAGCATTTAACTCTCAATTATAGACCAGGGTCAGCTGTTTCTACTCACCTTGAGGCCAAAGTCAAGGAGCGATCTTATGTTAGGAAACATATCTCAAAATAGATTTGTTTGCAAACACTACCAAATCAATATATTGTTTTAATATTCTTTAATTCATTTTCATACAAAACATTTTTATTTTTAAATATAGTTTCTGTTTTTATTATGAACGTCCGCATAATCTTCGATTGTATTTTGCGCAGTTGACGAGACACTTTAAATCTATCATATTTGAAAGAAAATTAAAATGCAATATTTTTTATCTGAATCATAAATTATAAATAAATTCATATAAATTAATAATTCATTCATTTATGAGAAAAACTAATAAAAGCTAGTTCCTCTTATATAAATTTGCGATATATAATTTTGGAAGCTGAATGGCGTTATTATACATCTCATTGCTATTAAAATACTAAAAAAACATTTTTTTTTTAATTCTATAAAAACATTTTTTTTTAATACTTAAAAAACATTTTTTTTTTAATTCTTGAAAAACATTTTTAAAATTCTTGAAAAACATTTTTTTTAAATTCTTTAAAAAACATTTTTTTTTAATTCTTTAAAAAACATTTTTTTTAAATTCTTTAAAAAACATTTTTTTTTAATTCTTGAAAAACATTTTTTAAAAATTCTTGAAAACATTTTTAAAATGCTTGAAAAACATTTTTAAAATGCTTGAAAAACATTTTTTAAATGCTTGAAAACATTTTTAAAATGCTTGAAAACATTTTTTAAATAATTGAAAAACATTTTTTAAATAATTGAAAAACATTTTTTAAATAATTGAAAAACATTTTTTTAAATACTTGAAAACCATTTGAAAAATGCTTCAAAGAAAATGAAAAACATTACTAAAGAGGAAAATGTCCCAAAATACAGATTACACAAATTAAGTTATGGACTTTAAAAGTTTTAATTTTTTGGAGGGTTTTAAAATAATCAAGATTTAATTAACATTTTAAGAGTATATTGTTTTAACCCTATTAAGACTTAACATTTTTTCACAGGAGTTTTCTTCTCGACAGTTACTCCTTTATAAGAAAGAAATACGTCTGAGATTATTCCTCTCAACTTTTCTATGTCTCTATAGTTAAAATGTAGTCTACATATACAGACAAACATATTTATTATAATAGTATAAATTTATATATAGAAAAAGCTTATGAATTTCATAAAGCTACTTCATAACATATAAAGTTATATTGTTGGATTTTTAAAGTCATACCCAAATAGAAACCTGTCTGACATATCGATACTTGATTCAGACTAGCTTATTTTTTTCGTTTTTTCTTTCCATTATGCTATTGGAACGAAAATATTTTGCTTTACTCCAGTATTTTTCTGAAAATATTTATTCTGGCTAATAAAACTGTTAGAGTGGATGCATTTTCTCTTACACACCGATGCAGAGTAAAGGGAAGTTATTGTGTGCAGTTATAACGAGTTCTCTCCATTAAGATTTTCAAAAATAAATATATCAATTAAATTATGCAACTTCTACATTGATTACACAATATTTTTTGTTCTTTACTCATAATCGATTGGCGTCAAGTACTAACACGAAATGATGAAAAATTCCTATTTCACAAAATAATTTAATTACGAAATTAAAGTCACCAAAATCAATTTCCGTTTCTTTATAATTTCTTTTACTCCAGTGCGACGCCAGGTAGATACTAAACTTTAAATGAATAAAGAATAGATGTATGTGTCTATGTTTATATATTTGTATGTACAGGATTCACTACTAAGCTAGTAATGTGGGCTATATTTAGTTTAATCTAATTTTATGCAAAAGAGGTAGAAAGAGGGGTGGAAGCCCTTTGTGACAATTCAGATAGCACCTATTTTTGTGAATGTTTAGCAATAGGTATTAGACATCAATTAATAAATATTCCACAAATTTCAGTTTCTTTGGAGTATTTAAATATGGACACAACCTCCTATTTGAGAATTCAAATATTTCAGATTCGCATCCATAGTCATATTAGACGAATAAAGCAAGATTCCTTGGTTTTCAAATTCTTATTAAGACCCCTTAAGGTTTTAATAAGGATTCTAGACATAATGTCTGCTATCATTATATGTTGATTTCAATCTTCGTAAGGGGGCATAAAAGTGGTGCAGAAACTGTTTTATTTGGGAAATTTATTTTACCCCGTCTTGGGACGGGTATTCTAGTTTCAATATAAAACTGTTTTATGCTAGAATACAATCCATTCTTTATTCTACTTTAATCATGTGTGGCCACTATAATTAGAGATTTTAGTAAGGATCTCTAAATTACATTACTAATTTCGTCTAGCAAGACTAATTTGAAAGCCAGAAGGAACTTGAGAAGTGATATTTTCTAGGCTTCGTCTGGCACAGAATCATAGTTAGGATATCCGTACAGAGTCAAATTTACTAAAATGGTACTAATCTTATAAGAAAGCTATGATAGGATTTATATTTTATGTGTACCAAGTGAAACTAATTCAATCTAACAAATTCTTCACACGGAATCAGAAACATCCACAGAAAAGGTATTCGAGGTTATGTCTATAGAAAAGACCAGAATAGAATGAATATTTAAAAAGGAAAGGATTGTGACTGAGTTTGGAATCCTTAACATGTTTAGTAGTTGAACAAAAGCTAAGACATTGTATTTTAAGTCGACAAGAATAGCATTCTGTTTGATAAAGGCAATTTCTGAATAGGTAATGTGCTTCTTGAAAAGTGTACATGAACTTGATGTAAGCATGGAAATACTCTAAGGCGGCTTTGAAAGTGCAGACAACTGTTACATGTCGTCATTAATAGATTGTGGCTTATCTTTTATAGAACAGACATTTTGTAAAGTTAACCTTAGAAATGGCCAAACATAAGCGTGGAAAATAATTTTATTCGATTGTAATTTTTGACGGACTATTGTCTTTATCAGTGTTGACATTTATACTATACTGGAAGTATACCCTTTCCAGGACGGGTAAAATGGATACCCCAAACAGAACAGTTTTATATACCTGTTTGATGGAACAGTTCCCATCTATTGAAAAATAATGTTTAAAAGGGAAGTAACTCTTTGCCCTTAAGTTATCCCCCTTGATCAAAAAAGCATTTTGGAAAATCTCTTTAAAATACTCCTAAGAAACTGAAATTTAGGGAATATTTATTATTTGATGGCTCATACCTATTGTTAACATTTCACAAAGATCGGAGGTATCTAAATTTTCATGCAGAACTTCCACTCCTTCTTTGACCACTTTACATGAAACAAAATTGAATTAAATGTATCCCACATTACCCACCCTTACGTTTAGCAGCTCTGTTCCAAAATTCATCATGATCGGTTAATTTAGAAGTGAATCCTATTCATACAAATATATAAACACATACACATACCTAACTCTCTCTCTCATATAATATATATATATATAATTATTTATAAATAATATTTTCAAATTAACCCATATACACATGTGTTTCATGCTAAACCTGCAATCATCAGTATGGGAGGAGACAATCCCTGCTAGTCACAGTGTTCGAACCCTAATACGAAAGTCATATTTGACTCAGTAGTCGGACTACATACCGATGTGTCCACCATGCATTTTCATAGAAATGGCAGAGTAAATTAACGTCTAAATGAGAAATTCAACGGCCATATCAGCAAGCCGTCAATAGTAATCAATAGGCATTACGTTATAAATAACAGCTTGTATACTTAAAGTACTCAATCTAGCGGTAGCTTTTTAAAATGCTTAATGTAATGCCATACAGCGTTGCTGAATTTAAATCGTCGACTTCCTGGAACAATGTGAACAACGTTATATGCTCTTTTCTTCACCGTCTTTTTAAAATTCTCTTTCTCCAGCTTTGTTGTTCATTTGCTTTTGACACCTTAGGATGATTCGACGAAGAATAGAAAACGTTCGTGAAACCTATGGAACATTTATTATTTTTTGATTTTAATACAAAAAAGGCAATCAGAAAAATTGAAAAACTAAAAAAGGTATAATTAACAAGACGAATTCTGTTATTTTAACAATGTCTGCATAAATAAATATATATATATATATATATATATATATATATAAAGTTTTATTTTTCCTTAAAAATGATGAAGGATATATGTTCATTGGTAAAATCCGTTTGTAATCTAGGTAGACGATTGTTTCGGCTAAAAACCAAGGATATCGTTTTCACGCACTATAGAGCTATAATGCACTTTATGTTTTAAAGTAATCCTACATTTGAAAAACTTTAAATGTGGAATTAACACACACACATATATATGTAAACGTAGGAATTTCATATGTTGGCCGGTCATAATTCAGGAAGGGGACATTTTGTATTCAGCACCGTCCTCTTCCGGAATACATGCGCATGAGGTAACTGTCGTGCCTCTACACCGCCTGCTTGCCCATAGGCGGTCTTTTCGAATCTGTCAACATGGTAGTCGGACGTTTGTTCCGCTTGTGATAGACGTTGGCTCTGGGCAAGTAGCTTGGCAAATATAGAGTTTTACTGTAACAGCAAGCAAACTGGGGCAAAATCTCGGACACAAATTATACTGGTGAAAAGATATGATAGTTCAGTGTTGGCCATGTGCATGCATATAAATACATATTCATCAATATAATTCGTGTCCGAGATTTTGTCTGTGTTTGCTTGCTGTTACAATATATATATATATATATATATATATATATATATATATATATTATATATATATATATATATATATATATATAAAAATGGATAAATATAGGAATAAATACACATTTATCTTATTTATCTTTATTATAGAGTGGAGGATAAATAGTTATATACTGGGTATAAATGACATACCAATGGTTTCCTTGCTAAGGTTAATTCACCTAGAAAGTGATGTGCACATCAACATTGTCATGATATGTCATTTATTAATTTCTATTAAAACCAAAGGGTGAGATAGAAAGGCGTAAGCCACTGCTAATTAGTTTTGCCCCAGGGCAGAATTTCATTCAAATTATGAAGAAAAATCTTATTGATGGTTGTTGAACTAAAAACAATCGCTCACCATCAGACATGGCCTAAGGTTATTACTCAGTCTTTGGCAATTAAATCAAACTTACAAACAATTTAAAACGTGATCAATAGAATTAAATCACCATTCATTTCCAAGATATTTATTATTCTTCTGAGAACAATTCTTTCAGAATTTTCTTCCAACATCTTCTGAAATAATTGTCGAATATTTAGAATACGTTTGGCACAAGATCGGATTCAAAACGATAATAGTTTCCATTTTCTTTGTAGACGAAAGGGAGACAACTATGGTTGTCTTCATTAAACTATTAGGCAGAACTTTGGATCAAAATCTTTATTTTTTCACAATATTTCTTTAGTTTATTTTGGATTAGATCTTAAAATTGACGATTATCTAAAAGGAAAATGTTTTAACTTTCTCATTTCCAACATTCATTATATAATTTAGGGTCAAATACTAAGGGAGGTAATTCAATAAAATACTCTATTGTAATATATGGCATAATAAGGTTGGCACACCGATTCCCATGAGATCACAAAATGTAAGCAATCTTGAGCCTGGTCAGTACTAAATTGCTGACTATTCGGGAACGCCAATCGCTATTTGTTGGCACCTAGCTATGGGCAAATAGCATTGCCAACCCGCAGTGCCTAATATAGTACAATCCTTGAATGAAAGACACCAGGGTGCAGTTTTTAACATTTAAAACCCAGAGAATTAACAGAAATATCTTCTCTAACTATCAACAATTGATAGGCCTGTTGGGTTTGCTTTTTTCTCAAATGCATGGAGTCATAGATCACATCGGGGTCACCACTTATCAGAATTATTTTTTTATTATTTGTTCTAACACAAACAAAAGAGAAGTAAAAACGTCACTTGTATTTGTTTATTTTTTTGTTTGTTTTAGAACGAATGTCAGCAAATTAATATCTTGAGTTTGACCAATTATTTAGTTTTTAATGAATGGACAAGTATTAATTTTTAATTGAAGCCTTTGAACAATATTTTTTTAAAATTCATTTTCTAAGCTGATGCCGCTGTTTACGTCATTATTGAAAAATGCTTTTATTTTAACAATTTTCCGAGTCGGAATAAGTATTAAAAAAACGTATACAATTTAATCTTGCAAAGAATATGGAATGGATAAAAATAAAAATTGGCTAGTCAGAATCAAACATTGATTTATCAAAAGCAATGCTATCTATGACAAACTTAAAGAAAAAAACCGGCATCACTTTATTATCTAGATATACGGCAAAACAGGTGTCTGTAGATGACATATAACATGAAAATAAACTTTTCAAAATTGGGAGAGCCGACTTAAGACAGCAAACATTGCACATATAAAGGGTTCGATATCATTTTGGATAGAGCTTTATAATAACAACTGTAAGATTACAGTATTACTTTAGCTAACAGGTGTATATTAACTCTCTTCAGACTATTGTCTTTATCGACATAATTTACCTTCATATTATTATGAAATAGAGGGAGGAGGACAAAAAATTAGGAATTGACCGGGACCATTTGTTATATTCGGCGTTGTCAACATTATTTCTCTTCATAGATTGATTTTAACCGTACTTTTGGCAGTGCTGTGAAGGTCTTACTAAAATTACAGTAGTGTATTTGATAAGTGAGGGGGGTATAACCACAACTTTTGTTTAAATAAAATCATGTGATCTAACGTTTTTCAGAGCAAGATTTTGGTTCCGATCAAATACAGTAGCACCAGAAAGGAAGGAGTTAAATAAGAAAAAAATTAAAGTATAAAAACTCTCAAGCAACACCGGGTAGATACATCTAGTCTTGAATAAATTGACACATCTGTGCTGATGCATGAACCACTAGCTTCTTTTTTCTGGACAGGCTGCAAAAAAGTTTTTAACCTAACAGGTCCTGTACTGTCTGTCATGCTCCAGTCCCTGTCATATCGCCGCAGTGTTGCATCCCTGTGCTTGTTTTACAAGTACTTCCACGGAATGTGCTCCAATGAACCTTCCACCCACCCTACCCCCCAACGCACCCGAATAGCAGCAAAATCCCACCCATTTACTATAGTGATCCCTAGATGCCTTTAAGTTTTCTACCCCAGTAGTCCCTTTCCTCGGACTACTTGCCTTTAACATTCCGTCCTTGTTTCGCCGATCATACCAAAATGCTGAAAATTTAAATGTAATGTGAACAAACATCTTGCTGCTTAACTCCCCACTTAGGTTGCCCCTTACATTTCAGTAACAACATGCCACTGTCATTAAATTGGTGATAAAATCAAACTGTTATAAAAGTATAATTGTTGTTAAGGTAATGTTTTAATCTCTATTTATAAAATTATTGGATGTAAAAAGCTTTTAAAACTTTCAATGAGGATTTGCTAAGAATTTTGAAGCCAGGAATGACCTTCTATTCAACAGTTTAAATGCATGCAAATTCCTTTCGAAGTTCGAAGGGTCCCGAAGTAATTCATTCTTCTTTTTCAACTATCAAAAGATTGAAAGAGCTTTCATTTCTTACACCGTGTGCCTAGCATCAGACGGAATTTCCATGACCGGAATTTCTTTCCAGGAGCTTCCCATCTGTGAAACACGGGACTTGTTTAGAGTGAAGAAAAGTTAATAAAAATAAAAAAAATAAAAAATATAAAGTAACTAAGCCGGATATTACATTCTTTTATAACAGAACATTGCGAATGTGATAAAATTATTTTATTAGTTCTTCATGCTGAATTCCTAAAAGCCCAAGAGACACATAAAGGGAGCAATCTGTCCCTCATTAAAATCCATTTTATTCGCTTGACCATTGGCTACCACTTCTATCCTGTTTTTTATGATCCTCTTGCAGGCATTGTACCAGATTAATGAGTGACATTAGTATATTGTATTGTAGTCATTGTTCAAATATCGATTTTTCTATCTCTATTCGAACTAGCTATGTAAAATAGGTTCTTACTTGACCAAATATACAATGTTTGTACTCAAAAATTGTGGTTTTTTTCATTTTTAGATACAAAATTTCATATCTATTGACTGTGAAAAGAATGAAAAAAAGGGGGAAAAAACTAATTGACTGAGAAAGGAAAATTAAACACTAGAAAAAATAGAAGAAAAAGAAAAAAAAATAATAAAAGAAAGTTTTAAAAAATCGTCATGAAAATAACAGGAAAATATTTATAACATTTGTATCCGCCAATTAACGGATAAATCCTTCAATATAAAGTTTTAGAAAAATAAATTATCAGGAAATCTTTTCACTAATTAATAAAAATGTCACCGTCTACCAAGTCTGAACAAGTATTATTAGAAAACTGGCTGAGACCCATGGAAATACCACAGTCGTATCGTTCATTTATAATACATGTTAACAGATGTATGCACATTTATATGTTTGAGACGTTATGTTCATGAAAGAAAGGGATGGCAGATATGCTATATTTTTTAATATTAAAAACTATTTCCGACAGTACGTTATGTACTTTACTGCTTTTTTGTTTACCTCCATCAAAGAGGTAATGTTTGTGTTCGAGTTTGTTGGTTTGTCACTATGTTTATTCCAGTACAGCTTAGTCACAGCGCTTGACCAATTGTCCCCAAACTTGGTCAAAATATCGGGGACAATCTAATTTAGAAATGATTTAATTTTCGGATATTTTGGTCAAATGTTTTTGTCAAGGAAAAGGTAAAAGTAAAACTTTTGGCGATAACTCTGGTCCTGTTCACTACTTGACCCATATTGTAGCCCATGAAGTGCCGTATTATACATGACCTTGACCTTTGAACTTAAAAAGTTCAGTCATGGTCGAAATTTTGACAGAATTTCAGCTTCCTATTTTTCCAAATTTCATGTACGGATTTGATACTCTTTCATAATAGTAACCTCCATGCAATTTTTCAGCCTGCTGAGATAAATAGTTTTTGAAATTATCACCATTTCCATGGCATAACTTCATGAATACATCATACAATATGAAGAAATAAGGCTAAGATTTTGTCCCATCCTTACGTTGTCAGGTGAAGGTATGTAGTCTCATGACTGACTTATGTTTTTGTATGTGTATGCTAAACTTTTCATAGGTATATAACTAAACAAATGATTTATTTAGTTTGTGGTGATGGGTATTAACAAAGAATACCACAAAGTTCAAAATGAGACTTGTACTAGATTTGAACTTTTGCTTCAAAAGAGGGACAATCTAACGCAGCATAATATTATATATATATATATATATATATATATATATATATAATGCTAAAAGCATATTTTTGAAAATCCATGGATTAAGCTAAGAACAAAAGTTGTTTTTATAATCCTTGTTTGAATTATTTGATGATTTAATAAATGTATAATTTCGATTATTCGGACTACTGTTGTCATCTTGAGTGTTATCATCACAACGTCTCGGCTTTCTTAAGGTGTATCTTTTAGAACTCGGTAATATTACTGTCGAACTCAGGAATCTGGATGGAATTTCGAACGGAACCCTTTATTTAATCCACGAGGGTAGCATTCCGTCAGCCATGACTGGGAGAAATCTTGAGTAATTCCCAATCCTTCAGATGACTATCACTTAGAATGGAATTTTACTTAGTACTATATCCACTGTGCCACGGATCCTTGCGTACAGTTCTAGTATGAATTTTTGGAGCTTTAAACCTATTTTTGTTTTCAATGTGTAGTCTTACTACTTATCACTATATATCAGTACTTTTATTACTACATATCATGTGTGTGTGTATATATATATATATATATATACATATTATACATGTGTGTATATATATATATATGTTTTTTTTATATATTCAACGTTTCGTCTTTATTTGTAAGACTTCCTCAGAATGATAATTTTAAGAAAAATGTCATGCAAGTACGTGAGAATATTGGGTTGACATGATGGGTTAATGAGAAAAAGTAGTAGCCACTACTGGGTGCGCAGGACCGAGGTCCATCCTTTTTGGTTTTCCTTTTTCATTTCCCATATATATATATATATATATATATATATATATATATTTATTATAACCATATCTATTATTTATTAGTATTAATTTTAGAAGCCTTAAACCTATTCTTGTTTTTAATATATAGTCTTACTACTTATCACTATATATCAGTACTTTCTATTAGTAAATATCACTGTGTCTGTGCATATATATATATATATATATATAACCTTATCTATTATTTATAATTAAGGTTCCTATATTGTATTAAATTCTATACTAGGTCTGTTTAGTAAGTCATTGTCGCCCAACATGTGCTGCTTCTTTGAGTTGTCTTACTCTCCACCGTTCTTCTCTATCTATAACTTTTACTGTGTCCTTTTCCCTTTTATATGTGGTCAGCCATACTCGATTTTTCGTGGGCGACATGTCTCCCCTTTGTATATTTTCTCACACTTACATGGGATTGCATACACAGTTGTTAGTCATACATTTTTCCGTAAGAGGTTTGACTCTCACAAGATGCTTTCAGAGAGTTGAGACGCTACGGACGATACGAAGAATTGCGAATTACTTAAGACATCTTCCATGGCTGACGGAACGAGAGCATGCTACCGCCGTTAATTAAATAAAGGGTTCCGTTCAAAATTCCGTCCAGATTCCCGAGTCCAACAAAAATATTCCCAGGTTCGAAAAGATACAACTGAAAAAGGCCGGAGTTTACAGCGGCCGAAACATTGTGATGATAACACTCAAGATGAGAACAGTAGTCGAAATTATACAAATTATCAATCCTCATCTCAAAAATTCAAAAACATGATGTAATAAATATTGTACTTTATCCAATTTTTATTCTCATTATTCATTTCTTGTATTACTGTTCTATCCTCTATATCGAGCATTGACTTATCAAGATAGGATATAATTTAAAGATAACATTTTATCTTTATTATTTATCCATATATAAAAGTAATAGTAGTATGAAAATATGGCAAGTAAGCTACACAAAAGTGTCCACGTTTTATTTCTGTTGGAAATCATCACGCTAAATGCCCAGATTTTTTGTTAACGATTGTTTATATATATTTAAGTAGTGTTTAGTCTACCTAACAAATCAGATTAATTGTTATTACTCTTCACGGGCTAATGTTTTCATTGGCCAATGGCCGAACTCCTCTCAAGCAAAAGCCTGGCTGACTTATTTGAAACCCTTTTACTTTGGGGTCGGTTTAGAGTAAATTCTCAAAATAATCCACAATATATTATATCACCTTATAATGTCATAGGTGTATATACATAAAATAATAATATATGTGTGTGTGTACATATACATTAACGGTTAGAGAATGATATAAATATGTATATGCACAAAGAAACGGAAATTACTTACAGTGATTGCATTTAGACCACACACAAATCTTACATACATACTCATATATTAGACGAATGGGACGACAAGACATATCTAAATATATTTTATTTAAAACTGAAAGCAAATGAAATTAAAGGTTTCTTATATACTATAGACACAAGTTGAATTAAGAATTTCAGAGTTTGCAATATTAAAAAGAAATCAACTCAAGAGAAACTATTCAAAGACAAATTTATTAAAACAATTTTATGGGTTCATTTCAAATTTGAGTAGTAAATAAAAAAAAAAGTTGATACAACTGAATATCAAAAAAGACTAACGAAATTTAAAAAATAAAATAATTTAGTTTTATGATTTGTTTAGAGTTGAACACGCATTTAGAGTTGAACACGCATTTAGAGTTGAACACGCATTTAGAGTTGAACACGCATTTAGAGTTGAACACGCATTTAGAGTTGAACAAGCATTTAGAGTTGAACAAGCATTTAGAGTTGAACATATGCTGAAGAAAAGATTAATTTAGTTCCACGATCTGTTTAGAGTTGAACATGTGAACAGATGATGGAAGGTGGGCAGGCACTATGACCCACTTATTGCCTCCTCTGAGAGTCCGAGGAAAACAAAAACTGTCATCGACAGTTGAACAAGTTGTATTATTTTCCTAGCTCTTACAAATATTGATGGCAAAAAAATGAGTTCAACAGATCTGTTATGTATTTATGCATGAAGTGCAAATCTCATTTTATTGCTGCAGATTATGAAATCAAATGCTTTTTGTCACATTTACTTGTTGCAGCGACGTCTTCAATGGTTCAGACATGCAGCTCACTGACCAGCTTTGCGAATTAATTCACAACGTAATCCTGCCTACCTTTCTGCCTGGGTGGCGTAACGTAATGGTTGGCGGCTGAGAAAATGGCCGACAATCATTAGGGTGGATGTGGCTAAGCTCTCAGGTCCATAATTTTCGGTCTGCAATGGAATCACGATTGGTTACCTATTTCGTGCGACCCTGTGCACGGGCCACGATGGTTTGGTATGTGATGCAGGCCAGGGAAGAAGCCAGCTCAACCCGACGACCAGGGTGAACATCGTTTCAACACCAACATTTACTGAAATGACTACACTTGTAATTATTTTCAATTGGAAACATGGCGATAGATAGTTTGTTTTTTTTTACTACATCTCGTGATACTGAAATATCTTACGACAACATATGCCAAAAGTTAATATCTTTTTTACTATACCATAGAATGTAACTACATCTTGTGTCAAACTATGATTCCACCTGTAAATATTATTAGAGTTTATGTTTTCATTTGACCCATTAATTTCCTACATCTGATGTCATTACTATACATATAAATGTTTACTACATCCGGTGCCGTTACTCTACTAATAAATGTTTACTACATCCGGTGCCGTTACTCTACTTATAAATGTTTACTACATCCGGTGCCGTTACTCTACTAACAAATGTTTACTACATATGGGACCGTTATTCTACATACAAATGTTTACTACATCTGGTGCTGTCATTCTACATACAAATGTTTACTACATCTGGCGCTGTCATTCTACATACAAATGTTTACTACATCTAGTGCTGTCATTCTACATACAAATGTTTATTACATCTAGTGCTGTTATTCTACATACAAATGTTTACTACATCTAGTGCTGTCATTCTACATACAAATGTTTACTACATCTAGTGCTGTCATTCTACATACAAATGTTTACTACATCTAGTGCTGTCATTCTACATACAAATGTTTACTACATCTAGTGCTGTCATTCTACATACAAATGTTTACTACATCTAGTGCTGTCATTCTACATACAAATGTTTACTACATCTAGTGCTGTCATTCTACATACAAATGTTTACTACATCTAGTGCTGTCATTCTACATACAAATGTTTACTACATCTAGTGCTGTCATTCTACATACAAATGTTTACTACATCTAGTGCTGTCATTCTACATACAAATGTTTACTACATCTAGTGCTGTCATTCTACATACAAATGTTTACTACATCTAGTGCTGTCATTCTACATACAAATGTTTACTACATCTAGTGCTGTCATTCTACATACATATGTTTATTACATCTAGTGCTGTTATTCTACATACAAATGTTTACTACATCTAGTGCTGTTATTCTACATACAAATGTTTATTACATCTAGTGCTGTCATTCTATATACAAATGTTTACTACATCTAGTGCTGTTATTCTACATACAAATGTTTATTACATCTAGTGCTGTTATTCTACATACAAATGTTTATTACATCTAGTGCTGTCATTCTACATACAAATGTTTATTACATCTAGTGCTGTCATTCTTCATACAAATGTTTGCTACATCTAGTGCTGTTATTCTACATACAAATGTTTATTACATCTAGTGCTGTTATTCTACATACAAATGTTTATTACATCTAGTGCTGTCATTCTACATACAAATGTTTATTACATCTAGTGCTGTCATTCTACATACAAATGTTTATTACATCTAGTGCTGTCATTCTACATACAAATGTTTATTACATCTAGTGCTGTTATTCTACATACAAATGTTTATTACATCTAGTGCTGTCATTCTTCATACAAATGTTTGCTACATCTAGTGCTGTTATTCTACATACAAATGTTTATTACATCTAGTGCTGTCATTCTACATACAAATGTTTATTACATCTAGTGCTGTTATTCTACATACAAATGTTTATTACATCTAGTGCTGTCATTCTACATACAAATGTTTATTACATCTAGTGCTGTCATTCTTCATACAAATGTTTGCTACATCTAGTGCTGTTATTCTACATACAAATGTTTATTACATCTAGTGCTGTTATTCTACATACAAATGTTTATTACATCTAGTGCTGTCATTCTACATACAAATGTTTATTACATCTAGTGCTGTCATTCTACATACAAATGTTTACTACATCTAGTGCTGTCATTCTACATACAAATGTTTACTACATCTAGTGCTGTTATTCTACATACAAATGTTTACTACATCTAGTGCTGTCATTCTACATACAAATGTTTGCTACATCTAGTGCTGTTATTCTACATACAAATGTTTATTACATCTAGTGCTGTCATTCTACATACAAATGTTTATTACATCTAGTGCTGTCATTCTACATACAAATGTTTACTACATCTAGTGCTGTCATTCTATATACAAATGTTTACTACATCTAGTGCTGTTATTCTACATACAAATGTTTATTACATCTAGTGCTGTTATTCTACATACAAATGTTTATTACATCTAGTGCTGTCATTCTACATACAAATGTTTATTACATCTAGTGCTGTCATTCTACATACAAATGTTTATTACATCTAATGCTGTTATTCTACATACAAATGTTTGCTACATCTAGTGCTGTTATTCTACATACAAATGTTTTCTACATCTAGTGCTGTCATTCTACATACAAATGTTTGCTACATCTAGTGCTGTCATTCTTCATACAAATGTTTGCTACATCTAGTGCTGTCATTCTACATACAAATGTTTACTACATCTAGTGCTGTTATTCTACATACAAATGTTTTCTACATCTAGTGCTGTTATTCTACATACAAATGTTTACTACATCTAGTGCTGTTATTCTACATACAAATGTTTACTACATCTAGTGCTGTCATTCTACATACAAATGTTTGCTACATCTAGTGCTGTCATTCTACATACAAATGTTTACTACATCTAGTGCTGTCATTCTACATACAAATGTTTACTACATCTAGTGCTGTCATTCTACATACAAATGTTTACTACATCTAGTGCTGTCATTCTACATACAAATGTTTTCTACATCTAGTGCTGTCATTCTACATACAAATGTTTACTACATCTAGTGCTGTCATTCTACATACAAATGTTTGCTACATCTAGTGCTGTTATTCTACATACAAATGTTTACTACATCTAGTGCTGTCATTCTACATACAAATGTTTACTACATCTAGTGCTGTCATTCTACATACAAATGTTTACTACATCTAGTGCTGTCATTCTACATACAAATGTTTACTACATCTAGTGCTGTCATTCTACATACAAATGTTTACTACATCTGGTGCCGTCATTCTACATACAAATGTTTACTACATCTGGTGCCGTCATTCTACATACAAATGTTTACTACATCTGGGACCGTTATTCTACATACAAATGTTTACTACATCTAGTGCTGTCATTCTACATACAAATGTTTACTACATCTAGTGCTGTCATTCTACATACATATGTTTATTACATCTAGTGCTGTTATTCTACATACAAATGTTTACTACATCTAGTGCTGTTATTCTACATACAAATGTTTATTACATCTAGTGCTGTTATTCTACATACAAATGTTTATTACATCTAGTGCTGTTATTCTACATACAAATGTTTACTACATCTAGTGCTGTCATTCTACATACAAATGTTTATTACATCTAGTGCTGTCATTCTACATACAAATGTTTATTACATCTAGTGCTGTCATTCTACATACAAATGTTTACTACATCTAGTGCTGTCATTCTACATACAAATGTTTACTACATCTAGTGCTGTTATTCTACATACAAATGTTTACTAAATCTAGTGCTGTTATTCTACATACAAATGTTTACTACATCTAGTGCTGTCATTCTACATACAAATGTTTACTACATCTAGTGCTGTTATTCTACATACAAATGTTTATTACATCTAGTGCTGTCATTCTACATACAAATGTTTATTACATCTAGTGCTGTTATTCTACATACAAATGTTTACTACATCTAATGCTGTTATTCTACATACAAATGTTTACTACATCTGGTGCAGTTACTCTACATATAAATAATTACTACATCTGGTGCTGTGAATCTCCTAATAAACAATTGAAATATTCAGAACAAATTAAACTTTTGCACTCCAAGATTTCTTAATAAAAAAAAATGGATATTGCTCATAAGTACATGTCATTCTTTTATTTTTAGATTACAGTTTGCATTGTATGTATCTACTTATGCAAAATAAAAACAATTTAAAAAGAAAACTTGAAAATAAAAAAAGTACATCAATGAATATAAGAAAAGGGAATAAAAAAAGTGAATGGCCTAGAAACTGAAATAACATTTTTTTTCTTAATTTAATGAAATATATTTGCTTTCTCTATGAGGGCTGAAGAATTAGTGTCAATCTTGAAGAAAAGGGAGAAAAAAAAGATAAGGAAACATTTGGTTCTTCTTCACAAAGCCACGTCTGCCGGAATAGGCGGATCCGACTCGTAATTATCGACCTCAACACTTGTGCCAGTCTTTTGCATGTACTGTTTGCGCATTTGCTGCACTTCTCTCCTTCGTTTGATGAGGTTCACATAGGATTTCTGCTTCTCCTCTTCTGTCATCACGCGACTACCTCTTCGAAGATAGTTATTAAAACGTTGGGCACATATTTCTGGAGACACGGTCTGGTCAGTTGTGTCCGAAACCATGCCCTGAGCAGCCTTTGACGGGTCCGCATTCTGAGCAGATTTGGAAGGCGGTGGCGTCACATTCTCTTGAGCCCGTGATGAGTTTGCAGAGAAGGGTAAGTTACTTTGGAACGTTACGTTCTGCGTCGCAGATTTCCTTTTTAAGTATCTTATTTTAATTTTGGATTCTCTACGAAGGTTTCTCGCTGGCTTGTCCGATTCCTCTTGTATCTTTTCTTTGAACATAGAAATCAGTTGTTGGACATTATAAACTGGTGGTGGAGTGTCGTCGGGTTTTTCCTGGATTTTTCGATGGCTGTCTAATGAAAAACGCCTCAAAATACCTTTTCTCTTTTGATCAGTTTCACCTGAAAGTTTTGTCTCTTGCACGGGATCACTTACAGTAGAGTGACGCAGAAAATCTTCTCTTGAGGCAAACATAGAAGCCCTTCTTTTCTTGGGGACCTCCTTGTCTTTTCGCTTCAGAGCAAGAATTAAGGGCAATTTAGCCTTTATACGATTCCATGAAGACTTGTAGGCATTGGTGAATGAAGGGCATGCTGCCTTTGCCATTATATCTTTTGCTCCATTCGACTGAGAATTCTTTCGATCAGTTTTGGTCTGCGGAATCTGAGAGCTCGTCGAAGGAATTTCTTCGATTACATCTTGCTCGTTCCTATTTTTGTTTTCATTCAAGCCAAATATGTTGCATGCTTTCTCGGTGAGGCTCTTAATTGAGGTTATCGACTCTTTTCTGGGATTTGCTTTTGGAGAATCACCTTGGCTGTTCGTAGTTTGCGGGTTATGGGATAGCACCTCAAGAGGGATGGATGTGCATCGCTGCTTCAACCGGTTCCTCGATCCCTTTTCTTTGCTTGGCCGCCTCTTCTGTAAAAAAAATGTAAAATTTGTTCAAAGTTTGAAGAATATGTCAAACTTGAAATGAACAGTGCAGCATCCTTGAGGGAAGAAGTGCAGATCTGGAATTCTGGTAATGGGCAGGTTCTGAAGTGCAGATCTAGAATTCTGGTAATGGGCAGGTTCTGAAGTGCAGACCTGGAATTCTGGTAATGGACAGCTTCTGAACTGCAGGTCTGGAATTCTGGTAATGGGCAGCTTCTGAAGTGCAGATCTGGAATTCTGGTAATGGGCAGCTTCTGAAGTGCAGATCTGGAATTCTGGTAATGGGCAGCTTCTGAAATGCAGATCTGGAATTCTGGTAATGGGCAGGTTCTGAAGTGCAGATCTGGAATTCTGGTAATGGGCAGGTTCTGAAGTGCAGATATGGAATTCTGGTAATGGGCAGGTTCTGTAGTGCAGATCTGGAATTCTGGTAATGGGCAGGTTCTGAAGTCACTGAGAAGTGTGCGTTGGATGATATGAGCTTTTGTAATGGTTCCAGTTCATGCACCTCTTTGTAAAGGTAGATTAAACGTTGACTACATTTGCAAAGGACTTAGGATCGCTTACTAATGCTAGTAAGATCTAAAAGAGACTTGGGAAAACAGGAATTCTGCATGCAATTCTTAAAAAAATCTTTGCTCTCTATGTTCTAAAAATGAAAACAGTTTGGGATGAAAATACGGTGCATCTATCTATCTATTATTGCTATTAGAAAACTGCCATGAATTGTTGACAATATGAAACGTGAAAATCATAATATGAATACAAAAATTATACAAAACAAAAAGTGGCAATAAAAATTATGTACTAATAAAGAAATTGTGTGTTATACATTAACCTTATCTAAGATTCATCAGAATAAATTTGTGACAACTTTTGTTGTAAACTATATGGACGACAACATCATCACTGCATCTATAGGTTCTTTTGGTTATATGTTTTGAGATGTGTGCCACCCATTTATTCTGATGAATCTTAGATAAGGTGTATGTATAATGCACAATTTCTTTGTTTACACATATTACATAAGAGGAAACTGTCATAAAAAAAACTTTTAAATCGTATTAAGGTCGTTGGATTCATTGCTTAGGGAACTCTTAGTATCCTATTACCTACAAAAAATAAAATGCATAAATTTCGGAAAATAATATTGAAAACCTGTTGAGCTAAACTATATGATCGATTATCGGGCTAAGAATTGATTATAATATAATCAAATCGATATATATATATATATATATATATATATATATATATATATATATATATATATATATACTAGCTGGTTTTTCCAGCTTGCTATCATTTTTCACAGTTTGCAACTTGCAATACTTGAAATCAAAATTTTAAATAATAAACATTTCATTCATTACTACCTTGTAAACACAAGACACACACTTTCGCATTTATTCATATAAATAGATAAATATTAAGATGTTGGTAATTTTGATACAAATTTATCTAAAAATCAAAACCAAGAAATAGAATGAAAAAAATTAATTCGCTTGGGCGATGTTGTGTGTGTATAGGGAGGTCTTTTTTTTTTTTCAATATTTACGAATTAAAGAAAAGTCCGAAAACAAACACTTGTGAAACGTTTGTCCATGAGAACAATCATTGAATTTAAAAACAATAAAAAGAAAATGTGGCGTCGCTAACAGCAGAGATGGAGAGAGAGCAAACAAGCAGTCACTCTCTTCCTTTTTTCTTCTTCCTTTTTTCTTTGTCAGTATATCTTGATTTCTAGCTAGTGATGTCAGTTAAACAATCAACAAATGTGTAAAGAGAGGTTTTAGTAATTCATCCCTTTTTTATTAAATCACTTTAATTAATTACTGTTAATATCGATGAAACTATTGCTTATATATAGCAAAAATATAACAATAGAATTATAAATGAATAACATAAAACATTAATAGTTATGCAAAAAAGGCATTCAAATAGAGTCTTTGTTTTTTGTCAGTACTATACATAGATATATAAAGTATTTTAAAATATTATGTTATATTATTGATTTAAATAACAATACCCCGTTTTGATGGTAATATACTGAGTGCTAAATGAAAAACTACGTCGCATTTATTCATTTAGATAAGTATATATGGATAGCGTCCCTTGTGGATAGCGTATATAAATTTCTTTAGCTTTTATTATATCATATTATTATTGAATTTATATAAATAGTGTTTTTTTTCTCTATGTATAAATGACTAAAAGCGTTTTTGAATATACTAGCAAATATATGTTCCCTCTGGTCGCATATCTTTGCTCGCCTGGGGAAAAAAACGGAGGAGGTAATTCCGGGGAAAACAGTCTTATGACAACATAACCGATACTACACGTGTAAATTCCGATTAAATCGAGTTTTTTTAATTTCATTCATTTAAAAATGTCTAGTCACAAAAGTATTCTTATTGCTCCTTGACCTTTTGGTTAAGATCAAAATGTAGGATCTGTTCTCTTAACATCAGCATCCGAAAGTTTTCATGCAATTATCTCCCTTAGAACTGAAAGTTTTAAAAGATTTTTAAAACGCTATCGTTTTTTTTATAATATCTCTTTAATTGTATTAATAATTTTATTACTATCGAGGAAAATATTATAACTATATAATAAAATTTGACAACACCGATTATAAATGTATATTACAGAATATTAATTGATTAGAAACTTAAAAAGAAAATAAATATGCAAATGTGCAAAAACGGGTTTTGTTTGTTTGGAGTTTAGAGATTACTATATATATTGTATCATTATATTTAAGTAAGACGTAAACGTTTTGATATTAATATACTTAGAAAAGATTCGCATTCATTCATATTAAGATTAGATAACATTGAAATATTAGATTAGCTAAATGCAGTATTCTCCATTATTTCACTATGTATTTATTGCTAAAAACAATTGTGACTGACGGATAGACAAACTCTCTATTTATATAAGATATGGGTATGTGTTATTAATATTACAACTCACTCACAGTCCAACATTACACCAGGTTTCATGCACTTAAGAGACAATGGTCAGATGTTGCATCTGTTGTAGTTTTATTATTACTTAAATTATCTTAATTATTTCGGTGCATGTTCAGTGCTTCGGCCATACGGAAATATTATTTATTCATGAAAACAATATCATGTACTTACTCAGTGGTATTTTATTGTTCAATGTTGAAAAAAGTAGGAAAAATTATCCACTAGAACTTTAATTACAAGTATTTTCTTATTTTACGTATCGCTTCCATGAGTATACCTCCATTTTGTTTCGTTGGACACAAATCAAGGGCATTTCTCGTTATTATCTGCCCTTGCAAGTTATCTGCCCTTGATTTGTGTCCAACTAAACAAGATGGAGGCATTGTAATTAAAGTTCTAGCGGATCATTTTTCCTACTTTCTCAACATTGAACAATAAAATTGAGTAAGTACATGATATTGTTTTCATAAATAAATAATTTGTTTTCATAAATAAATAAGTTTTCCGTATGGCCGAAGCACTGAACATGCACCATTATTTCAATTGAATAATTTAGGACACTTCAGATGTCATGAAGTTATGTAATATTCCTGTTTAGTTTTAAATTAATTTGTTTTTAATTCCATCGTATTATTTATTTTTATATACACCTAGTTACGTCACAATACCCACTTGTGGCATCGTCAGGCCCTGTAATCGACACATCCCCAACGAGCGTTTTTAACTGATACGATCAATTACCTAAGGAGAGGGTATTGATCCTGCCTCGTTTTTTGCGGCTCGGTACTCCTAACAAAATAATGTTTGATCTTTCAACAATTTCGTCTATATATACATTTTCATTTCTGCCAACCAACCAGGTGTCAGTAAACCGTCAGCTATCAGCAGCAACTGAGAAATCAGTACGAAACAAGCGTTTTCGACACTCGCCAGAGAGTTTATGGTTCGCTCCACCATTGCTGTCAATGTATTTAAATTCATCTGTAGTAGTTAATTATTGAATATAGTGTTGCTAATGTGTAGTAGATTTTAGCGCATGCGATTGAGTACAGCTGCATTGATCTTGCACGTGCGTGAAGTAATACAACTTTTAGAGTGTATTCTGGAGTGATCAGATATCAGAGTGATATTTGTACGAACTAGTGTCAGCAGAGCAATACTCAAAACAATATGCAGATGAGATCACACGGATGGTACGTCACGAAGAACGGTTAGATTTAAAACCAGACCGTTTTAGATGTTCGAAGCAAATGGTCGCTTAAAAAATGCCTTAACAACATAAAACTATTGAGAATCGTAGGTGACGACAGGATCTAATCTGTCTGTATATCTATTTAATAGTTACTTAGGATAATATAATTGTCTCTCTCCTTTATAAAGAAGTGCACATTGTACTTGCGACATTTCCAACAGTCTTTGCCTCCAGAATCTCTGCTGGACGAAACGGCGATTCACCATCATGATGACGACGATCGACGACCGACCAACAGCAGCCGTCAACCGATCCTGCTATCATCATCATAACACAGTATCTACTACAGAGACTCTCACCAGTTTCTTTGAAAGCTCTCTCCAGTCTACATCAAAAGTGACAGCGACGATAGAAATGGTAGCAGTAGCCAGATGACCTGGTGTCATCAATGAGACAACAGAGATAGCAGCAGAAGCAGTCTCTATTCTTCCTACAGTAACAATCATCATCATTTGTCTTCTACCACTAACAGCAGCTGTCTCAAATCTGCTATCAGCATCATCATCACAACATGTACAGTAGCTCTGTTCTTAGCACCAAGGCTAATAATCTTCACTACATACGAAACATCACTGCACAAATCATCATCATCATTAAGTGCATACCGTTTTTTTTTAAACTTGAATATTTATGGTTACATTTCAGTGAAATTTTCCACCAGGGGTGGGCAACCTTTTCAGAGTGAGGGCCAGATGAGATTTTTGGAAGGAGATCGCGGGCCGGAGTGTAAAACGAAATCTAAGAATTACTATATTTTGTTTACATGAATAAATTATACAAAAATTGCATTGAACACTCTACAAATCTGATATTTTTTCTCAAGAGACTTCTGTATGTGATGTTATAAAAGGCGCCGACGAAGAGCCATTTTGGAATCATAAAAAATAATGACGGGGGAAGTAACAAGTTCATCCAGCATTCGTTTTGACACACCTCACATAGGTTCTATGTTTCATGCTCTTTCCTCGTTTCACGTTTCCTCTTTGTCTCCCTCTTTCTCTTTTTATCTCTTAATAGTTAAAGAAATTCATACATTTTTATCCCACTGTAAATCTTAAATGAAACCTACTTTTACGTCTATGTCACAAAATGATATGAGTTTTACTGGGAGGTCTGCAGGCCGGATTGCAATAATAAAGCATAGCAGAGTGGCGGGCCGGACGCTAAGCCTTCATGGGCCGGAGGTTGCCCGCCCCTGTTTTACACCCATTACCTTGACTGTTTTGTCTATGTATGTACTAATTTTGATCAATGAGACAAGTCGACCCTTAATCTGGCGACTTTTCAATACAGCTAACTACTATAGCTCTGTTCCTATCTACAACCATCAGCAGCGATCCTACCTTTTACAAAGTAGCAGTACTTCCGGTCATGCCCTCATCTATTTAAGCAGCTCTTATCAAGAGATATATGCTATTCCAGAAATAAAAAAATATTTTTTTAAATTTTGCTTTACACTTAAATTTGTCTCCCTTTTTTTTGTCGCGTTCATCATACGCCCTATTCATTTACACCTCTACTTCGGAGACTTGATACACTAGACAACCGGCTATTTTCACCGTTATCCATGCCACCGCTCATACTTTACTACTACAACTGCTGTTAATATTATCATTATACACATACTAATATATATAAACTGGACCAAGATATTTCGGTCGATTCGTTCGACCATATTCATTTAGTAAAATTACATAAAAAATTCAGACCAAATGGAAAATTTACCAAATAAATATGGTCGTACGAATCGACCGAAATATCTTGGTCAAGCTTTAATGATGTCTTCTCCTTATTTCTAGTAGCATGTTTCTTGCTTATCCACTATTCCATGAACTAATTTTCCATATATATATATATATATATATATATATGTATAGGTTCTGTATTCAAACAAGTGCTTTAAGCTCAATGCATATTAGACTATCCGACGGTACTTATATAATTCTATAGCAATTATAAATTGATTTCGTTTCCGCCAAAGCTAAAAAAATCTTGTATCAAGCAAATTGTCTTTTATTGCAATATTAACGGCAAAACAAAAATAAGATCTTTACAAAGTTTGCATTTTATATACATGATGAATCTTCAGAAATGCAGAAAAAGACCTTACATTTACACATTTCACCATCTGATGGCTTAAAAAAACCATTACAAGTCGCCATATTTGTTTGATTTTCAGAAACGAAATCAATTTATATATACGTCTTTGTACAATTTTATAATTATTTTATTATTATTCATTATTATTATTTGTATTTATTATTTTCCTCAATCTTAATTTTACCATTTGTATATAAAATTAATATTGTGCTCAACTACAGATGAAGAATTCTAACATGTATCTACCTTTTGAGACGAGTTTGGACCCAATTGTTTAATAAATTATTGATATCAGGGTATTGCAACATGGAAAATATTCCCTCTAGACCAAGGCGATCTATAATACAGGCTAACATGCGAATGAGGTCTATGACTGGGAACGGACATGCGAAGACCAAAATTACTAAATAACAATTACAAAGAAAAGTTTTAGTATGAAATTTCTTAGTAATGTCCAGCAATTAACAATTATATATATTATTAGGAAGCCGCTTTATTTCCATCAAGTCAAATATAAAAGGTACAAAAATATAAAAACTAAATTAACAAAAAAAACAAACTTTTTCACCATGAATTAGGTGCATTTTAGATATTTGAAAATGATAAATCAATTTGATTATACTGACTACAGAAAATACTATGACATAATACAATCAGAAAGCAAATTCAACATTTTGCAAAATCAATACTTTATGAACCAAATAATGTTCGGAGAAACAATTTTGATAATTGTTACAAAATTTGTTATGTTAATCTTTCGGCTTTTTGGTCGAGATCAAAGTGTAGTATCTGTTCCGATGGATACTGCACCCTATAGACTGGTATTGTCTTGGCCTTCGGGGCTTGATTTACGCCGGTCTATGGGATTGTCCTGTGCAGTTCTAGGAGGTCCACCCTCCCAGGCTTTGCCTCCCCTCTTTGGGGAGGAGTAAGTTAATTGCTTACTGCTTGAGGCGCCCCTACCGGGGAATGCCGACGGGGCTGCCCAGGCAATTTTTGATGGTCAGAGTGCTCACCTCTTGGGCGCTGGCTTTTCAACCCCCACTTTCCGACCCGAGCTTGGGTCACATCTTACTTGTGGGAGTAGGATAAAAACTGGCCTTGTGCCTTACTCCTGGAGAGGAGTAAATTACTCTTAATAATAAAATCAACTTACATTAACAAGAACATAAAACCAATAAAATATATCTAAAAAGGAGGGAAATGTAAAATATATCTGATAACGTTTGGAAAATTGTGCATTAAAAAAAAAAGAGATTCTATTTTTTTTGTGATTACGTGTGAACACCTTGAAAAACATATCAGAAAGAAGAGAAAACAATTTGTCTAGAATTTAGAATGAGGGATCAGTTTCACATATAAATTTAATAAAATTAGTGAAAATGGATGAATGTGATGAGTGTTAATTATTCTTTTATGTGTGTACGTTGGCGTGATTTTTGATCGATCAAGTATTACTATTTTGAACAGAAAAATGAAGTAAATATGATGAACATAATATATCTTGAATTTTTCCAAACAGAGTTAGGTAACGATTACTCATTAATTTAAGTGAAAGAAAGAAAGTGAAAAAAAGGAGTATATAAATTAAATGAATATTGAATGCATTTTGATTTTTGCAGCTTGATTGTGACGAATCTACACTGATGAAGCCTTTCTGTGAGTGTTTATGACATTTTATATCATAAAAATGTATATTTTCTGAATGAGCAGAAACAATTGTTTGATGAAATGATTCTGGATGAAATGTTTTTTGTACACTATTAGGCTACTGCATAAACTTTTGTGTGAACTTAAAGAAATTTATATAATATAATTTGTGTATATATATATATATATATATATATATATATATATATATATATATATACACCCCCCCCCACAAACAACGTGAATTGGAAAAAAGATTAAGTGAACACAAAAAGGACATAAAAAACAATAACTCTTTCAGTGCACTTTTCTCCCATGCATTAGAGCACGATCATGCCTTCAAATTTGAACAAGCCAAAATCACCAAATACATCCACAACAAAGCTCGGCGAAGACTACTGGAAACAGCACTAATCACAGCCTCCAACACCATCAAACAACGAAATGGCTTCTATAATCTATCGCCCTTAATAAGCAAAATTATCCTTACTGAACAAAATCTTAACCTAGATCATGGATAAGCTCCATTTTTCTCTTCGATCTCAATTATACTCACACACGTTTCCGCGTACAGACCCGCACACAACCCCCCCCCCCCCACACACACACATCTTCATCCACGAATCAAAATCTTCCCTCTCCCCCTCACCCATTTCACCCTTTCGACCACTTCTCTCACACTCTCACCCACCCATCCCTCCCATTTTTTAAAATCTTTTCCAACACCATGACATTACCCACCCACAAAAATCACAGAGCCTTCCCCTCCTCTTCCCCCACCTCTCCACATACACACTCACACACACACACCACACACACATATCTTCTTTCACCACGAATCCTAACTTTCCAACTCACTCATTCCTCACATGCTTGACATAGCACCCTGGTGAAACATTCCCACTTTTCAAATATTTCACACCTTCTAGAGCAAAATCTCCCCTCTCCCCCTCACTCATTTCATCTTCTCGACCACTTCTCTCACACTCTTATCCACCCATCCCTCCCACTCTCAAACCACCTCATTTTTTCAAATCTTTTCTAAAACCAAAACATTACCCACTCACCAAAATCACAGAGCCTCCCCCTCCTCTTTCCCCATCTTCCACCTCTTTACTCCCTGCCATACACATCATTCCCGCTCACCCCACCCCTTCACTTCTTTATTAACTGCCATCCACATTATTCCCGATCACCCCCACCCCTCCACTTTTTTCACTCAGAACCATCCACATTTATTTCATTCCATGCTACTGACTTTACCAAGCCCGGACCCGGTTATACTGCTCCCAGCAGTGGCTACTACTTCTTCCCATCATGTAAGCCCAATATTTTCATGTACTTACATGACATTTTTCTTAATATTATCATCTTGAAGAAGTCTTAAAAATAAAGACGAAACGTTGATGAATATATAAAAAAAACATCCTTTTTGTTTTTTCCTTTTTCATTTCCCATCACGTCTGATTACCTTCATCCTTCCTTTCTCATATATACATATATACACACACATGAATTAAGTAAATAATGGATTTCAAATTCGACAGTATAAATCGCATCATAAAAGATACTCATGTTCTGCATAAACATTTGCCATATTAAATAAAGAGACAATAAGTATCTACGATGCTGCAACCTAGAAAATTCCACAGAGAAAAATGAAACTAAGACAAGATTCTGGGGATACTAAAAAGAGGAAATATTTTCAATAGAAGGAAAAAATCCTGAACGTTTTTATACATTTGTTATATCGTAAGAATAACAATAAGTAAATAAGAAACCCAAGACAGGAATTCAAAGGAATAGGAATTGTATTACTAATACTTAATTACAATAAGTTAGTCACCATTACCAGCTCTAGGCAGACGAGCTAAGCGGTTCGCTATACGGTTCTCCTTGGTAAGGGAAAGGGTGTCGACTTCATAGTGACCTGACGAATCAATCATGTCACACAACAACATTTGAATATACATTTAGATTCAAATGTATAAAAACAATTTGAAATTTAAGATTTCGATGATTGAATGAACTATGAAATCATAGATACGCCACATTTATTATCATTTATCAGTGTTATATATATATATATATATATATATATATGACAAATAAAGGATAAAATAAATCTGACGGTATCAGCTATAATTGAAAAAAGGGAAGACTTCTAACTCAAGAATTCATCTCAACGTTTCGCTTTGGGGAGAGGGGGAGGCTTATGTAAATATATATTTATGTGCGTAGTTGCTTACCTTCTCTGCCTACACATATTTAAATTTATTATACACTGATTACCATATATATTTCCATAACTTACAGATCTTCTCGTCTTTTGCCACTTTTCAGCGCCATTTTTGAAAAAGCTCATGCAACAGTTGGGCGAAACATCGAAATCGATTCTTGAGTTTTCACCTTTTCAATGTTAACTCATATATATATATATATATATATATATATATATATATATATATATATATATGGGGAAATATGTGTTTGTATATAATTTCTATTTTTTATAGAGCAAGCGTTTCAAGGTAAAATCTCGATAATTGTAAACATAACAACAGAGCATATATTATGCTACAAGAGTTTATTCACTTTACTGATCATCTTTTTTCGTTTCTGAGGAGTCAATAGAGGAAATATTGTCGGATATAATGTTCTTCTGTCAATGAAACGGTCCGTAAATGTACCAAAGTTTTTGTTTTGAAAAGATGATCATTAAGGTGAATAAAATCGTGGTCACTGGAATGTAGCATAATATTGTTTGTTCATATATATATATATATATATATATATATATATATATATATATATATATATGAATTAAGTAAATAATTTCAAATTTGTTCAAAAGTATTGCAAACAAAATAAACAAATAAATGATATCTATAAAAAAAGTGGTATATTCCAGTACTAGCAAGAATTTGCTTAATGGTAGACTTAAGGCTTCAGATTCTGAGCTCATGATTTCGAATCCTGCGAATTTCAGCCAATGCTGATCAGTCGTAAATGACGAAACACGTGTCCGTGGATAATTTAATTAAAAAATAATTATATATATATATATATATATATATATATATATAGGTAATATTCAATATATTTAAAACAATCAACAGAATTTCAAATATTCAAATAAGTATTCTCATACGTCCTTTTCATGTACACACTTTCACCAAGAAATCCAACTTTATTTCAATTATTGTTAAATATATATATATACACACACGTATATATATATATATATATATATATATATATATATATATATGTGTGTGTGTGTAAGTTCTTATCTCAAATATATACACATATTAGGTAATATATACATTAGTAGAGCTCAGTAGTAGTATGAAAATATATTTATGGCAAGTAAGCTACACAGGTGTCCACGCTTCATTCCTAAAGGAAATCATTTAGTCAGATGATTTCTTTTGGAGATAAAATGTGAACGTGTCTCTAGCTTACTTGCTATAAATATACTTTCATACTCCTATATATCTCCAAACATATCTGGTTAGAGAATATGGACAAATTATGTCTGCATATCTTCTGTCTGATTCTATCAAGTTTCCTGATAAATAATCTAGTTTCAGGCTTTAACTGGTTGATGAATTTACCATAATTGTTTTGGACCCTAGTACTTCCGGTTCGCTAAGGAATCATCATGGGGGTTGTGTATGTGTTCTACTAATACTACTATTAATCTGAACCATCCCACCAAAATTTCTGCTAAAGATATTTCAGATCACCACTGTCTTTACTCGATACACAACCTCTGATGATGATCCCCGAGCGATACTAGGGTCCAAAACAATTATGGTAAATTCATCAGCCAGTTCAGGTTTGAAACTAGAAGACATCAGGCAAACTGAGAAGATCAGACGGAAGATATGCAGATATCATTTGTCCGTATCTTTTAATTAGATATGTTTGAAAAAAAATATATATATATGGTAGTATGAAAATATATTTATAGCAAGTAAACTACACAGAAACGTACATGTTTCATTCACAAAGAAAACTATCTGGCTAAAATATTGGCTTCAGGATAAAATGTGAAAAATTCAGTGTAGCTTACTTGCCAAAAATATATTTTTATATACTACTAAGCTCTATGCCTATATTGAGCACTGTTGAAGTAAATACGGAATATATATATATGCAATATATTAAATTGATAATATATTCATATATATATATTATTTTTTTTTTATATATTTTTTTTTATATATTTTTTTAATATATTTTTTTTTATATATTTTTAAATTTTATTTCTCGAATCTTTATTTATTTATTTATTTATAAATTGATTTTTATTTATATATTGATTTTATTTTTTATTTATATTTATATATTGATGATTTTTTATTTACACATGCATGTGTTTGTGTGTGTGTAAGTGTGTATATAATATATATATATATATGTATATATATGCATATATATATATGTACGTGTGTGTGTGCGTGTGTATGTGTACATGTGTATGTGTATATTTATTTTTGATTCTTTATTATATATTGATTTTTTATTTTTTATTTATGTATATGTATATATATTTTTTTATCTATATATATATATTTTTTTTATCTATATATATATATTTTTTTATCTATATATATATATATTTTTTTTATCTATATATATATATTTTTTATCTATATATGAATTTTGAATTTTTATTTACATATTTATATATGAATTTTTTTATATATTGATTTTTTATTTATATTTTGATTTTTGAATTTTTATATGATTTTTATTTATTTATATATTGATTTATTTATATTTCGATTTTTATATTTACATTTATTTTTATTTTTATTTACATTTTGAGATTTGATTCTTTATTTACATATTATGATTATATTTATATATTGAATTTTTTATTTATATATTGATTTTTTTATTTTATTTTAATATTTTTTAATATAGAGATTTTTTATTTTTTATTTATATATTGATTTTTTTATTTATATATATTTTATTATTTATATAGATTTTTAATTTATATTTGTTATCTATATATTGATTTATTTATATATTGATTTTTCATTTATATATTGATATTTTAATTATATATTGATTGATTTTTTATGTATATATTGATTTTTTATTTATATATTTATCTATATTTATATTTTTTATTTATATATTTATCTATATTTATGTTTTTACTTTGAATTGAGAATTATTAATTGAAATGATCGAAATTCATAAAAACATATATATATATATATTATATAATAATAAATAGTTACCTCCCCTTTTTTAGATAATTTAATTAATTAGAGTTGCGTACCTTAATTAATTATTTTCTACATATATATATATATATGAAAATAATATATATAAAAGTAATATTTTATTATTATAAATTTAATTTTTTTATTTTTCCCCTCCTTTCTTTCTTTCTTTCTCTCTTTTCTTTCTTGCTTTACTTCTAAATATAGAATCTTTTAACGGCTTTTTCTGTCCTAAGCGTTTCTCGTCGGCTCTCCATTTCAAAATTCTGTGTACATAGCGTTTCATAACAGTTAGATGTGTTTTTTGAAGAAATTCCATCATTTACTATTTCAGACTATGCTGAAGACGACGGAATCGGGAATTCAACCCGTTTCTTGTCAGAAACCACTGGTCCATGTCTGATTAAAATCTGTATTTAAAAATAAAAATATTACGCTCTTAATTTAATTGAGCACTCTACTGGTATTTCTCTTTTATTCTTTATTGAGTATATCTTTATACTTTACTATATATATATATGAATATATAATATATATATATATATACATATGCAATATATCATATTGATAATATATATATACATATATATGCAATATATTATATTACTTCATAATATATATATATATATATATATACATATGCAATATATTATATTAATTCATAATATATATATATATATATACATATGCAATATATTATATTAATTCATAATATATATATATGTGTGTGTGTGTGTGTCTGTGTCTGTGTGTGTATATAACAGCAATTACAATATGTGTACTGATCAGCAGAAAAACAAAGTTTTATGTAACTGTTAAACCAAATTTTAATTGCATAGACTTTCTTGTGTAGCTTTTCATTAAAATATCTAAGACAAATAAATGGTCAGTTCGTACCATTAAAAATAATGCCACTGAAAGCAGTAAGGAAATATTGGCAAGATAATCGAAATTAGATGATCTACAAAAACTATAAATAGTTACAATGGATCTAAAGTGAATCGGTTTTTGAAACGTTGCCAAAATCAATAAGTACCCAAAATCCAAATGCTGCAACATCAGAATGTCCCAACAAGTTCTCATATGTTTCTCCATGGAATCTCTCCGAGAATGGAATCGAGAAGAATCAATATGGTTGATAAAAGTACAATGTGTAATGATGAATGAAAGAATTGGAAACAAATGATGGAATCCTTCGATCAAGAGGTGGGAAGATTACAAGAACAGAGGATGATATTCTTATGCCATTTCAAACTAGAGTGTGACAGAATGACAAAAATGGCATTTCAAACTAGAGTGTGACAGAATGACAAAAATGGCATTTCAAACTAGAGTGTGACAGAATGACAAAAATGCCATTTCAAACTAGTGTGACAGAATGACAAAACAGCCATTTCAAACTAGAGTGTGACAGAATGACAAAAAGGCCATTTCAAACTCGAGTGTGACAGAATGACAAAAAGGCCATTTCAAACTCGAGAGTGACAGAATGACAAAAAATATATTTCAAACTCGAGTGTGACAGAATGACAAAAAGGCCATTTCAAACTCAAGTGTGACAGAATGACAAAAAATATATTTCAAACTCGAGTGTGACAGAATGACAAAAAATATATTTCAAATTTGAGTGTGACAAAATTTAGATTTGACTTCCTTTAAATACAAAAGCCATTTACTACTTTTGTGAATGAAGGTAATTCACTTCGTCCACTACAAATAACATGTCTAAGAAAGTCTGTATCAGAGATACATGGTTCATCAATCAAGTTTATTCACGATGGGGAAGCAATTAATGACTGTTACTTGGGTCACTCCAACGAAGCATTAGGATAGAAGTACAGAAAGTATTCTTGTGATAGAAACAAGCACCTATAAAACCGTGTGTGGTTCGATTTATGATTCCAAGTCTCTCGTAAAATGAGGCAGGATGGATAGCATTTAAGGCATGAATGTTAATGAAATTAAATGTATAGGAAAGTTGAGAAGTGTTTACAAATGTTTGTATGGAAGACGAGTATCTACAAGAGCAGATGTAGAATCAACTTGATGCTTACGAGCGCGTTTTACATCCCAACCTGCTTATTAACCAACTTTCTAGGCTTCTATTTCAGTTTTCTAGTTAAACTCAACTGGTCAAACAGCTGAGCAACGACTACTAATTTCAATTGGGTCATTCAATAAATAAGGTAAATCATAGCATTCAAATGTTAATGAAATTAAATGCATTTGAAAGCTGAGAACTGTTTACAAATGATTATATAGAAGACATGTATCTACAAGGTTTAGGGTTAGGGTCATTCATTAAATAAGGTGAATTTTGCAATAAAAGAACTTACATTTTTTACAGGAATGTAGTGAAGTCATTTTA
Source organism: Sepiola atlantica (assembly GCA_963556195.1). Lineage (NCBI taxonomy): Eukaryota > Metazoa > Mollusca > Cephalopoda > Sepiida > Sepiolidae > Sepiola > Sepiola atlantica. The sequence continues at coordinate 29,071,111 of OY744528.1, forward strand.
GTTTTCAATTTTATTTGCACATAAAGTTAAAAAATAAACTCCCGTTATATTCTTTGATTTAAGATAGGAGTTTTCTCCCTTGCTGAATTTTATTTTTTGGTGATTATTTATAATGTCTCATGTTAGGAGTCGTGTGGGCGGGACTAAGTAAATTTTTTAATAAAGTGTAATGAATTACGTTATCATATTGCCAATAACACGGTACAACAATACATGAAAATTGGCTAGTCAGAAGCAAAATTTTATTTGTCAACTTAAATGCTATTTGGGTTTGACTTTCAAAATCTGAAAAGATAGCCTTATATGTTAGATATAAATTGGTCATATAAATAATTTTATATCCACTTGACCTGAATTTTCCATTTTCTATTAATATATTTGAATCCTTAAATCGTTACAAGTTGCATGAGACATCTGCTGGAGGAAACACTGAACGAAGGTGATGTGTAGACCTTCCTCCTATCTTGCTGGTCACTCCTGGAGAAGTAAGTCAGAACTTGTGAGTGACACACTCCTATAGAATTTATTATGTCGCAAAAGAGCAGTTGGAAGACCTCATCACACACCTACAATGACCGACTTTTGGAAGACTCCGGATGCTAGCTGGAGGACCTGCGGACAAAAAGGTCCGACAGAGATGGTTGGAGGGAACGACTCAGGAGAACACAAGAAAAATTCTTGACTGATTAATACATTTTATTTAATTACCTTACATGACCGCTACTGAGTCACACGAACAATCCATATCCACTTGCCTCCCCACGAGGGAAGAATAAGACACAAGGTCGGTTTTTAATGTGGAAAAAATTCAGCCCCCCCCCCCCCCCCCAAAAAAAAGTGGCACTTTGGATTGGGACATAATTAATAATTGCTTTAGTCTTGAAAGATTTCTACTTCACTGACTAAAGACAGAAAAGATGAAGTGTAGTATTAGAACAGATGCTACACTTTGCTCCTCGCAAAATCAAAAACAATCATAGGTTATAATAAAGAGGAGAATGCATCTTTTTCTTCTTGATTAAAAAATTTAAAAGATAAAAATAAATGTAGAAACTGAATATTATTTTATTAATAACTATAACATAAAAATAATAGTTTATGTTGAAAAAAACTGTTAGTCCCTATTTATTTGCTTCCCCACTGTTATTTCCCTTATATTGAGATATAAGAGTTCTATTCCTTTGGGATAAGCTCTGAGAGTGATCTCTCTTGACTGGTGTTGTTGTGGTTATTGGCTGGGAAAACAAAAGTCGGCGGTTTTTGACAAACGGACGTGTGTCTATGACTAGATTTATGTTACTAACAAACTAACACTCACGCGAGCAGAGTGAGACACAAGGTCGGTTTTTAATATAGGAAAAAATCCAACTCCCCAAAAAGAAGCACTCTGAATTAGGACAAAATAATTACCTCAGTCTAGAAGGACTTCTCCTTCACTGACTGAGGACAGAAAAGATAAAGTGTAGTTTCAGAACAGATACTACACTTTGATCTTAACAGTCACTTCATTTTTTGAGGTTCATCTTTTAACATATAAATGCTTTATTTTTTATATTGCTTTGACATTGAAGATACTGATTACCTATTTAGCGGGTGGTCTGATGCAACATCAAACTAATACCTACTCACACTTGCCAAGCGGCTCGTTGCAGATTTGAAACGAGTTGCAGTTTGACGCACTTTCGTTGAATATTATATTAAATAGGCATTTTGTTGGAATGTCATATTTGAAACAAAAAGCCTTCGAGAAGCAATCCCACCAATCTTATGAAGAAACCCAATTGAACCAGGGCCAAAAACTATCACTAGAGTAAAATTAAATCTGTCGACAAAACAATTTTTAAAATTTAATTTTAATCTTCGCGTTTGCACTGACAGATCCTAGCTCAATTGTGGACCTGACTAAATTGCTAGTTGAAAATTCGTCGCCACAGGTAGCTTCTAAATAAACAACTTTCCCCCTCTTTTAAAAGGAAAAGTGGTAATCCCATCCGGTCGCTTTCCATCTAGACTTACGGGGTCGGTTTGGGAAGAGCCCCCAGCTGTATCCATACCTCTTCAGGTGATGTTGTTTAAAGCTGCAGGTCTTGGAAACTGACCTGCACTATGACGACAGGAAAATAGATGCAGACCAAAAACATAAATGGAACCGTCACATCTGCATCCGTGATGCTCACAAGATATTGTTGAGAAGGAACTTGGAAAATGTGTATTTGTTACAAGATCGAGCCGTTCGAGGCATGTATAGTCCATTATACATACCACAGCTGACACCCCTTTCTAGCCATCATTGTCGTCTTATCAATTCACACGCACACGAGACTTCTTTTCAATGGAGGATTTATTAGCTTCAAAACAGAGTGACAAATATGGTTACAGAGATCAGAGAGAAATATAGATTAAGAGATTGGTCACTTTTAGAGAGAGAGAGAGATGGCTTGGGCCGCCATGCTATGATATCTCACATTGTTTGCCTGCCCCAACCCCATTGGGTTTTTTGGGGAGACGAGAAGATTTTTCGCCAACTGCTTCGCTCAAGGGTCTGGCAGAGATCAGTTTATCGGAAGTGGTATCATATTCTTAACTTCTGCTTACTCGCTGGGGTCTTCCTTTTGAAACTTGCTCCATCAACCATTCTGCCCACTCTACCGCTCACTCCCTCTGTGTATGCTGAGGACTTTCATTGTGTAACATGTTTAATTGCTAGAGTTATTTTTAAGGTTCGTTATGACTAGTCATATATAGCATGATCAAATGTCCTCTAAGATGAAACGAGAAAGCAAATAATATGTAATATCTTAATTCGCAAGAAGAAAATGGTTAAGAAATAATTACAGTCATAGAGGAAGTAATATTTCATACAATCTATGAAAGAATCAAAGTGAAAAGTATTTATGCTTGCATCTTCTGACAGAAGGGCAAAGGAAATGAAATTTTTATAGACAAATCTAATTTCTTTCCTAGATAGAACTGGCAATAACCCATGGTTCCTTACCCTTGGCTTCAGCTCATTGTTGGTGGCTACAGGGGGGGGGGGTGAGGTCAATGGGATGTGAAATTTGCCGATCTATAAGCATAGCCTCTTCGAGTTGATCACTTTTGTAAGCTCACATTTGAGAAATGAGATACAGAATCGAAGAAACGTAGATGACAATGCTTACAACAAAGTTGGAAAATATTCCGTAAGTATGTAGACGATAATATAAACATATATATATATATATATATATATACTGTAGAATACTCGTCCCAGGACAAGTATGCTGTTAGTCTGTATAATAAAAGTAAATGTATGTGTGTCTGGCTGCTCCAATAATCATGTATGCAAATTTAAATTTATGAGCAAATACGTAGAGGCTTAATCTCAATAATATCTGATAATAAAAAGAAACCGAAAGAATTTATTTACGTTTAATATAGACACAAACATATTCCCTTATTATTATTATTATTATTTAATAATAGTAATAATAATAATAATAAGGGAATATGTTTGTGTTTATATTAAACGTAAATAAAGAGAGTGAAATACATTTGTCTGAATTTGTCATGAACCATGTGTAAGAAAATTAAATATTAAATCTGAAAAAAATATTTTTGAGTTTAAGATGAAAAAAAAACAAACTTTCATCAAAATACGAAAAAAAAAAAAGATTATAAGAACTATTGGAAATTATGGTTTTTCATTAATTCCCCATGGTCAATGGAATGAAACAATAAGGTATATATATATATATATATATATATATAATATATATATATGAAATTATCACCTTCCTACAGTTATGAGAGCCAAAGCTCGAAACGACGTCGTCTCCCATGCGCCCGGGGTCTTTAGTCTTTAGTCAAAACTACCATAGTTTTTCTTACACGATTCATGGGAGAGAACTTCGCTTCTCCATTATGATAGTGTCCAATAGTGTTAAACCTATAAGTTCATACTCACACACACTTACGTACATGCACCCTCACACACATCCATAAATATGTAAGTCCATACACACATATAATTAAATATGTAAATCCATCTACATTATATATAAGAGGAGTTTAGTTGATAAAATTAAATAATTTTTTAATTTATCTAGATATACGTTTTGTAAAAAAATATCGATATTATTTCATTCCCATGAGATTTTTCGATACTGCAGTTGAACATAAACTCAATAATTAATAGGGTGTATATATATATATATATATATATATATATATATATATATATAGTTAATCTGATATACTGCACCAAATGCAACTACATCGGTGAAACAGACCCTGAGCCTTGCCTACATTTCAATAATCACAAAAATGCAAATCCAGAAATAGGCTTGTATTGAAAAGATGCAAATCCAGAAATAAGCTTTTATTGAAAAGATGCAAATCCAGAAATAGGCTTTTATTGAAAAGATGCAAATCCAGAAATAGGCTTGTATTGAAAAAATGACAAATGAGAAAATAGGCTTGTATTGAAAAAATGACAAATGAGAAAATAGGCTTGTATTGAAAAAATAACAAATGCAAAAATAGGCTTGTATTAAAAAGATGCAAATCCAGAAATAGGCTTGTATTGAAAAATTTACAAATGAGAAAATAGGCCTGTATTGAAAAAATGACAAATGAGAAAATAGGCTTGTATTGAAAAAATGACAAATGCGAAAATAGGCTTGTATTGAAAAAATGACAAATGCAAAAATAGGCTTGTATTGAAAAAATGACAAATGCAAAAATAGGCTTGTATTGAAAAAATGACAAATGCAAAAATAGGCTTGTATTGAAAAAATGACAAATGCAAAAATAGGCTTGTATAGAAGAGATGCAAATCCAGAAAAAAGCTTATATTGTAAAGATGCAAATCCAGAAATAGGCTTGTATTATAAAGATGCAAATCCAGAAATAGGTTTGTATTAAAAAGATGCAAATACAGAAATAGGCTTGTATTGAAAAGATGAAAATACAGATATATGCTTCGATTGAATAGACGAAAATACAGATATATGCTTCGATTGAATAGATGAAAATACAGAAATATATTTGGATTGAATAGATGAAAATACAGAAATAGATTTGGATTGAATATATGAAAATACAGAAATAGGCTTGAAAAAAAACTTAACTTTTTTTTATTACATTTTTTTCATTATTTGATCACGTGATGTTAACAAACAGTGTAATATTTTCATTAAGCTGATAAGATCCACTAAAGAACTTCAGCAAAGCAACTGCTTATCATTCTTCACTTCGAGCGAAACACAATTAAACTTGCAATAAACATTTAGAATATGTTGATATTATCGTTTATAATTACTTTCATATGATAATATCTGTACAGAAATAATATATTCAAGGCCATTGCGAGAAAATATTCATTTCATTATTGAAAGCTTCTAGGTAAGATTTTTATCGCTAATATAAATTAACCAAGCTGACAATTATAGAAAATACAAAAAATGAGTAATAATAAACATTATTCCATGTATGTTTGTAGTTGTGTTTTTATTTATTTATTTGTGATACAACTTTTATTCAATGTTTATTTGTAGTTGTTTTTGTTTTTTTAATACACATTTGTGATACAACTTTCCTTTACAAATATGCATGTCTACTTATTTATAGATTTTTACATTGAATTTATGAGAGATCATTCCCACATTTGGCTGTCAGGGATTTGTCACAATCACACAACCATGAAGTGCTATTTTAAATTAGCCATGACAGCGTGACAAAAATCACATTTGAAAATTAGCCATGACAAACCAACTAAAATCAGATTTTAAAATTAGTTATGACACCCTCTCCAATGAAAATGCTTTTTCAAACATGACAGACTAATGAAATGCTATTTTAAACCGACGAAACTGGTACTTCGAACTTTTGTGTGACAGCCTGATGGACCAATTAACAATGTTTTTTTATGCATCGACCCCTTTAAAAGATGTGAAAAAAATAAGCGGTCCCAAATTGATAAGTACAAAAGCAAAAAAAAAAAAAAAATGTCAAAAAATTATCAATAAAGAAAGGATGACAAGTTGAGAAATATTCTGAACAAAGACATTACGAAATTCATCAATTGATCAGAGGCAGATTTTGTTCAAATTTAGAAAATCAGTTTTACTAGCAGGGCCTATGGAAATTCCACAGGTATGTACAGGATATAGGTTCGAATTATACCATTTTATCTACATCGAGACTTATAAACATTAAATTATCTGATTTAGTATAACCCCGAACAGGTTATGGTAAACAATTTACTTTAATATTAATTTGCTTGGGGACTAAATTAGTGTATGGAGGGAAAAAAACTTATTTTGAAACTATATCAAACAGTCAGTCAGTCAGCTGCTAAATTTATTTTTCTTTCTTTTAATGGTGTATTTTATTGAACCAATTGCCAAAGAAAGAGAGTTACAGTCAAATGGTAAGTTTGTTACAAAAAGAGAAAGAAAAGGAGAGAGAAAGAAAGAAAACGGGACAGAAAGAAAGAAAACGGGACAGAAAGAAAGAAAACGGGACAGAAAGAAAGAAAACGGGACAGAAAGAAAGAAAACAAACGAGAGAGAAAGAGAGAGAGAAAACGAAAGAGAAAATTAGAGAGAGATGGTGGAAAGGAAAAGAGAGATGGTGGAAAGGAAAAGAGAGATGGTGGAAAGGAAAAGAGAGATGGTGGGGAGAAAGAGATGAGGGAGAAAGAGAGATGAGGGAGAAAGAGAGATGAGGGAGAAAGAGAGATGAGGGAGAAAGAGAGATGAGGGAGAAAGAGAGATGAGGGAGAAAGAGAGATGAGGGAGAAAGAGAGATGAGGGAGAAAGACAGAGATGAAGAAAAACAGATGAAAAAGAGAGAGACGATGAACAAGGGAGAGACAATGAAAAATAATACATGCTTCTTATGACTCTCTTATCTCTCCCATGTGTTTTAACTTTCTTGTCCGAGTAAAGCTCTTTTCAGCTGCTACTGAACATTGTCATGAATGTTGCTGTTGCCATAAAAACTAACTAAAGCATAGCATGCGAACGAATGAATGGACAAAGATTGTGTAAGATTTTTTTCTTCTGCTAATGAAACAACTGATCCATATCAAACAAATACACAATTCTCAATCTGGATGACTTCCAAATTTTTATGGGAACTTTCTTATCAAAACATAACCTCTGATAAAATAGCTATAAAGTATCTATGATGAGAAGTGACTAACAGACAGACGAACAACTTAACAGATCAAAAATAGTATCCTTGATGGGATCATCATATTTAGTTTCATGTCCGTTTTACATGCTGACATATATTGGACAGCTTTTAGAAATTGACTTCCAAACTAACCTATCCCTTTGTCAGGTGTCTATCACTCTTTCTCTCAAATCCATCCTTATCAATTTCACTCATGTTTTCTTTGGCCTTCCATTTCCAACTGACCCTGCTACTTCTATCGGGCATGTGTACACAGTGTTATGATTTGTGGGGGTGAAGCCTGGAAAGTTGGGATTGAGGACATACGTTGCATGGAGAGAACTGATAGGAGAACGATACAATGAATGTAATGCAAGTCTTAAGGACAGGCTCAGATCTGACGAGCTCAAAGGAAGATTTAATCTGGACAGTGTGGAGGAGGGTGCATGCGGAGCGGGGGGAGCTTGGTGATATGGCCACGTTAAGAGAATGAATGGGAGTTCCTGGATTGGTAAATGTAGAGCAGTTAAGATAGCAGGGTCAGCCCACAGGGGAAGGGCCAGAGAAAAACATGGGAGGAAGTAGTGGCGATGGACTTCAGAGAAAGAGGAATAAATAAAGACTTGGCAGAGATAGGTTAGTTTGGAAGTCAATTTTTAAAAGCTTTCCAACACATGCTAGCATGTAAAATGGACGTGAAACCAAATATGATGATGCTGTCATCAAATCTAAGCTTGTCTTTAAGACTACCATTACATATCCATTGTATCATTCTCATATAATTCCTCTCCATGCAACGCATGTCCTTAACTTTCACTGCCCGTGTTTCACTTCCATACATCATTACACTTCGTACACATGCTTGACAGACTCTTCCCTTGGTCAACAGTGGTAACTCTGTTAATTTGTAATGACAGAAGTTCCCTGAACTTGCTCCATCCACTCCCAATTCTTACAATCACATTAGCACCTGCTCCACCCTTTGCTCCAATGATCAGACTTCTGCACAATTATATAAAAAAATGATTAAAAAAACAATTTTCCCTCAACAGTTATCCAAAATATGAATCACTACTTACAAAATTACAACATTTATATTAATCACGATTTTTCCATAAAAAACATTTTCATGCAAATATTTATTTAAAAATTACAAACGAAAAGCAATTTACAATCAATAAATCATCATGACTGCCCTTCATTGGTGAGGATGGCAATTGTATTTTAGTTTGGAAAAAACTGCATATTAAATCTGGACAGTATAAGGACATGTGTGCAGAACAGGAGACTTCGATGGTATGGCCACGTTGAAAGAATGGGTGAGAGCTCTTGGGTTAGTAGATGTAAAACAGTTAGGATAGCAGGTCCAGTTCACAGAAGAAAAGCCAAGGGAAATATGGGAAGAAGTGATAAAATAGACTTGAAAGAAAGAGGGACAAATGAAGACCTGGGCAGCGATAGGTTACTTTCAAAGTCAATTTCTTAAAGCCGTCCACCACATGCTAGCATGTAAAATCGATGGTAAACCGAATATGATGATATGAAAAATTAAATTACTTACGTAATTCTCATGCTTTTATATTAATATTAGTGCGAACACTAGCGAAGCATAATTTTTTTCCATTATTTTTATGAAGTGTGTGAACTAGTAATATCCTATTGAATAAAAATGAAAAATAAATAACTGAACTTTTTTATTTGTTGAATAGGAAAAACATGAACTTTTGAAATCACAATCAAACATAAAAATAAAATCAATCTATTTTTATAAAGTTAGGTATGTTTATATATTTGTACAGGATTCACTCTGAAACTAATTAGCCGATCATTATGAATTTTGGAACACAGCTGTTAGACGTAAGGGTGGTTAATGTGGACTATATTTAGTTTTAGTTTCATGCAAAGGTGGTAAAAAGAGGGATGGAAGCCCTTCATGAAAATTTAGATATCGCTGATTTTTGTGAAATTTTAATAATAGGTATTGAACATCAATTAATAAATATTCTCCAAATTTAAAGTTTTGGGGGGTATTTTTAAGGTTGTATATGGGGCATAATATGGGCGCGACCTCCCACTTGAAAATTGAAATATATCAGATTTGCATTGACTTTGATCCATAGTCAATAGAAACCAATCAAACAAGATTCCTTGAATTACAATTTCTTAAAACCCTCTTAAGCTTTAAATTTTAGACATTATTTTTTAGAATAAAAATCATCTAATGGATTTTAATCAAAATTGGAATAATGATTCTAGACATAAGGTTTTGTATCATCATATCTTGAGTTTAACCGTTGTAAGGGAACACAACAGTTGTACGAAACTGTTCTGTTCGAGGAATTAATTTTACCTATCCTGGGACGGGTACTATTCTAGCAAGCTATAAAACTGAACTAGATTAAGGTGATACATATATAATTAGTTAAATCTAAAAAGAATAACAGAAACATCATTCAATTGTTCTCGTGAACCAATTAATGAGAAATGGTATACTCTTATCCAATAACACCGTTTTCAATACTAACCTCGAGGAAAATAGGTTCGCCATCAAAACTTCTTTCCGCAGTATTCTCTTCTTCAATAGCACCATTTTTAATACTAATCTATCGCTCAATGATCTTAGCCCTTCGAGTGCTAAAATGTGACTGATAACTTCTATTAGGCTTGTTTTTTTATAAATTGAAAAGCACACTGATCACACGTGGTCGATATACATAAATACTCTTGTTCCAGAGTGAACTTGTTCTTTCTCATATTAAGCATGCCAGGCAAATACGAGCTCTTTTCTGACGGCAATAAGCTAATTCAAGATTATTTCCATAACTTGATTCAGGTTCTTGCCAATTACGTCCACCATAAGGTGATACATAACTAGTTTAATAGAGAGCAAAAGAGAAACATTATTCAATAGTTTCCTTGAACCAATTAAAAACTAAAGACATTTTAATGAGAAATCTGTACAATAAATCTTGAAGAAAAAAAAAAACTCAAATTAACAACAGTAAAATTAGAAACGAGGCCAATATTGTATAAAGCGATTATATTGGCCTAATAAATTTGCTTTTATTGGAAATATCTTAATATAGAAACAAACATTTCATCCTATTTTTTAAAAAACTTTCTTTAGAAAGGAAAGGCAAAATGGATTACAAAGATGAAAAATTAAGGATATTTTTAATGGATTATTTGCTTTATATATTTTTAAGGGAATCTAATTAGAAACTGTTAAAAAAGAATTGTTCTTCTTTGACAGAGGAAGATAAAGTTAAGAATATGAAAATAAAAAGAAAATTGTAAAAGTTAACGGACATTCATCGTATCTATTTAAAAGTTATGTTTTTGGAGTTTGTAGGAAAATAGAAAATAAAATATTTAAAAAATTCAGCTTTTTTATTCGTTGATTGAACTACTTAAATAAGAAAACATTAACATTAGAAATCACCATGTAATATTTAACAGATACAAATAAAAGGTAACAGGTATAAAAAAAAATTAGATTGTTAAATAAAAACTAAGTAAAGCTTGATGTGTATACGAACAAATGAATGAACAAAACATGTATATAAATATATAGGTTGTTAATGATTTTTTTTATTATAGCAAGATGGAGAGAGGAAGAAAGATGGAGCGAGAAAAGGGTAGAGAGGGAGGAAGATAAAGAAAGGAAGGGAGAATGAAATAGATGAAGAGAAGAGTGAGATAAAAATAGAGAGAGAGATATGGAAAGAGAGAGAGAGATATGGAAAGAGAGAGAGAGATATGGAAAGAGAGAGAGATATGGAAAGAGAGAGAGATATGGAAAGAGAGAGAGAGATATATGGAAAGAAAGAGAGAGAGATATATGGAAAGAAAGAGAGAGAGAGATATGGAAAGAGAGAGAGAGATATGGAAAGAGAGAGAGAGAGATATGGAAAGAGAGAGAGAGAGATATGGAAAGAGAGAGAGATATGGAAAGAGAGAGAGAGAGAGATATGGAAAGAAAGAGAGAGAGAGATATGGAAAGAGAGAGAGAGAGATATGGAAAGAGAGAGAGAGAGATATGGAAAGAGAGAGAGAGAGAGAGAGATATGGAAAGAGAGGGAGAGAGATATGGAAAGAGAGGGAGAGAGATATGGAAAGAGAGGGAGAGAGATATGGAAAGAGAGAGAGATATATAGAAAGAGAGAGAGATATATGGAAAGAGAGAGAGATATATGGAAAGAGAGAGAGATATATGGAAAGAGAGAGAGATATATGGAAAGAGAGAGAGATATATGGAAAGAGAGAGAGATATATGGAAAGAGAGAGAGAGATATGGAAAGAGAGAGAGATATATGGAAAGAGAGAGAGATATATGGAAAGAGAGAGAGATATGGAAAGAGAGAGAGAGATATGGAAAGAGAGAGAGAGATATGGAAAGAGAGAGAGAGATATGGAAAGAGAGAGAGAGAGATATGGAAGAAGAGATATATAGAAAGAGAGGGAGAGAGATATAGAAAGAGAGGGAGAGAGATATAGAAAGAGAGGGAGAGAGATATGGAAAGAGAGAGAGAGAGATATGGAAAGAGAGATATATAGAAAGAGAGGGAGAGAGATATAGAAAGAGAGGGAGAGAGATATAGAAAGAGAGGGAGAGAGATATAGAAAGAGAGGGAGAGAGATATGGAAAGAGAGGGAGAGAGATATGGAAAGAGAGGGAGAGAGATATGGAAAGAGAGGGAGAGAGATATGGAAAGAGAGAGAGAGAGATATGGAAAGAGAGAGAGAGAGATATGGAAAGAGAGAGAGATATGGAAAGAGAGAGAGAGAGAGAGATATGGAAAGAGAGAGAGAGAGAGATATGGAAAGAGAGAGAGATATGGAAAGAGAGAGAGAGAGATATGGAAAGAGAGAGAGAGAGATATGGAAAGAGAGAGAGAGAGATATGGAAAGAGAGAGAGATATGGAAAGAGAGAGAGAGATATATGGAAAGAGAGAGAGAGAGATATATGGAAAGAGAGAGAGAGATATATGGAGAGAGAGAGAGATATATGGAAAGAGAGAGAGAGATATATGGAAAGAGAGAGAGAGAGAGAGAGATATATGGAAAGAGAGAGAGAGATATATGGAAAGAGAGAGAGAGAGAGATATGGAAAGAGAGAGAGAGAGATATGGAAAGAGAGAGAGAGAGAGATATATGGAAAGAGAGAGAGAGAGATATATGGAAAGAGAGAGAGAGAGATATATGGAAAGAGAGAGAGAGAGATATATGGAAAGAGAGAGAGAGAGATATATATGGAAAGAGAGAGAGAGATATATATATGGAAAGAGAGAGAGAGAGAGAGATATGGAAAGAGAGAGAGAGAGAGAGATATGGAAAGAGAGAGAGAGAGAGATATGGAAAGAGAGAGAGAGAGAGATATGGAAAGAGAGAGAGAGAGAGAGATATGGAAAGAGAGAGAGAGAGAGAGATATGGAAAGAGAGAGAGAGAGATATGGAAAGAGAGAGAGAGATATGGAAAGAGAGAGAGAGAGATATGGAAAGTGAGAGAGGGAGAGATGGAAAGAGAGAGAGGGAGAGATGGAAAGAGAGAGAGGGAGAGATGGAAAGAGAGAGAGGGAGAGATGGAAAGAGAGAGAGGGAGAGATGGAAAGAGAGAGAGGGAGAGATGGAAAGAGAGAGAGGGAGAGATGGAAAGAGAGAGAGGGAGAGATGGAAAGAGATAAAGAGATGGAAAGAGATAAAGAGATGGAAAGAGAGCGAGAGAAGTTTTTAAAAAGATTCTACACATTATTGTGTTGTCCATGCCCTTTACGAACAACGCTGGGTGCCCGCCGCTACTCACTAAATAAAGATAGATATATTGTAATGGTTACTTTTGAAACAGAAGAATATTTGTTTCTATTCTCTCTCTCTCTCCCATTCTTTCCCCATTACTATCAGTCTCTTACTCTGTCAACTGATAGAACACACTCTTTCTCACCCTTGATATATGCTAACACATGTTACTTAAGACTCCCTTCTATATCTCTTTCAACATTCTTGTCAGAGTAAAGCTTTCTTTTGCTGCTACTGAACACTGTCACGACTGTTGTTGTTGCTATAAAAACTAACTAAAGCATAATATGCAAACGAACAAACGGGCAAAACACAAACGTATTAAGATATAGATTGTTTAAGATGTTTTTCTTCCCTTAATGAAACTATTGATCTGATCAAACAAATACATAATTCTCAATCTGGATAACATCCAAATTTTAATGGGAACTTTCTTTTCAAAACATGACATCTGGTAAAATATCCATGAAGTATCTACCATTGAAAGTGGTTGACAGACAGACGAACAAATTAACAGATAAAAAATAACATATTTGGAGATAATGTAGAGCAGTTGAGATAGCAGTGTAAGTTCACAAAGGAGGACCAGGAAAAACATGGGAGGAAGTGGTGGGGGATGGACTTGATGGAAAGAGGGATAGGCAGAGTACACATTACTAAGTACATAAGTAATGGGTTGACAGAGCCCGATTCCTCACTTTGCTTCTCTTCTCACTTCTGATGACCGGTCATAACGACTCTATAAATAGAGTCTGGAAGAGTCCATACAGTTATCTATATACTATTAAAAAGTCATGGTGTTTTTTTAAGTTTGTCCGTGTGCAAACAGAAACCTTTGGATCAACCAACGCTGTAAAGAGGAAGGTTATGCTCTTCTATATAACTCTGCCCTGACCTCTGTCTTGGAGAGGACACTCCAACGTTGCTTCGCAGCGCTGAACCATTGCAGGAAGCCAATTTTATTTCTATAGCCAGTTATAACTGAAGGAATCCTATTACTATTAATATTAGTCTTCTTACCGTAAAAAAAAAAATAGAAACATTATATAAAAAAAAACAACATTTTTTTAAACAAAAATTAACCAAAATATGAATTGCTACTTGCCGAATTACAGCTTTTACATTAATCAAGATTTATGGATATTTCTAACGAAATATTTTCTTTCTTTTAGAAAAACAAATTAGAAACTTTGAAAAAAGATTTTTTATTTGACAGAAGTAAATAAAATGAAGATAATGTATTGTCATTATGATAAATGCAAAAATTAAAAAGGTTTTCATCAAATGTATATGCTATTAAAAAGTTATGGTGTTTTTGGAGTTTGTTTGTATGCAAATAGAAACCTGTGATTGGTTGACAAAAAAAGGAATAGGCAGAATACACATTAATAAGGCAGTAGTTTTTACGATGTCAATACCAGAGTTCGAAACTCACGTAAGTCTAAAAGATCGTTTTAAACTAGATACGTGTTTTATAAATTTCTTAAATTAACACAACATAAAAAACATTGCATAAATACTTGTTTTTAAACAAAGCAACGTTTTTTTGGGTTTTTTTTGATAATCCGTAAAAAAAATGGACGAAGTTGACAGAAGCAAAAAAAGACAAACTTAATAATGAAAATAAAATGATAAATACAAAAGTCAACAGGTTTTCATCAAATCTATATACTATTAAAAAGTTGCTAGCGGGATCCTGTGGTAATTCCACGGTGTTTACTACATCAATCGGTACAATCTACTGTTAATAATAATATGCATTTTGAAATATTAAATGTCTGTCAGGTTCAATACTATTATGAAAAAATTACTTTCTTCTTCCGTAAACATAGTCATTATCAGCTAAATATTCTTTATTTAAAATTGTAACAATCTAATTTTTTAAATCATTACATTTTCTGTCTTCTTGCCTTTACAATAATTGTCAGCTAAATATTCTTTATTTAAAATTGTAACAATCTAATATTTTTAAATCATTACATTTTCTGTCTTCTTGCCTTTACAATAATTGTCAGCTAAATATTCTTTATTTAAAATTGTAACAATCTAATATTTTTAAAACATTACATATTCTGTCTTCTTGCCTTTAAAATAATTGTCAGCTAAATATTCTTTATTTAAAATTGTAACAATCTAATATTTTTAAAACATTACATATTCTGTCTACTTGCCTTAACAATAATTGTCAGCTAAATATGTTTTATTTAAAATTGTAACAATCTAATTTTTTAAAACATTACATATTCTGTCTTCTTGCCTCTAAAATAATTGTCAGCTAAATACTCTTTATTTAAAATTGTAACAATCTAATTTTTTAAATCATTACATTTTCTGTCTTCTTGCCTTTAAAATAATTGTCAGCTAAATATGTTTTATTTAAAATTGTAACAATCTAATATTTTTAAAACATTACATATTCTGTCTTCTTGCCTTTAAAATAATTGTCAGCTAAATATGCTTTATTTAAAATTGTAACAATCTAATATTTTTAAAACATTACATATTCTGTCTTCTTGCCTTTAAAATAATTGTCAGCTAAATATGCTTTATTTAAAATTGTAACAATCTAATATTTTTTAAACATTACATATTCTGTCTTCTTGCCTTTAAAATAATTGTCAGCTAAATATGCTTTATTTAAAATTGTAACAATCTAATATTTTTAAAACATTACATATTCTGTCTTCTTGCCTTTAAAATAATTGTTAACTAAATATTCTTCAAATCAATAAATCAAATGTCACTTTTTTTAAATGTATCTATTTACAATTGTACTGTTTTAGTCAGCGGGACAACACAATTAATTTGGTGAAAAATTATTTTTAAAATGGGTAAAGTCGATAATGTTTACCTTAGCGACATCAGATTAATCACTAATCGGCATCTTTGCTGATCGGACTATCTCATTTTTTTTTAAATGTGTGTGAAAGAGGATAACGTACGTACAAACATGAAATGTGTTATATAGATAGTGATTTTGGAGTTTGTTCGTATGTAAATAGAAACATGCGATTAGTTGACGGAAAAAGTATAGGCAGAGTACACAATACTAAGGCCATAGTTTTTACAGTACTCATACCCGAGTTTTAATCACACTTAAATCTAAAGCATGTTTTTAAACTGTATATGTGTTTTATAAATTAAAGAAATTAACATAACATAAAAAAAACATCACACAAATATATTTTTTTAAACTAAGTGACCTTTTTTGATAATCTGCAAAAATAGACAAAGAGCATCCGGTATTAGTTCAAAGTGAATTATTTCGTATGTTTTTTTGCCAATAAAAACAATGCGTAAATAAATTCATCATAGTTACTTGCTCTCATGCATATACTAAGCAGCGTCTTTTTTATCACAAAATTTACTAATATTCCATGATAAATGCCAGTATACTGAAATCATATGCCCTTAATAGGGTTAAGATGAAAATTCATATACACTAAATGTACAAAAGCAAGGAAATTCCCAAATTTTTACACTTTTATTGTCATTAATTAAGGGTATGACTACATATCAACCAAACCATTTCATTATCACATCACTACAGTATAAATCACTATGCATGAGTAGATGATGTGTGTGAGGTGCGCTCAAGAAAAATTCCTACCAGTAAAATACATAGCCCTGTTGTGCTCACATACCCATATGATTTCAGTATACTGGCATTTTTCATGGAATGTCACTACTTTTGTAAAGGCTATGCCTCAATACAATGGTCATTTTTAAGATTTTTTGGAATTTTCTGGAAAACTAAGGTATATGGTAAACTGAAATTAAAATGCCATCAACTAGACCCTAGAACCTCTATCTCTGCCAAAAATCAGCTGAATCTATCAAATAGTTAATGAGATACAGGGTGGCACATACGTACATACATACGTACACACAGATGACATGATTTCATGATTGAACTTTCTGGATCTCTGAGTTGCCTTGACTAATGATGCTGAAATTCTACACACTTATAGAACCTATCAAATAAAAATTTTGTGAAAAGTTTTAACTAACTTGGTTTATTGGTTTTTGAGTTATGATTGATCAAAGAAATGAGATTTCTAGCATAGGCCGTTTTTGAAGTCTATTAAGGGATAGAGCGCTCTCGCGCCTCCCTTGATTTTTCTTCATACTGACTATGAAGCGGTAGAAGCTAGGTAAAGATGAAAATTGACATACCCAGGTACTGTACTGTATTGGCCTTAAAGGGCCAGAAAAATAACACGAACAGAAAATAATTAGCAAGAAATTGTATTAACAAAATGTACAGAAGTAATGGGTTGACAGAGAGGCTGCTTCCTCACTTTGCTTCTCACTTCTATTGATTGGTCATAACGACCTGAAATAGAGCCAGGAAGAGTCCACACAGTGACAGAATATGTAGATCACCATAACATGTACCAATACTGCTCAAGGAGCAGGTAGGAACTAGTAGTATTTATTTATTTTTCAAATTGAAAATAAAATAAAATGATACCAGTAAAAGCCAACAGGAATTCATCAAATAGTATTTGTTTATTTTTCCGATGGAAGAAAATTTTAGAAAAGTATACGAAATAATTGGAATTACAGCAAAAACGGGAAAGTAATAAATATAAGAGAAAAATAAAACGTTTATTTGATAAAAACGCAGACGACAAATCTAAAAATGAATGATTTAAGAATAACAGCTTCAGTAGAATCAAACAAGAAATAAGACAAGAGCAACAACGAAAATAGACAGTGAAAAGAAAAGTCGTATAAAAGCATAATAATTATTGCTTAAATATAGACGGCCATTTTGCATTGATTAAGAAAAAGAAGACAAAAAAGATAAAATCAGACATTTTTGGATGTCTGAGTTAGGGAGAAAAAAAAACGGAGCTTATCCCCCCCCAAAAAAACAACAAAAAAAAACACTTTTTCCTGCTGATCGGCACGTGCGCATTGGTCAGTCAAGTATCTGACCAGATCACATTTTATAGGTCAGCTGCATTGGTGGTCTTTTAATCCATTGACCAAAGCCATAAAAGAAAGCGAACGATCCAAGGAAATTAAACGTGGGAGTAATGCTTACAGCGAAGTTAGAAAAAAAGTAAGTAAAATAAAGTTGGGAATTGGGTGTATACACTTGTAGAAGGAAAGAAAAAAAAGCACAGAGGTCATGATACTCAATTTGATAGTTTTGTTTGTCGATACATATATAATCCAATCAAGTGCACATACACACCTTCCACAGTTAACTTATTTTCTCCTACTGCTACCACCTTTTTAAGCCCATAATTTATCTTTTCATAAGCGAACCCTTTTCGCTTACATCACGCACGCTCCCTCCCCAATGGTTTTAATAATTCCGACAGTTACCATTCCACCCCTCACACTTTCCATAGTTAACTCAATTTCTCCCACTGCTACCATCTATTTGTAGCTCATAATTTATCTTTTCATAAGCGGCCTTTTGAGATTTTCTCCTTCCACTGCTACTGTTTCAAATATTTGTACTTGTGTGTTATTTCTTTGGGCCAATCACCCCGAGAAAGTCTTGAAATAAAGACAAAACGTTGATTAATACATAATATTTTTGGTTTTCCTTTTTTTCATTTTCCATTATGTTTGAATATTTGTTTCCATTTTCTATTATGTGTGTATGTATGTATATATATATATATATATATATATACAGGGTGGGCCAAAATAAGGGTCCTATCTTTAAATTTGAATAACTTGAATTTGAACAACTCTCACAAAATAAAAGTTAAACTCACCAAACTTTATTTGTGTGTAGACTGACCCTTCCGAGATTTTTTGAAATAAACAAAACAAATTTTAGCCGAAAAACACTTCTTAAAACTTACAAAAACTAAAGTATTGTTTTTTACACTGTTTTGAGGTTTTTAAGCAAAAATAATGTTTTCTAAATGAGGGTACGTTCCTTAGGGCTAATACGGCTCATGCTTGCTTCGGAAGGGGTCCTTTACTTATTCTAAAAAAAAAAAAAAAAAAAATCAATAAATAAAAAAGTTATGAATTTTTAAAAATAGGACCCTTATTTTTGCCCACCCTATATATATATTGTAGTCAGACATTCAGAATTTAAGCTCAATGGATATTAATATATAATTTGAGAGCATTTATAAATAGACAATAGAAAAGCAGTTCCCATCGACTGTATGTAAAGAGATTAAGTTTTTACGGCTGTTTCTTCATTTATCTAGAGAATCAAGGTTTTCAAGCATATCTTGAATTTTCTGGAACAATGATTTGTCAGAAAAAATTTTTCATACTCTTTTAGAAGAGGTAAATAAGGGTCAGACAAACGTATTCTGGTTTCCTTTAGTAACATCAATGATGACGTTCGTTTTGGAATAAATACAGATATTGTTTGGAAAAATTGATCTAAAGGAATGTTTTCTAAACTAACTTTTTGTAAAGTCGAACAGAATGAAGGAAGAAAGCGACCACGTGTTTGCGCGTGTTGTCTTACCTGCTGGGATGATCGCGGGGAGGGCGGAAATTAAATTAATGGCGGCTGTGGTTTTTTGTACGATTATTGAGCGATGACGTCAGGCCTCACGTGACTGTTTTTCTGACCACCGATTGGCTGATGATGAACACTTGGACAATAAAAGGAGTATGTTCAGAAGATCAAGGGAGCGTCTATCAACTGCATCAGTGTGATTAGACGTGCGTGTGTTAATCAACTGCCGTAGTTGCGTAGTTGCGAAACGAATACACTTTTTTCGGTATTTTTTTTGGGGGGGGGGGCGTATTTCTTCTCTGGTCTTTTTTATGACGAATCATTGATCTCGAAAATTCAAGATATGCTTGAAAACTTTGATTGTCTAGAAAAATAAAGAAACAGCCATAAAAAATGAATCTCTTTACTGAAAAATAAACTTATAGTCGTAGAAATGTGCTTTTCTTTCTTATATATATATATATATACACACATGATAAATGCCAGTATACTGAAATCATATGCCCTTAATAGGGTTAAGATGAAAATTCATATACACTAAATGTACAAAAGCAAGGAAATTCCCAAATTTTTACAATTTTATTGTCATTAATTAAAGGTATGACTACATATCAACCAAACCATTTCATTATCACATCACTACAGTATAAATCTCTATGCATTAGTGGATGAAGTGGGTGAGGTGTGCTGAAGAAAAATTCCTACCAGTAAAATACATAGCCCTGTTGTGCTCGCATAACTTTAATGACAATAAAAGTGTAAAAATTTTGGAATTTCCTTGCTTTTGTACATTAAGTGTATATGAATTTTCATCTTAACCCTATTAAGGGCATATGATTTCAGTATACTAGCATTTTTCATGGAATGTCACTACTTTTGTAAAGGCTATGCCTCAATACAATGGTCATTTTCAAGGTATTTTGGAATTTTCTGGAAAACTAAGGTATATGGTAAACTGAAATTAAAATACCATCAACTAGAACCTCTATCTCTGCCAAAAATCAGCTGAATCCATCAAATAGTTGATGAGATACAGGGTGGCACATACGTACGTACACACAGATAACACAAAATCATGCCTGCCCTTTCTGGATCTCTGGGTTGCCTTGACTAATGATGATGAAATTCTACACACTTATAGGACCTATCAAAAAAGAAATTTTGTGCAGTGTTTTAACTAATTTGGTTTATTGGTTCTTGAGTTATGATTGATCAAAGAAACGTGATTTCTAGCATAGGCCGTTTTTGAAGTCTGTTATGGGATAGAGCGCTCTCGTGCCTCCCTTGATATATATATATATATATGAGAGAGAGATAGAGATAGATATACTAGCAGAGATTAAAAAAAAAAAACTCTGTATAAAACTTGCACTGCCTTCTAACGATATCTCTTTAGATGGAAAGCCCCCTAGAGAAAGCTGGAGTCCCATCGGCAGTTCGTGATGGCATGAAGTTCCGTCAACTCCTGCAACGTCCCAAACTCTAGCGGTCTTTCCATTCTTTTGGATCAACCAGTGCTGTAGATGGATGGGGGGGAGAGGGGGGTCAGCTACCTGTAAAACAACTGGTCCTCCATATAACGCTGCTCTGGAGAGGACACTTTCAACGTTGCTTTGCAGCATCAAGCCAATGTGGGAAGCAGATTTTATTTCCATTGACAGCCTACTACTACTAGAAGGGATGCCTGGCGTTACTCGGGATTGAATGCGAAGCCTTGTGTCCTTTTATATGAAACTCATAACATTACATTTTTCATTCTTTTTTTTTCATTTTTTTCATTTCATAATTTTCAGTTTGTGGGATGGGAGTGTGTCAAAGATGTACTCAGTACTGATTGGTTGACATTTTTATCCTTATTTCTTTTAATTTTTATAATTCTCATGTTAGAAATAAATAAAAAAATTCCTTTTCATGGATATTAAGTGAAAACGCAGACATCACACTAAATGATAGTAATTGAAATACATTTTGGTAAATTTATAGTCTCTCATATCCTCGGGTAGTTGCAAAATATGCACTAACATGGCTGAATGTCCTCCAATATTGGGATAAAGTGTTTACTTTACTTAAATACTCTCCCACTCAATCAATTCTTAGAATATCCTTGAGCCCCACTCCAAAAATTAAATATCATTAAATATAAAAAAATAAGAATAACAAAGATAATATGGTCATAGAGACTCGGCACAAAAGAACAAAAGGTTTCTAATTCAAACTCGAGCATAACATTTATTGTGGTTCATACTACACAGTTTAAAACTTTGATAAGACATTGATACCGGCGGTTTCAGAAGGTGTGTGAAATCCGGCCCATTAAGTCAGAAAGCCGAATGGCAAATTATTGGGAATGACCACCACAGCAAGAAACTTTTTTCTTTCTCCGTGTGCCTAATATGAAACGGAATTTCCATGAACCGAGATTTTTCCAAAAACTTCCCATCTGTGGAATCCATTACCACATGACTGCTTATCTACAATGTTGGGCCAAGGTGTTAGCTTGGTTTATGTTCATGTTTATTCATTCACAAAGGTTGTCTATCCATCTTTTCTTATGTCTACCTTTTGACCGGCTTCCTTGTATTATGCCCTCAATGCATATTTTGCATAGCCGTACACTAAAACGCTCAACGTGACCAAACAATCTCAAGACTTTACATTTGATGACAGAGGACATTGATGGGATTGCCAGTGAGTTTTTGCAACTCTGCGATACCGATGTGATCAGAAAGTTTATGATCAGTAATGAAGCACATGATGTGTCTTTGGAAAGTTGCTACTTTCTGACATAATTTTACAGTCCAGTTAACACATTCAAGTCCGCATAGGACTACAGGAAGGAAATCCTGCTATTTCATGGGTAGCAATAGTTTCAGTTGCCCTCATCGACAAACAGATGATCACATATATTTGACAACAGGAAAGCATAACTGCCCCAGTTAGTAGAATACCATGGACTATGTATGTTTGGTGTGCCACATATACAATCAACTTTTATAAAAGACGAATATTTCACTATTAACTGATGGAAGTCAACAAGAGCATGCTACCCCCGTGGATTAAATAAAGAGTTCTGTTTGAAATTCCGTCCAGATTCCCGAGTTCGAAAAGATACACCTGAAGAAGGCCGGAGGTTATAGCAGCTGAAACGTTGTGATGATAACACCCAAGATGAGAACTGCAGTCCGAATAATCAAAATGATACAAAGTAAGGAAAAAAATTGCTTAATTCTCTCCCAGGCAATGCCGGATAGCCCTGCCAGGGATAAATAAGAGTCAGCTACGTCCTAAGACGAAGTACTGCTGACACATATGGGAGGGAGGGGGCGTCACTCAGAGAACTCTGTTGTCAAGACAGAGTCCAAAAATCGACTCCGAAATGTGAGATGATCATTTCTGTTCCTTACAGCCCCCTCTCTCACAGAAAAGACGTTGCTAGTCTCTTTCTGCTCTATTTTCATGGAAGATGCTCGACTGAGCTCTAATCTCTAGTTACTCTTTGTAAAAAATTCACAGGAAGAACGCGTTTTTCCACCACAACGAAAATCAAATTTCCTTTCTTCCTCAGTTTACATAGCGTTAGGCAAAACTTCCGCAAACAGAGCTTCTTTGCAAAGGTTTCCCCTCTGTGGAACACATTACCACGAGACTGCTTCCCTGCAAAATACAACACCGTCGTCTTCAAATCAAATGATTCCTGTTACGAACCACCACCACAAGTATTCGAATTTGGTCCATCCCAACAATCATCCTCAATTCTCTCATGGTTCTTCATCTTTTAACTGGCAATCGTTCCATCTCATTAACCCTTATCCTCGAGTGACTTTTGGCCTTGATAAATAGTTATCCTTTCATAAAAAAAAGTGATTCCAGAAGTCGCTTGTACAGTTTATAGATTGAATTATCAGTTAACATATTTTAGCATTAGGAGAGTAGAAAGTCAACCTTGGGTTTACTTTCGGCAGCCTCGTAACTCTCGCTTCCCTTATTTTGTCCTTTTAGTCTTCACATTCCATGAGCGATGTTTCTGACAAAGGGGGAAGAATTGCTGTTTGCTGGGTCGGAATCTATCCATCTAACACTTATCGTTGGCTAGGTTTTGAGCTTGAAGTGATAATTTTTTTTTTTTCTCTTTACATCAAGTGGCTTCATGTCTTGTCTGGAGCGATTTCCATAAAAAAAAAAAAAAAAATTAAAAAAATTTTTTTTTAATTTTAATGTTTAATTGTGATAAATTATTAACTAAAAACATTTTTTTTCATTAATTTAAAAAAAATTTTTATTTCAAATTTTTTTATTTTCTATAACATCGGTACAAGTTCAGATTCTTTTAACAAATCTTATCTGAAAGCTCCTACTTCTGTCCATGCAGTACATTCGATGTTGCTTTGTTACTTAGGTATCATGAATCTACTTTGTTATGCGATGTACACCTCATGTTGCAATCAACACTGTACAAGAGCAAAGAAAACACTTCTAATTGGTTTGAAAGAATGTGTGGCTAGAGAACTTGGAACCCTAACTCTCAAGATAGAGACCATGTGACATTTCATCCAATTATTCAACGAAAAGTCGCTAAAGGCTCAGTAATCTATTCTGACGAACAGAGAGCTCATGCTAATTTAAACCAACTCAACTTTCATAATTGTCCCCTAAATTATCAGCAAAATTTCGTTGGACCCAACACAAATACATATACAAGGAATTAAAAGATTATGGCTTGACGTGAAGATTTGTATATCGAAAAAAAAAACTGAGAGGCATACGATGAAGATATTTTTTTCTTGCCAAAGCAACACAGTACATTCTTTATACTATAAACGTGAATTAGTCAATATTATATATATGGCATAATCATGTTAACACACCAGTAACATTTGATCACCAAAGTTAAGCGACATTGAGCCTGGTCAGTATTAAATGGGGTGACGATTTTGGAATACTAAGTGCTGTATGTTGGAGGGCTCTCTGCTTATCCCAGCATTGATTTTAATTGTCTTAGACTTCCCTTGCCAGTGGAATCAAGTTTCAGAAATATTGTGGTTGGTGATTGTGTAATCTTTGCTTCACAATATACTTCCCGTGCAGGCACCCTTACAGGAAATATCCACTGTCTCTCGAGATTGAACCGAGGCATCTCTAGTCAATACTAATAGGACCCTGTAGAAATTCCACGGTTGCTTACCTACCGTCTTCTTTCTTCTCACTGTAAAAATGCTTGTCACTTAAATATACTTTTAAATGAGTGAAACAAACTTTTTAATATATTTATTATAATAGTTTAAAGTAAAACAACAAAAAAGCCGTTATTTTCTTTCTGCGCAAATAATTGTGAAAAAAAATCGTTTAAATAAATAAAACGAATATATCTTACAAGTTGGTGATCATAGAATTCTATTTATGACGTCTTACTCTATTTTGGAACAAAGAGCAAGTAACCGTCCAACTACTACCACTGAAAATAACTTTCCTTTCTTCCTTTGAATCAAACGGAACATTCATACACAGAGCTACTTTTAAAGAACTTCCAAGTTCTTCTCTGCTGACTACAACATAGTCGTCGTCAAGCCTTATGTCAACGAAGTAATTAAATTCTTCACTTTTCATTTATTGTTTCCAATCATTTCGCATTATTGTTCTACAACCAGTTGACAATCTCATTAACCCTTAGCCTCGAGTGGCCTTTTCGCCTTGATAAATTGTGACTCATTAGTATTTCAAAAAATAAATTTGCTTTTTTTATGAGTAAAATCTAAATTTTTGGTAACCAGCGACAACAGATAATCAGCAATTACTACTTAGCATTTCACCTTTGGCCATCATTTTTTTTTAATTGTAGAAGGTGATAATATACATATTAACGAATGTACAAGCGATGTTATTATAGCATTATTTCAAATATTTACACCAGATGCATCAAGCTTGAGGTTAAAAACGCCCTCTTTACCTATATGGCAGATTTCCACCATATGTTTGCCTTTTCGAAGGCTTTGTTAATCAAACGTCTCTCCAACACAAACATTTGACAGTTAATAAAAGCAACGGTCATCTTCTATTCCAATCTTATCAAACAGCAGATAGGATTATTTCAACTTATACCAATTCTATCAAAAAATATACAGGAAAGCGAAATTGTATTAACATTAGATGATACCTCTTTTCTCCACAATCTAAATAAAAACAATAAGGTTTTAAAACAGGTGATGCCATTCATGGAATCGTTAATAAAATTCACAATCCTTTCTATAATACAATCATGTTTGATACAAATAAACTTTAGTCTATGCCTGGCTTGTCCATCAAATTTCAGTCATTAATGTCCAACAATCTTATTTTATTGCGGAGACATTTTGGTGATCGTTTCATGTAAAACGGACATTAAATCGATAAGTTAAAGACATGTTACGATGAGTTTTGAGTTGAAGGCATTTTTTTGTGATGATTTTTATTTTGCTAATATTCTTACTCTTTGCAAAACTAGATTATGAGTCAATGTTTGTTTATATCTAGAAAGCACCTGCCTTGCAGTTGGCGGGAGAAAGCGAGAAATCCAACTGATATTAAGGAATGAAAAAAATCTTTTTTTGTTGTTCAAAGATTACAGTTGAGTGAAACGTTTTGTGTTCTAACCTTTTTTTTTCTTTTCCTATCAACAAAATGTATTGTGTACAAAAGTTTCTCTGGATTTTCTTTGGATTTGTCGTTTCTGTTTTGATTATTTTTTTTTTTAATTTTGTAATTTTAAATATTTAAGAACTATCTTGTGACTTTTTTTTATTTAAAAAATAAAGTGAATGTTTTCTGAGGGATAGGCAAAAATGGTCAGAGGTTTATAGAAGTGATTGATTCTTTTGTGAGAAAATGTTTACAGAATGGACTTCAAACCGGAGAAGAGATGCAAAATTAATGACGAATGAAATAAATAAAGAGATAAAAGACAAATCAAATCAAAAACAGTTTTGGATGACTAATATCTCAACCCTAACCGTTTCTATACAATTGTTCTCTTTGGGTATCTCTTTTAATCAATAATCTAATTTAAACATTTAATAATAATAATAATAATAAAGTAATTTACAAAATTAAACATGTCTATTATTAGAACTGAACCAACATGGAAACATCTCTTCCCTAAATGGGACTTGTCTAAAAAATGTTAACGGGTTTACCTATCTCGGTATTAAAGTTGCCAAGAAAAATTCCACAGAGTGTGAACTGAAGGTGCAAATCAGCAAGACCTGGGCAGGAGTAGACAAGATGAAAGCGATCTGGAAGTCAAGTTTTCCTTCAAAAGATGAAACGCGACTTCTTTGAAGCCATTGTTGCATCGGTATTCATATATGGAAGTAGCACTTGGACTTTCACCAAAAGATTTGAGAAGAAAAGTGATGCTAAGAGCTGCTCTTAACATCTTTTAGAGACAGCACCCCATGAGAAAGCAACCTGATCAGAGAGGATAGACCCAGATTTGATTGACAATGTGGGAGGGCTGAGGATGAAATCATCAGCGATGTTCTTCTGTGGATACCAAAAACAGGGGTGTGGCTTAGTAAGTAGACTGCACTGAACCTACATCAAACAACAGAAGACTCATAATGCACCTACAAAGACCTACCAGGTGTGATGGAGGATAGAACGAGATGGTGTGAGAGAGTTACACCACCACGACTAGATAGTGATGATGATGATGATTATTTTAACTAGTTAAACCTATTCAAAAGAAATCCATATATAGATTAATCGAATTATCTATTATAGCCCATTTAAAAAATCTCATTAAACAAAGAATGGGTTTCTATTATGTTTCCCCTCTCCTAGCCAAGATTATAATCCAAGAGAACAATATACACATAGACACTGGCTGGTTCCTTGGTTCAAGTAAATGTTCTTTGGTTCCTCTATTTTTCTACCTTTTATTACTCTATATCCACAACGAACGGCGCAAGACTGTTTGTTAGCTGCAGATTGCTAACCGGCCCTTAACGTGCAAGGCGACAAGGGCCGGGGTTTTACATACAGCTCTTTGTATTCTAAAATGACCCCCCCCCCTCATCTAAATAATGACCAGGCTCAACGTTGCTTAACCTTTGGTGATCTTTACAAGATGGTTTTATTTAAGCAAAAAATATACATTCACAACAATGTTTTTTAATAAAAACCATCGTCATTAAGTTCATCCTTTGCCTTAGGCATGAAGCTCGAATCGTTTTTTGGGGAAGAGTGGGGGTCGATGGTCATACAATTTGTCAAATACTTTTGGGCTTACCCTATGTTAGACTCTCTCAGCAAAATACCACATTCACTCTATAGAATTTTATTCTGCTTCATCACTTTTTCTGTAATTTCGGGTGTTTTTAGTACTTGGTAGGGGAAATAGTATGCAAGCAGTTAGCTGTGTTGTATTGTATTGTATTAGTAATGTGGAGCTACGTTCTTCAATAAAATTGTACATATATTTTTGTGAATAAAAAACGGCAAACTATTTGGGGATAATGTTAAGTGGGTTTGCCAATGGAGTGAATGTGGTATTCTGGTGACTACAACTAGTTTAGAAAATAGACGAAGCAGACAACCACTGACCCACAGCCCATCTCACCCATGTGCCACATCTTGTTTTTTATAAAGAAAATTGTTTAACTGTGAAAGTTTTTATAAAAGTTTGAGATAAATTGGCCTTTTGGCTAGGAGCAATGCATAGTATCTGTTCTGATACTACATTTCATCTTTTTTGTCCTCGGTTAGTGAATGGAGAAGTCCTTCGAGACTGAATTAATTTTTTTCTTGTTCCAATCCAAAGTGGGGTAGCTGGATATTTACCACTTCAAAACCCTACCTTGTGTCTAACTTTGCTCTCGTGGGGAGGCAAGTAAATAGGAACATCTCTTAGATCGGTGGATTACCAAGTAGAGAAATCTAATCGACTTTCCATAGACTTTAACAATTTTTGATTTATTGTTATATTTTCATTTAAGTAAAGAGCGAAATGTTATGTGCTAATTATCCCTCCTTCGTATGATATCTCCACAAAATATCCAAAGTAAAATAAAACTGACTCCTTTTCGGATCCTACACGATATATATTATCACAGCAAATAAAAGAGGAATATGATAAATGCCACATCAATCAAACAAAGTAAAATTACCAGAAATTGTTCAAACTTTAAAATATTATGACACACTCTCAACATTAGTGTACGTGTGCTACCAAATTGGACGAATTTCCACAACCAAAAACATTTACGTAGAAAAGTGTCTCCATCTTTACGTGTACAACAAACCATTTGGAAGTGTCTCCATCTTTACCTGTACAACAAACCATTTGGAAGTGTCTCCATCTTTACCTGTACGGCAAACTATTTGGAAGTGTCTCCATCTTTACCTGTACGGCAAACTATTTGGAAGTGTCTCCATCTTTACCTGTACGGCAAACCATTTGGAAGTGTCTCCATATTTACCTGTACGGCAAACCATTTGGAAGTGTCTCCATCTTTACCTGTACGGCAAATCATTTGGAAATGTCTCCATCTTTACCTGTACGGCAAACTATTTGGAAGTGTCTCTATATTTACCTGTACGGCAAATCATTTGGAAGTGTCTCCATCTTTACCTGTACGGCAAACCATTTGGAAGTGTCTCCATCTTTACCTGTACGGCAAACTACTTGGAAGTGTATCCATATTTACCTGTACGGCAAATCATTTGGAAATGTCTCCATCTTTACCTGTACGGCAAACCATTTGGAAGTGTCTCCATCTTTACCCGTACGCAAGTATTCCGTTTGACAGAAGGATTTTTTAACGTAAATTAAATGTTTTGTGGGGATAGAAAAAATGGTCAGAGATTTATAGAAACGATTGATTCTTTTGTTAAAAAATGTTTACAGAATGGACTTCAAACCGAAGAAGAGTTGCAAAATTAATGACGTAAAACGAATGAAATAAATTGAGAGGAAAAAGACAAATCAAAAACAAAAACACCCACTAGAATCGATGTAGCAACCATCATGCAGGTCCACAGGGAAAACGAGTGAGGGTTGCACCGTGTATTGACCATCAGGGATTGAACCCAGAATGTTCCAGTTAAAAAGTGGAAACATGTAACTTTTGTCACGCGACGAGAGTTCACATATGCAAATGAGGCTTGGTTTGCATGGGCTGATTCTCGTCGTGATAAAAAGCCTAGACACTTTACTCCGGTGACGGTGGAGAGAAAGGTGTACGTTTGTGACTACGTCCAGTGCTAAGAGAAAGAAAAGAAAAAGAGAATTGAAGTTTTGACTAGACGTTTGGTCGTTCACATGCGTGTTGGACTGCTGTTGGTGAAAAGAACAGAAAGAATAATTTGGCGTCCCGTTTCAACTCGGAGTAGTGAACCAAATGCATTTGATTTTCAGTTTATTAACACTTCTTCCTTACAATCGACATACTAGCAACAGAGAGAAAACCTCCACATCATAGAAGCCGTCTTTATATCCCAACACCCACAATTAACAACAGATAAGAACTTAGCTCCACATTACTAATACAATACAAGATAACACAGCTAACTGCTTACATACTATTTCTCCTACCACCTCCCATCATTATTTAAAAGCAATTATATATATTTTATTCATTTATTCTCTGATTTTAATCAATAATCTAATTTTAACATTTAATAAAATACGACTAGTTAGTACAGTAAATAAATATTTATAATACCGGGTAAATACACACATTTTTGTTTTTCATGAATGTAAGCCGATTTTTTCTATTCACTAAGATTAATGCAGTTGGCAATCCCTTCATCTCGAAGGTGATAATATGAACCATCAGAGAATTTCCACATATGAATTTGTTTTCTGTTTTCAGTGTATTCTTGAGAACAAGATCCACTGTGCAGCAAGAAAGTATTTGGTCTCTCAATATAAGGGTTTTTACAGGACATCCTAACATACAAGTAAACCATCGCCAAATATTCAAAATAGCAGTATTCGAAGCCCTAATAAGATTCCCTCGACACAGCTATATAAGAGGAATGGTGCATCTTCTAGTGATGTTACCTCAAGTAACAGCACTAAACTAGATACTCCACCAGACCAGAAGAATTCTTGTCCTGGAATCTGAGAAGACCAAGAAAACGCCACAAGAAAAATAAACAATGAAATAGTTAATTGGGGAGAGGAAAATTAGTGTTCTTCACTGCTTTACTAACTCAAGTATAGAAAGTATTGAAGGACTTTAAATAAACACTCGGATATCTACGTATTTCATAAAAAAATCAAGTCTTAGCTCCAGAAAGGGGTCCCCTTGATCTCTAAAAGCTAATCTGTGCTACAGGAAAGTTATGACTGTATAGGAGCATGGTGTGCCATTTGACATAGACCTGCATGATCACAGGTGTTATTTGAAAGTTTTTCTTCTGCAAGACTAGACTTTCTGGGCTCCAAACTATGATCAAATTGTAGTATCTGTTTTAACCTTGATCAGGGGCAATTGTTATTTTTGTCCCATCCAGAGTTCTGGTTTTAGGGGGAGTTTGATATCCTCACATTAAAAATCAACCTTATGTCTAACTTTGTCTTCGTGGGGAGGAAAGTAGATAGGGACTATTTGCTTTATCAAGGCTTTGGAATGTAGTCTATACTACTTCACACATATTTTTTGGGGGGGGGGGCGTGTTAAAAAGTTGATTCATACCTTTCACAAAAAAATATTAATTAAAAGTAAGGCAATAGTCCCGACAGAAGTTGAACACTGGACGTCTAGTCCTCAGTCAAAACCGCTTACCACTATATCAATACCACTTCCACACAAGTTCTCATCTGGGATGTTATTCTCACAACGCTTTGGTCGATATAACCTCTGACCTACTCAGGGTGCGTCTTGCTCTTGGTCTTTTGGCTAAGATCAAAGTGTAGTATCTGTTCCGATGGATACTGCACCCCATAGACTGGTATTGTTTTGGCCTTCGGGGCTTGATTTATGCCGGTCTATGGGTTTGTCCTGTGCAGTTCTAGGAGGTCCACCCTCCCAGGCTTCGCCTCCCCTCTTTGAGGAGGAGTAAGTTTATTGCTTACTGCCTGAGGCACCCCTACCGGGGAATGTCGACGGGGCTTCCCAGGCAATTTTTAATGGCCAGAGTGCTCACCTCTCGGGCGCTGGCTTTTCAAACCCCACTTTCCCGACCCGACCTTGGGTCACATCTTACTTGTGGGAGTAAGATAAAACTGGCCTTGTGCCTAACTCCTGGAGAGGAGTAAATATTCAGGGTGCGTCTTGTCGAAATTGGGAAACTTTTGTTTTACTCTGGAATGTGTACAATATTTCAAACAGAACCCTTTATTTAATCCATGGGGGGGGGGGCTTTCTGTCATTCCGTCAGTCATGGCCGGGTAGAATTATTAAGTAATTCGTAATTGTATTCTTAGTTTCGCCCGTATGGAAGAATGAACCTTTAACTTCCAGAAGACTGTCACTTAGAACTGATTATTTGTAAGCACTTTTATCAATTGCACCACGAGCCCTTGCAAATTATCAGTCCGTGACCGAAACGTTGTGAGAATAATGTCCAAGATGAGAACAGTAGACCGAAAATTTAAATACAAATTATAATAAAAAAAAATTCCAAAACATAACACTTTAATAAGACTAGTGTAAATTGAGTGTATCCACATTTGGTCTCGTACCAAACGAACTAGAGCAGAGTGTACAGAGAGCAACACTCCAAAAGGAATAGCAGGAAAAGTACCAGAAAAATTTTTTTTTTTAAATATATATATATTTAAAAAATTAAAAATAAAAATTTAAAAAAAATAATTAAAAAAAAAAAAATAAATAAATAAATTAATAAATAAAAAATTAAAAAAATTAAAAAAATAAAATAAAAAAATAAAAAAACATGCATGAAATTAATTATTAAGTTTTTTTCTCTTTGATATGAAAATGAATATATTTATTTTTGTTTAATTTTCGCTTTCATTGAAAAATAAATGATACGAAAGAAAGGATAACCGGTGTTTGGGTGCAAACATCTTTTTTATCCACGTACGACCAAATATGATCATTGCTGCATCCTTTTGCCGCTATCAAGATATAAGGCCGAACCCAAAATATCAACATCCTCAGAGTCTTTGGGAAGAAGAAACTGTTTACATAACATCCCATCAACGAATCGAAAAACATTAAATATCGATATAACAAATAACAAAAAATAATGATTGCTGTATGACAGTAAAAATATAAATATTTTCTCTTTCAATTAATCTCATCTATATAATAATACGCTAAGGTATTTTATGTTCGTACGTACGTTATCACCTTTCATGCACATTAAAAAAATGAGATTGTCTGATAATCAAAAATGTTGATTAGTGATTAATCTGATATCGCTAAGATAAAAAAATTACCTATTTTAAAATAAATTGTTCCCAAATCGAATTCTATTGTCCTATAAATTAAAAAGTACAATTTTAAATAAAGTGTCATTTGTTGCATTTATTTTAAGAGCATTTAGCTGACAATTATTTTTACGGTAAGAAGACAGAACATTTATTGTTTTAAAAAGAATTAAACTGATACAATTTTAAATGAATAAACATTTGAGAGAGTCAACGGGGAGAAAGAGTCAGGGGGGGGGGGAGAAAGAGTGAAGGACTGGGAGAGAGTGAAGGACTGGGAGAGAGTGAAGGACTGGGAGAGAGTGAAGGACTGGGAGAGAGTGAAGGACTGGGAGAGAGTGAAGGACTGGGAGAGAGTGAAGGGGGGGGAGAGAGTGAAGGGGGGGAGAGAGTGAAGGGGGGGAGAGTATGAAGGGAGGGAGAGTGTGAAGGGAGGGAGAGAGTGAAGGGAGGGAGAGAGTGAAGGGAGGGAGAGAGTGAAGGGAGGGAGAGAGTGAAGGGAGGGAGAGAGTGAAGGGAGGGAGAGAGATATTGAGATGGGTGAGAGATATTGAGATGGGTGAGAGATATTGAGATGGGTGAGAGATATTGAGATGGGTGAGAGATATTGAGATGGGTGAGAGATATTCAGATGGGTGAGAGATATTGAGATGGATGAGAGATATTGAGATGGGTGAGAGATATTGAGGTTTTGGAGGCAGAGTGGTGTGTCATGTTTAAGTGTCTCATCAAAGAAGAAGAAACCTAATCATAATGAAATGGACAACTGGTGTTTCCTAGAAGTCATATTTCCACTTGTTCTAACTTGCTATTTTGCCTTTCCTTTTGAATGAATATCAAACAAAAATCAGAATGTAAGCTAAGAATGGTGACATTGATATGAAGCATGTTTGAAAGGACAACCATTCTCTGCCTAATGAAAACGAAATGGCAAATAGACATATTGAGAATGTATTTGGTTCTAAATTTGGACAGCATGTCTCAGATGTCTTCATCAAATCAAATGCTCATATTGGCTAAGGTATCATCTCTCCAGTGACACTATAAATACAATCATGATGACACTTTCACAGACAAAGGAACCATTTGGAACATGATCAGAATACTCCATCCATTTCTTGAAATACCAAAGATTTCAATCAAGATCCAGTCCAAGAACGCTATTCGATATCATAATAGATTCACATTCATATGAATGTGAATCTATTATGATATCTTTACCTACCTACTGTAAGAATTTATTTATCGGAATTGTTAATCTTTGAAGCGTCTTGGAAAAAAAAAAAAATAGCATTCAACTTTTCAGAAATAAACATTTCTTCCCGCCATCCTCTCCAAAGCGTCAGCTACAAGATGAAGCTGTCACCGAGGTAAAGCTACCAGAATTTCAAAAAGACTTAATAAGGCACAACGATGAATCAAAACTAAAAGAAAATATTGGTGCAAAAATAGTTATGGAGTTAAGGAACAGACTGACAGAATTGTCCATTCCTCAGACAAAGGTGTGACAGGTTAAGTGGTTCCACGCTGTCTTTCTCTCGTGGTGGCTGTCTTGTGGAGCAATAAAGAACTTAAATTTATCTCGTTTCCACGGCAACCATAACAATCAAGTGTTCAAATCGAGGCCTTCATTGGTACTCTTTTATAAGCACAAAAACAATCCCCTTCTCAGACAATGTCGGATCAACAGAGAAAGGAAATGTTATGATCAGACATAAGTAGCTGCGACTTTGGTAAAAGTATATGAAGCGCGAAAACATAATGCGAGCCGCAGAAAGACATTGTCACGACAAAAGCAACATAGCAAAAGAATAAAAGAAAAGAAGCAATATCACTGAAGAAGTTCTAACTGGATTATTGTACTATTTTGAGCAATCTTCTTTTTTTTTTGCTATGTTTTTTTTTACTGATAACTCACTCCTTATCAAGGCCCAGGGGCCACTCGAAAATAAGGGGTAAAAAGATAGTCAGTTGGACGATGGTCACCATTGCGGGATGGAAACAGTCTGTGGAATAGGCAGAAGATTGCTTAAGAGGACTTGATTATACAAGTGGACGGCTCAACAAATAATGGTTTACATTAGACGTGAAAGCCATGTTGTAGTTGACTGGAAAGCAGCCTCGCTGTATCTTGTTCTACACACAGGATGTTCTAGGAAAGAAACTTCGTTCATGGAAGTTTTATTTGGTTTTTGCTAAAAAGAGAGAGAGAAAGAGAGGGAGAGATAGAGAAAGAGAGATAGAGAAAGAGAGGGAGAGATAGAGAAAGAGAGGGGGAGATAGAGAAAGAGATGGAGAGATAGAGAAAGAGAGGGAGAGATAGAGAAAGAGAGGGGGAGATAGAGAAAGAGAGGGAGAGAGAAAGAGGGAGAGAGAGAAAGAGGGAGAGAGAGAGAAAGAGGGAGAGAGAGAGAAAGAGGGAGAGAGAGAAAGAGGGAGAGAGAGAGAAAGAGGGAGAGAGAGAGAAAGAGGGAGAGAGAGAGAGAGAGAGAGAGAAAGAGGGAGAGAGAGAGAAAGAGAAGGAAAGGGAGAGAAAGAGAAAGAGAGGGAAAGGGAGAGAAAGAGAAAGAGAGGGAGGGAGAGAGAAAGAGAGGGAGAGAGAGAAAGAGAGGGGGAGAGAGAGAAAGAGAGGGAGAGAGAAAGAGAGGAAGAGAGAGAGAAAGAGAGGGAGAAAGAGAGAAAGGAAGAGAGAGAGAGAGAGGAAGAGAGAGAGAGAGGAAGAGAGAGAGAGAAAGAGAGAGAGAAAGAGAGAGAGAAAGAGAGGAAGAGAGAGAGGAAGAGAGAGAGAAAGAGAGGAAGAGAATATAAGACAATACATTAAACACTAGTTTATACCTGCTTCTTGAACGGTGTTGGTACAGTACCTGGGTGTGTCAATTTCCATCTTTACCTAGCTTTTATCGCTTCATAACTAGTACGAAGAAAAATATTTGTTAAATTTTTTGGAAAAAAAATATGCTACTTATTTGTACGAGAGTGTGACTAACTACAATGAATGTATTTAGGTATCGTTTTTATTGACATAAAACATTAGAAATTATATTTTTGAAGCAAAAATAATTCACCCTGAATTAATGCTGAATACACTTGATGTCTACTTTTTTGCAGATTATGAAAAAAAAAGTTTTAAAAAATATCCACCATTTTTTAAAAAATTCACGTTATGTTCCGTTATGTTAATTTCCTTAAATTTATAAAACATGCATCCAGTTAAATCCTTTACACTTACTTGAGATTCGAACTCCAGTATTGAAATTGTAAAAACTGCCTTAGTAATGTGTAATCTGCCTATATCTTTTTTGTCAAGCAATCACGTTTATATTTACATACAACAAACTATGAAACCACGGTAATCTTTTAATAGTACATAGATTAGCAGTATGATGGATGGTGCAAATGATACTGACATTGATTATGGGATCTTCTAAGCCTAGTTTATTGAATTCCCTTACAAAGTAACACCATTGGAACACATTAAAACTTCCACCAAATCTATAGGTAAAAAAAACAGCTTGTGTTTGATAGATCGCTTACAATGAAATATAAATGAAAGATACTGGTCCTAATCACCACACCGGTAAGAGATACTGGTGCAGTGGGATTACTCGTAGGTTGGCAGATGATAACCAGTTTGTGTGCAAGAAGTGTAAAACAATGGAAATGGATAAGAACTCAGCTGAGAATAAAGTATATTTGGATGGCAAGGCTATTGAGGTTGTTCAGAAGTTTTGTGACCTTGGTGATACCATTGGAACAGAGGGAGAAGCCGGTGCTAGTGAGATTGTTAAAGGTATGAGTATATAGAATAAGTTCAGGGAACTTGTGCCATCACCAACCGGCAGAGCTTTATCATTGTCGACCAAGAGTCTATCAGACATGGTTTATGTATTTAATAGTATCAACATTTTGTCGGTTGGTTACCCTATTTAGAGACAGAGTTTCTAAGTTCGAACCTCACCTAGGGAATAATCATTTTGATATTTTTTTCTCCCCAAAATGGATTTAGACAGTTCAAATTATAATAGTAAGCAGTTTGCTTTAAATTTTTTTATCGGTAAGGAGATGGAGACCAGTATTTTAATTTCATCTACATAATGGAAATTAAGACCCTAGGCGACACCGGGTACACACACATATATATATATTATTATTTTATGTATCCACATATAATATTATAAAGGAGATATAATATATTATGCATCGATTTTCAGTATTTGCTGCAACAGTGCTCAATACGTAGTAAGTTATGAAAATATATTTATGGCAATTACGCTACACAGAGGCATTCGCGTTTCATCTGCATAGAGAATCGTTTTAGCCTGTTGATTTTCTACGGAGACGAAACGCAGACACCTCTGTGTTGTTTAATTACCATAAATATATTTTAAAAACATAATATATATATATATATATATATATATATTACCTTTTCTTTCATTCCACAACTCTTTCATTTCTGTGACATCGTTAAATTCTTGCATTTTTTATTTGAACTGGAAAATGCGAGCTCTAAATAGGAACTAAAAATAAATGCAGCAAAGTGCAAAATAACATCATAATTAAGTCAATTTTGACATCAAAATCAAGCATAATAACGTTGAAAAAGTGAATAGTTTTTTTTTTCTTTCGGATCCTCAATTCCGAGCGTAACAACAGCGGGATTGCATCAGCCTGAACTGCCTTTTGCAGACGAAAGAAACTTTCTAGATCAGAAAACGTTTATCTCCAGCTTTGAAACTCAGACTCTTCAATGTGGTTCCAATATCTACGTATGATTCTGAGACTTTAACGTTAAAAGCAAAGGATGAATGCAGGGTTTCTGGATTTTAAATTGACTGTCTGAGAACCATGGTCGGCAAAACCCGTCTGGATTGCTGTAGTATAACTCAAATTCAAAGAAACTCATAAACGTTGAAATGACATCATTGAGGTTATTAAGAAAAGAAGAATGAACTGCTTTGGCCATGTCGTCAGAAGAGTTCCTGAAAGCAATGTAAGGAAGAATTTCCCGGTAAAAGACCTTGTGGTACACTTCCAAAATGCTGGACCGATCAGATTCGCATCAATGTAGAGCTGTCTTTGCTAACGATGAAAAGATTGGCAAAACACTGAAGAATATGGAAAGACTGTATCCAGAACGTGTGCAAAGACCTTTTGAGGGATATACAATAAAGTAAATTCTTTATTTTTTTCTCAGTTACAATTAAAACATCAACTTGTGTTCGATTAATCATATACAATAAGTATTGTTTCGTCACGTTAAGACGATAAAACCGGT
Source organism: Sepiola atlantica (assembly GCA_963556195.1). Classification (NCBI taxonomy): domain Eukaryota; kingdom Metazoa; phylum Mollusca; class Cephalopoda; order Sepiida; family Sepiolidae; genus Sepiola; species Sepiola atlantica. The sequence goes on from OY744528.1 coordinate 29,109,176, forward strand.
ATAAGAATGAGTATTGATTTACTCCTCTCCAGGAGTTAGGCACAAGGCCAGTTTTTATCTTACTCCCACAAGTAAGATGTGACCCAAGGTCGGGTTGGGAAAGTGGGGTTTAAAAATTGCCTGGGCAGCCCCGTCAGCATTCCCCGGTAGGGGCGCCTCAGGCAGTAAGCAATAAACTTACTCCTCCTAGAACTGCACAGTACAGACCTATAGACCGGCGTAAATCAAGCCCCGAAGGCCAAGACAATACCAGTCTATGGGGTGCAGTATCCATCGGAACAGATACTACACTTTGATCTTAGCCAAAAGGCCAAGAATAACAACCGCCTGATATTGTTTTAAAGAAAAGTAATACCCAGGTGTATGATGTTAATAATTGCAAACAAAAAAAAAACACAAGTAGAAAAAAAAAGTAAGAATTAAAAACAAAATTAATCAATCGATTGCCTATGGCATAATTATTTTGACATATCGGTTTCCATTAGATCCCCAAAGGTAAGAAACGTAAAGTCTGGTCAGTACCAGATGAGTGATGAAAAGGCTCCACCAAGGTGTTACCCGTGAGTTCAGTCGCCTGAACTATCACCCAGGAAAGTGCAGACCAGAAAAGCACTAAAGTTAATAAACAGTATAATCACGTTGACACACCGGTTCACGTTTGATAATAAAAGGTAAAAGACGTTGAGCCTGGTCAATACCAGATGGGTAACTATTTGGGAATACCAGATGCTGTATGTGGGAGGACGGCAATACCTCCCTCCAAAATAATGCAAAAAACTAATGTCGTCATCTCCCCTGACTGGAACATACATGTCGACTAGGTACTGCTTGTGAATTTGATATTTTATATAAACTTCCTCTTTCGGAGGAAGTTGGCTCAACCTGCCCAGGGTGAATAGCGCACCAGGTACTACCATGCTATGGAAAGACGTAGCATAGCAAAAGTTGAGGAGTGATCAATAAAACTTTCTCTTTTTAATTACTTTTTATTCAATTGAAATGAATTGATTGTTGAAGGAAAGGAAATTTGCATGTCACGTTTGGTAGAGTGAACTTCTCCTGGACATGGCATCTCTTCAATTGTCGTCGAGTTAATTCAACTTCTCTACACTTAGTTCTTTTGTCCGAATTCGTTAGCGCTGTTTTGCGTTAGTTTTGTTTTTTTTCTCCTATAAAATTTCGTGAACACTGTCTTTGATTTACTGAACATGTCAGAGTGAGCGATTCTCTAAACAAGGAACCAATATATCTGCAATTCTTCTTAACATGAAGCTAATGCAAAATTAGACACCAGAGATTGAAAAGGGAGAGACAACTTCGAGCAAGACAAAAAACGAGGGCGAAAAAATATGTAGCTAATTTTAATAAGGTAACATCATAAATAAACTCTATTCAAGGGAGATAATCCTCTTTCAAGGGAGATAAATAATGACGTTACCTTATTTCACTAAGTTTATTTTGTCTAATTTCTCTACGTCATGGTTTTCCCGGGCTTTTGTTAATTATACAAATTAAAATTCCTTATTTAGAAATGTACATGAAGATTGTGTTGTAGCAATATTTTGTAGATTTTATTGATTTATAGATTTCATATAACAACTCCATTTATAATCACTTATCTTTATTATTACGAGCAAAAATATGCATATGGTGGCATATTTTTGCTAGGATAATAATCTAATGTTGAATTTGCTAATTATTACTATTTCTTTTTTATGCATGCTACTCTACCCACTCCCCCCCCCCGAAAAGGAGGTAATAGTTGGGAGGATGACATCATGATAACAGAACAGATACTACATTACCCCCCCCCAAAAAAAAAGAAGCAATAATTGGAAGGATGGTATCATGATGAACGAACATATACTACACTACCTCCCCCCAAAGGAGAAGGTAATGACTTGGAGACTGGCCTCATGACAACAGAACAAATGCTACCTCCCTCCAAAAAGTAGCAGGATTGTCTCATGACGACATAACAGATACTACACTACTCCCACATCCGGAATCAAACATTAAAGAAAGTGTAATAATATATTAATATAAGTAAATAGTATAGTTTCAGCTGCAGACAAATACCAAATTTTCATTATTAAAAGCTATCCTCAAATAAAAAATATATAATCTTCTAAACTATTTTCTCAATACCAAAAGGTTCAATTAATTAAAAAGGAAAATCGGGAAACGATACAAATGACCAATAACAATCCCATATTTTGTGAGAACAGAAGTTTATGTATTTACATACAAGTTTGAATGTTTCGATCATCTCATATCTTTTATGGATTAAATATAACAAAAAAGCACACAATTAAGATCATTTCTTGGAGGACAGGTTTGTGACAACAGAAATCCATATTACACCACCCACCCCCATTAAAAGATAATACAATAAATTTCCGATTTAATCAGAGTTTTTCTTTTATTCATTTAAGAATGCCTAGTCATAAATCATTACTTTTTATGGTTCCTTGACCCTTTTGCTAAGATTAAAGTGTCGTATTATCCTCTTTTTATTAAATTGTATTAATTATTATTATTAATTATAATAATATTACCATGGACAAAACTATTTCGAAAAATATAAGAAAATATGACAATACAAATAGCAAATGTATATTATAAAATATTAATTTATTAGGAACTGTTTATAAAATAAATTAAGACGTAACTGTGGATTTTAGCAGATTACTTTATATATGGCATTTCAGAATGTTATGCTACAAATCAGTCCTGGCTGGGATCACTGTGTAGTATCTGTTCCGATGGATACTGCACGCCTGTCCTGTGCAGTTCTAGGAGGTCCACCCTCCCAGGCTTTGCCTCCCCTCTTTGGGGAGGAGTAAGTTTATTTCTTACTGTCTGAGGCGCCTCTACCGGGGAATGCCGACGGGGCTGCCCAGGCAATTTTTAAATGGCCAGAGTGCTCACCTCTCGAGCGCTGGCTTTTTAAACCCCACTTTCTCGACCCGATCTTGGGTCACATCTTACTTGTGGGAGTAAGATAAAACTGGCCTTGTGCCTAACTCCTGGGGAGGAGTAAATAAAATCAGTCCTGGCTGGGATCACAGTGTAGTATCTGTTCCGATGGATACTACACCCTATAGACCGGTACCGTCTTGGTCCTCGATTCCGCTGGTCTGTGGATTTGTCCTGTGCAGTTCTAGGAGGTCCACCCTCCCAGGCTTTGCCTTCTCACCTTTTGAGAAGGGGTAAGTTTATTGCTAATCGCCTGAGGCGCCCCTACCAGGGAATGCCTACGGGACTACCCAGGCATTTTTTGAAGGTCAGAAATGCTCCTCCTCTAGCGTGCTGACTTATCAACTCCCACTTTCCGACCATGTGTCACATTTTACCTGTGGGAAATAGATAAATAAGATCGTTCCTACAGTGGGTCTGTTGCTGTTGGACTGCTATTCTGTTCAATCCTGGGAGGTCCACTCTTTGAGAAGCGGTTGGTTTATTTCCAATCGCTTGAGGCGCCCTTACCTGGGAATGCTGATGGCGTTGCTCAGGCATTTTTTGTAGACTAGAGGGCGCTGGCTTCTCAAAACCACACCTGACCTTGTATCTAACCCCCCCCTCATGACAAGGCGGTAAATGATATGCTGTATCATAGAATTAAATAAGTATAAGCTGTTTTTATGTTAATATAGTAGATTAGTTAAAAAAAACTTTTAAAACTTATTCATTTAGATATTTTATTGACCAATTATAATATTTTAAAGAAAAAGGAATAGAAGCAGTAAAAATAATTTAGAGGTGGCTCTAACATGTTTAATAGCGGTTTTGTTTTTTTAGGAATACTATCGACGAAGTAGCCACATTTCAAAATATAATTTTTATTTTTAAATCATACCTGTTTAATGTTTAGATACAGGGGGGTAGTACTTAGAAAAAATGAACCTTAAACCAGAATTACAATGTTCCATGGAAATACAGAAATTAAAGTGGTGAAATAAAAGTGTACAAATGCACAGAAATGCAATTTTATATACACAGTCTCAACTGTGGCCACTCTAATCCCTACAGCTACACATCTAGAAAACGGAGCTGTTAAACCTGACATCGTAATATGGGACAGAAGGGAGAAAGTAGCAACCCTAGTTGAAGTCACTGTCCCTAATGATGCAGGATTAAACAGAGCTGAAAGGGAAAATATTACGAAATACCAAGGTCTTCTGTACAACATGAAAAGAAACTGGAATCTTAGGAAAATCTCCATCATACCAGTAATGATAGGAGCAACAGGACTAATGAAAAAGAATTTCAAAAGCTATCTGGCGAGTATACCCGGTGAACCGAGTGCAAGAGGAATACAAACAATTGCACTTAAAGGGACGGTTAGAATCTTAAAAAGATCTCTAGGCTGGAGTGTCTGAAATAGCCGGTGAAATTCTGGCATCCGGTAAGATGCTCCATCTCCAGCAAAAACGGAAAGAAAAAAAAGAAGAAAGAAAATACGAAATAAAATGTGTTTAGTTCTCGGCCATGGCTACATATATTTATTTGAACTGATTGTGAATACAGTGGCTACTATTTCGACTATGACCAGACAATTTTATGTTGTGCAGACTCATATCGTCATGAACAGTTGGTATTCGAACTTTGATAGAAAATAAACAAGTAGTTTGTTGTTTTATTTGAGATTTTCCCACTTTTAAAACGTAAGGATGATATTTTGATGACCACTCGACAAGAGAAGATAACTTTGCATTTGACTATTCATTAATACAGAGTAGGATCCATGAGATGTGTTTGCTTGAAGTTAGCATAAAGAAATACCTGAAAAACTAAAAATTGTGGAAATAAAAAACTATTTCATACAGAATGTTATCTTTGTGTATTTAGTGAATGTGATGCACTTACGTATTTACCCACACCACGACGATTTAAATCATTCTTCAAATCATGTTCTTAATGGAGAGCATATTCAAAAGTATTATATTTGTTTACATCCGTTTCAAGACAGTGTTTATTTTAAGTAATACAATGAGGCATACATTCTTTTTTTTTAAACAACTGGATTATCTTCAGAATAAAATTTTCATAGGTGTTCAGCAAAAACGCAAATCAATGTTAAGTTGATCAATAAATCTTTATCTATGACTTTTACACAGACTGCTTAGTCATTTACCTGTCCGGTCTTAAAGCTAAGATCAAAGTGTAATATCTGTTCTGTCTGTGGTTCGAGGGTGTGAACTCTTTCTTGATGGAGACAATGTTTTTTTGTCTCAATTTCTCCCCACATTAAAAATAGACATTGCATCTAACTTTGAACCCGAGGGGTGCAAACTAAATAGGGACTACTACTAATCCCCCCCCCCACACACACACACAAACAAAATGGAGAATGCTAATCCGGATGGAAAATTGGAATCAAACGAAAGGTGTTTTTTTTTTATTATTTTACTTTGGAGCTGAGAATAAACAAATATGGTTAAGAAAAATGGTCAAATTTAGTCTCAAAGTGTCTTGGAGGTTGAAGTTATGCCAGGAATAGTTTCTAGAAGTAATATTGGCAATTGGGTGTAAAAAAAATAACTTGCTTTTGCCACGGAATATGCACAAAACGGAAGAAAAAATACGACCAGAAGCTTGATTTCAATGTATATTCAGAACATGTTCAAACTTATTTGCTATTTATGAAATACATATCGCAGCAAATCTATTTAAGTCATAAATAAACAATGTTAAATCAGTATTTCTATTTTTTTACATATAGACAAAAACTCCTATCAATGAACAGAAACTTAAATATATCTCTAGGAACAAAAGCATGCATTGGTTTAAACAAAGAAAAAGAAGTCAACAATTTATTCAATGTATCTAAACTTTAGAGATGGGGATTGATAATTATTTGGTTAATTCGGACTACTGTTCTCATATTGAATGTTATTCTCACGTTTCGGCTGATGTAAGGTGCGTCTTGTTGAACTTGCGAAATCAACAAGAACCCGTGGCACACAACAGATAAAAATGCAAAGTTATAATCAGTTCTAAGTGTCTTCTGGAAGTTGAAGGTTCAATCCTCAGTCCAGGCTAAGAATACCATTATAAATTACTTAAAACTACTGCATGGTCATAGCTGATACAAGAGCAATCGACCCCCGTGGACTAACAAAGGGTTCCGTTTTTTTTTTCGTTTTTTTTATGGAAATCGCTCCAGACAAGGCATGACGCCACTTGATGTAAGGAGCTAAAAATAAATACTACTTCAATGTCAAAACCTAGCCAAGTGTTAGATGGATAGATTCTGGTCCAGAAAACAGCAATTCCTCCACCTTTTGTCAGAAACATCACTCATGGAATGTGAGAACTAAAGGACAAAATCAGGGAAGCGAGAGTTACGAGGCTGCTGAAAGTGAACCCAAGGTCCACTTTCTACTCTCCTAAAATGCTATACAGACTATAGAGTTCAACAAAGACTCCCAAGTTCAACAAGATGCACCTGAAGAAGGTCAGAGGTTACATCGTCCGAAACATTGTTAGAATAACATCTAAGATGTGAACAGTAGTCTGAATAATCCAAATACAATTTATTCAATGTCATTTATATTTGAATAGTTGTAGTTTTGGTTTTTACAATCATACTTTTTGGTTTTGAGCTTCTTCATGGAGAATGTAATCTTAATTGCTAAGAGAGGGAAATTGTTAATATGACATATGACACATGAGTTACTTCCCTTGAATGAAAACAGGTAGTAAAGACAATTGAAAAGAGAGATGCTTACGGCTTAGGGTATGAAAGGTGTGGACTAATAAGATTTATTGTGAGCAGAGTACACAGTGGTTCGTATATGGCAACTATGCTCTGCTACCAAATCTTAATAAACCCTACTGCCTCCACAGATATTTACCGGTCCACATCTTACACTGTAAGCATCTCTACTTCCTGTCTCCATTCAAGGGAAGTAACAAGTGTCATATCAACACTTCAGTAGTTAACATTTTTTTTAGAACATTTTGTAAAAAAAAAACTGAAATACATCGGGGATGGATACTGTTCATTGAATTTTTAATTTTTTAAATTTAATTTTATAAAATAAACAAAAAAATATTCATGATCTAGGTTTCTGCCAGGGGATCACAGATCATGTTTTTTTTTTGTTGAGTAATTGTTCCAAAAAGCTTCTTCATCTCACTTTCTGTAGAAATTGTCTGATTGATATAAGAGTATATTAAAAATTTAGATTTTATCAATAAAAATATGAATTACTTAAGAAAATGTTCGATACTCAGGACTGACTCATTATGTTCTGAAATCCTCTGGATACCTATTCCTTGCAAGTACCAGTATTTGGAATAATAATACCAAGTAATTTACATGGGTTGAGCTAGAAAAAAGTATAATTTCATATTTGGAAGCTAACATTTTCAGTCTTCACTTATCTGTTCACAAAATTCTGAATGAATAATTATCATTATTTCATGCAGGAAAAGAATGATTTATTAGACTAAAGTCCTTAGAGATGTCCTGGTGACCTCCAAAAATCTGTAGAGGTCGTAACTGACATCTTATGCACATTCTGAAGTGAAGCTTAGCCTATGTGAAAATGTTTTAGTGAAAAAAATGTCAGACAATTCTTGCTCCCACGTCATCTAATATATAAAGTTATCTTTTGAGATTTTAAAAGTTGGACCTTAATAGCATTTAAGCTGACATATCAAGCATTAATTCTAACTACCAAATTTTCATTTTTTTGTTGTTGTACCACGTTATTGGAACTATAATAACATACTTTCTAAATTTTTTTTTTAAATACCTAATCCCGCCCGAACAACTGGTAATATGACAAACGTTTTTCAATTATGACAAGTTATTTTTATTGAAAAATATAAAAACAGTATTCTCCCTTACAACTCAATTCTTTTTAAAAAATTTATTCAAGTTTAAAAATGTTCAAACAAATCACTGCATTTTTTTATATGGAAATCGCTCCAGACAAGGCATGAAGCCACTTGACCTAAGGAGCTAAAAAAGAAAAATACTATTAACAGTAGATCTCCAGTCATTTTTGTTGGGACACCTAATTACGAGAATACTTATGCTTTTGTTGATGTTTTTAAAGGTGGAAGTCTGATAGTTATTCACAGCCTTTTGTCGCTTGGTCGAGTTATGTCGGCTTTGGTCATCATAAACTAAAATGAATTCACTGAATCTTAGGCAACGCCGGGTAGGAACAGCTGGTACGAAATAAAATGAATACAATATCTTCCTTACCTGTTCTGTAAACGAGACTGTTTCTTTTGTAACGATATAGTTACGAGTTAATTTTCATTTGTTATTGTTGTACCCTATCATTGGTACTGTAATAACATATTTCGCGACAGTTCACTTAAAAAATTATATAGTCTTACCCGGACAATTGGTAATATTTTTCAATTATAACTGACAAATCAACAACTAAAATTTTTATTCTTTTTCTGTATAAGTTTGAAAAATATGTAAACAAATAAAAATAAAAAATGAAATTACTTTACTGAGTCCCGGGTAATGCCGGGTAAGAACAGCTAGTACGAAATAAAATGAAGACAATATCTTCCTTACCTGCTGTGTAAAAGAGACCGTTTCTTCTGTAACCATATGAGCTACTTGATTGGTATTGCCCAGGGGTTGTGCATTCTCTGTAACAGTTTTATGTTTGTCCCCGTGATGCCGATCAAATCTGAAAAGCCAGTAAACCGAAAAACAAAAGACAAATAAGCTACAAATCTTAAATTCTATTTCATTGCAAATTTTTTTTTATACAAAGTTTATTGAAATACTTTAAATACTTAATTATTAAATAAAATGTTTTAATTAACAAATAAAATGTTTAAATGCTTTAGACAAAAATACAAAATGCAGATCTAAGAATAAGCAATTAAAAAAAATCATAAATAATTGTTAAACTGTTTGGAATATCTGAACGAATATCAAACTGAAAAATAATCCAATCAACGACCAAAGAGAATTATCAGGATTATAGAAGAGTGAGAAAGGGGAGATCAATCTTGCCCGACTTCGATATCGTAAACTTTCTACCCACTATGCGCAATCCTTCAAGTGAACTACAACATCTAAATAATTAATACTTACCTGGCACAGGCTGAGTAGGTGCGTTATTATCATTCGGAGATACGTCCTCAACATCAGTCTGACAGTAACTTTGTTGCTGTCAGGCGGAGGTATGGTTCTGTTCAGTCTCAGGAGGTCCACCCTCCCAGGTTTTACCTTCTCTTTGAGAAGGGGTCAGTTTATTGCTAATCGCCTGAGACGCTCCTACCGGGGAATGCCGACAGGGCTGCTCAAGCATTTTTTGTAGCCCACAGTGCGCTGGCTTTCCACACCTAATTTTCTGTCTAGTCTCCTGGAGAGGAGGTAAAAAAATATATATTTTGACCTTGTGTCTAACCTCCTGGAGAGGAAATAAATAAAATATATATTTTGACCTTGTGTCTAACCTCCTGGAGAAGAGGTAAATAAAATATATATTTTGACCTTGTGTCTAACCTCCCGGAGAGGAGGTAAATAAAATATATATTTTGACCTTGTGTCTAACCTCCCGGAGAGGAGGTAAATAAAATATATATTTTGACCTTGTGTCTAACCTCCTGGAGAGGAGGTAAATAAAATATATATTTTGACCTTGTGTCTAACCTCCTGGAGAGGAGGTAAATAAAATATATATTTTGACCTTGTGTCTAACCTCCTAGAGAGGAGGTAAATAAAATATATATTTTGACCTTGTGTCTAACCTCCTGGAGAGGAGGTAAATAAAATATATATTTTGACCTTGTGTCTAACCTCCTGGAGAGGAGGTAAAAAAAATATATATTTTGACCTTGTGTCTAACCTCCTGGAGAGGAGGTAAATAAAATATATATTTTGACCTTGTGTCTAACCTCCTGGAGAGGAGGTAAAAAAATATATATTTTGACCTTGTGTCTAACCTCCTGGAGAGGAGGTAAATAAAATATATATTTTGACCTTGTGTCTAACCTCCTGGAGAGGAGGTAAATAAAATATATATTTTGACCTTGTGTCTAACCTCCTGGAGAGGAGGTAAATAAAATATATATTTTGACCTTGTGTCTAACCTCCTGGAGAGGAGGTAAATAAAATATATATTTTGACCTTGTGTCTAACCCCCTGGAGAGGAGGTAAATAAAATATATATTTTGACCTTGTGTCTAACCTCCTGGAGAGGAGGTAAAAAAAATATATATTTTGACCTTGTGTCTAACCTCCTGGAGAGGAGGTAAATAAAATATATATTTTGACCTTGTGTCTAACCTCCTGGAGAGGAGGTAAATTAAATATATATTTTGACCTTGTGTCTAACCTCCTGGAGAGGAGGTAAAAAATATATATATTTTGACCTTGTGTCTAACCTCCTGGAGAGGAGGTAAATAAAATATATATTTTGACCTTGTGTCTAACCTCCTGGAGAGGAGGTAAAAAAAATATATATTTTGACCTTGTGTCTAACCTCCTGGAGAGGAGGTAAATAAAATATATATTTTGACCTTGTGTCTAACCTCCTGGAGAGGAGGTAAAAAAATATATATTTTGACCTTGTGTCTAACCTCCTGGAGAGGAGGTAAATAAAATATATATTTTGACCTTGTGTCTAACCTCCTGGAGAGGAGGTAAATAAAATATATATTTTGACCTTGTGTCTAACCTCCTGGAGAGGAGGTAAATAAAATATATATTTTGACCTTGTGTCTAACCTCCTGGAGAGGAGGTAAATAAAATATATATTTTGACCTTGTGTCTAACCTCCTGGAGAGGAGGTAAATAAAATATATATTTTGACCTTGTGTCTAACCTCCTGGAGAGGAGGTAAATAAAATATATATTTTGACCTTGTGTCTAACCTCCTGGAGAGGAGGTAAATAAAATATATATTTTGACCTTGTGTCTAACCTCCTGGAGAGGAGGTAAATAAAATATATATTTTGACCTTGTGTCTAACCTCCTGGAGAGGAGGTAAATAAAATATATATTTTGACCTTGTGTCTAACCTCCTGGAGAGGAGGTAAATAAAATATATATTTTGACCTTGTGTCTAACCTCCTGGAGAGGAGGTAAATAAAATATATATTTTGACCTTGTGTCTAACCTCCTGGAGAGGAGGTAAATAAAATACTCTTTATAATTAGCATTAATTGTTATGCTTCTCAGACAATCCCATATTTTACTATTTTTTTTTGTTTGTTTTACTTTTCGGTAACTTTAAGTAAAATCTGAATTAGATAAATTACTTTTCAAGCAGACAACTATTTTATCCTATCTTTCAAAAGAAAAAAACAAAAACTGAATTGTAGTATTTGGATTATTCAGACTACTGTTCTCACCTTAGATTTTATTCTCACAACTTTTTGGCTTATGTAATCCCTGACCTTCTTCAGGTGCATCTCGTCGAACGGGACCCTTTATTTAATCCACGGGGATAGGTTGCTCTCATTCCATCAGCGATGACCGGATTGAAGTCTAAAGTAATCTTTGTTTTCTTTAGTATCGCCTGTACTGAGGATTGAACCTTCAACCTCCAGAAGACTGTCACTTAGAACTGATTATTACTTAGCACTTATATCCGTTACGCCACATGTCCTTGCAAAATTCCGTACAGATTTAAGAGTTCGACATAAGTTTTCTGAATTCCACCAGATGCATCTTAAAATTTGAGGTTACATCGGCCAAAACGTTGTTAGAATAACATCCAAGATGAGAACAGTAGTCTGAATATTACAAATAATACAAATTATCAATCCTCATCTAAAAAATTCCGAAACAAAAACTGAATTTTAAACTAAAAAAGAATACAGAATTAAAAAAGAAAGTGTTTCTTTCCCCCACATCATAATGGAATTTTACTGTTTAAACAACAATATACAGTGTTTCTCTTTCTATTTCATATCGCGTAATGGAACACATTTTAATTTAAGATTGGAAGAAAATTTGATAAATTTGACTAATAGTGTTATCTTCTATTGGACATTAAATCTATTTTTGCCATCGAATGGCTGGGGAAAGACGTCTTGATTGGAAGTCGCTAAGATAAACTTTGTTTCATGAAGTTTAATTGGTTGCATAAACAAATAGAAAGATGAAATAAAAGTTTGCTAATATGAAGAAAATACGAAGAGAGGTTTTAAACAAGATTGAAAGAAAATTTGATAAATTTGATTACAATGTTATCTTCTATTCTAAGTAAAATAAAAAAATAAAAAAACATTAAAAACATTGTAAAGCAATGATTTTAAATCTAATCGAGTCATAGTTTTACTTTGTCCTTACATAGGAAGATGACAAAAATAGCATTTTCTTTCTCGGAGATTTTGAATTGGAAGAAGTCCATGAGAAGCAAAAGGGCCAAGACGTATGAAATGTAGATCCTAAAAATTGTCAGTCAGTCTCTCTCTCTCTATATATATAAGGCAAAATTGAGAACTATATATTTTGATTCGACATTTTTTACATCAGGATTGATAATTTATGTATGGATAATCTGGCCTACTAATCTTATCTCGGATGTTATTCTTACAATGTTTCAGCCGATGTAACCTTCAACCTTGTACAAGGGCACTTTTGAAACTGAAATCAATATAAAATATCGAACTGAACCCTCTATTTAATCCATGTTAGTAGATTGTTCTCGTTCAGTCACCCAGAACCGGATAGATTTTAGTAATTTTTATTTTATTCTAAGTATCGCCTGTAGTGAGGATTGAACAATCAACCTCCAGAAGACAGTCACTTAGATAAAGGCATTGAGTTACATCGGTTCTGTTGTGAAACGGGTCTAAACACTTGAAGGTCAGAGGTTACATCGGCCGAAACGTTGTAAGAATAGCACACAAGATGAAAATTGAAGTCCAGGAAAAATAAATAGTACATATTTTAATTTCCTTAAACCAGAAAACAAATCGAGAAATAACTTAAAAGCAATACCGGTAATAAGAAAATTTATCTCGAATATAAAATTACTTGTAACAAAAGATACAAAATAAAATGCGTTTTTATCAACCAACAATTATTTTAATAGATAGATTAATAGCAGGAACACCCGACGTTGCTCGGGAGTAAATGAGAATCACTATGTTCATAAAACCATCTTACTGACTTTGTTATACTACCCCCGTTTCGCCCCCTAATATAGTCGAAAGAAGCCTAAAATTTTTGAAAACTCTGGATTAATCTCATACATATGGTTGGAATTTAATTAAGATAGGATATAAATATTTGAAGTTTTAAGGGGGTTCTGTGCATATAGGTCATTTAGAGGTGGGAGTGCATCCACTTCTAAATGACACATAGGTGTAGACATTCGCACATAGAGGGTAACGTAGAAATTCGGGACCACTTCCATTGTCTTCCTCGCAGTATTCTATACATACGATATAAATTTTATAGCAGTAAGTTATATTTAAAGTTTTAAGGGACTATGCCCTCATAGCCCCTTAGGGCTGCACTTAGAGATTCAGAAATACATCTATAGTCTTCCCTGGTAAATTTTACACAAGAATACACTTCTAGATTTTATGTAGATTCTCTAACCTTTATTTATATAGTAAACACACAGACATTAAGTTTTATATATATATATATATATATATATATATATATATATATATATATATATATTTACATATATATATATATTTACATATATATATATTTACAAGGAGTAAGAGAGATAACAATATCCTGAAAATTGTAGCTTACTCTTCTCGAAGTTCGAAATCAACTCCAAAATTTAGTGGGGTGTGATCTCTACTGTTGCTTACCGAAAATGTCTCACAGAAGACACGTTACTAGTCTCTCTCTACTCTATCATTATTTCCATGGAAGATGTTCGACTAAGCTTCAATTTTTGGTTTCTCTTTGTAAGACATTCACAGCAAAGCAAAAACTAGTTTCTCGTTTTGGATGATCCCCCCCCCTCCCAATTTGAACGCTCGGGCCCATCGATCCTTCCCCCGTCTCTGGGCACCACTGGTGCAGATAAATTACTGGTCTTGTTCCAAGTTATTATGGAGCCGTTAGTCATAAAGATAAAGTTCTCGCTCGTCTACTCAATGCCTTTTGGATTAATAGTCAACAGAATATATAATTTTGTCTTCTTTTCTTTCTCCCCATTACCCTAATTTTCTACTGGTA
>OY744528.1:29123527-29168527 GCA_963556195.1 Sepiola atlantica
TACCCACTATGCGCAATCCTTCAAGTGAACTACAACATCTAAATAATTAATACCTTACCTGGCACAGGCTGAGTAGGTGCGTTATTATCATTCGGAGATACGTCCTCAACATCAGTCTGACAGTAACTTTGTTGCTGTCAGGCGGAGGTATGGTTCTGTTCAGTCTCAGGAGGTCCACCCTCCCAGGTTTTACCTTCTCTTTGAGAAGGGGTCAGTTTATTGCTAATCGCCTGAGACGCTCCTACCGGGGAATGCCGACAGGGCTGCTCAAGCATTTTTTGTAGCCCACAGTGCGCTGGCTTTCCACACCTAATTTTCTGTCTAGTCTCCTGGAGAGGAGGTAAAAAAATATATATTTTGACCTTGTGTCTAACCTCCTGGAGAGGAAATAAATAAAATATATATTTTGACCTTGTGTCTAACCTCCTGGAGAAGAGGTAAATAAAATATATATTTTGACCTTGTGTCTAACCTCCCGGAGAGGAGGTAAATAAAATATATATTTTGACCTTGTGTCTAACCTCCCGGAGAGGAGGTAAATAAAATATATATTTTGACCTTGTGTCTAACCTCCTGGAGAGGAGGTAAATAAAATATATATTTTGACCTTGTGTCTAACCTCCTGGAGAGGAGGTAAATAAAATATATATTTTGACCTTGTGTCTAACCTCCTAGAGAGGAGGTAAATAAAATATATATTTTGACCTTGTGTCTAACCTCCTGGAGAGGAGGTAAATAAAATATATATTTTGACCTTGTGTTCTAACCTCCTGGAGAGGAGGTAAATAAAATATATATTTTGACCTTGTGTCTAACCTCCTGGAGAGGAGGTAAATAAAATATATATTTTGACCTTGTGTCTAACCTCCTGGAGAGGGGTAAAAAAATATATATTTTGACCTTGTGTCTAACCTCCTGGAGAGGAGGTAAATAAAATATATATTTTGACCTTGTGTCTAACCTCCTGGAGAGGAGGTAAATAAAATATATATTTTGACCTTGTGTCTAACCTCCTGGAGAGGAGGTAAATAAAATATATATTTTGACCTTGTGTCTAACCTCCTGGAGAGGAGGTAAATAAAATATATATTTTGACCTTGTGTCTAACCTCCTGGAGAGGAGGTAAATAAAATATATATTTTGACCTTGTGTCTAACCTCCTGGAGAGGAGGTAAAAAAAATATATATTTTGACCTTGTGTCTAACCTCCTGGAGAGGAGGTAAATAAAATATATATTTTGACCTTGTGTCTAACCTCCTGGAGAGGAGGTAAATAAAATATATATTTTGACCTTGTGTCTAACCTCCTGGAGAGGAGGTAAAAAATATATATATTTTGACCTTGTGTCTAACCTCCTGGAGAGGAGGTAAATAAAATATATATTTTTGACCTTGTGTCTAACCTCCTGGAGAGGAGGTAAAAAAAATATATATTTTGACCTTGTGTCTAACCTCCTGGAGAGGAGGTAAATAAAATATATATTTTGACCTTGTGTCTAACCTCCTGGAGAGGAGGTAAAAAAATATATATTTTGACCTTGTGTCTAACCTCCTGGAGAGGAGGTAAATAAAATATATATTTTGACCTTGTGTCTAACCTCCTGGAGAGGAGGTAAATAAAATATATATTTTGACCTTGTGTCTAACCTCCTGGAGAGGAGGTAAATAAAATATATATTTTGACCTTGTGTCTAACCTCCTGGAGAGGAGGTAAATAAAATATATATTTTGACCTTGTGTCTAACCTCCTGGAGAGGAGGTAAATAAAATATATATTTTGACCTTGTGTCTAACCTCCTGGAGAGGAGGTAAATAAAATATATATTTTGACCTTGTGTCTAACCTCCTGGAGAGGAGGTAAATAAAATATATATTTTGACCTTGTGTCTAACCTCCTGGAGAGGAGGTAAATAAAATATATATTTTGACCTTGTGTCTAACCTCCTGGAGAGGAGGTAAATAAAATATATATTTTGACCTTGTGTCTAACCTCCTGGAGAGGAGGTAAATAAAATATATATTTTGACCTTGTGTCTAACCTCCTGGAGAGGAGGTAAATAAAATATATATTTTGACCTTGTGTCTAACCTCCTGGAGAGGAGGTAAATAAAATACTCTTTATAATTAGCATTAATTGTTATGCTTCTCAGACAATCCCATATTTTACTATTTTTTTTTGTTTGTTTTACTTTTCGGTAACTTTAAGTAAAATCTGAATTAGATAAATTACTTTTCAAGCAGACAACTATTTTATCCTATCTTTCAAAAGAAAAAAACAAAAACTGAATTGTAGTATTTGGATTATTCAGACTACTGTTCTCACCTTAGATTTTATTCTCACAACTTTTTGGCTTATGTAATCCCTGACCTTCTTCAGGTGCATCTCGTCGAACGGGACCCTTTATTTAATCCACGGGGATAGGTTGCTCTCATTCCATCAGCGATGACCGGATTGAAGTCTAAAGTAATCTTTGTTTTCTTTAGTATCGCCTGTACTGAGGATTGAACCTTCAACCTCCAGAAGACTGTCACTTAGAACTGATTATTACTTAGCACTTATATCCGTTACGCCACATGTCCTTGCAAAATTCCGTACAGATTTAAGAGTTCGACATAAGTTTTCTGAATTCCACCAGATGCATCTTAAAATTTGAGGTTACATCGGCCAAAACGTTGTTAGAATAACATCCAAGATGAGAACAGTAGTCTGAATATTACAAATAATACAAATTATCAATCCTCATCTAAAAAATTCCGAAACAAAAACTGAATTTTAAACTAAAAAAGAATACAGAATTAAAAAAGAAAGTGTTTCTTTCCCCCACATCATAATGGAATTTTACTGTTTAAACAACAATATACAGTGTTTCTCTTTCTATTTCATATCGCGTAATGGAACACATTTTAATTTAAGATTGGAAGAAAATTTGATAAATTTGACTAATAGTGTTATCTTCTATTGGACATTAAATCTATTTTTGCCATCGAATGGCTGGGGAAAGACGTCTTGATTGGAAGTCGCTAAGATAAACTTTGTTTCATGAAGTTTAATTGGTTGCATAAACAAATAGAAAGATGAAATAAAAGTTTGCTAATATGAAGAAAATACGAAGAGAGGTTTTAAACAAGATTGAAAGAAAATTTGATAAATTTGATTACAATGTTATCTTCTATTCTAAGTAAAATAAAAAAATAAAAAAACATTAAAAACATTGTAAAGCAATGATTTTAAATCTAATCGAGTCATAGTTTTACTTTGTCCTTACATAGGAAGATGACAAAAATAGCATTTTCTTTCTCGGAGATTTTGAATTGGAAGAAGTCCATGAGAAGCAAAAGGGCCAAGACGTATGAAATGTAGATCCTAAAAATTGTCAGTCAGTCTCTCTCTCTCTATATATATAAGGCAAAATTGAGAACTATATATTTTGATTCGACATTTTTTACATCAGGATTGATAATTTATGTATGGATAATCTGGCCTACTAATCTTATCTCGGATGTTATTCTTACAATGTTTCAGCCGATGTAACCTTCAACCTTGTACAAGGGCACTTTTGAAACTGAAATCAATATAAAATATCGAACTGAACCCTCTATTTAATCCATGTTAGTAGATTGTTCTCGTTCAGTCACCCAGAACCGGATAGATTTTAGTAATTTTTATTTTATTCTAAGTATCGCCTGTAGTGAGGATTGAACAATCAACCTCCAGAAGACAGTCACTTAGATAAAGGCATTGAGTTACATCGGTTCTGTTGTGAAACGGGTCTAAACACTTGAAGGTCAGAGGTTACATCGGCCGAAACGTTGTAAGAATAGCACACAAGATGAAAATTGAAGTCCAGGAAAAATAAATAGTACATATTTTAATTTCCTTAAACCAGAAAACAAATCGAGAAATAACTTAAAAGCAATACCGGTAATAAGAAAATTTATCTCGAATATAAAATTACTTGTAACAAAAGATACAAAATAAAATGCGTTTTTATCAACCAACAATTATTTTAATAGATAGATTAATAGCAGGAACACCCGACGTTGCTCGGGAGTAAATGAGAATCACTATGTTCATAAAACCATCTTACTGACTTTGTTATACTACCCCCGTTTCGCCCCCTAATATAGTCGAAAGAAGCCTAAAATTTTTGAAAACTCTGGATTAATCTCATACATATGGTTGGAATTTAATTAAGATAGGATATAAATATTTGAAGTTTTAAGGGGGTTCTGTGCATATAGGTCATTTAGAGGTGGGAGTGCATCCACTTCTAAATGACACATAGGTGTAGACATTCGCACATAGAGGGTAACGTAGAAATTCGGGACCACTTCCATTGTCTTCCTCGCAGTATTCTATACATACGATATAAATTTTATAGCAGTAAGTTATATTTAAAGTTTTAAGGGACTATGCCCTCATAGCCCCTTAGGGCTGCACTTAGAGATTCAGAAATACATCTATAGTCTTCCCTGGTAAATTTTACACAAGAATACACTTCTAGATTTTATGTAGATTCTCTAACCTTTATTTATATAGTAAACACACAGACATTAAGTTTTATATATATATATATATATATATATATATATATATATATATATATATATATTTACATATATATATATATTTACATATATATATATTTACAAGGAGTAAGAGAGATAACAATATCCTGAAAATTGTAGCTTACTCTTCTCGAAGTTCGAAATCAACTCCAAAATTTAGTGGGGTGTGATCTCTACTGTTGCTTACCGAAAATGTCTCACAGAAGACACGTTACTAGTCTCTCTCTACTCTATCATTATTTCCATGGAAGATGTTCGACTAAGCTTCAATTTTTGGTTTCTCTTTGTAAGACATTCACAGCAAAGCAAAAACTAGTTTCTCGTTTTGGATGATCCCCCCCCCTCCCAATTTGAACGCTCGGGCCCATCGATCCTTCCCCCGTCTCTGGGCACCACTGGTGCAGATAAATTACTGGTCTTGTTCCAAGTTATTATGGAGCCGTTAGTCATAAAGATAAAGTTCTCGCTCGTCTACTCAATGCCTTTTGGATTAATAGTCAACAGAATATATAATTTTGTCTTCTTTTCTTTCTCCCCATTACCCTAATTTTCTACTGGTACTTGGCTTGACGGGTTGTTTTTTTTTATCAATAATCCAGTACATATTGCATCCCTTTTATTTCTATTCAATCAACGCAATATTAGTACTGGAATAAAAGAGATCTGTATGTATATTTTATCAAAGACAATTTCATCGCACCTGCCAACTGAGAAATGGCCAAACCAATTTTTTTTTTTACTGATACATTTAGTAACAGTTGGCTATCATTTCATGTCCACTATAAAGAGGTTTATGGATGGCGATAAAGATTTATGCTAACAAAGTATGAGGTCGTTACAAAAATAATGGTCGCCTGAAGCGCTGTTTTTAAAAAAGTCATTTTACCACAGAATATGCAGTTTATTTCTGGTAAATTTAAACATATATAATAATTAATGTGTTCTTAATAATAATTTGTAACTTTTTTTCAGATAGTATTTTTGAAGCTTAGAAGATCCTCAATGATGAACATGCCAAAACATGACCTTCGCCTCTTATGGTTTGAGGTTTTATATTTACAAAAAGTATATGTACAAATTCATCGGTGGAGGTGGGGGTTGAAGGCAGTCTAAAAAACAACAGAGATTGCTGAAAAATAAAATGCTAAGTGTAATTGTTAGTCGAACCCTCCCAAATCTATCTAGGTATAAGCTGCTCACTATTTTCCGGTTTGTTTAAAGAGTCGAAAACAAGTAAGACAGTTTCTAAGTAGTGGGGGGGGGGGAGAAGAAGGCCAGGACTCATTTGTACAACTTGCTAAGAGACTTTTCTAACTGGGATGAGGTCTGATATGACCTCAGGTCAAGGTGCACCATAGCAAAATATGTGACTGACATGTTAAGCCACTGCCTTTCCTTTTTCATTTTCTTTTCTTTCTTTTTTCCCTTCTTTATGCTATGCTAAAATCAAAGTGGAAAGAGGAATTACATAGAATCATTGTTTACAAAACCAGGTCACGTGACTAATTCATGATTAAAAAGTAATCCGGTATTCATTGACCAATCAGAACAGCTTCCTGCACGATTTATCAAAACAGGTCTAGGAGCCTTTTTTTTTTTTTTTTTTTTAGATAAGAACAGCTCACTAAGCAAAAGTTCAGTCCCTGGGAGTTGCAAGGAAATCCAGGTCATATGACCGATTCAAAATTAAAGAGTAATTCGATGTTCATTAAACAATCAAACCGCTCCCTGCATTATTTATTAAAATAAGCCAATGAAAAAGAACAGCTTGCTAAGCAAAAGTTTTATTTCCTGGCAGATGCAAGCAAACGACACGAAGGACAATATATGTGAGATAATTAACGTCATCTCAGACCGATATGGTCCCATTGCAATGGTTACATACACACAAGCTGCAACATTACAGCTTCAAAATAATGCTAACCCACATACATAGGAACTCACACAACAATGAACATTAAAAATATTTTAAAAAATAGATAAATCTTTGCAGCTACAAATAAAATAAATATAAATCTCAATTATGTTGTTTCATCTCTCTTTCACTTGTACTCGGTTCTTCCTACTTAAAAAAAATCCTATAATTGGTGACCCCGATGTGATCCGCACAACACTTTCTTATAGACTAATTGAAATTATCAATTTTTAAAATCGGATCTAAAATCCGATAATAGCACAAAGTTTTATTATATGATCCTTTCATTCCAACAAAAAAAGAACAGTGCAGAAAAAAAAAAGATTATTCTGTGCTTATTTCTTTTAGAATGCTTGATCTTCAGCAGTATTTTAGACAAATAAAGACAGTCGCTTACAGTTATTTATCGATGTAGATTAAAAAGAATAAGGCTCTCATAATGCCTTTAAGTCTAAGTCGGAACGATTCTCTTGGCAACAATATACCGAATGAGACATTTCGGCGTCACAGAAAAGGATTAACAAAGAACAAAATTCAAAGCGATAGAGAATACAATCTTAATAGCAAACTATGGACTCTTAGGCAATCATCAATGATTACTAAAAATAAACAGATTCCACGAATACACTTACATCTTCTCTATATATAAAACTCAATTTCTGTTTGTGTGTGATATTTGCGTTCCCTATGAAAAAGTCGGTTAGAGAATCTACATAAAATCTAAAAGTGTATTCTTATGTAAAATTTACAATGTAAGCGTTTCCGAATCTCTAAGTGAAAACCCTAATGGCATAACCTCCTTTAAAATTTCAAATGCATCCTATTTTTAGGAAATTTATATCATATGTATAAAATTCTCTGGAGAAGACAATGGAAGTAATCCCAGCAGCTCATTTGAGAAACGCTGAGCTGCAGTTATTTATAATTGTTATGCGCATTTGATTTAGCTATAACTTCTTGTAAGAACATATGAGAAAATACTTGTAAACCCACTAGAACAAAAATATACAAAAAAGTTTACTTATGACAAGAGATTCAATATAAAGTATAACATATATATATATATATGTAAATATAAAAGTATACAATTATTTAGTATAAAAATAAATATAAAATATATATAAAAATACATAAAAGTTTCGGAATTTTTTAGATGAGTGTTGATAATTTGTAGAATTTGGTATATTCGGACAACTGTTCTCATCTTGGGTGTTTTTATCACAACGTTTCAGTTGTACCTTGTCGAACTCGGGAATCTGGACCGAATTTCGAACGGAACCCTTTATTAAATCCACAGGGATAGCATGCCTTAGTTCCATCTGCAATGACTGGGAAGAAGTCTTCAGTAATTCGCAATTCTTTGTATCGCCCGCACTGAGGATTGAACCTTCAACCTTCAGATGACTCACTTAAAACTGAATTTTACTTAGTACTATATCCTTGCGGACATATATAAAAGTATACAATTATTTAGTATAAAAATAAATATAAAATAAATATACATAAAAAAATATAAAAATTTACAATTATTTAGTATAAAAATATAAAAATAAATAAAATATATATAAAAAATATAAAAAAGGATATAAAAGTATACAATTTTAAAATAAAATCTAAATATAAAAAATAGGTTAGTTATGACAGTTTTATGACAAGATATTAAGCATAAAGTATACAATTCTGACAATGAAGAAATATTCCCTGGACCCAATGATTTGAGCTGGTCATGTACAAATCTGCAGCGGATTGACTCAAAGAATAAATGGTTCTAAGCATAGATTCCGAAACCGAATTGGGGCTCAATATCTTTTCAAACCTTTTGCTGCATTTACCTCCGAAGTTGTTTTGATATTCTTGTTATTTCCTGAAAACGATGCGACAAATCATTCAAATGTATAACATCGATTAAGAGAAATAGCAAAAACATTTCTAATGAATGTATGACGATGAAACCGCAATAAAATATTGAGATATTCAAATTAATTATTTATTACTGCTTCAAATATTTATACAATTTATTACTAATTTATATATTATTAGCAACTAGATGCTCCGGCAGGTCGCATATTTTTGCTAGCCTGGAAGGATGATACCATCGTTAACGAACATATACTACACTGACCCCCAAAGAACGAGATGATGACTAAGAGAATGGTATCATGACAGACGTCCGCCTCACCTCCCCCAAAAAGGTGGCGTTGAGGCCAGGCAGGATCATATCATGAACAGGTAGTACACTACCCCCTACAAAAAAAGCAGAAGATAATCCATGGAAGGATGATATCATTAGTAACGAACATATACTATACTGCTCCTCCCAATATATATATATATATATATATATATACATAAAGGGACTATTGAAAAGCCTGGCTTAAGGAAAATTTAACTTGAATAAATTGCCTTTTTGCGGAATATACCTTGCTTTGAACTTTTGAATTGAATTTTGATTTGGCTTTTGCTTTCTCTAATTCCTTTCCATTCTTCTTCATATATATATATATACATATATATAAAGTAAAGATATTATTTTAGTTATGCAAGTTCTTAACAGATATATCATAGTGTATGCATTTTTGAATGAAATTAAAG
This sequence comes from Sepiola atlantica, assembly GCA_963556195.1. NCBI lineage: Eukaryota > Metazoa > Mollusca > Cephalopoda > Sepiida > Sepiolidae > Sepiola > Sepiola atlantica. The sequence continues at coordinate 29,132,604 of OY744528.1, forward strand.
TAGAATAAAAAGTCGTAGTGGTTGTGACCCAACGGGTTATGGGTACGTCTAGTATTATTCTAAATCTTTGATAATGTGAAATAAATATATATATATATATATATATATATATATTAAAATGAAGTCGTTTTCCCCCTGCACCTTAAGATATTATAGGAAAATAATCGACCACTTCATATGATAATTTGTTCCGCACTCCAATTACCTTAAGCATTCATGAGTGTTTCCAGAAATTCTACATTCAATTCATCCTCTTTGTATATTTATTATATTTAACCCGTCCTCCCGGACTCTCCCAAATAAACCTTTTAAAGAGAAGGTAGCATGGACTTTCACTCACTACTATTTTTCTACTACCACCGCCACCAGAATCACAGTTTATGAACTTTTGAATGAAATTAAAGTAGAATAAATGGTGGTAGTGTTTGTGACCCAACGGGTCCCGGGTACACATATGTGTGTATGTGTCTCTCATCAAACAATATGTGAACTTTGACACATAACTTGACTACTTCTGAAAGCTGAGTCTGAGAACTTTCTTATCTCAACTTACCCATGTTTGAACCCCTGTCTACACACGTCTTTGCACCGATTTGTAAATAAATCTTTAATACCGATCGTAACCATTTTAATGAAATGTCACCAACAATAAACGTCACATAAGATGCGTCATTATAAACACAAGACAAAAAGAAAAGCTGATGGAGACCCAGTGTCAAGCAAAAGCAAATAAACATTGAAAAATCAGGTTAATTTGCTGTTTAAATCATCAACTGCTTCAGTTTTGTTTTTTTTGAGCGATTATGTGTTTTGACATTTCATTTTTTATTTAAGAATTTAATAAAGAAATTAGAAACTTGACACTGGATAAAATTCCACTTCCAGAAAAATATTTGTTTGAATATTTGTGTATGCATATATATATATATATATATATATACTTTTTTGCCAATGTATGCAATTTTTACCCTTTTTTCTTTCTCTCTCTACTCTTTTCATTCGTTCTGTAATTTTTACAGATTGTTTTGAAATAAAAATATTTCACTCGTTTCTGATGAAGTCTTTTGATAATAACTATGTAATCTAAAACCGCACTATGTAAGTTAGGTTTTTAGTCTTTTTCCAAATTATTTCTACATCTTCTCTCTATATAGGGTGGGCAAAAATAAGGATCCTATTTTTAAAAATTCATAACTTTTTTATTTATTGATTTTTTTTTTTTTTTTTTTTTTTTTAGAATAAGTAAAGGACCCCTTCCGAAGCAAGCATGAGCCGTATTAGCCCTAAGGAACGTACCCTCATTTAGAAAACATTATTTTTGCTTAAAAAACTCAAAACAGTGTAAAAAACAATACTTTAGTTTTTGTAAGTTTTAAGAAGTGTTTTTCGGCTAAAATTTGTTTTGTTTATTTCAAAAAATCTCGGAAGGGTCAGTCTACACACACATAAAGTTTGGTGAGTTTAACTTTTATTTTGTGGAAGTTATTCAAATTCAAGTTATTCAAATTTAAAGATAGGACCCTTATTTTGGCCCACCCTGTATAAAACTCAATGTTCGTGTGCATGTGTGTGATGTTAGTGCGTTGCTTATAGAATGAAAGGTTAAAGAAGCTACATAAAATCTAAAAAGTGTATTCTCATGTAAAATTTGCCGGGGAAGACAATAGAAGAGTTTCCAAATCTCTAAGTTCACTCCTAAGGGAGGCTATAAAGGTATAACCCCCTTAAAACTTTAAATAATACCTTTTTTTATTAAACTTATATCATATGTATAACATTTTCCGAGAAAGAAAATGAAATATTTACGTGCCCCACCACAAAGTGACCCATGGGGACAGAATCCCCTTTCAAAACTTCAAATAGGTATATTTTAATGAAATGTAAACCATATGTATAAGACATTAATTCAGAGTTTTCCAACATTTCAGCTTTATTCGACTATATTAGGCGGCAAAACAGGAAGAGGGGTCAGTAAAAACAAAGAAAGTAATATGGTATTATGAACATAGTGAAAAAGTACATAGTGGTCCTCATTCAATCCCGAGCAACGTCGGGTCTTCCTGTCAGTCTATTATAAGTAAAGGTAAGTATATTTCTTATCCTTTTATTTTCTTTTTCTTTTATATATTCTATTATTTTTTATATTATATTTTATCTTTATTTTTACTCTTTATTTTTGTTCTTATTTTATTTTCATCTTAATAATCTTTATAATGTTTATAAGGTTTTATTATTATTATTATCAGTTTTATCTTTATATTTTTTATGTTATATCTGTAACTTATTCTTTTTCCAATATTGGTCTCTGTGCGCCCTTCTGTCAATAGATGTTTCTCTTAGACGAGCTTGCTATTTTTTTCCTTGAATTTCTTTAAAAATTAAAAGATAAAATAAAGTATTTCCAGAATGTTTTGGAAACGACTGTACGCCATAATAGACTTGTTGTTCTAATTCTTTGAACAATTGGAATCTTATAATTCATTAAATCTTCTTACATATATATATATATATATATATATATATATATATATATATATATATATACATGGGGGAGTTTAAAACACGAGATTAAATTTCAGACAAGATGTTATGTTTAGTATATGGAATAGTCGTGGATCCTCATACAACAAATATTGACTAAATTCGACACAGGATGAATTTACTCGTTTGCGCATGTGCTTTTATACTCTCCAAGTGCTTTTATCCTGCTCAGCTGTCTGGCCAGTTGAGTTTCACTAGAACACTGATATAGAAGCCTAGAAATTTTGTTTATAAGCAAGCTGAGACGTCCCATTACTCTTAGATGGGCAAGTATTTTCTGGATTTTGATTGGTTGCTAGTCTATGAGTGGATAATCTAATATATAAATATTGGTTCATTCAAACACGAATTTTCTTAACTATTTGAAGTCCTTTTTGATGATAAATGTTAATTTGATTCTTCAGGAACCACATTTATTACTAGTTTCCTGCCCATTTTTACCACTGTCAAGAAGGTTATGTTTTCGGTTGAGTTTGGTGTCGAGATTTTCACCATGTTTGTTTGTTTACATAGCTTGACCAATCGTCATTAAACTTTGTCAAAATAACTTAGCACTGATTTAATTTTGGGATGTCTCTGTAACGGAAAATATGAAAGTCACTCTTTTGGCGATAACTTCGGTTCTATTCATCATAAAGACTCTCTACCTGGTCCATATTGTAGCCAATGAAGTCCTGCATCATATCTGATGTGGATATTTGACTTTTAAAAGTTTCTTCTTGTTTCATGTGCATTTTGAACAGATGTTAGAAGTTTTTTTTTTAGCTACACAAAACTATAGAGATGATAGAATTTTTTTTTTAACTACGCAAAACTATGGAATTAGAAATTCAAAAGCTTTATAAATATCCTCGTTTTCTTTTTTCCTTAATTCGTAAACATCAGATTCAAGGCCATCTTATTCATTTACGTACACTAATTGTCTGAGATAAACTTGTATTTAAGAACGGATTTAATTCTTTGTATTTTGGGGTTGCCAATAATCCACCTGCGGTTCTATTATCTAATGAGCAACCTAAAATACGAACAAGTAATTACGACTAGCCACACAGGAAAATCGCGAATGTCTTCTGGAGAAGGCATTTCCTCTTGCACGCGATGAACCTATCTTTATGAAAGCATATATCAATAATTAAACGTATCTTCAAAAGAATGTGTTTAGTTGGAATGCGAAATGGTAAGAAAGCAATGCCTGAAAGGGGCTCTTTTAAAAACCCGAAAAATTGATCCATCAACATAAAAATGAGTTAAAAATGGAATTTACAAAACCTTGATTGCACTATTTAAAAAAAAAAATCTTTATTTTACTTCTTTATCTAAAATAGCAGAAATATTTGTGTCGAAATAAAAAGGAATATGGAATGACGAAGCCCATAATTCTATTACAAGGAAAATATTTGTGAACTATCGGCATGGTGGCAAGCAGTAAAGAATGAAGCAATTGCTACATAAAATCTACAGAAAATAAAGAAAACATTCTGAAAATATATAAGAAATCAGTCTGAAAGGTAACACGACTGGGTGTGTTGTGTGTGCTATGGGCAGAAGAGGGATAGTTGATTGTGTCAATGACATTTACTTTCAAAGACTTAGATCAAACAGTAAAGAATGAAGCAATTGCTACATAAAATCTACAGAAAATAAAGAAAACATTATGAAAATATATAAGAAATCAGTCTGAAAGGTAACACGACTGGGTGTGTTGTGTGTGCTATGGGCAGAAGAGGGATAGTTGATTGTGTCAATGACATTTACTTTCGAAGACTTAGATCAAATGTATCTAAGGTTGCTAGAAAAATGGTTGGATCATTCTACTGCTCCAGCAAGTACCTCACTCCTGACAAAATTTATCTTTATAAAAGCAGGATCGATCCTAAGATGAAGGACTGTTGTCATATCTGGGGAGGTGCTGCTCGTAGCACTCTTTCTTGCATAGATAATCCCCCACTAGATGGCCAAGTCGTTTTTGTACTCTGTAAGTACAAAAACGACTTTGCAATCTAGTAGGGGATTATCTATTCTTTTCCCTACAGAAACGATGTTGTTAGCTTTTCTATACTATATCATAGTATTCATGGTAGGTGCTCGACTGAGCTCCAATCTCTGCCCCCATCTCCTGTAAAACATTCACAGCAAGAACTCGCTTAGCTACAACCACAGCAAAGAAATTTCTTTTCCCTCTCTTTGTACCAAAAAATAAACGAAACTTCCACGAACAAAGTTACTTTTCTTAGAACATCCCATTTGTGGAACAAAATACCACGAGGCTGCTTCCCCACTAACTACAATCTGATCTTCAAGTCTAATATAAACAAATACTTGTTGAGTCATCCTTTTGTATAATCAATTCTTCCTAAGTAATCTTCTGCTCATGTCAAGATTGTTTTCAATTCTCTCGTTATGGCGATCATCGCCCAACAGATTGTCGTTGGCATCCGTCTTTCTTAAGAGACAATAAAGGTCTGCACCTCAAATTAGTTCGTTGCTGAATTATAGTATCTGCTGTGCCTGTGCAAGCCTATCCTGAACCGGCAGACTGTTGCAGTTGGCACAGATGCAGGTAGTGTCTGATTCTGAGATCTCTTTTGAAGCCCTCTGCCGTCTGTGCTCTCTCCTCTCCCTCCACCGTTGGTCACTCCTCTCCCCACTCTTCTTGGAGAATGCCTTCACAGCATTTCTCCAGTGGCTGCAGTCTATAGTAACAAACTCCCACTCTACTGGCGGATGCCACCAGCCTTAATATTTCACATGCAGACATCTTTGTAGAATATGACAGGTCATCTTGCCGAATAGAATATCGTTTGGGATCCTCCCATTGTACATTCGCCTGATATGGCCAAGCCACTGGTGTCATAGTTGAGTGAGCAGAGCGAACATGCTTTGGAATGTCCGCCTGATCAAGGACACTCCAGTTTGAGACATGGCCCTGCCAGGTGCTTCCCAGGATTCCTCTGAGCACATGACAGGTCATCTTCTTGGTCTGGAACCAGTTGCTAGATTGTCGAATAGAATATCATTTGGGATCCTCCCATTGTACATTCGCCTGATATGGTCAAGCCACTGGTGTCATAGTTGAGTGAGCAGAGCGAACATGCTTTGGGATGTCCACCTGATCAAGGACACTCTGGTCTGAGACATGGCCCTGCCAGGTGCTTCCCAGAATTCCCCTGAGGTTGAGCAGGTGGAGGGTGTTGAGCCTGTTCTCCTTGCAAGAGTAAAGGGCCCATGATTCACTGCCATTAAACAGTGTGTGGAGCATGCAGGCCTGGTACGCGTTTATCTTGGTACTGGTGGTAAGCATCTTGTTACAGACTCTTCGCCAAGCAAGTTATAGCTATTGTGACTTTGCCAATATGTTTTCTTGAGTTCAGCATCCCGGGAAAGGTTGCTCAAGATGGTAAAGTTGGGGTATGTAAAGTCCTTAACAACCTGAGGGTGTAGTCGCCAATGGTGATGTTTGGGATAATTCTTGCATCTTGGCCGAGGATGTTTGTCTTTTTCAGTAGCCCCTTACGTCTACAGTGACGGCCTGCCTTGTTTGGGGTGAACTACGTTAAAAAAATAAAATAAAATAAAAGGTAGACCGTCTGCTAAAAGGTAGAGGGGCGCGCAGGTAGACTGCCTGCTAAAAAGTAGTAGGATGCGCAGGTAGACCGCCTACTAAAGTAACACCAAAAATTCCCGAATTTACCTGTTGTGAAACTGCTATGTAAAATGTATTGCTCATTATATCTGGCGATGACGGCCATCCTTATCAGTCAAAGCATAGTCACCTTGTGTGCTATGTCTCCGATGGAAGTGGGGAAGGCATGAACCTGGGTATGCTTGGTTGTAAAATGATTGATACAGTCAACTAATCCTGGTCAAAGGTTATACAGATGAGTTATTTCATCAACCAATCACTGAGATCACTTGTGTAATTAAGAGTAACTAAGATATTTTTGCTAGTATATATAACGAGCGAAAATATACTACACTGCCCCCTCAAAGGAGGAGGTAATGTCTGGGAGCATGGTATCATGACGACAGAATAGATGCTACACTACCCCCCCCCCCCAAAAAAAAGTAATCTTTGTGAGAATGGTTTCATGACCACAGAACCGATGCATTACCCCTCTCCTCATAAAAGAGGTAATTCCTGGGAGGATTGTATCATGACCACAGAACAGATACTAAATTATAACTCTCGCCTAGATTGAGCATTGAAAGATCGTACATTCTGAAATAGTATAGTAAACTGAACTGAGCATTAAAAAATAGTAATCGTATTGACAGACAGATACTAAATCTCCATATGTAATAGAAATATGGTCGAATTTTGCTTGTTCACTAGTGGTCTTAGTATATTGTGTTGACGTACAGGCGATTCTCGAATCGACTCCTGTTATTTTTGTCTCTCGCATTTGTTGTTCCTGTCTGTTTTTAGAGATCAAACAGTCCCCGATATTGTGTAACCCAATCTCTGAAATGAATTGATCGGAAGGCCATGATTCATTCCCCTTGTAGGGAGGCACTTTGTATATTTATCCACATTAGATAATCTTTGAAATTATACCAAATATACTTTATCAGGCTTAGTTGCAGGTCAAAAGCTATTTCACTCAGAATATCAGATCAGTCTATAAAGAAAGGTCATTTCTGTATTATTTAGATTACTGTTCTCATCTCACATGTCATTCTTACCACGTTTTGGCCGATGTAACCTTCGACCTCTTTCAGGTGTGTCTTGTCAAAATCGGAAATCTGTACGGAATTTCAAACTGAACCCTTTATTTAATCCACAAAGGTAGATTGTTCTCGTTCTATCAGCCATGATCGAGTAGAAGTCTTAATTCTTAATTATATTCTTAGTATCCACATGGACCCATAATACAACGGATAAAGTGCTAAGTTATAATCAGTTCTAAGTGATAGTTGTCTGGAGGTTGAAGGTTCTATCCTCAGTATACTAGGATACTAAGAATATAATTAAGAATTACTTAAGACTTCTACCCGGTCATGGCTGATGGAACGAGAACAATCTACCCCCATGGATCAAATAAAGGGTTTAGTTCGAAATTCCATACAGATTTCCTAGTTTAACAAAGATACCCTGCATAAGGTCGAAGGTTACATCGGCCAAAACGTTGTGAGAATAACATCCAAGATGAGAACAGTAGTCCGAAAAACACAAATGATCAATCCTCAACTAAAAAAATTCCAAAACGAAGGTATTTTCATTCAAAATAACAGTGTGTTTGCCTTGCTTCATTAATTACGTATGCAAATTTATTTTTATCAACAAAGAAAGTTAGGCTTAATCTTAATAATAACTGATAATAATAAAGAAAGGAAGGAAGGAATAATCACTTACACAAATTTAATTTTCATGAGCAAAGAAGAGGAGGCTTAATCTTAATCACTGATAATAAAAAATTAAGGGAAAAATTTATTTCACTTTTAATAGACACAAAAATATTACATTATTCTTAATATTAATTAATCTACTAGCACACAGATGCTTTATTTACAGATTCAAATGGAAGGAAGAGGGAGAGAGAACGTATTAGTTTAATTTTTTAAGTAAAACTTATCTCATATTTTTTTTTATTTATTTTATTGTAAATTTTGACTCTCATATTTGTTCTATAATTACGATTTAACTCGCATATTTTTTTTACGGCGGGGGGGGGGGTAGTTTTACCTCGATTAGTTGTTTCGTTTTTTTCCAGTGATATTTATCTTGCATGTGACAATAGTAAGAAATCAATGGTTATTGAAAAAAAATAAATTACTAATCCCGGGCAATGCCGGATAGCCCTGCTAGTCTATCATATCAAAGGCAGTTGTCAGTGTGCGTGTCCAGCTAAAAATGTAAAAAATATCAAACAAACAGCCACGAAGTTGGTATATTCTTGATCAGCGTTGCCCTAGTTGAATAATATCTAAAATTAAGAAATAATTATTTATTTTTTGGAGGTCAACTGTGTCAGATTTCGGCGGCGGTGTCAGTTTTTCAACCATTTTATGTACGAATTGGAAAAGAAAATATCAACTCATTCTTCGAGGATTTTATTACATAAAGGAGAGTTGTCTGTGCATGTATGTCCAGAGATAAATGAGCTGGGCGAAGGAAAAAAGAGGGAGTTGGGGAGAGGGAAGGAAAACCAGGGGAGGGGGAAATAGAAAAAAAGATAGAGAGACGGACAGAGAGGGGTAGAGAGATAGAAGTTTTTTGTCGTCGGGCAATGCCGGGTAGCCCTGCTGGTTAAAAAATAAAGTAATATTTAAAGAATTTGTTTCAGGTTGAAATAATGATATTTTTTATAGTTGCTTGATTCACATTAGAAATACAAATTTAATAGTTATGTTAGTTGAGTCACAAATGCTTGTTTGGACGAAATTCATAATTTTATTTAATGTTTATGCGAAGAAAGATGACAATTCAAGATGAGACAAAGACATTGAACATTAAATCTATTTTTGCCATCGAATGGCTGAGGAAAGATGTCTTGATTGGAAATCGCGCAGATAAACTTCGTTTCACGGAGTTTAATTGGTTACATACACAAATAGAAAAAATGAAATAAAACTTTGCTAAACTGAAGAAAATACAAAGAGAGGTTTTCAACAAGATCGGAAGAAAATTTGATAAATTTGGCTAATATTGGTATCTTCTATTCTCAGAAGAATAAAATTATTTAAAAATTATGCTTGAATCAGATTGAAAAGCAATGACTTTAGATCTGATCAAATTATAGTTTTACTTTGTCCTTACATAGAAAGCATTTGTCTTTACATAAAAACAGCATTTTTTTTCTCAGAGGTTTTGAATTAGGAGAATTCCATGACAAGCAAAAGGGACAAGACGTACGAAATGTAGTGTCTAAGTCTAAGTGTGTGTGTGTGTCTCTCTCTCTCTCTCTCTCTAAGTCTCTCTCTCTCTAAGTCTCTCTCTCTAAGTCTCTCTCTCTAAGTCTCTCTCTCTCTCTCTCTCTCTAAGTCTCTCTCCCTCTCTAAGTCTCTCTCCCTCTCTAAGTCTCTCTCCCTCTCTAAGTCTCTCTCTCTCTAAGTCTCTCTCTCTAAGTCTCTCTTAAGGTAAAATTAAGAACTATATATATTTTTTTTTATTCAGAATTCTTTACATGAGAAATGATAATTTGGATTATTCAGACTACTATTCTTATCTTGATTTTATTATTCTCTTTCTTTATTATTATCAGTACTATGGTTAAAGGTGTTTAGTAACAATTCTAAGTGACAGTCTTTTAGAGGTTGAAGGTTCAAACTTTACTCAAAGTGATAATAAGAATGATATAAAAAGTAACATTTCTACCCAATCATGGCCGATGGAACAAGAACAGCCTACCCTGTGGATTAAATAAAAGGTTCAGTTCGAAATATATTATTAGTTAACGAACTCGACATAAAGATTACCCTCGGCCGAAACGTTCTAATATAGCTAAAAATATTATCCCTATTATATAGAAGTATTATTATTATACTTTATTATTTTTATGTAAAAGTAAAGAGGCTTATTATTTTGCCATTGAATTTACATGTGTAACACTATAAGTGTGTTTAGGAGATTAGACAAGGTCAGATGTTAAGTTGAAAAGCCAGTGCACTAGGATTAGCACACCCTGGCCCTCAAAAAATGCCTGAGCCGCCCTTTCGGCATTCCCCGGTAAAGGCGCCTTAGGCGAATAACGATAAACTAACCCATTCTCAAAAAGAAGGTACAGCCTGGGAGCGGTGACCCTCTAAGACTGAACAGGACCACACCTCAGCCCAACAGCATCAGAGCCACTAACGGACTGATTGTCGAGAACGTATCTCTGACGCGCCTGAAATAAGTAGGTAATGGTTTCTTATGATTCTTACTATTTCTCAAGGATTTCTCCACTTTTTTCGTTAATTTGTTGTGATTATATTGACCAATGAGATCGGTTAAAAAGATGCCAGCAACATGGCACAATGACAGCAAACAGTCTTAATTTCGTAAATCCAAAAAGTAAAATTATATTCAACAAATCAGGATCGCAAATCCAACTTTCCATGAACGGACACTCATCTGCAACAACAAAAATCGCACTGATACCGTAATATCCTTGAAAAACAACTTCGAATTCCGATATCAACTGAACAGCAAATTGATGATTAAAATTCTAACATTTTTTAAAATTCTTTAAAATTCTTCAAAATTTTTTTTTACCTGAAATGAGGTGGGATTTTGTGATGTGGGTCTGACAGTTTTCGTCACAGATAGGCATAACATCCATTATAATAATTATATATATTTATATATAACTCTTGGAAAGATGCTATTCTCTAGAATTCTTTTTACATAGCTACATCTAGGTCAATTAGGTGTGCATGCCAAATTTGTTTTGGCTGTGCCAATGTTTAAGACAGGCAGAATATACAATCTACAGATAAGAATCGTTCTAAATACAGGCACGCATATCGAAGAAAGAAATCCATTCTGTAAGCCATTAAGTCCACTAAATGAGCATCCTGAATTCGTTAAACTCCTGTGGAGAAGAGTGGCTATACAAAATGATAAACATGAATTCTTTTGTTTTATATGTATTTACAGCCTGAGATGGAAAGCTGCAAGGGTGCGAGTGTCAGGTGGGTGGTGATGTTGAAATCATGGCAGTTTCTTTGTTAGAATACAGCACTATATAAATTTGTCTCTTGATGATTTTATATCTAGAATACGTTTATCGTGTTCAAATAAACAGTGCAATTGGATTTTTCTGTTCAAATAGACAGTGCGATTGAATTTTCATGTTCAAATAGACAGTGCGATTGGATTTTCGTGTTCAAAATAACAGTGCGATTGGAGTATAGTGTTCAAAATAACAGTGCGATTGGAGTTTAGTGTTCAAATAGACAGTGCGATTGGAGTTTAGTGTTCAAATAGACAGTGCGATTGGAGTTTAGTGTTCAAATAGACAGTGCGATTGGAGTTTAGTGTTCAATTAGACAGTGCGATTGGAGTTTCGTGTTCAAATAGACAGTGCGATTGGAGTTTCGTGTTCAAATAGACAGTGCGATTGGATTTCCGTGTTCAAATAGACAGTGCGATTGGATTTTCGTGTTAAAATAGACAGTGCGATTGGATTTTCGTGTTCAAATAGACAGTGCGATTGGATTTTAGTGTTCAAATAGACAGTGCGATTGGATTTTAGTGTTCAAATAGACTATGCGATTGGATTTTAGTGTTCGAATAGACAGTGCGATTGGATTTTAGTGTTTGAATAGACAGTGCGATTGGAGTATAGTGTTCAAAAAGACAGTGCGATTGGAGTATAGTGTTCAAAAAGACAGTGCGATTGGATTTTCGTGTTCAAATAGACAGTGCGATTGGATTTCCGTGTTCAAATAGACAGTGCTATTGGATTTCCGTGTTCAAATAGACAGTGCTATTGGATTTCCGTGTTAAAATAGACAGTGCGATTGGATTTTCGTGTTCAAATAGACAGTGCGATTGGATTTTCGTGTTCAAATAGACAGTGCGATTGGATTTTCGTGTTCAAATAGACAGTGCGATTGGATTTTCGTGTTCAAATAGACAGTGCGATTGGATTTTCGTGTTCAAATAGACAGTGCTATTGGATTTCCGTGTTCAAATAGACAGTGCTATTGGATTTTCGTGTTCAAATAGACAGTGCTATTGGATTTTCGTGTTCAAATAGACAGTGCTATTGGATTTTCGTGTTCAAATAGACAGTCTTATTGGATTTTCGTGTTCAAATAGACAGTGCTATTGGATTTCCGTGTTCAAATAGACAGTGCTATTGAATTTCCGTGTTCAAATAGACAGTGCTATTGGATTTTTGTGTTCAAATAGACAGTGCTATTGGATTTCCGTGTTCAAATAGATAGTGCTATTGGATTTCCGTGTTCAAATAGACAGTGCTATTGGATTTCCGTGTTCAAATAGACAGTGTTACTGGATTTTTCTAGAAACTGCTACTTGATTCATTCTTTGTGAATCCAGGTTCTTTCTGTTTGCTGACAAACTCACTCCGACACTGGTTGTTTATACAAAACATTGATTTAAAACAGGAGAACAGTCACAGAGACAGATTATTTTCGTATATGTGTGAGAGAGATAGAGAGCTGGTTAGTTTGTCTCGCTACATCACATCAGCCAGATCGCATGCGCTAATCCTCTCCTATTAGGAAGAGCCACTAGACACATCTTCTCTGCTTGAAATCTTGCCAGCTAGGAGAGAAAGAGCTTTGCCCCAAAATCATGTGGTTTTCTAATTTCTGCATGGTGTCACTCTTCAAACTTTTCAACTCAAACACGGCCCTCATTATGTAACAACTGTAGGGATAATAGTAATTTTAGTAGTTCATGTAGGTTCCGTATTATCAACAGCATCACACTGAGATGAACGGATACGTAATGATCTTTTTTTCGGGTTAATTTTATTAGAAAAAAAATAATTACGTAAAATGTCATAATAATGCTCACAGAGTAATATGTTCTTGGAATAAGTTGCCAGATCGGATTAAGAACAGCAATAGCGTGGATCAGTTTAAGATGAGGTTGGATGAATTCAGAGAAAGTGGTAGGAGGGAGAAATTGAGGGAGCACTTTTGGAAGTTGTCAAATGAAATATTTGATAGAATTTGATCTTGATATCGATACTGTACTAAGTGTTTGATTTTTTAAAAATTTTTAACAGTTGAATTGAGAAGATAGTTAAAGGGGAGATGCCCAAGAAGGCATAACAAACAAACACAACCACACCACCCAACAACAACACACACACACACCACCATCACAACAACAACACACACCACCATCACAACAACACCACCACAACAACACCACCAATAATAATAATAATGCCCGAGATAGATACTTATATTTATTTCCTATTACTTTTATTATCTCTTAAAGTAGATTCTACTTAATGGCCATGGCCTGTCCCAACTCCCATTTCCAACATTATTTTTGATAATCTCTTCATTTAATGTCAGTTTATTTAAATTTTGTGGCCAAATTAATTATTTTCTCTGTTCTCTTCCCTAAAAAAATGTGATTTATAGCCAACAAATGTATATCAAAGTATCTTAGCTTTTTTTACTTATTGTATTGATTTCCCGTTTTTTTTTTTTTGTGGTGAGGGGTGTTATTTATGTTTTACGTCCTAGGTATACTTTTTATTGTTTTTGTTCCACCAAACCAGAAATTTACTGTGCACCATGGGGGGGAAAAATATAAATTCGCCGATTAATGCAAAACGAATAAAGCAACATAAAAAAACTAGGCCGATATGAATTTATCAGTTACATTGACAATCTAAATATAGTGTTTTATCTGTACACACAGTATGCCATAGTTATTATCTCCCTTGAATACATAGCTCCCACGGAACATACACTGTAGTAGTAGTAGTAACAACAGATGCAGTTTCCATAGTAACAGCAACTTCACAAGATGAGCCTATGCGTAATAAATTTTTTTTCTTAACTGTTATCTAGTAAAATTTAAAAAACGAAAAACCATTTAGATAAAATAAAAAGACATAAGGCCCGAAATAGAAATCTATGTACTATTTAAAAGTCATGGTGTTTAATAAGTTTATCTGTTCGTGCTTGAAATAAAGACGAAACGTTCATGAAGACATAAATAATATTTTTGGTTTTCCTTTTTTCATTACGTTGTAATATTAGTTCCATTTTTTTTAATCATATATATATATATATATATATATATATATATACTTTTTCGGTTTAATTTCTTTCATGATTTTACTTTTTTAAAAGCTTTTCCTAAAATTAGGAATTTAAGATTGTTTGCTTTTAATTGGTGGGATATATCACTCCGGCCCTTATCGTAGGGAAAGCCGGGTCGTGAAAACTAATATGTATAAACAATAAAATGCGGTTAGTTTAAGATAAACAGCTGGCTTCCAGCGACTAAAACCCTGATGGACGTTAATGGCATGATACAAATCAACACATAAATGATCCGATTGGAATATTGCCGCTTATACTAACGCCTTTATTGTATATAGATATCACTTTTATTACTTACATACTGGCGTAATGTAAATAGTCTTTGACATCATCAGCATAGTCAGTTTAACGTCCGTTTTACATGCTGGCATGTGTTGGATGGCTTTTAGAAATTGACTTTCAAACTAAAAAGTAAACACAAAATTACTGTAATATGTGAATACTAGCAGGCTCCATGGAAATTCTCCCGTGATATCCTTGTAGACATTTGTGACATATTTCCATTCTACAGTGCCTATATATATATATATATATATATATATATATATTAGAAGAATACCCGCCCCAGGACTGGTAAAATTATTATGAATACCCTGAACAGAACATGTTTTGCACCATTTGATGCCACTTTAAAAATATTAAAATAAAAGTATAATGATACTAAACCATGTGTCTAGAATCCTTGTTTTAAGGTTGATCAAAATTTATTACATGGTATTGATTTTCGAAGATATCTCCGATTTAAGGCTTAAGCTTAAAATGTCTTAAGAAGAAATTGGAATTCTGGGAATCTTGATTAATTGATGTCTAATGACTATGGATCAAATTCAATGCAAATCTGATATATTTTAATTTTTACATGAGAGGTTGTGTCCATATTATAATCGCTGGAAACTTTTTAAAATACGTAAAAGAAACTTGGATTTTGTGGAATATTATAAATTCAATTAATTGACCTATTGTTAAAATTTCACAAAAATCGGAGCTATCGTAATTTTCACAAACAGCTTCAAACACCTTTTTACCTCCTTTGCATCACCTATGTTCAAGCTGAAACATACGTATCTAATAAACCTGGTTTATATAGTTCAGAATATATCCGGTTATAGGGGTCTATCTCCAAAACCCTTGTAGGATTTTGTCACATCTTTATATTCTATTAACGTCCAGTGCGATCGCAGACCCCACAATATTATTGTATCATCTTTAAACAGATCAGATAATACACTTTGATCTTAGCCTGAAGATCAAGAAAGTGTATTCTAGTTCATGTTTCACGTTCGATAACTGACATCAGATAAAATTGAAAAAAAAAAGACATTGTTTGCATTGTATATTCAGCTGTCGGGCGATCCTATATTTAAAAAACGGGGTGGAAGATGATAACGTACGTATTAACATAAAATTTCCTTAGCATATTATTATATAGAGCATACGAGTTAAAGATTTTTATTACAAAATTTATTGTTTAATTAAAAATTTTAAAATAATTCTTCCTTTTCAAAAAACAAACTAACACACAATGTCATAATGTCAAGTACTATCAAAATGTTCTGCTAGAAAATATGCCAGCACATTAGTCGAACAACTTTAACATAACAACTCCCTTTTGTTTATACAAGACCGGCTTCAGTTTTGTTATGTAGATGAAATTGGAGGATTATAAATACCACCATTCGTGAAGAAACTGGAGCTAATTCAGTAACATACTTTTGTAGCATAACCGGTATTAATTCATATTTCAAGCTTTTAGATTGGCAAATCGACATAGATTTTACCAATTGCTGCGTTTGTTTCAAATTACAGAATTGGTAGTGACAGAAAAGAAACGGTACTTACGGTGAATAATCGACCCTTATATTATTTAAATTGGAATAGCTTAAAAAGTCTGGGGTGAGATGAAGATCGAGCACACAAAGATTTAGCAAGGGCTCATACTTTCCCCAAATGTATCATTGTATAAGTGGGGTAAGCAGAAGTTAAGGTTTCCAATATGGAAATTTTAATTGAAACAAAAATATTTTTCTTTTAATATCTAACTGTATTGTTCAACTCTTATGTATTTTATTTCATATGTTTATACAGAAAATGACGTCATCAATTAAAACATAAACGACCTGTGACCCGAAGTGTCACATGTCGTCTATGTTGAAAGTAACTGCATATATATATATATATATATATATATATTATATATATATATATATATATATATGGAAATTGAAAAAAGCAGACCCAAAAATATTATTTATGTATTCATCAACGTTTCGTCTTTATTTCAAGACTTCCTTGGGATGATTGTTTGAAGAAAAACAACACACAAATAAATGTTTGAACTGGGTAGGTGGCGGCGGCTGCCGGCTCAAACCTGAGAGGTTTTTCTTCTGTTGTTTATTTTTTAAACAATCATCCTTAGTAAGTCTTGAAATAAAGACGAAACGTTGATGAATACATAAATAATATTTTTTGGTTTTTCTTTTTCGATTTCCATTACGTCGGAGCACTTTTTCCTTTCTTTATCATATATATATATATATATCACATTAGACGAATCGTCTAGATCTGAAGGTTCTAGTATACTACTAACATTCTGGATTTTGATTGCTTGTTATATTGTATGTTTGTCCCCGTGCACACTAGATGACGTCACAAAGGGATGACGTCATCCACTAAAACAGGTGAACGACATTGAGAAGCTCATTTATAACGTTATAAATAATGACCTTACAAAAGAATCATGTCATCCATTAAAGCAGACAATATAGACGCCACGTAACTCTTCAGGTCTATGTGGACAGTGACTATATACATTATATATATATATATATATTAAAAATAGACTGTCAAAAAGCTATAATGCAATGTTCCAGATACATTCGTCGAACACTCTCTCGACTAGTCTTCTATCTGTGCCCGCTTCTAGCTATATATAGATCTTAATTTCTCTTAATCACGTGACAGTTTCCGGTGGCCGAGTGGATATGGAGCCTGCTTGCAGATTCTAGACTGACTCTGAACCGGGTTCGCGCCACCCGACCGCCTGAAATTGTTACTTTCTTACGCTGATGAGAGCAATAAGCTTGAAACGCTAGTGTCTGTAAGTATAAATAATTTTATATTTATTTATAAATATTATATATATATATATATATATACACTAGACGAAGCGTCTAGACCTGGAGAGTCTAATACATGGTATACATATATGTTGGCATTCTTTGATATTTTATGTCCTATAAACACATTAACAAAGGTAAAGTCCATATTTTAATGATCTATTTTGCATAGCAAATACTTATGCACTTTTAGAATGGGACGAGTTGTGTGATTGATATTGATAAAGACTATAAAAATCAGCTAAGGAGAGTTCAAATCAAGTGGCATTTATTTGCAGTGAAATACCAAATGGGAGAGGTATGAACACCTTCTCCCCATAAGTGGGTAAAATAGCAGCTTATGTTTAATAAATTGTTTAAAAAATCTTGAGATAGAGCGAGAGAGAGATAGGTGGTTAGATGGAGATAGGTGGTTAGATGGAGATAGGTGGTTAGATGGAGATAGGTGGTTAGATGGAGATAGGTGGTTAGATGGAGATAGGTGGTTAGATGGAGATAGGTGGTTAGATGGAGATAGGTGGTTAGATGGAGATAGGTGGTTAGATGGAGATAGGTGGTTAGATGGAGATAGGTGGTTAGATGGAGATAGGTGGTTAGATGGAGATAGGTGGTTAGATGGAGATAGGTGGTTAGATGGAGATAGGTGGTTAGATGGAGATAGGTGGTTAGATGGAGATAGGTGGTTAGATGGAGATAGGTGGTTAGATGGAGATAGGTGGTTAGATGGAGATAGGTGGTTAGATGGAGATAGGTGGTTAGATGGAGATAGGTGGTTAGATGGAGATAGGTGGTTAGATGGAGATAGGTGGTTAGATGGAGATAGGTGGTTAGATGGAGATAGGTGGTTAGATGGAGATAGGTGGTTAGATGGAGATAGGTGGTTAGATGGAGATAGGTGGTTAGATGGAGATAGGTGGTTAGATGGAGATAGGTGGTTAGATGGAGATAGGTGGTTAGATGGAGATAGGTGGTTAGATGGAGATAGGTGGTTAGATGGAGATAGGTGGTTAGATGGAGATAGGTGGTTAGATGGAGATAGGTGGTTAGATGGAGATAGGTGGTTAGATGGAGATAGGTGGTTAGATGGAGATAGGTGGTTAGATGGAGATAGGTGGTTAGATGGAGATAGGTGGTTAGATGGAGATAGGTGGTTAGATGGAGATAGGTGGTTAGATGGAGATAGGTGGTTAGATGGAGATAGGTGGTTAGATGGAGATAGGTGGTTAGATGGAGATAGATGGTTAGATGGAGATAGATGGTTATTGGAGATAGATGGTTAGAGAGAGAAAGATAACGAGAGAGAAAGATAACGAGAGAGAAAGATAACGAGAGAGAAAGATAACGATGGAGAAAGATAACGAGAGAGAGAGAAAGATAAAAAGAAAGAGAGGGATAAAAAGAAAGAGGGATAAAAAGAAAGAGAGGGGGGATAAAGAGACGGAGAAAGAGAAAAAGATAGAATGAATGATAAAGAAAGAAAGAGGGGAGAGGGGGAGAAGAGAGAAATTAAAACAGTTTCTGTTGTAAAACTTTTCCAAAAATAAATGCAGTTTATTCGCATCTTCTCAGGAGAATGAAAATAGATATTAAAATCCTTTATAACATTTCTTTGTTTTTTTTAAACCAAAGATGGGATATTTTTATCTGAATTTTGATGGATGAGGCGTTATCATTATTCACATTGTTTTTATTCAGACTATTATCCTCATCAACCTTGATAATTATATTACTACTACCTTTCAGCCTATGGGCCCTCCAGCCTTCTCTGGGTGTATTGTTCATTTATGGTGGTGCTTTTTTTCCTATTTAGATATGTTTGTTGATCGTTTGTCTACTTTATGCACTTGAAGAAAGTTGGCTAGTCAGAATCAAATATCGATTTATCAGATGCATTGCTACATGAGTCTAACAAAGCATCCGACTGACTTAATTTTATATATCCTAGAAGAATACACGTCCCAAAACGGAAAAAATTAATTCTCTGAACAGAACAGTTTTGCACCACTTTTATGTCTCCTTACAAATATTAAAATGTTGACATAATGATACTAAACCTGATGAAAAAGATCCTTATTCCAATTTTTATTCTAGAAAATGTCTAAGATGTCTAAATAGCTTAAGCTTAAGGATTCTTTAAAAAAATGAAATTCAGGGAATCTTGCTTAATTGTTGTCTTATTACTATGGATCAAATTCAACACAAATCTGAAATATTTGAATTTTCAAATGGAAGGTTGTTTCCATATCCTCTAAAATCCGTTAAAATATCCCAAAGAAACTGAAATTTGGGAAATATTTATTGATGTCTAATACCTATTGTTAAAATTTCACAAACATTGAGGTATCTGAATTTTCATGAAGGGCCCGGGCCCCTCTTTGCATAAAACTAAATATAGCCGACCCTTTCCAAAATTCATAATGACCGGCTAATTAGTTTAGGAGTGAATCCTATACATAGAAATATATAAACATATACACATGTAGAGTTTCAATCCTTCGCAAAAACAATAATGTAGCCCTCACGTTCGGTCGCTTTCACTCATGTCTCAGGTTAATGCCTCCTGTGTGGGTTGATGTGGTGTCACCGACTTTGGTCATATTCTCAGGATACCAGCGTTGATGAAGTTTCCACTCCCCTGAAGAAGGTGGTTGGTGTCGTATCGTCTTTCTTTAGCCAAACCTCCCCTATGTTGTATTAATTGATCAGAAGTCCAGACCGGGGGTTCTCAGAGAACTAGACGTACACTGAGAGATAAGAAATACATTAAAAGAAAAACAAACGAGTCTGATATCGATAACTCGAAGAAATATTCTTAATATAAAATATAATATATATTTTCGTGAAATTTGTAGTTACAATAATAAAAAGGCTTTCGTTGATTGGGAGGAGTTAATATCTCTGTTCTCCGAGACTAAGTTTAGATTCCAACTTTGATTTGCAAAATTTAACAAACAGCTGGTGGAAAAAGTTTTTTGTATGGACGGGCTAAAAGAGTTTCTTCTCCAGGTGGAGTACGCAATTCTCTCGGGCTGGCAAAAACGGCAGTTTTCTCTCTCACTTGAGAAACTGAACTCCCAACTGCACACCTTATACTAAGTGGCAAGGTTACTTGGAATTGTCCGGTAAAGTTCTACCTACCTTACGCAGGAAGCAATTTCATTGGTTACTTTAGGCATTAGAATCCACCTCCAGGCAGGTTTCTCTTGTTAATCTATCTCTCTTGTTAATCTATCTCTCTATCTATCTCTCTTGTTAATCTATCTCTCTATCTATCTCTCTTGTTAATCTATCTCTCTATCTATCTCTCTTGTTAATCTATCTCTATCTATCTCTCTTGTTAATCTATCTCTCTATCTATCTCTCTTGTTAATCTATCTCTATCTATCTCTATCTATCTCTCTTGTTAATCTATCTCTCTATCTATCTCTCTTGTTAATCTATTTATCTATCTCGCTTGTTAATCTATTTATCTCTTGTTAATCTCTATCTATCTTGTTAATCTCTCTCTCTCTCTCTCTCTTACTCACTGCCAGGCCGCAACATATGTAATGTTCAGTTCTGGACGCATCTCTACGAGTTCCCATCGTTTCTTGTGGCCTATTTTATTTTTGCACAAAACTTACCTCGGCTATCTGACTCGACACTTTTTAAAACAATGAGAGCTGTGAGAGGAGTTAACTTTTGATTTTTTTTTTCATCGCTCGCTGTTGTTGAAATGGAAACACTATTTTTTCAGTACATGTCAACTATTTTAGACTGATTCTTTGTGTCGTCGTACCCTGTGTGGGTCCCTAAACATATACTAGTGTACCAATCTTATGCAATTCTCCACTGGGCCCTGCCACTTTGTCACACACATAGCTAACCTTATATATATATATATATTAATTTGTGGAAGAAGGCGTTATAGAAATCGATATGTTAAGTTTTGATTTGAGTGTTCATTTTTTTCAGAATGAATGTAACATGAATTGCAATATATTGTAAAACAAATATTCATTTTTTAAAGAATGAACGTAACATGAATTGCAATATATTGTAAAACAAATATTCATTTTTTTCAGAATGAATGTAACATGAATTGCAATATATTGTAAAACAAATATTCATTTATTAAAGAATGAATGTAACATGAATTACAATATATTGTAAAACAAATATTCATTTTTTAAAGAATGAACGTAACATGAATTACAATATATTGTAAAACAAATATTCATTTTTTAAAGAATGAACGTAACATGAATTGCAATATATTGTAAAACAAATATTCATTTTTTAAAGAATGAACGTAACAAATTGCAATATATTGTAAAACAAATATTCATTTTTTAAAGAATGAACGTAACATGAATTGCAATATATTGTAAAACAAATATTCATTTTTTAAAGAATGAACGTAACATGAATTGCAATATATTGTAAAACAAATATTCATTTTTTAAAGAATGAATGTAACAAATTGCAATATATTGTAAAACAAATATTCATTTTTTAAAGAATGAACGTAACATGAATTGCAATATATTGTAAAACAAATATTCATTTTTTTATAGAGAAAAAAACTCAACTGGAACAAGATTAGCCTTTTTAGGCTGTCCACCAAGACAAATATCAATTTCGTCTGGTCAGTAATCAAGCCAAAAGAATTTCTGAACATTTATTTTGCGTTTTATCAAAAAAGTGATTTCATAACATTTTATTCATCGCCATTGCCTGTGGTGGGAACAATAAAGATACCGATGAACATTTTATGACTTCAAATTATTTGAACTAGATCTCATCTTTTTGCTAGTATAAATAATGTAAGTGTTGAGTTTGCTAATGAACAGCCAATTGTGACAATTTCACGTTGGCGTGCGCTATCCCAACCTCCCAAAAAGAGATAATGCCTGGGAGGATGGTCTCATGACCACAGAACATATACTACTCCTCAAAAAGATTGGAGAATGCCTAGAAGAATGGTTTCTCATGATAAAAGAACAGATACTATACTACTCTCCTGAATCGAGCAGCATTGAAAAATGGTACAATAATAGAAGCATTAGTATAGTTTTTGTTTCATACTAATACCAAATCTGAAAGACTGTGTGACCCGCTAAGTAATGAGAATCTTTTGTATTATACTCAATTTTCATCTTATTTTTGTAATTTTTTTAAATAAATGGAGACATGTTCTTAGCTGTTTATGCAGCCTTCATACTATTGTAAAGATAGTCAAACCTTCCCTTTGTAAACAAAAGGAGTGGCTTCTAGGACTCAACGTGATCAACTTGTGACCCTCCCTCCATTTTTCTCCTAAACTTGTCACTGGTCTTCATTCTACTTTTTTATGAAAAAGTTTTGAGTCGTAATTGCTTGAATTATTTCCACGTAGATACTCTGATGAGTGTGAACGAAAGCCGGCTCAGTATATTCATGAATTTAAAAAAAATTATTTCCTCTCGTTTTTATACTTTTTCAATTTCATTCCACCCCCAAAAATGTCACAAACGTCTGTATTCCTTGCTTTAATAAATTTGTGTACCACCTAAAATTTATTTCAAGATAAAACCTTAATACAAAATTAATACCACTACTATTGGATTCCTTGTAAAATTTTACTCAGGAAAAAATTGTTTAATCTTTGCCTAGGGCTTTCTTTTCAATTGCATCTCCGGTAAGAGATAATTGCAATCAATAACTGGACCCAGATTGACTCAGAGGAAGATTTTAATGGGGTTTATAAAATTCCTTGAAAAATCTAATCCTTATTGATCTTATTTGGATTTTGTAATCGATTTCCATAGCAACCACTACAATTATATTGACAGTGGACCCTCACTATTCGCGTTTTCACAAATTCGCGAATTTTCAACATAAACATTTTCTTCATAAATTCGGTAGATCTCACTAATATGATAATCATTTAAGTCAAACTAAGGCCAATATGACAAAAAAAAAAAAGAACGCAATTAAAAACGCTAGTTATTCCGTAGGATTCATATTAAATACGGCTCATACAAAATAATTGGTATTCCAAATTTTTGCAAAATTTATACGAAACTGAAATGTCAAAAAAAAATTAACTAACTTGCAAACAGAAAGGGCTAATCTATACTAATTTGGTGGCTTTCATGCAAAAAAACACATGCTAATGTAAGAAAACTTTATTTTTGGTGAACTTTGAATCTATTCACGAATTTTCACTATTCGCGGGTTTGCCTAGAACGTGACCCCCGTAAATAGTATATATATATATATATATGGGAAATGAAAAAGGAAAAAGCAACCCATCATGTAAACCCAATATTTTTACGTACTTGCATGACATTTTTCTTAATATTATCATCCTGAAGAAGTCTTAAAAATAAAGACGAAACATTGATGAATATATAAAAAAAAACATCCTTTTTGGTTTTCTCCTTTTTCATTTCCCATCACGTCGGATTACCTTCATCCTTCCTTTCTCATATATACATATATATATAAAAACATTACAATTCAAAATTTATGTCATATTTATTGATTAGATCCGTCCTGGGACGGGTATTATCCTAGTATGTGTGTATATATATATATACACACATACTAGAATAATACCCGTCCCAGGACGGATCTAATGAATAAATATGACATAAATTTTAAATTCTAATGTTTTTTTTTTCTTTCTTTGAGGAGTATGGTACTGTTTCGGTGGGCCAAAGTCTTGTCTAGGATTTACAGTTTCAAATTGTATTAAGTAATCCCAAAGTTATTCTATAGAAACATTGATAACTCAAACTATTTTTCTGATCAGGTTGAAATTTTGCATGTTATCAAAGAGCATCAGATCTATACATCAAATTTGGAAAAAGCAGGAGTTGAAATTCCGTCAAAATCTCGACCATGACCGAACTTCTTAAGATCAAAATCAATAGTAAATGTCAAAGGTCACAATCATATAAGATGCGGAACTTCATTGGCTACAATGTGAGCCAAGTAGCGAGTCTCTACGATGAACAGGACAGAGTTCATCACCAAGAAAGTTATTAGTTAGACCGTGACTGATATTTTGACCAAGTTTGGTGACGATTGGTCAAGCGATGTGGACGCTAGGCTGTACAAAAACAAAAAAAATAGTGACAAACATACTCTACCAAAAACATAACCTCCTACGGCATAATCACGTTGACACAGCAGTTCTTTTTAGATCACCAAAGTTAAGCAACGTTGAGCCTGGTCAGTACCAGATGGGTGACCATTTGGGAATACAAGGCGCTGTATGTAGGAGGACCTCGACACCTCCCTGCAAAAACCTAACGTCGTCATTTCGCCTAACCCAGATATACATGCGACTGAGGACTGCTTGTGAATTTGATATTCCCTAGAAACTTCCTCATTTGGAGGAAGCCGGTTCAACCTGCCCAGGGTGAATGCTCTACCAGGTACATGTATAACCTCCTTGACAGAGCTAAAAATAAAACCAATCTCTATAAATCTCACTACTATGTTTAAAAGAACTACTTGGTTTTAGCGGTTTCGCAAATAACTGCAGTGCATTCAAGCCTTCAAACAGTTATCAAATTCATGATTGAAATATATATAATCAGCTTTTGTCTTGATAAAATCAGTTACATCGAAAAGTTATTCCAGCATAAACATTTGCTGTGAAAGTAGACAGACGGTAAAACATCTTTACTTGTCTGCTTCAAAATTAGAGTTATTTTCTTTGCAATGTTCAACCAATTTCGTTTACTTCGCCTCCCCTCCATCTCCAATTTAGACATTTTTTCTTCTTCTCTTTACAACGCTTTTCGGTTTAATAGATTCTTCTACCTTCAAATTAAGTTGCAGTAAATTTGGTCATGATTTTTACTGTTTCTTTTTCCTTTATGAAACTGATTTTGTCTTATAACTGCTCCGATTTTTAAAAAAATCTATCAAAAAGAATATATATTTATATATATATGAAAGAAAATATTTCCAGCTTGCCATATATTTGACAAAACAGGTTAAATAACATGGGGAAATTATTATTTTTTTTTAATTTTAGCATTTACAGGGGTGACACCGAAACCGTACCATACCCCAAAAGAATGAAAAATATCATTCAAATTTTAAAGCTAATACTATATTTTATTACTTATACCCGTCCTGGGATGTGTATTCTACTAGTTTCTTATAAAGTAGAATCCTTAACTATAATAAAGAACAATGTGTATTTATTTGTATATTTGGTACCGATACAGAATCCGACCCAATTTCCGCCAACTTCACGCTGGCAGCTTTTGGGCAAGTTTAATAAGTAGCCGAAAGATGCCGAAGCGATTAGCCAATCAGCTGTCAGCAGACGACAAGTTTTCAACAAATCTTGAAATTGAGTAAATCAAGAAAAATTTGTCAAAGGAAATGCAAAAAAAATCGAGTATATGTGAAGGGTGGCACCAAGGAACACAATTACAAACAAAGTTGCATGGAGATGCTCTAATACGAAATGCAGAGCATGAACATGCTAACCGACTGAAAAAGGTCTTGCAGCAGGTCGGCGAACAACACCTTTTAAGAAATCCTTGTCAGTTCGGAGGCCCAGAGCATACGGTCGAGATAGATGAGTCTATGTTCAACTGTAGTAAATACAACTTTGGCAGGGTTCCCCAGCCGCTCTGGGTCTTTAGAAGATATGAACCCACAAAGGAGAAGGGTTTCCTGGTGACAGTGCTGAACAGGAACGCCGAAACCCTCCTAACCGAAAAAAAACAAAAACAAAGTGAAAAAATAGCCATTATCTTTTGAAATGATTATTCAATGAACCAAGAAGATTTGCCAATAGAAAAATATTCTCCCAGAGAATTTCAAATTTTGCTATGAATTAAGTATTTTGCTGCAAGGTGTCTAACAAAATAATGTAGTCTAACAAAATAATATAGTCTAACTAGTTTATTCCTACTCTTTGAGCAGTGTTTTTACAGTACCTGGATAAGTCAGTTTCCAGTTTTTGTCTTGGTTTGGTTTACGGCATATCAACCATCTATGGGTTATTTAATGCTGAATAAAGTTGTCAAAATAGACTCCTATAAGTAAGATAATTTTATTCTCCTAGAAGACATTCCTCCTAGAATGGTTTGGTTTGTTTTACAGTACAACAACCATCCATTACTCCTAGAAGACATTCCTCCTATAATGGTTTGGTTTGTTTTACAGTACAACAACCATCCATTACTCCTAGAAGACATTCCTCCTAGAATGGTTTGGTTTGGTTTACAGTACAACAACCATCCATTACTCCTAGAAGACATTCCTCCTAGAATGGTTGTGTTTGGTTTGTTTTACAGTACAACAACCATCCATTACTCCTAGAAGACATTCCTTCTAGAATGGTTTGGTTTGTTTTACAGTACAACAACCATCCATTACGCCTAGAAGACATTACTCTTTAACAGTGCTAATCTTTTTTTTCAACATGATTGACCCTCAGCCACTACCATCTAGTAGCTATTTGGGACGGAAATAAAAAGGAGAAGTAAGGTTTTGGTTTTTAGACGAATCAGATTGAAATATATCTGTTGGGGATGAACTTATAGATACCACAGCATGACATGACCAGTCGATTGATCGGATCGGGCCTCTCTGAGCTCCCATCTAGCTAAAGTAAGGGATGAAGTGAAGTGTTGCAAGTCACATGATCATTTATGCAACCAGGCCACAGACTACTCAGCCACCCAGATCCCATCCTAATGCATTACTTTTTCGAAAGGTTTTTACCCCCTCTGCATGGGGTAGCAATCAGCGAATTTGTGGCCCCACTAACAGGGCGACATTTTTTATCTAGCTTCTGCTGCTTTATAGCTAGTACAAAGAAAAACGTTAAATTTTACGGAAAAAAACATTTGCTTAGTATTTGCATTTGAGAGCAAGTAACTATGATGAATGTATTTATGTATAGTATTTATTGGCAAAAGACATTAAAAATTATGTTAAGCAAACCTAATTCCTTTTATGGGTACATTTTTTGGCTGATTATCAAAAAGAAAAAAAAAAAAAGAAGGTCACTTAGTTTAAAAAAATATTTATGTAATACTTTTTTATGTTATGTTTTTTTTTTTAATTTATAAAAAAATTATTTAATTCTTTTAAAATAAATTAGATTTACATGAGATTTGAACTCTGGTCTTGACATCATAAAAACTATTGCCTAAGTAATGTATAATCTGCCGATTCCTTTTTTGCCGTCTTTGTGGTTTGATTATAAACAACTCTTGCTACCAACTAGTATGAAGAAAAATATTTGTGAAATTTTCTGGTAAAAATATGCTACTTAGTATTTGCGTGAGAGAGTAAGTAACTACGATGAATGTATTTATGCATTTTTTTTTATTGCCAACAATCATTCAAAATTGTTTTTAAGCAAAAATAATTCGGTTCGAACAGATGCCGAATACCTTTTCATGTCTATAGCAAAGGTCACTTAGTTTAATATTTATAAATCCTTTAGACTTACCCGAGATTTGAACTCTAATATTGACACCGTAAAAACTACTACTTTAGTAATGTGTACTCTGCCTATTCCTTTTTTGTCAACCAATCACAGGTTTCTATTTGCGTACGAACAGAAAATCCAAAAATACCATAACTTTTTAAAAATATGCAGATAGATAATTCCTATCGCATATTTGAGGTCCCCTTCATGAAATTACTATTCTAATCATAAGCAGATATTTTAGCAATTCGGTACCAACTGGGTGGAGTTTTAATACCAGTGTGAAATTGATCCATATTGGCTAATTACTCTTTTACTAGAGTTGGTATCAAATCGCTTGTCTATTGTGTATAGTTTATTGCAAAGTCAATTGGTTCGTTCTTGTATCTGACATCATAACAATGATGTAGGCATTTCTCACATTTCTGCCTCATGTTTTGATAAACATAACAGCAGAGACATCAACAAGAAAGAGTGATCATACTCTTTTATTTATATAAACAGCAATTTTAAAACCTTATATTTTATCGAAACAAAATGGGGGTTCAGGGTGTATTGTTTCGGTGTCATTTGACCAAGATGCTTATCCATCTATTTATACAGATTTAAGCACTTAAAGTATTCAATTTAAACTCCTCAAACAAACATTTATGTTGTAAATGAATAAATTTAAAAATATTCAATTAAAAACCCTCTATTTTGCTAAAAACAATACACAAACATTTATTTTCTAAATGAATAAGTTTGAGAGTTTTTTAAATTTATTTATCACTCCTATATTACCATTAAAACGGATTACTGTTATTTAAATCAACACAATATTTTAAAATACTGTATATATCGTAAAGACGATAGGCCCACAAACAGATCTTTGCATGTCTGATTTGTATAACTATTTTTTAAACATTTCATTATAAATTGCTGTTTTGTGTTAATCATTCGTAATTTTAGTGTCCTATTTTGTCTATATATATGCAATAGTTTTGTCGATATTAACAATAACTAAAGTGATTTAATAAAAAAGGATAAATTATTAAACCTTTTTAAAAATATTTGCTGATTAATTTTCAAGGGAGTAAATTCAAAGTAAACTAACCAGAAAGATATACTAGGTATAAGCAAACATTCAGAGAGGGCAGAGGTTTGACTAACTGCTCCTCCCTGTTAGTGACCGACGCCACATTTTAAAAAAATTGTTTTTAAATTCAATGAAAAAAAAAATGTAAGTTGACAAAAGAGCGCACACACACACCATCACTCAGGCGAGTTGATTTCATCTTTGTCTTCATTTCTTGGCGGCCTTATTTCAAAGATAAACGAATTTTTATCAAAATTACTAAAACGTTAATAGTTACATGAATAAATGCGAAAGTTTTTGTCTTCTGTTTACAAAGTTATGAATGAAACGTTTAACATTTAAAATTTTGTTTTCAAGTAAAGAACTTTGCAAAGTAATAGCGAACTGGCCAAGCCAGCTAGTCTATTATAAAGCTAAGTTGTAACTATGTGTGTGTCCGGCTAAAAGTCAGAAACTACTAAAGATACACTTACAAAACTAATATAATCGAATTCTGTATAACCCGAGTTGGTTATGGTAAAATACATCCTTTAATATCTATTCTCTTGGAGTTACCAGGGACCAGATTAGGGAGGGGGGGTCAACAAATAATTGCTTTCATTATTACTGGTAGTTGTTCCAAAAATCGCACTGAAAATAAGTCAAAGAGTCACTCAGCTGCTGCTGATGACGTTTTATTTTTTTTCTTTATTCTTGAATCAGTTCAGAGAGAGGGGGAGGCGAGGTGGTCGGGGTGAGAGGCGAGTTCAAAAAGTAACGTGACTGAAGATACATATATGTAAAGCAGATCCTAGCTTCGATAGGATATAGACAACGATACCGAAGACCTACGCTGACAATTAAAAAGGTTAAAAAGTGGTGAATAAAAAATGGGCAGAAATGATAGTTGTGAATGAAAGGGTCACGATTTGACAAGTGCTAAATTTACCAACAAGGTGTTGTGAATGAAAGAGAAAACATGGTTAACGAACAAAGCATTTATATATTTAGAAACTTACAGTGGTTTGAAAGATATTTTGCATGAATAAATATTTTCCTTTAGAAAAGTCAAAACTTCTCGTGTTCGTAAAATGTACGAAATGTCGAAGAAGACAGGAGTGTTAGAAGTGTGTATGTCTACATGTTTGTTTGCTGCCAATGTGAATATGTGTGAGTTCAGGAGACATTGTGTGTATGCAGCATTCGTCAGTGTGTGAAAATGAGTTAACTTTTGTGTGTCTGAGTTGAGTATAAATTTGTCTCCTCTGGTCCTGAAGAGTGATGTGCAGTCGGTGGTATTTGTGATATATAGGACGAATATATATAAAAGAATTGAATAAAACTCCAGTATAAATAAACAGTTAACATTTATTCTCCATTTACAACTTAAGAAAAGAATTCCTTAGTCCAAAACGTCTTACTTAGAGAGAGGTCTCTAATATGTGTCAATCCAAGATGGTCTATTTGGAATTCAGGGGACATAACTATCCTCTAAATCTCTGAGACAAGCCAGATCACAAAGTTACTTCCCTTTTTATAGGTTCTCTAGATGAAAATCTGTTTCATCTAACAAAGAGCAAGCGTAATGTTGTGCCACAGTGTCTCGTCTCTGTTGGACTGACTCACTCACTCTCTATCTATCTCGATTCTCGGTTATCCAGTTGCTGTTTTTATTAGAAATTGGTATTTCACACCGGCTCACTAAGTTTAATGTTTCGAACAAAAAGGTATCATTTTTATTGGTTGAAAAAATGTCCAGTTCACACTTTTATGTGAAGCAATCTTTTTTTTTTTCAATGAACGTAGCATGAAGCTATTGATTTGACTGTCTCCCATTTCCACTCTATATAGAAAGGAAAGAATGAGCAAGAAAGAGTAAGCTAAACGAACAAAGAAAGAGTAGCTTACACAAGCTAATAACCTGTTTACATTTATTCAAATCACATCTCTACCCCCCTCGCATATAGAAAGACTTTTTCTTTTAGGTGTATCTTTCTGAAGTTGGAATCTTTATATTTGGAACCTATACAGGGTTTCAAATAGAACCGTTTTTTATGAATTACGTGTCTAGAGGAATGAGAGTTTATTGCTACAAAAAAAAAATTAAAAATACACACACATACAGTACCCAGAACATTTAAAAAACACAGCAAATTCCCTAAACGTCGATGAATTAAAGCAGGTCTATAAGAACAGAGACATCGACAGCCGACCTTTTCTCACTTATAGATAAAAAATGGTTTAGGAATATGCCAACGATCAACGAACCTAAATATGCAAAGTCTTTAAAAAAAAAAAAATTAGGGGTCATAATTTTCTTTTACTGATGAGAAGCCCGTATGTGTGCTGTCAAAAAACTCATATTTGAAAGCACATGACAGTCATATCTAGATATAAAGCTAACTGCTCTACAAAAAACTTGTATGTGAAAGGTTTCTTCTCCGATGCATTTCATTTACCATGAAAATCTTCAATAAACATGCATGCATGAAATTTTAGATTTGTAATAAGTTTTCGCCACATAAGCATTTCATTTTATAGTTTATTAAAACTAACTTTATGATTATTTCCAAAAAAATGAGATTTACTTCTTTTTTTTTTCTACCCCATTCCCTCTTATCCTCTATCTCCCGCTTCCATATTATTTTCCTATTACCTCTCCTCATGGCTATACTAACAGAAAAAGATGAAAAATAGAGAACAACTTTCTGTATTGACAACCAAGACCTATAAATGGACCATTGATTTATCCATTATTTTATTTCCTTTGCTGTCTACTCTGGGCCATGTTATTTGCCCTAACACCTCTCCTCGGGGCCATATATTAACCTTTATTTAAGAGATATTGAATATTTTAGTTTTCTTTTTTGTGTGTCTTTTAAGCATGTGGTCATACAACAGTTTCCTACTTTTTACGCAATCCTTTACCTTATTGTTGTACTCTGCAAGATCTTTCACGCTGCACCGGTTGGGAAACAGGGGGCAGATAAGGCCCCCCCCTTTCTACATTCTCAGATTGTTGGGTCAGTTTTGTAACCCTATCTAGTCATAGCAACTTTTGATCGCCCTATTCCAGTTCTCAGGCAGTTAAGTTTTTTCCACTGGATTTGGGGTGCGTCTGAACCGAGAGGGGGTGGGGGCTCAGAAGGGGGAATTCCAATGTCAGTAGAAAGGGGGGACCATTTTTTAACCGTGTGGTCTGGTCTCTTCCTGAGATGTTGTTAGGGGTTCTACATGGCTGAGGAAGCTTTTCCTTGACTCCTAGGTGATCAAGGTTAAAGCGCTCACGTCAAGTAAAACCTAATATTACCTGCAAATTCTACCAAGCACGTTGAAGCGGGCCAAAAGACAAGCGATGTCCATAAATTCAACAAATGTCAGTAGATTATAATATTTTAGTAAATAGACACTGACGATAATATTGATTTGAATAATTGATGGAATTTTTTTTTTTAAATACTTCAAGGCAGCTGATTGCTTTATCTCTCAAATATTTTCTTTACAAATGATTATAAAAAAAATAATTTCTAAGGAAAATATTTGAGAGATCAATTTCATTCAAGATGCCACCTGGCGTTTCAGTTATTTTCATTAATTTTGCAGCAATTACTTTATTTTGAAAATGAGACATTAATACGCAGATATCCTATATCACCAAAAAGATACAATCTTTTCTTTTAACACTCTCACTTGTACTGTTTATGTCGTTTAATCATCTCCTTCCTCACGTTTCTTCATTTATTACCTTTTCTAATTATCTCCCTTTCTGACTAACTCTCTATAAAAGGAGATAAAAATGACAGTAAAAGACAGACTGGGAGACGGGTTAGTTTTACAGCATGCCAATGCTTGTTCGCTTGTTTTATATAGGAACTAAACGTCTTGTATAAGAACGGTTTAGTTCATGGATTAATTTTTGCTCCTTTTTTAGGTATAGTGTGAATAAATAGTCTTTATTTACTTGCCGAGGGCAGATTTAGATACAAGGTCGTTTTTTTTATGTGGTGAAAAATCCAGTTCGCCAAAACAAGGCACTCTGGACAAAAATAAACATTTATTTTTTGAAAATTGTTTTTTCAACTTGTTAGAGGCTAAAAATTGTTTTTTCAACTTGTTAGAGGCTAAAAATTGTTTTTTCAACTTGTTAGAGGCTAAAAATTGTTTTTTCAACTTGTTAGAGGCTAAAAATTGTTTTTTCAACTTGTTAGAGGCTAAAAATTGTTTTTTCAACTTGTTAGAGGCTAAATTTGTTTTTAACCCTAACCTCACACTTGCATGCTATCGTATGCCTTTTCCCATTTATATTTTTTGCGACTTTCAAGTCATAAACTGTTTCGGCCATTTCCGGAATTGAATCGAGATTATCTGTCAATTCTCAAGACTGCAAGTACTGAAATCCTCTGGATACTCAGTCATTAGAAATACCACGATATAAAATTTTAGAGAAAATTAATTAAATTTTATTTTCTTATACTTAATTTAGATAAACTTGTAGGTACACTGAAAATTTTAATGCACAAAATTTTTTTTCTGACATATATGTATGTAAAACCCATTCTTTGATAAACTTGGGTACCCAAATGTCCAAATAAACAGTAATATCTAGTCAATAACGAATGGTGGAACATACCAGAAACGCCTTTAGATAATCAATGTAAAATGTTTAATCTGGTACATTAAATAGTCTTTCATTTTAGTTTGACGACAGCATAAGCGGTTGAAGTCTCTATCTTGAAATGGCATAAAATGGGATAGCCCCCTCCCATGAACTGAAACACAAACTTGGCGGATTATAGCTATATTGGATTTTTACTATGAATTATTTGTTGAGCAAAAAGGAAAAGAGAATGTCTACAAAATATAAGTAAAAATATTTTTTTTTTTTAATTATTTAAATAAGTAAAACAAATCATATTTTGAATTAAATTTTACTATTATTAAACACAAGTGTACATCCTTCATCAAAAGTGATAGAAAAAGATTATGCTTTGCCAGTATTCATACTCGCTATTATTCTAGATATATTACTAAAATATTAATATAAAATTAAAGGATTACGTCAGTAATTTAATTTTTCATATATAAATTATCATTTCTGATGACCCAAAGAAAAAGAAACATCAAACGGTCACTTTATTATATGAGTAGAGGATTTCTTTATAAATTCATTTCAGACGGTGAGGAAAGTCTGAGAAGATTTTGTGGATTGCTATTTGATTTTTTGTTTACAACACTTGAAATAGTTTCGCTAACCCTGACCCTGACCCTGACAGGATAGTTCCCTCCACTTGGTTGAACACTTTAGACGCAATTACCGGTACGAGTTTATATTAAAACCGTATTTACATGTCTCAATCGCACAATTTAACTGAGTGTTGAGTTGGTTAGGTGTATTTACGTTTGGTGGGCACCAGAGCAGCCAGTTCATCGGAGCACATTCCATTGAAGTACTTGTGCCGTGTTCGTATAAATTTTTAAGGTAGTCAGCCTTTCTCAGTCGAAACGTCACGATTCATATAGTACATTGAATGGATGGTAGCTACTTGTAGAAACGAGCCCAAGAGACTGCTTGAATGTTCGCATCTCCCTAGCTATCATCCAAGGCAACACCATGTCCACTATGATGTTAACCAACATCAAAGTCTTGATGAAGAACACAAATAACTTAGCCCTTGTGAAATTTAACAGCGACTCGTTGAAAGTCAACAGGGACTTGTTGAAATAAACTTTTTTTTTACCAAATTATTAAAGTTGTAAAATAAAAAAAAATTTAAAAATTACTATTTAAAAAAAATCTCTGTATGGTTTACAGGGAAAAATTAAATCTGGACAGTATAGGGAGATGTGTACAAGACTTCGATGGTATACCAAATTGATTAAAGTTCTTTGGTCAGTAGATGTAGAACAGTTAACGTAGCAGGTCCAGTTCACAGGAGAAGGCCAAGGAAAACATGGGAGAAAGTGATAAAAATGGACTTGAGAGAAAGAAGTATAAATCAATACTTGATCAGAGATAGGCTAGGTTGAAAGTCAATTTCTTAAAGCCGTCCAACACATGCCAGCATATAAGACGGACATTAATATGATGATATATCAATAGTTATCGTCATTATCTATTTGAAAAAATAATTAAGCTGTAACTTTGTATAAAAATAATTTTTCATTGCAAATAAAATGTAAAACCGGTAAATATTCTGTTTATTTTAAAGGCTTTGGATTCATAGACCCTCAATTTATTGGATGTTGACAATTTTTTAAAAATACACCTTCTTTCACCTCGAACGTTCTAGAACACTTTGAACTCTCATTCTTCATGAAAACTTTATATCTGTACAATATTATGTTACTGAAATGCTTGTTCTTGAACAGAAAATGGATCTAGATTGCTCATGGTACCTAATTTTTTACTAGGCTAGCTTTCTCAAACTTAGTTTAAAATTATATTTTTGTGCAGGGGTTAATTGACACGTGTAACTTACTTGAGTTGCACAAGGGTGAAAAGGTTAAGAAACGCTTCACAAGACAGTGTAACGAACACATTAACAGATATTGGAACACAACAATTAAACAGCATAACGAACCGGAATAACGAACCGAACAGCATAACGAACCAGAATAACGAACCGAACAGCATAACGAACCGAACAGCATAACGACCCGGGATAACGAACCGAACAGCATAACGACCCGGGATAACGAATCGAACAACATAACGAACCAGGATAACGTACAGAACAACATAACGAACCAGGATAACGTACAGAACAACATAACGAACCAGGATAACGTACAGAACAACATAACGAACCAGGATAACGTACAGAACAACATAACGAACCAGGATAACGTACAGAACAACATAACGAACCAGGATAACGTACAGAACAACATAACGAACCAGGATAACGTACAGAACAACATAACAAACCAGGATTACGAACAGAACAGCATAACGAACCAGGATAACGTACAGAACAGCATAACGAACCAGGATAACGTACAGAACAGCATAACGAATCAGGATAAC
>OY744528.1:29178527-29188527 GCA_963556195.1 Sepiola atlantica
CGTTATCTGGGATTACGACCTCAAAGGAGACTTACCTCCCCTCTTTTAACTAAATTTTCACAACTTTAAACATATAATATAATATTATGAAAGATATATTTCCATGTTTTTATCATTTGGATGCTTTGGACTATTGTCAGCATCTTGGATGTTATCCTCACGACGTTTCGGCCGATGTGACCTCCGAACTTCTTTAAGTCGATCTTGTCGAATTCAGGAATCTTTACGACCTGTGGCGCTACAGATAAAATACTGATTTAATTATCATTTCTAAGTGACCGTCTACTGGTGGCTGAAGATACAATCATCACTAAAGTTTATACTAAGAATACGATTGCGAATTACGTAAGACTTTCACCAGGTCAATGCTGGTGGACACGAGTGAAAGTGACCCAGCATGAGGGCTGCATTATTGGTTGCTGTGAAGGACTTAAACGCTATAATACAACGGTGACTCTGGCAAAATACAATAAAATTGAGTTTTCTTTTAATTAAACTTCTACTCGACCATTCTTCCTAATTTTTGGTGAGGATACTTCTTTTTTCCTAATACGTACGTATATTAGAATTTTTTTACTTAGAATGCGATTTTCATGTGTCTTTATCTGTATAAGAATCGATTATTTTCCTTTTAGTAATGGTGCCTGAATGACGTGCACGATCATTTTTTTTGTACAAAGCAGCCGCTGTCTCCATGCTTCTATAACTACAAATTAGGAGGCATATCCGAAATGATTGCTTTGTTAGTTAAAACGCAGAAATAATATTTAAGTGCTTGGTAAAATCCTGAACTATTGAACGTATCATTATTAATTGTGGAATACGTATTCTAGGAAACAGAGTATGTAATGTGGGCACATTATTTGTTTTTAACCGAAATCATTTAGAGATGGGTACAGCCGAAACAGTACCCTCTAAAGAAAAAAAAAAGCATTAAAATTTAAAACTAATGCTATATTTATTGCTTATACCTGTCCCATGGCGGGTATCCTACTAGTATATATATGAAATATTGAAACTATTATTTACTATTTAGCAATGGTGTCTGAAGACATGCGCATGTGTGATCATTTTTTTTTGTGTACAAAGCAGCCTCTGTCTCCATGCTTCTATAACTATGAATTATGAGGCATTTTCTAAATGATTGCTTTGTTAGTTAAAACGGAGAAACTTCCAAGACTGTTATGTACATGATTATAAAAGTTCATGTTTTGCGCTACTATTTATTTTGTCTTATTATTTTAGTTGTCTTTCCTGCAAACACGAGTGGTTTTCACATTTGATCTTCGGGTGAGAAAAGTCAACACATCCTCCACTTGATTTATAGCAATTCTTTATTGGTACGATGCTGTCATTAACTTTTCATACTGAATTTATCACCCGGTTCAAAATGGGAATTAAAGAATTATGTTTGTTAAAAATAGCCGATATTTCATAATCTTGCGCTACCTCCCCACACCCATCCCAGAGTCTGGCCGACTGTGAGGGCACCACAAATAATCTGGCAACCGTTTCTGTTCATTCGTCACGTTCGTTGGACTTCTGCAGAGTAAATTTGTAACCTGTGCAATATACTTTTTGGTACTGATACAGAATCGAACCCAATTTCCACTAACTTTGCGTCGGCATCTTCTGGCAGTTTACGTAAGCCACCGGTAAACACTGACGAAAAGACTGACAGACGATAAAACAAAAACGCTGCTGCGTCGTCGGTTTTTGTCTTTTTTTCAAGAAAAGTTTCAAGTAAATACGTTAATTTTTTTTTAGACGAAGAAAAGAAAAGTTTCAAGTAAATACAGTTTTAAACAAAGAAAACTAAACTTGTCAAAGTTTTTTTTATATATATAAAATGAACAAAACAGCTAAACAACTGTTAATAATCAAAAAAACATTTGTTTTTCCAGAAAAGTTTTCGATGATGATTTTTTTTTCCCAGAACAATAAACATAGTCAACTGGTAAAAAGTCTGTTTTTTTTTTGTTTTAATTTTTTTTTATATGTACAACAAAACATAGGTAAACATTTGCTATTAAGCATTTTTTTTTTAATTATAAGTTTCAAATAAGTATTATTTTAGGAAAATAAAACTAGTCAATTTGTTCAAATTTGGCCTTTTTTTTTTTACTTTTAAACGTTTTCTGGTAGTTGAATGGCTAATCACTTCAGCATTTTTCGGCGACTTACATAACCTGCCCGAAAGCTGCCGACGCAAAGTTAGCAGAAATTGGGTCCGATTCTGTGTCAGTACCTATATTTTTTTTATTTACTAAATAAAAAGCAAGTTCGTATGAATCAATATGGTACGACTTTTGACCGACTTAATTCCGTTGTTGGCACTGGTTTCCCAGATACTTTCTAGAATCAGGTGCTTACAGGAGGGACCACATCCATAGGTGAAAGTGATACTATGGAAACGGCTGGATTCGAACTTGGCACAGCCATGTCATCAGTGTGCGTTGTTATCCATTTTAACACTGCAATTTCCTTGCAAACTCGTTTATATTTGATCTTGATATTTACTGACTACGTCTCATCTGGTTGGAGAGCTCAGTACTGAATAGACAAGAAAGTTTTTTTTAATATATTTTCAAAGTCAGACCTAAATAGCAATCCATCTGAAATATCGATACTTTATTCGGACTAGCCTATTTTCCGTTTTTTCTTTACACTATGTTATTAGCATGGACATATTTTATTTCGCTTCAGTTTTATTGTCTGAAAATACTTATTCCGGCTAACAAAACTTTTAGACCAGACATTTCCCCTCATGGAATATTCTTAAACATTAAAAGGAAGTAATTATGATTTTTTTCTCTTGATGTCTCCAAAAATAAATATCTAAAAACATTTAATTTTTATACATTAAAGGCAAGTTTCCACATTAATTACACATTTGTATTTTTATTTACTATTACTTGATTCATAAATAAATTAATAACTTGCTGTTGAAATATGCTGGGTCCTCCGCATTAAACCGATCTTATGTCAGATGTCATTTGTGTCGGGCAGTTGGTAAAAAATGTCAACAAGAAAATTGTAGAGCAAAGAAATCTAAATTCTAGAGTTGATTTATTTAGTATTTCATATTTGACTTGTGAGTAATATGCTTTAATCTAACAACATATAGAATTATTTTTAGAATCGACTAATTACAGAAGGGACCACATGAAGGTTGCCAACATCCATAGTAAAAGCGATGCTATGAAATCAACAGGATTCGAACTTGGGTCACCCAGGTGGTCAGTTCACGTTGTTATCCACTTCACAACAGTCATCTCCATTCCTTACAGTTTCACTCAGCTTTAGGTGGGAGTTATTTCGAGCTATTATTATGCAACCATTTCTGCTGTCTGCCTCTGAACTTTCCTATAAAAAATGTTTTTTTTTTAAATTCACTTCGTTTTTGTCCACCTTCAACTCCGACATTTTTCTATTTGCTGCATTGTGATAGTCTTCTAATACCTCTCTCTATATATTTAAAAATCTCTCTAATATATATATATATATATATATATATATATATACTTACTTTCTATACTATATATAAATGTATACCTACTTTGAAGAATGAATCCATACGTAAAAATAAATTAAAAATATAACATTTGACTTTTGAATCCAATTATTATAGCCTGTCATAAAAATGAAACAAAAAAGGTAAAAAAAGTTTTAAAGAGTAGAAAAATGTAAAATAAGTAAAAAAAAAATATGGTTTCTGGATGTCGTTTTTTTTTTTTTTCTATATGTTTGTTATCATTTAACAATTCCATTGTTAGTTTTGTCGGTAACGAATTGATAAATTATTTGGTTATTCGGAAAAGTAACCCAGCCCTAATTAATACGTTTAGCTTTTGTAAGTATGGATGTCCGGAAAGACAATAATCTCGGTGAAAGTCTAAATACATAAATTTTTGGACAAAAACAAATTTTCTTTATTTAAAAACCCCATGACATTAATTTCATTAACTTTTTTTTTTAATATTAATAAATAAAAAATTCATATTTTTGGACACAGAAAAATTTTCTTCAAGAAGTATGTAATGAAAATTACATGATGTTTATTTTATTTAAATATTTTAATATGAAAAAAATTGTATGTAAAAAAAAAGAATTCCATGATGTGAACTTTATGTAATTTTTTATTTAATATTACTTGGCACACTGGCATGCAGCTGACCTCAAAACCCTAAACACATTGGCATGCAGCTGACCCTAAAAACCCTTGGCACACAAACATGTGGATGACCCCATAAACCCTTGGCACACAAGCATGCAGCTGACCCCAAAAACCCTTAGCATACAAGCATGCAGCTGACCCCAAAAACCATGGCACACAAGCATGCAGCTGACCACCCAAATCCTTGGCACACAGGCACTCAGCTGACCACCCGAAACCCTTGGCACACAGGCACTCAGCTGATCCCGAAACCCTTGGTACACGGGCACTCAGCTGACCTCAAACCCTTGGCACACGGGCACTCAGCTGACCTCAAAACCCTTGGCACACGGGCACTCAGCTGACCTCAAAACCCTTGGCACACGGGCACTCAGCTGACCTCAAAACCCTTGGCACACAGGCACTCAGCTGACCCCGAAACCCTTGGTACATGGGCATGCAGCTCACTGATACTGAGACATATGCACACAACTCACATATCCAAGATATATGAACTTTCAGATCACTGATCCTTATACAAATGCAGTTCATTGATCCATAGCCACATGAGCTTGCAATTATTTCTGATCTATAGAAAGAAAATACTGATTTAGTCTGATTCTCGGAAAAAGTACTAATACACGCATAAATATTCCCATCATTTTTATAAAAAAATTACAACATCAGTAAATTACCAACAAGCAGTAAAATCCACATTAATCAAATGACCAAAGGAAACTGAATTAGCGCTTAGATTCTCCTTAATATTGATCAATTCTTCTGGCTTCTGATTTATAGGATGAAACTGATGGCAACGACACAAGGAAAATATGAAAACGTGCTTTCGAAAAATCGCTATTGAGTGGTATAGATTTATCGTCATCAAAATGCAATGCTGTAGAAGCTAATCCCACAAATGTTTCTGATCAAACATTATGTTCTGAAATGGATTCTCATAAATTATGGTAGCGGCTCATATGTCTACTTCAAGGGATCAATCATCACTGGCCAATAGATTTTTATTTTTATACTCCGACGAAACATTTAAACATGTTCGATATGTGTTCCATCAGTTTTATTATTAAACAAGAATACCCGTCCTCGGACAGGTAAAATTAATTCCTTGAACAGAACAGTTTTGCACTACTTTTATGTCCTCTTATAATCAAAATATAATGATACTAAGCCTTATGTTTAGAATCCTTGTTCCAATTATGATCAAAATCTATTACATGATTGTGATTCTAGAAAATATCTCAAATTTAAAGCTTAAGGTGTCTTAAGAAGAAATTGAAATTCAGAAAAGTTTGCATAATTGGTGTCTAATGACTATGGATCAAATTTTATTCTAATTAAAAATAATTATATTGAAGTTTTCCATAGTATGCTTCCTAAAAACTCTTCAAAATACCCAAAAGAAACTGAAATTTAGGAAATATTTATTAATTGATGTCTAATTTCTATTGTTAAAATTTCACAAAAATCAGAGGTATCTGAATCTTTATGAATGGGTTCCAATGGAATTTCTACTTGTGGAACACGTTACTGTGGGAATGTTTTCCTACAAACTACAACATAGTAGTTTTCAAGTCCAATGTCAAATATCTTTAGTCTTCCTATTAATTAATCATAGTTCTCAATCCTTTCAAAGTACTGTTCCATCATCCAACAGAAAGTCTCACTAACCTCTATCCTCGAGTGGCTTTTGGTAAGCAGTGAACCATTAGTATGAAATAATAGTCTGTTGTATCATGGAGTTAAATAAGCCTGACCCGGTTTGATGTTAATATACTTCAGATAAGCGAAACTGGTGTATAATCACATGTTTTGAAGACACAAAACGAAGAATCATTATATTAATATATGTAAAATTAGAATCTCATTTTTTTGGTTTAATACAACACTTTGAGATTGGAGGTTTGGTTTGGTTTGGTAGTTTTGTTTTACGGCATATCAACCCTTTTTGGGTTATTTAATGCCGAATCTGGTCATTATAGTAAAAGTTTTTATGCTTCAAGTTCTTTATATCTTCAAATGTTTAATCATCGTTTTTGGTTTGGTAGTTTTGTTTTACGGCATATCAACCCTTTTTGGGTTATTTAATGCCGAATCTGGTCATTATAGTAAAAGTTTTTATGCTTCAAGTTCTTTATATCTTCAAATGTTTAATCATCGTTTTTGGTTTGGTAGTTTTGTTTTACGGCATATCAACCCTTTTTGGGTTATTTAATGCCGAATCTGGTCATTATAGTAAAAGATTTATGCTTCAAGATCTAAAAATAAAATAAAAAAGGGGAGGGAGAAAGGGAGAGGGGCTGTTGTTTTTGTTTTTGGTTTTGTAGAACATAATTAAGTTTTACAAAAAAGAAAAAAAAAAAAAAAAAAAAAAAAAACGTCAATGTAGGTGAATTTCGTCTCAGGGAGCCACAGGGCAGCCTGATCTGGTATCACCAGTGAGATTGGAGAATGTTTCCAATTGTAAATATTGTGGAGATGTCCGAGATAGATCTGGAGGCTGTAAATGGGCAGTAAACAGCAGGATTAACGCAGCATGTGCAGCTTTCAACTTGATGGCAGGGGTGTTGCGTCAGAAGCACAGTAAAAGTAAGATCAGAGGACAGTCGTATACTGCATGTATACGATCTGATCTTGTGTATGCATCCGAGACACGGACTATGGATTCCAATTACATAACTCGTGTGAAACAAACTGACATATTTATTATTTACAAGAATAAATTCGTCAATAAAAAATTTTTTTTTGGGGGGGGGTCATTGATGTGGAGGAAGTGATCCGAAGTAGAAAATTAAATTGGTTCGGTCATGTACAAAGGATGTCTTCAGAATATCCAAGGAAATTGGTTTTAACGGAAATAGGTGGTTCACAAAAAGAGGATACATCTCGAAGCAATTGGAAAAAGTTGGTGGTAGAAGACATAGACGGTTAGGGTTGACGAATCAAGACGTGAGTGATAGACTATTGTGGAGACAGCGAATTAAGAAGACTAACCCTGTTAAGGGAAATTGTGTTTGTTTACTTGTTAGGTAAATCCTGTCATGGATACACGTCCGTTTGTCCAAACCGCCATCTTTAATTTCCAACAGCAAACAGGGCAGATCATTGTAAAACTTATCACAAAGGAATATAACTCTTATACCTCAATACAAAGGGAGATAACTCAACAAATAAGACTTAAATACGAAAAGAAGAGACTTTGATAGAAGATATAACATTCGTCTTTTTCGTTTAGAGAGGCATATGGTAAAATAGGGTTAGAATCTACTTCCTGGCAATTTATGCTAGAGCCAGCATGAAAAATAATCAACAATCTATATAATAATACACTAAGGCAATTTCATGTTCGTATGTACATTATCACCCTTTCCTCTTTTTTAAAAGATAGGATCGCCCGATCACCAAAGAAAGTCATTTTTTAAATTTCAGCTCATTTTGTGTTGAATGTGAAACGAGAACTAAAATACACTTTCTTGGCCTCCGAGCTTGGATCAAAGTATAGTATATGTTCTGTCCAGAAATGGTACAATAACATCTTGGGGTCTTCATTCGCACCAGACATCCATAAAATGGAAATATATAACAAACTCCTACAAGAGATTTGGAGATAGACCCCCATAAGTAGATATATTCTGAAACTACATTAACCTGTGTACTTAGATAAGTATGTTTCAGTTTGAACAATGGTGATACAATAATATCGTGGGGTCTGCGTTTGTGTTAGACGTTCATAGAATGCACAGCAACAATATACAACAGATGAAGGATGCTACTTTGGAATTTCCACGGGCCCCGCTAATTATATTTGAATACATAAAAAACAAGATTATGAATAAAAAAAAATAACTGAGGAAGGCAAGAGAACACATCGGCCGAAATGTAGTCGAAATAGAAATATCAGCGTTAAGGACAATAGTCCAATGAAAAAACACAGAGACAATAAATTATCCCACAAATTCTGAGAGAAAAATAAAGCTTTTAGTTTCTCTTATTTAGCTTAATTAAAATAGATTTAGTTATGCCGATTCTTCCAACCGCGTACGTCACGGACCGTGTGATTATCCCTTGTCGAAACTGATACTTTGCTAAGTCCAACACCCGGAAAGGAAGTGGCCAATGAAGTTCTTCTGCATGAAATAAAATCGATATTTGGAAGCCATAAGAAAACAAAGTAACCAAACAGTCAATAACTCACCCCAAATTTCAGCCATGGATGATCATGATGTAGTATGGACTAAAAGCTATAGAACTCCATGTAAAGTAGAAATCTATATAATAAAGGTGAACGTACGTGTGTCCAACTCACTTCAATAATCATGTATGCAAATGTTATTTTCATGAGAAAAGGCGAGGCTTGATCTTAATAATAACTGATAATAATGAAAAAGAAAAGAAATAATAATATATATGATAAAAGTGACCATAATTCCCTGTTTTCTTCGTTTTAAAAACAAAAAAACTTTGACGAGTTGTTTAGTTTTATTTTCTGCGGCAAAAAAAAAAAAAAAAAAAAAAAAAAAAAAGAATTATTTATTTGAAAACTTTTCTTGAAAACAAAAACAAAACAAAAAAGTGTTTTTGTCCTGTTTGGTTACAACCGTGCATTTTGAATTTATCGTCTGCCAGTCTTTTTGTCAGCTTTTTCCAGCTGTTGTTTCGAA
The DNA here is from genome assembly GCA_963556195.1 of Sepiola atlantica. NCBI lineage: Eukaryota > Metazoa > Mollusca > Cephalopoda > Sepiida > Sepiolidae > Sepiola > Sepiola atlantica. The sequence goes on from OY744528.1 coordinate 29,187,360, forward strand.
ATTGCCGGAGATTGGGTCGTAGACTGTACAAGTACCGAATTTTTCACTAAGAGCTTTCACCCCCCCCCCCACACACACACTTTGTCCATTTGCATAAAACCAAATTAAACTAAATATAGCACACATTCACCGTTACGCCAAGCAGCTGTTCCAAAATTCATGATGATTAATTAGTTTAGGAGTGAATCCTGTACATATAAATATATAAACATACCTCACTTTATACAAATAGAGATAACAAAACAGTGGATCAAAAGAGACCTCTCTTAATAGCAACCTCTCTCTCTCTCTCTCTCGATCATAGAAATCAGATATTTTTCATAAAATTTACAAAGCATTTCTTGGGTTTTGCACGCTAATGCATTTCTTTTTTTATGTCTTTTTTTTATTTATGATATAAGGTTGTTTACTCACGTACAATTATTCCATAAAGAGAAAAAAAACAATAAGGCTTGAAACAATTGTCAGAGAAAGAAAGAGAGAGTCAACAGATGACGATTAGAACGGAAGTGACGCCGCCATTACTGACAGCGTTGCCACGAACGATAGCCAGGGAGATGCGTTGGAACAACCAGGCTGACTCACGGGGCTCGTGCCTAGACGTTGAATGCATTTCTTATCACTGAAATTTTATTTTCTTCCAAATTTCTCCGGATAACCATTGTATTTGTATAACCCCAGTAATGAAAAAGATACTCTAAAATCTTGAAGTTATAGCCATCTATTATATAACTAGTATGGTTACCCGGCGTTTTCCGGGAATTCACAATAAAATAGAAGAGTTAAAAAGTGTGCCTAACATCTTCCTTTTGAAAACCTCTATCTCTCTCTCTCTATAACCCTTAACCTCGTTTCCCCACCCCTCTCCTGATGACATAAAAGATCGCATTTATATACGTTAAAAAATATATCACATTTTTAAATGTCAGGACAAAAAGTACCATTTCACAAAATTGACAGAAAAAAACAATTAAAATATCGACCTATCGCTGACGAATTCTGTTCCTGTTAGGCCCAAAAGACTGTATATTAAAAAATTAATGTGTCGATATTCTGTCTTAGGCAGTGCTGAAAAAGAATATATCAGCTTTGTAAATATGTCTTGTGCAGTTTTTGACTTTTAGCTGAAGACACACACACTGACAACTGCCCTTTATATAAAAGCAGT
>OY744528.1:29196027-29251027 GCA_963556195.1 Sepiola atlantica
GCCAGTGTGTAAAACGGACGTTTAACCGCATATGATGATGACTCAAACTTCATTAAGAGAGGCTTTCTAACTTTAAAAATCATGCTTACAACGTGTGAAAGATCTTTTTTCCTGTTCTTAAAAATATGATTTGTAAACTATAGCAGTGTATTTGCTTTACACAGCTATTGTTGGAATTTTCTCAGACGATCAAGTAGAGGTCAAGAGTAGCCTATCGAGAGCTTTGATCTCATGCTGGTCACGTATTTGGGTTGGCTGTTTTATTGGCTCATGAACACACTGCTCTTTTCACGACTCAACTCCTGTGATCAACGTAAATCAATACAATAAGATCATCGATCAGCGTAATTGTAAAAATGTTATATACATATCTCAATAGCATGACAAACTCAATTTCTCAAAATCGGAACAGAGCCGAATCAACGTTTCTTACGCACATAAAGGACTCAATATGCTTTCAGATAGAACTTTATAACAATAATTGAATAATTAACAATAATAAAATATAAGCTCCTTTTAATTAATTATCATTATTGGCATATCGGGTTCGGGAATAAATTGTGATAGTTTTGTTTATTTAATTAAAATATCTTTGAGAAGCCAAACATTTGACGAATATTTTAGAATAACAATTTCTTATTTTGTTCGAATATTTACATATATTTAAGATTTTTTAATTTCAATATTTTTTTGTTTTATTTCAGATTCTTGAAATATCATACCAAGTAATAAAAAATGCTCCTTTTTAGCAACCTTGTTTTGTTTGTGATGTCGTTTGCTTATTGGGCCGAGACATTCTTTACGCTGCTTCATATTCATGTCAAGACACCATTTTTCATTGCCAGTCACAATGAAACGCAATTTATGACCGTATGGTAAATGATGCAGAGCCCGCAAACTGACTGAAAATGTATGCTGATTCTGCTTGTGGTCATTCAACGCATGCAGCATTCATTAACAAAATTTCTGAACCTTCTCCATTGAATGAACGTCACTGATCACAATTTTGTAACCGCAATTACTCTGTTCCATGAATTCGCTGATCGTCTGATGTGGATTTCTGGGAAGAGACTGGTTTAATCGCTTTTCAATCAAATTCAACTGGTCGACCGTGGCATTTCCCATCTCTCAGCCAAAAAATTCCTATTTTGAAGCACGAAAACCAACATCTAGCGGTAGTTTGAGGTATTGCGTGATTTCCATAAACTTCGGCAGTATTTACTCCTCGATTATATGACCAAAGGTGTTGAAAATGAACAGTTCTGTTTACTTGACATTTCTTTTTAGGGGTGTTAAATAGAACCGAAAAGCGATGAAATTAACAAAAATCATAAAAATTTGTAAATGTTAGAACAATAAGAAAATCATGGGCTGTTCTGAAAATAGTAATTATCTATTAAAGACAAGGTTCTATGTTGAGGTTTCGAGCCACTTGAGATTATACAGAAGTTATGCCCACTCCAGATAATACACATCCTAGTAGGTCAGTTTTTATGTCCATAGATTAACAGCTGGTAAATCTGTTCTATGTATGGTCTCACGGTTTGATCCAATTGCTATCTATATATATTCGAAGAATTACAGGCAGAAGGAGATTTTGGGTTTCTGTCGGTCTCAGAAACAGATAAGCCTTCAGGCCCATCCTGACAGGGCTGCTGTTTTGTGTTCGCTTGTTAAGGCCTTAAGGTTTTGATTGCAAATTTGTCGTGTGTCAAGGAATCAAGTATCATTTTAAGTTCACAAAATAAAATATTGTTACTTTTTTTAAAATTCAGAGTTGTAATTTTATTTGGAAGGAAAATCCATTTGTTACAGAACTGACTGAGAGTGCATGATTGACACTACCGCCGATGTTGAAATCGAGCACCGAATTTGTATGAAGACGATGTTTGGCTTCATAAAGATTTTTTTTTTTAATTTAAAAAGAAAATGCTCATGACTTATTCTCTAACACAATATAATCAGTAGATTTAAGTGGATTGGATATAAGATAATCTCCACAGTTGTTGGTGAAGATATCAGGTGAAGTATAGCTGGGCATTGAACCGAGTCTTGCTGCCACACCTACGGCCTACCTGTAGCTACCTAGCTGATCTAGGGTTTCACTACCTCATCCAGAACGCAGATGTAACCATCGATGTTCAGACTAAGACCTTCAGGGAAGAAATGAGATGGCATGAAGTCAACTTCACTGTAGAAAACACCATTCTGTTAGTATCAGATTGTAGCAGCACTCATGCAGGTCCAGAAGGAAAAAGAGTGAGGGTTGCACCGTGCATTGTCCATCTAGGATTGAACCCAGAGTGTTCTAGTCACCAAATAGAAACGTGTGCTTTTTGTCACGCGACGAGACTTCACATATGCAAATGAGTCTTGTTTTGCATGGGCTAATTCTCGTCGTAATAAGAAGCTTAGACACTTTGCTCTGGGGGAAAGCGAGAAAGGTTGACGTTGTGACTACGAAGAAAAAGAAAAGAAAAAAAGAAACCAAATTCTGAACCGAAGATTTGATTGTAAACGTCGCGTCGTTCTCGTGCCTGTTTGGACCGTTGGTAGTGAAAAGACCAAAAAAGACAATTCGGCGTCCCGTTTGAACTCGGTCTTTATTTTATTAACTGTCTGTTACACAGATTGTTGGTCATCTGTTAGTCTCTCCGATGTTGTAGTTGAATCATGAATTCTTCAATAAGTAGATTGAAGTGGGTTGGATATAGGATGATCTTCACAGAGTTCTGTTGTTGAAGATATCTTGGTTTTCCCCATTTACAGAAATCTGCTGATAGGTAATTGTGGTGTGAAAGCATGAACTCCTCGTGATACTCCTTGTATTCCGAGTTTCACGATGACGCAAATGTCCCAAAATATAAATCGCAGAATAGTTAAAGACTGCACGCCTCCAACTGATATCGCCTCGAAAAACGCCGTTTTTTTCTGAATAACTCTGGCAACAAAATGACATGCATGCTAAAGATGTTCCGAGTTCACACTAATGAACAGGTAAATCAATCAATCATATAGAGCTAAGAATGATGTATCATTTATCACCCAGAGATCGACAGTTCGAATCAGCTTCACTGCATCTAACGTTTTAACCGTAAATGCTTTATTTTTTATATTGGTTTAGAAAAAAATGTATCATCGAAGATACTGATTACCTATTTAGCGGGTATACTGATGCAACATCATACTAATACCTAATCACACTTGCCAACAGGTTCGTTGCAGATGTGAAGCAAGTTGCAGTTTGACACATTTTCGTTGAATAGGCATTTTATTGGAATGTTTCATATTTGAAACAAAAAGCATTTAAGGGTTAAGATATTCCTTGGTTTTGGGATTGAGTTATTTTTGAAACAAAAAGCATTTAAGGGTTAAGATATTCCTTGGTTTTGGGATTGAGTTATTTTTGAAACAAAAAGCATTTAAGGGTTAAGATATTCCTTGGTTTTGGGATTGAGTTATTTTTGAAACAAAAAGCATTTAAAGGTTTATATTTAAAACTTCAGTACATTACATCTCTTGCTGTTCGAGGCTTTCATGTATGGCACAGGCGATTCTTTGCAGACTTTGGGGCGATCGGCTTTGCCAATTACAGCGATGCTACATTTTGAACAGTTATGAGTCTCAGAAAACCATGTAGCTTTCAAACTTAATATTTATTCATTTAGTCAAACACTAGCGCTGTCTCACTAGTACTTCCACACATTCACACGTCCTAAGATGGAGTACTGCTGCCACATCTGGGGAGATTCTGCTCTGAGCACTATTACTTGTCTTGGCAGAGTACAAAATCGACTTTGCAATCTAGTGGGAGATGATGTCTTCCCGTCCCTACAGACTCTTTCGCACAGAAGAGATATTGCGAACCTCTCTTTATTATATCCGTATATTCATCGTAAGTGGTCGACTGAGATGCAATTCCTGATCCTCCTTCCTGTAAAACATTTAAAGAAAAAACTCGTCTAACTACAACCACAGCAAATAATTTTCCCTTCTCTATTTCTGTACCAAAAACGAAATGAAATTTCCATGAACAAAGTTTCTTTCCTAGAACATCCCATCTGTGGAACAAGATACCATGAGTTTGCTTCCTTGTCAACTACAGTACGGTACTTCAAGTCTAATGTAAACAAATACTTGTGTAACCGTTTTCTTAGATAATCAATTCTTCCCAAGTAATTTTCTGTCCATTCCACCCATAGTTTTCAATCCTCTCGTGGTGGCGATCATCACCCAACTGATGATCTTTATAACCTTCATCCTGAAGTGACCCCCCCCCCTTGCTAAGTGGTGACTCATCATGAAAAAAAAAGAAGTATTTTGTGACAATATTTCGTGGAACACTCAAGAGGATCACGTGACATACACGTGTGTAGTGATACAGGGATTGACAATCACTGCTCTAAATAAAGCATTGGTATTCAGCACTATTTTTGGTCCCCTGATTTATAAAATCGGGGGACTTCTGTTTTGTCCGGATTTTTCTCCGCAACCATTCATTGAATTTCTCTGAAATTTTGCATGAAGTTGTAACTTTGGTCAGGTTAGAAAGTGAGATTCTCCGATTTTTGAAAAAAAAATCTGATTAGCCTTCCAGGGGGTCAAAAGGCCCCGAAATGGCAAATAATGACATTTTTTGCCCCATAACTTTTCACCATCCATTCAATTTCTCTGAAACTTGGCCAAAATGTGGAGGCAATTGTTCCTAATAGAAAATAAGTATCGCTGACCTTGGAAAAAATCTGGTTCGCGCCCCCAGGGGGTCAAAAGCCCCCAAAATGGCAAAAATTACCCTTTTCTCCCATAACGTTTGATCCATCCATTCAATTTTTCTGAAACTTGGCCAAAATGTAGAGGCAATTGTTCTGGATATAAAATGAGCATCCTTGACCTCAGAAAAATTCTGGTTCGCGCCCCCAGGGGGTCAAAGGGGGGTCAAAAATGTCCTAAATTTATTGCATTTTACACTCGCCACATTGAGTCACATACAGAGGGGGAGCACGCACGCACGCACGGCTTGTTTTTTCTACTTTGATTTACCCCAAACAAGACACAATGCCACTGATATGTAAGGGGCTACTGTGAAATAGGGGCCAGGTATATAGACATTCTAAGTGGGGAGTTGTGCAATGAGTGGTTTGTTCATATTACATATTTAAATTCATGCATGTTGATACAGTCAGGGAAACAGAGCAAGGAGGGAATTCCAAAGGTTAGCAGTTCAAAGAAAGAAGCTATTAAAGTAGAAAGCCTTTCGACATCTGGGGACTTCTATAGTGAAGGGGTGTGATTTTGATGATTGTCTGGTTGGTCGGGGTATTTATTTTGAGGTGGCACCAGTGTAGCAAGTTCGTCGCGGAGCACACGTTAAGATGTGATAAAGAAAGTTCACCCTTATAACCTCCTTGCAATATTGGAGCGATTAACCAACCGTGGTAATAAGAAATGTTCCCTTGGAAAACGAAGCATGACAAATAATCATCGTCCAACTGACGAATTCTTTAACCTTTATCCTCAAGTGGCCCTCCCCCCTGGCCTTGATAAATGGTGACTCAGCATTAAAAACATATTGCGACAATATAAAAATTTAAAAATATTTTTCAGTAAATTATAGTTTGTAATTTTATTTAGACAATTTGTGTTTCCTCGGAATCAGTGTGGTCCCTGGTGTACTCCTGCTCTAAACCCTGAAACCATTTTTATTATTTAAAATTTTTTTTTTTTATAATTTTCAAGTTCCGTATTTTCTTTTCATGGATGCCTGGAATATATAAGTGGTTAATCTTGGAAACCCGAGAAAGAGTTAGTGAACAAACAGACAAAAACTACAATTTTAACCGTAGCCTTGTTTCTTTGTAATGTAACTTTTTGCATATAGCTTTTAATTTTTGAAAAAATTATTTTCCTTTTAAGTGTTCATCTGAAATAGATGTAAATATTATTTGAACAAAATTAACGGCTATTTTTCAGATCTTATTAATATTAACATAGAAAGTAAAAAAGTCTGTCTTTTTTTTATATTCTCAAGAGGATCATGTGACATACGTGTGTGGTGGTACAGTGGTTGAGATTCGCTGCTCTAAAGAGAGCGTTGGTATTTAACACTTGATCTTATTCGTTAAGATGTGATGAAGAAAGTTCACCTTGGCACCCTTCTAACCTCCTGGCTATATTGGAGCGATTAACCAACCGTGGAAATAACAAATGTTCCCTTGGAAAACGAAGCAGAACAGAAATAAGAGAAGCAGAACAATAAACGGAGGGAAACAACGGCCATTCTTTTTTTTAAACTAATTTTCTGCATCGCTCGCTTGTCTAATGCTCTTAGTTTTCCGTTTGAAATGAAAGCTAATACTGAATGACCCATGTCCGCAAGATAATTTGGCTTTGTCAAAATCAATTACCACGTGTTTTAATCTAAGAAATATTAACATTTTTGTTTTAGACTTTTTTAATCTTTTGTAGATATTTTATGTTCTTTTAAAGGTTTGGTTATTTTGTTTTATGGCATATCAACCTTTTTCGGGTTATTTAATGCCAAATCCGGTCATTTTGGTGAAAGTTTTTATGCTTCATGTTCATTTATATGTTCAAGTATTCATTCATGGTGTTTGGTTTGGTTTTGTTGTACGGCATATCAACCCTTTTCAGGTTATTTACTGCTGAATTTGGTCTTTTTGGTGAAAGTCGTTATACTTTAAATATTTGTTCATGGCATTTAGTTGAGTAAAAGGGTAGAAAGGGATGGGGAAGGGAAACTGTTTTTGTTTTGGATTTTGCAGAACATGATTAGGTTTTGCAAAGCAAAGAAAAAAACTATAAAACATCAATGTTTGGTGCATTTTGAGTCAGAAAGTCAATAACTTCAGACAGCCTGATCTGGTAGCGCCAGTAGGTTCTACTACCACTCCGGGCCAAAGTTGACCTAGGAGCAATGGCAACTAAGGGGCAAATCCACATTCCCCACAACCACCAAATGGAGGCCTCACCACTGGATGTCTTTTAAGATCATACCCAGGACCGTTCTTTTAAAGATCAAGATACAATTATGAACAAAAAAAACAGTGTGGCATAAGGTTAAATGTCAGATGATAATCATATTAAAAGGGCTTCCTGTCTGTAGAACACATTATCGCAGGACTGCTTCCTGCTTATTATAACTTGGTCATCTTCAAATCCAATATCAACAAATTGTCCTGAACCGCCTCATAAGTAATCTAACACAGTTCATAGAGTTTAAATTACATACTAGACACCATCCTCGAGTGTCTTCAGTCTCTCTGTACAAGGGTTTGTCAGGACAACCTGACACGAGAATACTTCACTCTACAAGTAAACCTTGACCAAAAATTAAAAATAACAGTATTTGAAGCCCAAATAAGATCCCCTCAACACGTCTATACACTGGCTCATACGAGGAATGGTGCACCTTCTCCAAGTACTGTAACCTCAATATAGAGTCGATGCTTAAGGCTCAACTGTACGACCAGTTGAGCAGCAAGATAATGCCTGTTTATAACAAGGCTAGAATGTTCCATTATGCTAAGAAGGGAAAGTCCATTCTCTGTGTTCTGATTGGCTGAGATTCACAAATGGCCATTTTATTGTATAAATGTTAATTCATTCGAACAAGCACTCCTCCATAAGATCGATGCCAGTTGAGGCCCTTATGCCTGTAAGTGTTAGTTTAATTCTATACTCAAGTAACAGCACTGAGCTAGATACTCCACCAGACTAGATGAATTCTTGTCCTGAAATCTTTTAAGACCAAGAGAAAGATATACTATAACACAGTTAACTGGTTAATTTGGGAGAGGAAAATTAATGTTATTTACATCTTTACTAACTCAACGTTTGACAGTTAAAGGGAAACTTTAATGGAATATTCGAATATCTATGTATCTCATACAGAGATCAAGCGTTAGCACCAGGAAGGTACACCTTGATTTCTGAGAACTTCGACTGAAGTAAATTAAACAAACGAGAGTTCATATCATTGATCAATGTAAGTACTCCCATAATTTTCCTCATGTTTCGGCTGAGAATTATTCACGAGTGGCTCTTGGTTTTGCTAAGTGGTGACTGAACGGTAAAAAACAAAACGTTTTAAGTCAGGGATTGTATAATAACACAGGAGTGAGTTAGGGCAGAGGCAAACCTATTAGCAATTGTTAAATTACATTTTAATTTAACCCTTCGTCTAGGTCCTTGGTAGGACACATCATTCATTTCCTTCCACTTACATCCCACTCCTACTTAGAGATCGACGTGCGTGTTTTTTTGTTCGAAATAAACTAGAAAACAGTGATCTGTCTATTTTCAAAAAGTGTTGCGATGTTACCTGTTTTTATTTTTTATTTTTTAGGTAATTTTTGTTTTCTTCCATCATAATTTTTTAAAGTAAATTGTTATATATATATATATATATATATATATATATATATAACCGTTTTTCATGGTAAACAACTGATGATTCCTTAAATAATATTAAGGCTTGCATAAATTCTTGGAAGCAAACTAATATAGTGACTGTAAAATGTTAATTGACTTACAAACAAAATAGTTTTCCAACGAAGGACTTGGAACTAAAAGTGTTGTTTTTTGTCAAATAGTTTTAATGGTTGAAAAACTTCCAAGACTATATATCTATCTATCTATATCTATGTATATAGTGCGTCAGGTTATGTTAAAAAGAAATCGATTAAGTGCTGGATCGCAAAAAAAGTGAGAGCTAAGTACAAATTATTTATTTAAAAAACTATATGTTACATATTTCAGAGGCGTACCACGGTTTCATCCAGATGGACTGACATTTCTAACTGTTAAAAGTCGTCTATAGCCCATAAGGAATATTTAGTGTCTTGAAATGAAAACAGAGAGAAATGGCAATTGACAGCATTCCTTAAAGAGCTATGATTTAATATCACCATTGACATTAATCTAACTAGCGTGGATCTGTTAGACACAACTCTGAACCTAGCTAATAACTTTACTAGACCATACCACAAACCCACCGAACAGCTCATATGTCAACACCAAATCCTGCTAACCCCACTTATATCTAAGAACCTTGTACCCAACATAAGCAAGAGAATCTCCCACCTTTCATCAAGCCCTTAGATTTTCCAGCAAGCCACCCCATATTACAAGGCACTCCACGAAAGCGGTTATAACGAAAAACTCTTATATACCCACCCAATCTACCAGACAACACAGACACAATAGGCAAAGAAACATTATCTGGTTTACCCCCCTTATTCCTTCAGTGTCAAATAGTTCTTCGAATTAATCGACAAACACTTCCCACCATCAAATAAGCTCCATAAACTTTTTAATAGAAATATGATCAAAACGAGCTATTCTTGCTTTTCATCTGTAGGATCCATCCTAGCCTCAAAACCAACAACATCAATCAATCCCCCAACCCATGCAAACAAGGGGAAGTTTCCCCCCTTAGGAGGAGGCTGTACAGTCAGTTCCATAGTGTATGAAGCCAAAGTCATATCCGGTATAGATACCAAGAAAGAAAAAAATTTACATCGGAATGACTCAAGGAACTTTCAAACAAAGGCTCTACGCTCACAATAACACTTTCAGATATCCGCGAAAAGACAACATCATCACCCTAGCAACCACTATATGGGCACTGAAAAGGTCCAACACCCTCTATAAAATAGAATGGAGGATCATCGATAAACCAAAGCCATATAGCTCTACTTCTAGGAATTGCCATTATGCACCACTGAAAAATTCAGAATTCTACAGGAAATCAATAACCCTTCCATAAACTGTATAAACATTAAAACTGAGGTCTTCAAAACATGTCCACACAAAAGAAAATTTCTACTAGCCCAATGGACTAGCAACGAAAATACATAGCCCACTAATAACCTCAGAAGACTGACGATCTCCATATAGGAAATATATGACATACCCACTCAACCCAAGACCTTTCCAAAATTTATCAATTTTTTTTATACAAAATAACAGCTCCCCCTCCCCCATATATATTGCACATGCCCCAATCACATACCCCTACCAACCCCAATATATCCTACATTCACATCCCCTTTAACCCCATCTTTCACGAATATAACAAATCATTAGATACCCATTCATAATTTTTTAAATATCTAACATAATAAATACATGAAGATTACTAGTTAATCGCCTTAGAAATATAACTATCAAACCCCATTAAATTAAAGAAATTATATATGACTAAGACATAATCCCTTCAGTCTCTCATATATCTATAAAAAATTAAATCCGAGGTTTTGATTAAAATTTTTTTATTTTCTCCAGACAGCTGTTTCGTCCATAGAAACCCATCAGTATGGTTTGTTAATTATGTAACAAAACAAATGTGATCCACATTGAATTCCACAAATACTGATAAAAAAGTCAAAGACACTTTTTTTCATTGGTGGACTTCAATTGACAAGCCTTGGATCACATTTTTGTTTATTGTGTAATTAAAATAACGTACTTATGGTTGTCTATGGGCGAAACAGTTGTCTGAGCTAAGACAATAATAAATAATGTTTTCACAAAAAACTGATTTTATTTTCTTATATTTTAGCTGTGGTATCTATGAAGAATAAAAATTAGCATTGAGTTTTTCTCGTCTTTGTGTAACTTTTAAGAATAGTATATATACACACATATAGTCTAAATCAGCTTTGACCTGGGAGCCTCTGAAATTTAAACAAAAAAAAGAAAAGAAAAATGCAGTTTAAATTCTTAGAGAAACTAACTCAATCCAAAATATTGCAGACGCAATCTTCGTTGGAAAATTCATAAATAGAAAAATATAATAGTAAGTAAATTAAATAAAAAGAGAGATTAAGTATCTAACAGTGAAACAAAAACAGGAGACCTTAACTTAAGCGTCTAATATTAACACAGGGATCATCAGCTGTTTACCATGTAACTATTTCGGAGATTTAAAAACAGGACAGTTATAATATTCATGGCTCTTCAATGGTACTGATCAAACTACCATTTCCCCAATAATCAAGTGTCGAAATAATTCATCTTAAAATTTCACTAATATATACATAAATAAATAATAATAAAATAATAATAATATATTACCCTTAAGACTACCGTGTGATATGGTAATTTGCATATCAAATAATTTAATAATATTACTATCCAAACACTACACCCAAGAACCATTCTGCGATATGGTAGCTAGCAATAAAATTATATAGGAATTAAAGTTGCATTAAAAATAAAAAAAAAAATCTTTAGTACCTTAGGTACCAGAAAGGCAAGTAAATAAGAGGAAGGAAATCTAGCCATACAGATCTAAATACCCAATATATAGTCTAAAGAAACTTTGAGTTTAAACAATGAGAAAGAAAGAATGAAAATGCAGTTTAAATATATATATATATATATATATATATATATATATATGAGGTTATATAAAAAATATATTTTTTACGGTATATACCCTTATAATACCATGAAAATTGTTTCAAAAAACAAGCTCAATGAAGTTTCCAGCTTCAGAGCATATATATTTGTTGGTTGCATTCCAATGACCCATAAACAACAGTCCACAACTATAATTTTTGAATTTTTTTATTTCAGCGCTTACCGCATTGTGAAATATGCATAAGATGGAAAGAAAAAATATAGGCATTCGGCAAAATAAAAAAATAAAGAAATATATAAAAAATTATAATTGTGGACTTTTTTTTGGTCATTGAAATGCAACCAACCAGTACATATATATATATATATATACACACACACACACATACTGGTTGGTTGCATTCCAATGACCAAAAAAAGTCCATAATTTTTTATATATATATAGTAAAGAAAATTCAATTCAAACCATCGGGAATATCTTTAGTAGATTAGTCCATAGAGTAAATGTGGTATTGTGGTGACTGCTTAAGTGAATATGATAGTAGATAAATTAAACCTTGTATCACTAGAAACTTAGTATTGGTGGAATTATTGATGCCTTACACACTTGGGACCTCAACTGGTTCAACCATGTACAACATGCCACCTCTAGCATCAACTCCATAACCCACCTTGATATTACAGGCAATAGGGAGCATGGTCGACCAAGGAAAGTTGGCTTGAGTGCGTAAGAAGTGATGTAACTGAATGCAACCTGGCTGATGTCAATCCTTTGAATTGAACTGCATGGGGAGCAGGTGTAAGACGTTGTCTGGTGTTGTCCACCATAGAGTTCGAACAGCCACACGTAAATGCCAGAACCGAATGATGATATTTTATATTCAAATTCAATCATGTATATATCAAAAGAATCAAATGTATGTGTGTGTTCATGTGTTCCCTGTAGAAAGAAAGGCTAGAAAATCTACATAAAATCTAAAAGTGTAGTCTTAAGTAAAATTTACAGGGGAAGACAATGGAAGTTTTCTCGTATCTCTAAGTGCACCGCTAAGAGAGTTATAGGGACTGAACCTCCTTTAAAGCTTTAAATAATTTTTTTTTTTATTAAATTTCTTTCATATATATAAAATTCTCCAGAGAAGGCATTGGAAGTGGTCCTGAATATCTACATTACCATCTATGTGCCGAATATCTATGCACCTCCACCTCGAAGTGGGGGCCCATAGAGAATAACCCCTAAAAACTTAAAATGCATATATTAGATTTTAATGAAATTTAAACCACATGTATGAGACACTAATTAAGAGTGTTTTGAAACATTTTGCCTTTTGGCTAAGATCAAAGTGTAGTATCTGTTCCGAATGATACTGCACCCCATACTGGTGTTGTCTTGGCCTTCGAGTCTTGATTTACACCGGTCAATGGGTCTGTCCTGTGCAGTGCTGGGAGATCCACCTTCCCAGGCTTTGCCTCCCCTCTTTGGGGAGGAGTAAGTTTATTGCTTACTGCCTGAGGCGCCCTACCGGGGAATGCCGACGGGGCTGCCCAGGCAATTTTTAAACCCCACTTTCCCGACCCAATCTTGGGTCACATCTTACTTGTGGGAATAAGATAAAAACTGGCCTTGGAGAGGAGTAAATCAATACTAAATGGGAGGAGGGTGTCAGTAAAAACAAAGAAAGTAATATGGCGTTATGAGCATAGGGACAAAGTACATAGTGATCCTCATTCAATCCCGAGCAACGGTGGGTCTTCTTACTAGTATTCGATAAATAGTAAATAAAAATAATTCAATTCGTATTTATCAAAGTTACATAGAGGCGAGAACCACACACACACAATATCTTGTCTGATAGTTTTATTAATGCCGAGACTATCATAGGCATGGTTATTCTGTCGCATTTCAAATGCTGTGGAGTTCATTTTTATCTATTTTTTATGGATATCTAGTTTCTTTTATGCTAATAGTGGTCCCTCATAATGTCCTGGATTGCCACAGAATTACATACATAGTTGAAGGGACACGATCATTCCAGCACAAAGGTAATTGTGACAGAATTCAGGCAAGTGTCAGGCACAATCCCGAGAGGTGATCCTGAGTGTTCTTACAAACTTCTTTGCGACAAGCAATGTCATCAAGAAAATCCCAGTCGAGAGATTGCAAACTTTTCAGTTGATATAAGCCATTTTGTTTGAGTTGAGAAAATGTCTTCTTCATGATAAATGTCTGAGGGATATCATATTCAAATCTTAGATTACATGAACTCGTACACTTTACTTATGCAATATCTATATTTTCTATTCAAAGATACTCGCATTCATGTGTCCGATCATCATCATCGATTTAACGTCCGTTTTACATGTTTCCATGTTTTTGATGGATTTAAGAAATTGACTTCCAAACTAACCTATCTCTGGTCAGATCTTTATTCATTCCTTTTTCTCTCAAGTCCATACTCATCACTTCCTTTCATATCTTCCTTGGACTTCCCTTGCCAACTGACCCTGCTACCTTAACTGTTATACATCTACTAAACCCCAAAATCTCATCTATCAAAGACCCAAACCTCTCATACGATATAAGTCTCCTGTTCTGCACACATCTCTCTATACTGTCCAGATTTAATTTTCCTCTGAGGTCATCAGAACTAAGGCTGTCTTTAAGACTCACATTACCCATTCATCGTATCATTCTGATATCATTTCTCACCATGTAACATGTCAACACTCACTGGCCTGGTTTCACTTCCATACATCATCACACTGCATACACATTACTGATATATTCTTCCCTTGATCGATAGTGGTAACTCTCTGCTAGTTAGTAATGGCAGAAGTTTGCAGAACTTACTCAATCCACATTATAAGATATTATGTACTTCTGCTTGTTTAAACTTTTGTGTACTTCATTTAAATATTACTTTTAAGAGTTCCCTTGAAAAAAAAAATCACAGAAATTCAAATATTCCGTTAAAAGTGACACACTGCATAAAACACACATATATATTTTCATTTTATATTGTGTTTTTTTTTTTCGTTTTTATTTTTCAATTCACCCCATACAAAGCACACTGGCACGGAGATGTAAGGAGTTACTGTGAATTAGGATGCCCCGACAAGTCTAGCCCCTAAGTGGGGAGTTGTGCAGCGAGGTGCTGGTTCACATTACATTTACATATGTTGGTACAGTCGGGAAAACAGGGAGCAGGGAGAGAATTCCAAAGGCAAGCAGTTCAAGGAAAGAAGCTTTTAGAGTAGAAAGTCATCTGGCATCTGGGGACCTCTACAGTGAAGGAGTATGATTTTGTTGCTTGTCAGGGGTATTTATGTTGAGTGCATCAAGTTCATCAGAGTACCTTCCATTGAAGTACTTGTAAAACACAGGGATGCAACATTGCAGTGATGGGGCAAGGGCTGGAGCTTGGTAGATAATGTGTGACCTATTAGGTTGGAGGCTCTTTTTTGGCCCTGTTGAAGGGGCGGGGGAGACTAGTAATTAGTGCACCAGCCCAGATGTGACAAATTTCTTCATGGATGGGCGAATGGTGGTTTTGTAGAGATATAGGATACTGACAGGTGTGAGAAGTTTTCTAGCCAAGTAAAGAGAACCCACTTTCTTTGATGCAGACTTCACAATATCTTTAATGTATTTATTCCAATTCATGTTATCTGTGAATGTTAGCTTGAGAAGTTTTTATGTTGGACTCTCAGGAAGGGTGCTATCAGCCATGGTAATCAGTGGTTGGAAAGGTTTCTTATAATTGTTAAAGGAAAGGAGCTTTGTCTTGGTAACATCGATTTTATTCATAAAATCATTAAATTATCTACCCTTGATTTATAGAAATCGTTAATTTGAAAAAACTGTCAAATGGAAAAGAATGTCATTTATGCAGACCCGTTGTAAGCATTGTTTTTGATAATATTTGGCAATTATTTTGGCTAAGCCTGCTTTTACTTTTGGGGAGCTTATTTAGTGAGCCTTTTTAATGTGCATCAGAGTTTTTTCTGGACATTCGAATTTTGAATTTTTTGAGAATCAAGTTTTGACCTACGTCACATCCATTTACGTTTCTGGTACTTTTTATTAACATTCTTTGAAAGATTCTTTCCATGAATTTTCGCCTTGATATTGCATTTCATATGCGTTCGATTATTAGAAGATACTGTGACGTGTCAACCATGGAAGTTCATAAACATACCTTGTTACCCTCTCGTTCTAGTGTGCTTTTCCGTGATCCTGCGAGGCGTAGGACACGCCGCCTGCAAACAAGTTCGTTCATACCCCGAAAAAAAAAAAAAAAAAAAAAAAAAAAGACAACGGTTGAAGACAAGAAAAGGTTTATTCACCTGGGATCGTCTGCTCTAAATCGCTGACCAGTGAGGAGACAGAGAGATCGGGCAGTAATTACTGGTTAATCTCATTTTAACAGAACATTTATAAACACACATGTTTTCACCCCAAAGCTTCCGATCAAACTGCATACTTCTCTCACTCCCTCTCACTTGAGCCACGTGACCGACGTCACGTCTGATTCTAGCTAAAACAGATTGAAGTGACATCTGGGTGCATACGCTGACTCCATGCCCCCGGTTTCCTGTGTATGTATTAACGTTGGCCAAATTATCAGATGGATAATAGTGAAGTACCCTTTACTATTCAACGATATTATATATCGCTGCTTGTTTTTATGCAATTCATTTAAGTATTACTTACTCTTGAAAGATTTCCCTTGAAAAAACACAAATTTAAATATTCTGTTTAAGAATGACACATATGTAAGTAATTTTCTCTCTCATTCAAATCTTTCTTGGAGTTCATACATCAAATCCATTGCTCTTTCTGCTTCTCATGAAGTTTGTGAAGTCCAAACACTTTCTCACACCTGAGGCTATTCTCCATCTCTACAAATCTACTATCAGACAATATATGGAGTACTGTTGTCATATTTAGGCTGGTGAATCTGCTCTATTTAAGGGTTCTTGATAAGGTGCAGAAACGTATCTGTAATTTGATTGGCTCCACCCTTTCTCTCACAGACGTGATGTTACTAGTTTTTTCTATAAATACTATTATGGCATGTGTTCTTCAGAATTGTGTGATCTATTCCCTGCTTGTTTTATTCCAGCTCGTTTGAATTGTTAGTCTAGTGGTTTCCATTAATTCACTCTTTTGATACCTCATTGTCATACAACTTCCTTTTCCAGTAGCTTCTTTTTAAGAACTCTCTTGTGACACACTCTTCCTGCTGACTGTTTTCCTCCTACCTATAGCTTTGGTCTTTTCAAGACTAAGGCCAATAGGCATTTCCTGTCTTTGCGATAATCATCTTTAGTTTTTGTTAGCTCCTTACATCAAGTGGCTTCATGCCTTGTCTGGAGCGATTTCCATAAAAAAATTAAGAAATAGTCACAAAGATTCTACAATATTCCCCAATTGAGGCTTCACCATCGCACATAGTTTAACCTTCATGCTCAAGACATGAAATGAATTAAGATTAATTAAAATTTACCGGTTTTGAATAATGAATAATCTTGAAATCTTGAGTATAAGGATTTTTCTTTATGGGTTATGGTTACAAAAAAAAAAAAAATGTTTGAATTATCTCCCCCTTGAACTGACTTCTAAATTAAAAATTAAAATTTCATCTGTCCCCAATAATACAAAAGTACCTTAAGCGATTTCGAATAATGAATAATAATCTTAAAATTGGAGTATAAAAAGTAAAAATACAAACAAAGAAAACCAAAAACACTGATTTATAGATTTTTTTTTTCAACTTTACCAAACAAAAGGATTAAGAATTTTTTTTAAAAATAAATCTCTGGCAAAATTAAAATTTAAAGAACAAAATGCCAACAAAGATTAGAGAAATACGATTAATTTTGTCTTTTTTTTAAAATTTCTTTCATTTACAACCGAAGTTCTTTTTTCAAAGAACCTGAAATGTTGTTTGATGTTCCTTTTTAGATTTTTTTCTTTTAAGATCTACAGACAACATCTAGAGCAACAGAATGAAAAAAAAACAAGAGGAAACACAATACAAAGAGAAAGGTCAAAAACCAAATGGAAGGACGACCTCCACAGCCAACTGGGGCCCTAGTCAGGGACAAACACCCTGATGATGTTGATGAAACTATATTAATTTACTCAAAAGATGGATGGGGATGTGTTCTCCCATCTTTTCCTTACCAGAAGACGACATCTTCGTTCACCAACAGACTGGACTTAATCTCACCTCATTTCTCTGTTAACTTTGAATTATTTCTTTTAACTTCTCGTCACTCTTCCTTCTTTTAAATCACTAAAATCACTATTTCCTTACAGCATCCTCCTTTACTGTACTTCCTTTATCCATATTTTTACTTCTATTTACCCACATCTTATCATTAATAGAGATTTAGTATCTGTGTCTGAAGCCGAAACTATACTATTACTTCTATTAATTGTACTATTATACTTTCTTTTAATGCTTAATTAAGTTTACTATACTAGCTATTACTAATAGAGATTCGGTATCTGAATGCCTGAAGTATACTATTGCTTATATTAATTGTAATATTTTCAATACTAAATTCAAGGGTGTAGTGTAGTATCTGTTGTCATTAAAACATCTTCCCAGGCATTACCTCCCGCTCCTTAGGGCAATGTAGTGAGCATATATTTACTCGTTTATTTTATCTTATTTTATATATTTTGCATACGTTTTTATGCCTGCCTTTATTAGTTCTATATTTTTTTCATATACATCCTCGTCTTTCGTTTATATTTATAGGTTTCCCACAATGCACCAGCAGCCTACTAACTGATTGAAGACTGTAGCGAGTATCTACACTCCAGGAGGGATATACTACAATCTTCGAAACTCTGGTATCTAACAAAAGATGAGAACAGCCTCGTCAGAATCGAAGTTTAATGTATGTCAGCGTAAATGCTGTTTAGGTCCAAATTTTAAAATCTCACCAGATAGCTTCATATGTTTGAAGATAGATGCCACTTCAGCAGACTTCGATTTTTAGTTTTTGTTATATCATGTTATTAGCACTACAATAACATACTTTGCTACAGTTTATTTAAAAAAACTAATCCCATCTAGACAACTGGTAAGAGCGAAAAAACGAAAACAAAAAAAACTTAATTATGACTATCAAGGAAAATAATTCATTTTTTATTGAAGAATATAAAATATGGTCTACAGTCGAGCGAAGATTCGCCATTATGGAAACCAAAATGTTTCGCTTAATATCCGGAATTACAATACTGGATCACGTCTGCAATGAGGACATCCAAAGGTGCCACGACATCGCACCGATTGAGATTAGGAAATAGTGGCTTAGATGGTTTGGACAAGTGCTGAGGGCAGACAACGACACTGTCGCAAAACTTGCCTTCTGCATAAGAAGTTGCCAGAAAGCGACCAAGAAGAAAGCTGATGATGAGATGGGCAGATACCTTGTACAAAGATCTGACTCACTCACTCTGACTCACTCTCTCTCTCATGCATGCAAAGTCGAAAGTTTTTTTTCTGTTTCTGTCCTTTTAAATGAACCTTTTATACACTAACCGGTGTCAGCCTGAGTTTTATCAACAGACCAAAAGCAACCTGGGATCACAGCGACGAAGAGACATCAACATGTGTGTGTGTAAAGAATTTTAGGCACTCATCGGTAAGGTGTAATATAACAAACCCATTTAGAATACGTATTGGGTTTCAGCAAAAAATAATTTATATACCAGAAAACGCACAAACCCAAACCACATCGTACTTATATAAATACATGAAAAATAGTCATCCGTGTAGATCAGCATTCTCAGACTTTTTTTACCAGCTTTTTTTTCTTTCTTTTACTTATATAGGGTCACAACTTATGGTCAAGAACCCCTCGAGGATAAGGGCTAACGAGATGGAATGATTGTCAGCCGAAAGATGTATATTTTTACAAATCCATAGGAAGTTGGGAACCTAAAAAATCAGAGACAAAAAACAAATACTACACTTTGATCCTCGCCAGAAGGTCAAGTACCAATGTCTCGTCTTTTTGAGGATTTTACTAGCATCTGATCGATGGATGACAAAATTAACTGAAGAAGCAAGAACAGCAAAAAAATGCATTTACCTGCTGATTGTTTCTGTTTGTTATTTTGGTGTTATGTTTAAGATCGCTAGAAGGTCTATAGAAGCGTTTCTTAAGCAGAGTTCCCTGGAACTCTAAGTTTCTACAAAAGATCCCTAAGGGGCCCACAAGAACAATGCACTTTTGCACGATAATGAACTTTTGACTGTTTACTTAATTTCATATATATTACCGAAAATTTTTCCAAATATGTATTCATTTTTCTTTAAACCAGTTATTAAAAAATATATACTACTAGAGATACCCGTGACCCGTTAGGTCACAACAACTATCACTATTTATTCTAATTTGGTTTCAATCGAAAATTGCTAAACTGACATATTTGTTAAAACATTCCTCTTGCAAAGTGAGAGGAGGGAGAGGGGAGAGGGAAAGGAGGAGGAGAGGGAGAGGGGAGAGGGAAAGGAGGGGGAGAGGGAAAGGAGGAGGGAAAGGAGGGGGAGAGGGAAAGGAGGAGGGAAAGGAGGGGGAGAGGGAAAGGGGGGGGGAAAGGAGGGGGAGAAAGGGAGGGGGGGAGAAAGGGAGGGGGGGGGGAGAAAGGGAGGAGAGGGGGAGAAAGGGAGGAGAGGGGGAGAAAGGGAGGGGAGGGGGAGAAAGGGAGGGGAGGGGGAGAAAGGAGGGGAGGGGGAGAAAGGAGGGGAGGGGGAGAAAGGAGGGGAGGGGGAGAAAGGAGGGGAGGGGGAGAAAGGAGGGGAGGGGGAGAAAGGAGGGGAGGGGGAGAAAGGGAGAGGAGGTGGAGAAAGGGAGAGGAGGTGGAGAAAGGGAGGGGAGGTGGAGAAAGGGAGGGGAGGTGGAGAAAGGGAGGGGAGGTGGAGAAAGGGAGGGGAGGGGGAGAGAGAAGGGAGGGGGAGAGAGAAGGGAGGGGGAGAGAGAAGGGAGGGGGAGAGAGAAGGGAGGGGGAGAGAGAAGGGAGGGCGAGAGAGAAGGGAGGGGGAGAGAGAAGGGAGGGCGAGAGAGAAGGGAGGGGGAGAGAGAAGGGAGGGGGAGAGAGAAGGGAGGGGGAGAGAGAAGGGAGGGGGAGAGAGAAGGGAGGGGGAGAGAGGAGGAGAGAGGAGGGAGGGGGAGAGAGGAGGGAGGGAGGGGAGAGAGGAGGGAGGGAGGGGAGAGAGGAGGGAGGGAGGGGAGAGAGGAGGGAGGGAGGGGAAAGAGGAGGGAGGGAGGGGAGAGAGGAGGGAGGGGGAGAGAGGGGGAGAGAGGAGGGAGGGGGGAGAGGAGGGGGGAAGGGGGAGAATAGTCACCTTCCCCCTTTCTCTCTGAACTCTACTTACTATTTGCTTCATTGGTAGCTAGGTAAGATATTAAATTACCTCTCTTTAAAATTAATGAATATTTAAAATGTTTTGAAATTTTATTTTTTATTAAATCACTTTAATTACTATTAATGTCGACAAAACTATTGCATATATAGAGACAAAATAGGACAATCAAACATCAATTTATTATAAACTGTTTAAAAAGATATTTATGCAAATTAGGCATACAAATACCTGTGTTTTGATTTTTAATCACTTCTATTACATACAGTGTCGCTGTATTATTGATTTGAATAACAGTGAACCGTTTTTATAAGACGGTCTTTTTCATTAATCACAATTTTTGCATTTAATTATTGTAATTATATTTAATGATGTAAACTATAATGAAAATTAATTCAAAGATATAATATATCATCTTGTTTTTGGCGTAGCAGTTCCTTGAGACATGTAATTTATTTTAAGGATACTGGAAGGGTAAAAGGTTGTGAAACGCTGGGCTATAGTATAAACTTTTAACCGTTTCATGGTGAGGGACGAATGTAATTATGGATACTACAAGACTTGAACAAGTCTAGCAGTCAGTGTGCACCTGTATCCACTTAACGCATGTACACTAAACTATAAACATGCACGATATCCAATGCCAATAACTTAGAAGCAACAATAAGTACATGTTATAGAACTTCTATTTTATATGATTGAATATAAGCAAATGGAAAAATAACTGTTCTTCGAAAGCAGAGAAAATGAATCAGCAATGTGAAGTTCATATTGGATTTCTGCAAAGAAGGCTAATGCAAACAGAAACCCAACCTCATTGCAGGATAACAGATGCTAAACTCCCAAATATCACTTTTTTTCTTCTTAAAAGATCATGGTAGCGTCTGATTTTTTTTTATAGATTCCCTTGGGCCAATAAATGCAATTTTGTAATGAAATACAGGATTGAATCAATATTTGTTTGCGGTTTGAACAAACACACAACAAAAACAAAATCGAGAGTAAATCGAACGTTTGAAAGAAGAAAGATAAAGACAGCCTGCAGCATTTGCATGTTTAAACAACAAAAAAAGAAAATAAGAAAAAGACAGATTAAAATACAAGTGGTTTCAGCAAAGTAATTATTTATTTTTTTGCAAGGTCCTTATTCGAAAAAATAAAAAAAATAGATGAAATAAATAAAAACATTCTCACAAATTGTCTGAGATATGCTGATGAAAGAATAAATATACCAAAAATGTTAGGTTTTGCGATGATATCTAATTTGTAAGTACAGATATTCGATTTTATGACAGGAGTTTTGGAGAAAAAAAATTCAAATTATTATTCTTACGTATGAAAAAGAAAAATATTTACTTTGGTATATTGCAGAATCAAAAGTTGTAGCATTATCAGCGAGCAGAAGTAATTTCAAATTAAATACGACGGATAAACAGTATTCGGTTCCTTACAAATATATATTAACCTCTTCTCTTTTAATTAATTTTAATTACCCATCTCAAATAATGCAGTTTTTTTTATTTGCTTAATTATCCCTTCTATATTTTATTAAGTAAATTTAAGAATTTGTTTTTAAAAATTATCAATATTTTGGAAGTTACGTAGATTTGAAATTTATACTGTTATTATTTTCATCCTAAGAATTCTTGTTAGAGGCATATCACACACATGTAAACAGAACTGAAGGAAAAAAAATTGAAAAATCTAGGTTTATTTGTTTTATTTGTAATTATGTCAAGAACTGTTTGATTTACATTTATCACACCATTAGTTCTGTAAATTTTACTTTGAAATTAAAGCATTTACATTCATTAGAAAAACAATAATCGTTTTCTCAGTATCCGTTTCAATTTGGAATTTTGAACACAATACAGAAATAAACTAGTGAAAACGTATTTTTATATTTTGAAAATAGTAACTAAAACACACCACAAATACTTAAAAATCAGTGACTGTTGTTAGTTATACCTTTTATATTTGATTAAGTGAATTTGAGAATATTTTTTTCATAACATGATCAATATTTTGGAAGTTATATGGTTCTGAAATTTATCCTGTTATTATACGCAAATTACACACACACATATATATATATATATATACACAAAATTGAAGGAAAAAAGAAAAGTAAAATCTAAGTATATTTGTTACCTCCACCAAGAAGGTTATGTTTTCGGTCGAATTTGTCACTTTGTTTGTCACTATGTTTGTGTACGGTCTAGCATCCACATAGCTTGACCAATTATCACAAATCTTGGTCAAAATATCGGTCATAGTCTAACTTAGATATCCCAAAATTTAATCAGTCCTGGCAAAGGTGTAACTTTCACCTTTGCCGATAACTTCAGTTTTATTCATTGTAGAGACTCGCTACATTGGTTACAATATTTACCAAAAAGGTACCGCATCTTAGATGTCCTTTGATCTTGAACTTAAAAAGTTCGGTCACGGTCAAAATTTTGACAGAATTTTCATTTATGAATTTTCCAAATTTGATGCAAAATTTCAACATGATCAGATAAATAGTTTGAGTAATCAACGCTTCAGGAATACATCATACAATATGGAGAAGTAAAGCTATTATAAGACTTTGGTCCAACCTTATGTTGTTAAGTGGAGGTATGCATTCTCACGACTGACTTACGTTCTTGTTTTATTTCTAATTATGCCAAAAACCTTAAATAAATGAATTATTAGATTACAATTTTATTTATATGACTAGTGTACAGTTAGTCATAAATTAAATTCTAATCAAATAATTCGCTTATTTTGCAATAACAAGCTTTCCTCGTCATTGGCATTAATTGGTTAAGTAAAGTTTGTTCTTGGAAATATTTTCAAATTACCCTTAAAATCAATGATAAAAAAAAATCCAACTTCTTCAAATTGAAAAATTAGGCCATAAAAAGACGAAAATTTCAGTTCTAGAATAACTTAATTGAAAACAGGAAACTTAGGCAAATATCACATTATGTAAAAAAATAAAAATGATTTTAGCATATGGTTGAGTGATGAAAGATTCAACTTCTGGTAGTGATAACTTAATTGCTTAAAAGATGGCGATTATTGTGTTTTGCATTGGAACTCATCATAAATGGAGTTCTATTTTGTTCCCAAATATTTTAAGATGTAGATTTTGGCTTTCTGCAAATGTTTGGAGATTTATATTTTCGTAGGTAAAGATATTTTTAAAGTTTCTAATGACACCAGCAGTTAGTGTTTGAAACAAGCAAAAATAATGTTTGAAGGCAAGCAGACACGGCATTACTACCTCTTTTTATTGGCCCTGTGCCAGACTAAACCAAATTTAGTAATTATATTTTGCTCCATATAAAGTTTTGAATAATCATATTTTGCTCTAAATAAGACCTTGGATAATCATATTTTGCTCTAAATAAGACCTTGGATAATCATATTTTGCTCTAAATAAGACCTTGGATAATCATATTTTGCTCTATAGAAGGCCATGAATAATTTTATTTTAAGACTATGAATAATTATATTTTAAAGCCATGAATAATTATATTTTGCTCTAAAAAAGGCCATGAATAATTATATTTTGCTCTATATAAAGCCTTAAATAATAATATTTTGCTCTTGTACAAAAAGAACTGCGTCTTCTTGATATCATAAGTAATAATAATATACCAAGATATTTTGACATCTTTTTAAGAGAAAGTTAAGCAAATAAGATCAATGTCAAAAAGAATGGGTGAAGAATTTTAATAAGATAAAGAGAAAAAAATTGAAGGAAAAAAAAAGCGTACAATAAACCAAAACTAATAATAGCAATTCTATAATTTTATATGAATACTAACAGGAAGAACCGACGTTGCTCGGGATTGAATGAGGATCACTATTATGTACTTTTTTATGCCCATAACACCATATTACTTTCTTTGTTTCTTCTGACCCTCTCCTCCCGTTTCGTCCATTAATATAGTTGGAAGAAGCTGAAATGTTGGAAAACTCTTAATTAGGGTCATATATATATATATATATATATATATATATATATATGGTTTTGATTTCATTAAAATCGGATATACATATTTTAAATTTTAAAGGGGTTCTGTCCCAATGGGTTACTTAGAGGTGTGGGCATGTAACTATTTCGCACATAGAAGGTACTGTAGAGATTCAGGACCACTTCCATTGTCTTTCCTGGAGAATGTTATACATATGATATAAATTTCATCAAAATAGGATATATTTGAAGTATTAAGGTAATTATGCCTTCATAACCCACTTAGTGGTGAATTTTGAGATTTGTGAAAACTTCCACTGTCTTTCCTGGTAAATTTTACATAAGAATACACTTTTAGACTTCATGTAGATTCATTAACCTTTCTTTTTATAGGGAGCATACAAACATCACACACACACACACAGTTTAAGTTTTTTTTATATTGAGATATAGATATAAGAAAATTAAAATTAAAGGTTATAGCATACTTTAATACAAAGATATGTACAAGTTTGAATATCTATCTTTTACTTTTTTTAATAAAATTATCAAGATGTGAAGACTGCATACCTTCGCCTGACAACGTAAGGACGTGCCAAAATCGTATCTGGGCCTTGCTTCATCATATTGTATCAAGTATTGTCGAAATTCCTAGAGAAATCTCAACTTCTCAGTCTGGTTACAAGGAACATTTTTTAATACATAACCAAGCAGATTAAGACGAAATCATAAAAATAGCAATCACGTGACCGTGTACAATGGCGTCCATAGACTAAAATTTTAACCACCAAAAATAAGAACGCTTCCATAATCCCCCATATTTTCTATCGAAAGATTTGACATGAACAATCACAAGAAGATGGTTAAAAATTGAGAACTCAACATGCTTCCAATGAGGGGGAGAATGAAAACCACTTACTCAATTATATAGATGCCATACGTGTAGGATGGAAGTGACAAACTCTCATCCTAACATTTAATAACAACTTTATTGGTTCGTCTTCGTTAGTACGTGAACAAAACGAAAAATGTTAGTAGGTCCATAAGTAGGGGTGAAGGCAAAATTGAAGGAAGTCCACTACTATAATTTCCCATGAGTAGGAAAGAGAGAATAGTTCGTAATATAGAATGTTTGTACACCGGCTATGGTGTCAGGACGTGTCCATGTGTGTATGTATGTGTGTGTGTCTACACATGTGTGAAAGTCAGTTCACATGTAAGCAGTTATGTGTGTGTGTATTATATTAAGTCCGTGTGTATGAGGCAGTAGCTATTTTGGATTCTTGTCTTCTTGTCGAAGTCGAACCTAGGGCCAAAGCCCCGGGAAGATGTCTGTTGCAGCCCCAGAAAGGGGTGACGTGTGTTTGGATGTGCCGAAGAAGAAAAAGAGAGAGAGAGAGAGACCGGATGGCGTTCAAGTGTTTATATAGTTATGCTAGCCATCCGATATTCGCCCAAGAGAAGGCCACTGATTGGTCAAGCCAAGGAGGAAGTAGATTGCTTGAACCAATCAGCAGGAAGCTAAGAAGTCATTGATATTTAAACAATATGGCAGCTGTGATCTAGCTTGTAGCAAACTGCTACACCCATACTCAAACACTGACAAAATTAGCCAAACATATAGACACAATTCTTACATTGATTATTTCCTTTTATCCCTTCTCCAAACAAAGAAAACAATTGAACAATCTATTTAGCTATGCATAAACTATTGAAATATGCAATAATATCTAATGTTATAACCGTATGCAATGTGTATTTTTAACTAGTTTAAAAATGATGACCATTATAATCGATACTTGCTTTAAGCTAAGTAATTATCGAAAGAAGCGTTCATAAAACATATCTTAATGTAAAAAAACACGATAGATTATTATTATAATGCACATCCATAACGTTATGAATCGGTGAAGCGAAATTTCGTATCTTATTAAATAAAAAGTTTAATTGGTGGCAGACGTAGTAGATGTTAATAAGAGTAAAAAATTTTT
Source organism: Sepiola atlantica (assembly GCA_963556195.1). NCBI lineage: Eukaryota > Metazoa > Mollusca > Cephalopoda > Sepiida > Sepiolidae > Sepiola > Sepiola atlantica. The sequence continues at coordinate 29,222,760 of OY744528.1, forward strand.
ATTAAGACGAAAAAAAAAAAAGTATTGATCCGGACTAAATACTTAAAGCGATTAATGCGATTGAAAAAGATTTTTTTTCATGCCACGTACCGATTTATGGCGAAAATGAATGACGAAACAGTTTATTTCATGTGGATTTTTTGTTTACTTTATTAAACTATTCCAGTCAATGAAATAAGGGAAAATCTCACTTTACATATAAGATGAACAAACCCCTGCAACCCTAAATGACTGACCTAAATATTTTGGGGTACTTCTGCAGTTTACGACCCGTGCTGAAACCGACGTTTCGTCAGCATCTTCCGGCAGTTTATGTAAACCGCTGGAAGATGCCGAAACGCTTAACCTATCAGATTGTGGCAGACGACAGATGTCAATCGTGTATTAAACATAGCGTTTAGTTAACAAAACTGCTTAAAGCGATCATGAATTCTACCAAGTTAGGACAGTCGCTTCAGTCTTCGAAAGCAATTATTGAATTTTTTCAGAAAAGAAAAATTCTAGGCCTTAAGATAAGTTGTAAAACATGTTCTTTTTCACCCTAACCTTACAAAAAAAACTAACCTAACCATGTCGGTCAGGTTCAAAAGCTGCTAACCTAACCCTAACCTAGTCGCTCGGGTTAAAAATAAGTAGCATTTAAAAAAAAAAAAAAATTGCTAACAGTTTTTCATTATATTTTCTTTCTAACAAAAAATAATTTTTCATCAAAATTACCATACGATGACTTTTTTTATTTAGAAGTTTCCCCCCCCCCCCATTTTTCCAGTTTGATAGCGTCTTCGTCAAAACATACATATTTTCCATTTATTTTTCCTGTTTGCTAGCGTCGCCTCATTATGATTTTGATACCACAAAGTTTTCATTCGGCTTTTTCCGGCTGTTTACGTTAAGTGCCGGAAGATGCCAACTTCAGCGCATGTCGTAAACTGCAAACATACCTATTTTTGTTTGATTACCTTACTCTGATCAAGATGTTCTTCTATTTCTTTAATTGTCTGTCACATTTTATTTGTTATTCTTTCTTGAGCATCTCTCCTTTTAACTAAGTTATTACAAATTGTGGTTATAAAGGGAAATATCTTTACGTCCATATTCAGATTCCATATAATCTTTACAACTGTTAAAGTTGTGACTAAATCAGTTCTATTTTTTTTATTGCTTTGAAAAATATTTAAGCCCGGATTTTCTGCGTTTTTTTTTTATTCTCGAATTTTGTGAACTAAATAATCCGTTGATATATTTATTTTTCTATTTACTATTAAAAAAATTAAATTAACGTACCAAAAAGTTAAAAAAAAATTCTTCAGGCTGAAGGGGACATTTTTATACTGTTTACTAGCATTCTGTTATCACAGATAAGACGTCGGAAAACCAAGGCTAGGATGCAAGCCACAGTGTCGAGGATATCCATGCAGAGAGCGAGATGAAACTTCCCAGAATAAAATTCCCACCGGCCAGCAGTTCGAAAGAATGGTGCATGCTTGACCATACAATAAGCAATGTACTACATAAAAAATTCGATAGAAAGAAATATGATCAACGGTTGAAAAAATGTGGTCATGTTATATACCAGATTCGTATGGCATTGTATGGTTAAAAAAGAAAATCTACTAAACCATCAGTCAAGAAAAACAGACGACAGAGGGAGATGGAAAACTTAAATAAGGTGGCTCTGGGCGAAAAAGAATAATACATGGTGATATAATAGAAAGTGTCCACTGTATAACTATCTCTGTGAGAGGAAAACATTTTTTTTATTATTTAAAATTATTTATGAATTATTTCCCTTGAACCATTTGGATAAGTTAGGAATGTTATTTAAGTATTTATTCATATTTATTTTATGTATTTATTAAAAAAAATTTCTCTTCGATATAAGAGAACGTTTCCATACAACAAAAACAGTCAAGACGCTGAATCATCAAACGACACGTGAGACGCTAAGCCGTTAAAAAGTAAGTTGTTTTCATTACAGTTAGATTGAAATGCTATTCAGATGATGGGGTCTCACATCAGTGAGGGGGGGGGGGCGATAAGCAAAAAAAGCCGTCGAAAGAAAGGCTCTGAAACGGTGCATATTCTCTGCTGATGACCCGACAGTCTGGAGGCTTAAAGGGAGTATTCCACCAGTAAAACAGCCGAGGATATATATATATATATATATATATATATATATATATACCAGCCCACAAGTTAAGCTGTTTCTTCCAAACAACAATATCTTCTGCTATCAGCTCGCTTCATAGCGAGTTTCTGCTACTGTTCCGGTAGCTAGTTTCATTCTGTTAAAAAAAAAAACTAAATTGGCGTACCGAAGAGTAAAAAAAAAAATTTCTTCAGGCTGAAGGGGGCATTTTTAAAAACTTTTTTTAAAGTTTGACCAGTAATTTTATTTAATATTCTCCACTTGTATACTATAAGTATACATAAATTATGCCTTTTGTTAATTTAATTTTGTACTTGCTATTGAGCACTATTATATAAATACAAGATTAATAAAACCCTCCACTCTAGAATAAAGAATAATCTGTATTTATTTGTATATAAATAAATAAATATCCGTGCAGTCACAAAATTTAGCTCGTAAAAACTGCCAGGTGAAACCATTTCAAGTGTTTAAGTGAATGGAGGAAGCAAATAGCAAGTCCGACAACCACCTGCCGTCTAAAAGGAATGCAAAAAGAAATCCTTCACTCTATTTCCATAATGAGACGTTTTCTTTCTTTCTTCTATCTATACCGATTGATACGTGTTTTTCTTTCTATACCGATTGCAAAAAAAAAAAAAAACTGTTAAGACTAATTTTATTTTAGATATTCCTTAAGTGTGAAAAGACTTTCAGAAAATTAAATAAGGCTGAAAAATATTTAATTAGTGCCGATGATGCTGAGACATTAGTAAAAGATATGTCGTAATTGCAGATGGTTAAGAAACTTGCATGTTGAACAGGAGAACCAGCAGCAGCTGACAGGCCGACGGGCATAAATATCTATTCTAGGCCCAACACTGTTTCTTCTCTATATAAATGATCTTCCAGAGAATATTATTCGGAAAATAAACATTTATGCTGATGATATCACTCTATTCTGGTGTTGCTTCTCACCAATCTTCCTCGACTCAGTCAAGACATGCAGCTGATCGAGAAGTTGACCTGGGTTCAATTGTGGATTAAGGTACGATATGGCTTGTTTCGTTCAATCCTGTCAAGACTCAGCTCGTGTTTTTCAATCATAGGCGTGTCCTTTTTCTTCTTTAGATTCTCATGGATGGTTTTGTCCTTGAGAAATCGACTCTTGTTATAATAAGCGTTTGGTAGCAAGGAAAAGGGAGACGAAACAGAATGAAGATTAAACAAATTGTATTGTTTCAAAATACATTAGATACAAAACCATGTTGTTGTTGTTGTTGTTCTTTCGTGTGTAGAGTCGTTGTTTTTATTGTTATTGTTTTTCTGTCGTGGTAGAGTCAGGATGGCGACGTCGTTGGTGGTTCAAGTGAGGTGGGTTAGTTGAGTGAACGGTCGATAGTGTTCAGTGTCAGATTTCCTGTGTGACTGTTGCTTGCTGTCGGGCCCTGCTATTTAAGAGTAGTACGCGAACGGAGTCGTAGACATCCGGCTCCAAAACGACAGGGACAAAAAATGGCCCTTGACTTTAGAAAACTGTTTCTTTTAAATCTTATTTTCGGCATAGCGAGCACGTCGCATGAGTAATCGGCACACAACTTTGTGGTGATATGCATGAGTATGTGCTTCAACTCTGGTGTGACCATGGCGATTTGAGAACAGATCTCAGTGTACCAACTTTCACTTTGAAGCAGTTAGAAGCCACAGAAATAAGGCATACTTGGACGGCGGTCACCAAACAAAATGTGATCTAAAAATTGTAACACTGAAACTTCTTGGTCTTTTTCTCTCATCAAATCTTTCTTGGATTTCATACATTAGATCCATTGCTCTTTCTGCTTCTCATAAAGTCGGTTCTCTCTATCGCTCCAAATACTTTATCACACCTGAGGCTATTCTTGATCTCTACAATCAAACCATGTATGAAGTACTGTTGTTATATATGAGCTAGTGAATCTCTGTCCCATTTGAGGGTTCTTGATAAGGTGCAGAAACGTATCTGTAATTTGATTGGCCCTACCCTTTCTTCTGAACCCTCTTGATGTTGCTAGTCTTAGTCTTTTCTATAAATACTATTATGGCGTGTGTTCTTCGGAATAATGTGATCTATTCCCCACTTCTTTTGTTCCAGCTCGTTTGACACGTTGGTTTAATGGTTTCCATCAACTCACTGTTTTGATACCTCATTGTAATACAGCTTCCTACTCCAGTAGCTTCTTTCCAAGAACCGCAGGCTTATGGAACTCTCTTCCTACTGACTGTTTTCCTCCTACCTATAGCCTTGGTCTTTTCAAGACTAACGCCAATAGGCATCTCTTGTCTTTGCAATAATCATATTTGTTCTTGTTAGCTCCTTACATCAAGTGGCTTCATGCCTTTTCTGGGGCGATTTCCATTAAAAAGAAAATAGTAAATCGCGTGGGGGAAAGAAATTAAATTGATCCTTAAAGCACGTGGGGGTTTCTTAGATTTGCCGTGTATTGGTTGACAATATAGGCACATATAGGAAAATAAATAACTGTTTATAAAGACGTTGTGGACGGAGACATTTCATTTATTAACAGTTTGTCTAGGATTAACTATAAAGACTGTCAACAAGACATTGGATTAAGAATACAAAATACATTGTTCCATACAACAGAAGAATGCACAAAGTATTCCTTTATAAATGTCAACAGATGTACGAAGCACAAAGCAAGACTTACATTTTATCCATGACATCTTTTCTGTTAGGTAGGCCGTTCAGAGAGAAAGAGGACGAAATCTGGTCTTAATTCTCTACCACGTTGTGGTACGAGTGTTCGATAACGAATAAGAGAACCGGAGGAAGATCCCCCTAAGAGGTGGGGGGGGGGGAGCAAAAAGCCTAAGTTGAAAAAAAAAAAATAACGTCACTTCTGTTTGGAGAGCGGTCTGTCTCTTCGCTGCTGACAATCGAGCTGAACAGACGCAAGAACTGATTGCCCGTCTAGCCCCGGAGGGTGGAGACAGTAGTGCACAGATAGCTGAAGTCGGCCTGCCTTCATGTAGTCGTAGAGTCTGTCTGTCTGTGTCTCTCTCTCTCTGTCTCTGTCTCTCTCTGTGTGTCTCTCTCTCTTTCTCTCTGTCTCTCTCTGTGTGTGTCTCTCTCTCTCTCTCTCTCTCTCTCTCTCTCTCTCTCTCTGTCTGTCTGTCTGTCTCTCTCTCTAATACACACTATTTCAGTTTCTGTCTCTTTGTTCTATGTTCAATAAAACTCTTTTAAAAACAAAATCCGGCGTCCATGTAGTTATCAATCAATGGTCGAAGGACACAAGCCTGCAGCGACGAAACCTGGGTTGCCACAGAAGATGAATAGGTGCCTAACGATCTATACACCAGCAAAGGTAAACTGTATTTACCATGATTGTTCCCAACAAAACCCTGTGTCCACAGGAGATTTGGTAATTTGATCTGACCCTTTTTACCAGGGGATCACTGACCTAGAAAACAGTTTCTCCTCAAGGTATATAACTGATCACAACACAACAATCAAATTCTGTTTAAATAATCAGTAATAAAATAGTAACCAAAAACGCTCTGTAATTCAACATTTTACCATAATTTCTTAATTCATATAATTTAAACTTTAAATGTTCTATGCTATTTCTGTTCTGACAACATGGCCTTTTGGGTAAAAGCAATATGTAGTATCTGTTCTGATACTACACTATTTTTTCTGTCTTAAGTCAGTGATTCTAATCCTTCTACACTGTGGCAATTTTTTAATTTTTCTTCCCTAATTCAGAGTGCTCCTTTTTGGGGGAGATGGATTTTCCCCCATGTTAAAAACCGACATTGTGTTTAACGCTGCCCTCGTGGAGAGGCAAGTAAATAGGGACAAATTTATTACTCCATTAGCAAAAGCAAATTGGTTAATAGATGTAGTTTTTGAAATTGACTTGATATGCTACTTAAATAAATTTTAACTTTCTTTCTTAACAAAAATTGTGTCTTTTTCGTGTGACTTTATTACCGGCCGCCATCAATTAATCGTGACTTTTTTTCTGGGATTGATTTTCCTCTTACTTTATTACCACAACCAAAACAAATGTTTGAAAAAATAAAATAGAAAAATGTAAAGGAAAGTCTTAAAAGACAAGAAAAGGATACAAAACCCAATTGAAACGAAGACAAAAAAAATCAAAAATCAAATCATTTAAATCCTAAAAGTTGCTAAAAATAGAAATAAAAGAATGTTAAGGAAGAACTCTGAATGACCGAAGTAATTTATTTTAAGGCCACATATCTTGTACATTTTATTCTAGGAATATTTGACGCACCCCCTTCCCCACAAACTAATATCAGGATAAAAAAAAATCACTTTAATTAATTTCTCTATTTTAATTTAATTGATAAATGACTTTATATATTAGAATTCTGCGTTTTCTCTCCAAATTCATTCCAGTTTATATCTGAAATTCTGCAGCGAACCCATTCTTTAATCTAATATATAAAATAAAGCTAGTCTGTTTCTCGCGTTTTTTGTAATCGATAGTTTTCTTTTTTCTCTCTTATTCATTTAACGTTACTTTTCCCTTTGTTCAGGGGTCAGATGTTTTCTGATATTACGCAAACCCACTCTCCAGTTATTATGGTTAAGCAGTCTCCAAATTCAACTCTGTACTGTCTTGTCCAATTACTTGCTTCCACGTTTTCTTTGGCCGGCCAACCTTCCTGCAATTTAGGACATTCATGCTTCTGCAACGGTTTATCCAGGAAGATGAACGTTCCACATGACCATACCAGCGTAATCGATTCATTTTTAGGATAACCTCCATGCTAGGCAAGTGTAGTCCTAGCAAATCCTTTGACCTGATGTGTTGGGGTTGGTCAGATTTCACATTGCAGATCCATTTGATCATAGACCTGTCATTGTGCTGCAGACAGGCAAGGTAGGACTGGGTAAGGGCCCAGCATTCACTGTCATATATCATGACACAGCTGCTATACAACTTACCCCGGATATAGAGGTCCTGGGTATGACCTTAAAAGATATCCAGTGGTGAGGCCTCGATTTAGGAGCTGTGGGGAATGTGGAGTTGCCCCTTAGTTGCCATTGCTCCCAGATCCACTGGCCCGGAGTGGTAGTACCTGTAAGAGCCCCCATCTATTGGTCAAATAGAACCTACTGGCGCTACCAAATCAGGTTGTCTGAAATTATTGACTTCCTGACTCAAAATGCACCGAACATTGATGTTTTGTTTTTTTCTTTGCAAAACTTAATCATGTTCTGCAAAATCCAAAACAAAAACAACAATTTCACTCCCTCTCCTCTCTTTCTCCCCCTCCCCCTTTCACTCAACCAAAACACCATGAATAAATACTTAAACATATAAAGAACTTGAAGCATAAAAACCTTCACCAAAATGACCAGATTCGGCATTTAATAACCCGAAAAGGGTTGATATGCCGTAAAACAAAACAACCAAACCGAATGTAGGGAGTCTGGAAATCAATATTTTATTCTGGTTCGTCAGCTTTTGTGGATTGTTGCGGCATGTTGTTAAGAATAAAATGTAAAAAAAATAAAAAGACTGTTCTGCATTCCTCCATACAGAGTTACTTATTTCTGACAGAGAAAAATATTTTAGAAAAAAACGCCATTTTCTCTTCCAAACAATGTTACTCTTTGTTCCAATCAAAATGAAGTAATTCTGTATGGACGAATAGTGAATTAAGTTTTTTTTTAAAGATGGCAGACCATTTAAAAAATAATTCCGCCCAGGACAAAGTATTTTCTGGGAGGAATTAAGAAAATGCACTACCGGGTAACGACTGGTAGGAACAGCCAGCATGACAATATTTAAAAACATTTTTAAATGTAGAAAATGATTAGGAAATATGTAAATACAGTTATTAAAATCAGAAGTCCCAAAACAACTTTCTGGGTACTTCTGCAGTTTACAGAACATGCTATTTTTTTAGATAGGATTTTCAAGTTAAATTTAATTTTTATGGCATTCTTTTTTATTAAAAAGTTAGGTGAAAGTACAGAATAGTTAACAAAGGCTCCTTATGTTAAGAATAGGTTTCTAAATAATATTATTTTAGCACGGTCCGTAAACTGCAGAAATACCATTTTCTGATATATTCTGACAAAAGATCTTCCACTATAATAAGGAGCAATGTGTATTTATTTGTAAATATATAACTGTCCTGTAACAAGTCTGCTGACGATTACAGGGAAGGGAGAATGCAAATCTTTATCTGTAATGAAACGTTTTTTTCCCCTTTTTTCACCGATTTATACGTTCTTTCCTTTGTTTCTTTGAAAGTTTCCAAGTTGAGACGTTTTTCTTTATTTTAGCGACGATTGTTCTCTTTCAATTTTATTTTTAACCATTTCATTTTCATTAACGTCTTGGATGTTGTTAAATCCAGTGTCATTCTTTTTAAATATCTAGTCGTCACCATATCTCCCAATAATTACAGGAATAAAATAAGAAATGTAAAGTCAACGATTTTTTAGGTTATCAAAAATAACTTGATTTTTAATTAGTCGCAATTCAGTACCTAATTATCCTATTGAAAAAAAAAAAATCACTAGAAAGACATATTGGCAAGCAAATACTAAGTCAGACAAAAAAAAATAAAAATAAAAAGTCAAGTCAATTTTTGTTCTTTAGGTCATCAGAAATTATAATTTGTATATGAAAATTTAAATTAGTGACGTAATTCTATGATTTTATATGAATATTAGTGCGAACACTGGCGAAGCATAATTTTGTCAGTAATTTTTGACAGAGGGTGTACATTAGTATTATAGAAAACGTTGCGATTATTCATATTCATAAATCAAAATCGTGCATAAAATACAGGGTTGCACGAAAGTCATGATGCCTTCTCTTGAAAAATTATGAAAAATTAGAATATTTGATAGTTGTATTTCATCAAGTTTAGCAAAGTTATGTATTTGATAATTCGATTTCATCAAAATTAATAAATTTGATAATTCGACATCAAATTTAGCAAAGCTTATGTATTTGATAATTCCATTTCATCAAGTTTAAACAGAAAGCCTTGTTTTGAAATTTGGTCAATGTCGTTTTTTCTAGTATCTGTATATCTGAAGATAATATATTTGATAATTCTATTTCATCAAGTTTAGCAAAGCTTCAGTATTTGACAATTCTATTTCATCAAGTTTAATTAAGCTTTTGTGGACAAATCCATTTCATTTATTAATAGGTTGTCCACAACAAACTACAAAGATACTAAATAAGACATGCAAGACAAAATATTAAATATACAAAATACATTGTTCCCATACAACAGAACAATGTACACAGTATTCCTTTATAAACAGAGATGTCCGAAGGGTAAAGCAATACTTAGTTTAGCCCTGTGATCTTTTCTGTTAGGGGACGTGTCAAAACCCGTCCACTCTGTAGGGAAGCCAGCTAGCAACTGACGACGAAATCTAGTCTCGATTCTAGACTACGTGGTGCTAGAAGAGTTCCCAACAAAATCTCTTGATCACACGAGATTTGGGGTCTGATCCTTTTCATCGAGAGTTATCACTGGCCTAAAAACCTTTTTCTCCCCAAGGGAGATAAATCTGCTCCAGACAATGACTTAGAATCCACACTTTACTGATGGCTTATTAGTTTTATCTGTTGTACTAATCACAACTTGTGTAGAGTAAGATTTTTTTTTTTAATAAAGACGTAATCCATGGCGGACAGGTTTGGCAGTAAGTCGCATTAGGGCCGCAACTCGGCTAACAGGGCCCTCATGAAAATCCAGGCGGAGTCGGCATCAGGATTCATGGTCCTCTGGTTGTCTCTGATTCTGTGTGTGGCAAGCAAGTAGACCTGTCAGGTGCAGAACTGCAGATCAATGGAGTGAAAGTGGTAACGTCGCTTCTGCACCATTTCTTTGTGTGTGTTAGGTCAAACCTTCCCCGACTTTGCATGCAACTGCTGAGCTTTGCCACTCTCAGTGTCTGAGGTAAACACCTGCAGTCTTGCTGTTTCAAATTGATGCTACCATCGAGGAAAAATTCATGTAAACCAGATAATCCTGAGGCACAATCTTGGTGAGCTCAATGCAGGTCCGATTTTCCAAACAAACAAAAGCAACAACCTGATATTCACCGAGTGAGATGCAGAGGGGGGGATGCACCGACGAGGGTATCGCCCTGAGCATTCAATCATATTAAAACTATTTTCCTTTCTCAGAATTTTTCTCAATACTTGGACTTATACTCGAGTCTCTGGGGCAGACAATCAAGGATTTACCACTGGGCATCACCAGACGGTATTTATCTCCCTTCCACTGTGGGAAAATGTGACAAGGTCAGAAGGTGAGGATTGAAAAGTCAGCGCCCTAGAGAAAGATCACTCTGGCTTACAAAAAATGCCTTGACAACCCTGTTAGCACTCTTCAGGCGATTAGCAATAAACTAACTCCTTCGCAAAGCATGAGAAGGTAAAGCCTGGGAGTGTGGACCTCCTAGAACTGCACAGGACCATACCGCAGCTCGACATAGCAGGGATGAAAAGATTACCAGACATCTGCCTGCCACTGCCTTTCCCTACCCAATGACCAGTTAACCATACCTTAATCTCCACCTGCTCAATCATCAGTCAACTTAGCCTTCATTAGATCGAAAAATGTTCCTCACACAACTACTACATGCACAGTTCTTTTTCAAAAACTACCACAACTTCATGCAATACACTGTAAATAGAATTTGCAGTTAAATTATGAGAACAATCTCCCATATGAAAATTCAAATATTTCAGATTGGCATTGAATTTGATCCTTAGTCATTAAGCTAGATTCCCTGAATTTCAATTTCTTTTGAAGACCTCTTAAAGCTTTACATTTTAGACATTTTCTAGAATTAAAATCATGAAACAGATTTTGATCAAAATTGGAATAAGGATTCAAGACAAAGTTTAGTATAATTATATGTTTATTTTAATCTTCGTAAGGGGACATAAAAGTGGTGCAAAACTGTTCTGTTCGGGGAATTCATTTTACCATCCTGAAACGATATTCTTTTAATAACATGCAAAGACGGATTTTCAAAGTTAAACCGAAATAACAGTTAAACTGGCAAATCAAAATGTTTTTCTGGCTAGACAATTTTCTTTTTTTTTATTGTTGTACCGTGTTATTAGCAATATAATAACGTACTTAGAAATGCATTTTTTTTTTTTTACTTAATCCAGCGCAGACGACTTATTATGAAACATTTTTAAATAATCAGTTACAAATTTTTTTCATTTCTTTTCTTCTTACTCTTCATGTTTGCTAACTACTCTGCCACAGATATACAGAGAAATTAGTAATAAATTTGGGTCCCGTGTTCCGAATAATAAAACGTTCACAGAATTAAATTAATTAAAAGATAAAGAATAAAAAAAAAATCGACATTGACCAAATTTCAAAACGAGGCTGTTTAAAATGGAAAAAACGAGTATAGAAATCTCGCCAAATATTAAAACTGCAAACAAGTTTTATTTTTCAGCGACAATTGAATTAGTTAAGTGTCCAGAGCAAAGAAAGTTACATTAAAATTCATTTGGTGTTTCCATATAAAAAAGATAATGCGTTTTTCGAGGTTTTTAATTCTAATCTAAATAATACATGGCGTCTGTATTTACACCCATAACTTTCTCAGTGGAATTCATGTCAATAGTCTAATTTGATAAAGAGTTTGCTGTTTTGAGTTCTCTACCCCTACCTATTCATAAAACTAATCTAATTCAGAGAAATATATATATATATATATATATATATATATACACACACACATACACACTAGCTGACCTACCAGGCGTTGCCCGGAATGCAGTGAAGACATTTGCATTTATTTACACATTTTCAACTTAAGGTAGACAACTATTATATTCTTCTATTAAGAGTTATCTCCTCACAGATTATTTTAAAATTTAGGGACACAGCTGAAGCACGATTCCCTACATTTCAATTTCTTCTTAAGACCCCTTAAGCTTAAGCATTAAATTTTAAATATTTTCTAGAATCAAAATCATGTAATTTTTATCAAAATTGGAATAAGGATTCTAGACACAAGGTTTATTCACACTATATCTAGATTTTAATCTTTGTAAGAGAACATGAATATTTTTAGCAAATTCTAAACATTAAGAATAGGAGCATTATATCGTAATTGTAATTATCATAAGGGGACATAAAAGTGGTGCAAAACTCTTGTTTAGGGAATAAAATTTCCCATCCTGGAACGGGTATTCTTCTAGTCTCTTTATATATATATATATATATATATATATATATATATATATATATATATACACACAGGATAATCTCCTAACCTATTAAATGGATCATTATTAATTTTGGAATATATATTCTAAAAAATATGCTGAGTAACATGGACACATTTTTTTTTTGTAAATGTAAACATTTATGGGGGCATATCTATAAAGTTTTAAATTTTTAATTTAATTCTATTTTTTATGAAACGGTCATTATAGAATTTTGGAGTATTTATTCTTGGCAACCCGGTGAGTTACTTAGCCACATTATCTTTTTGCAAATTTTACCATATAAGGGGGGTCCCCACCCAAACTCGCACCTGCCCTAAAAAAACTTCAAATAAGTTACATAAAAAAAATTTAATAGAAAAAAAAATTGCTCTACATCAAATTTTTAGTTCTATTAAGTAATACATTTTTAAAATGATCTGTGCGCGCACAAGCGTATTTGCTTGGTAAAATCTTTAAAAAAAAAAATAAGTTCAATAGATTAACTTTACAATTTAGGCAGGTGAGGTGAACTTGAAACTGTACCATACCAATAAAGTAAAAAAAATCCATTAAAATTTAAAACTAATTCTATATTTATCGCTTATACCCGTCTTGAGATGGGTATTCTACTAGTTATATATAAAATAAAACCCATGAAGCAAGAATGTTGTTGGATCCTTTTGGCTGGGATCAAAGTGTAGTATCTGTTCCGATGGATACTACACCCCATAAACTGGTATCGTCTTGGCCTTCGGTGCTTGATTTATGCCGGTCTATGGATCTGTCCTGTGCAGTTCTAGGAGGTCCACCCTCCCAGGCTTTGCCTCCCCTCTTTGTGGAGGAATAAGTTTATTGCTTACTGCCTGAGTGCTCACCTTCTCGAGCGCTGGCTTTTCAAGTCCCACTTTCCCGACCCGACCTTTGGTCACATCTTACCTTGTGGGAGTAAGATAAAACTGGCCTTGTGCCTAACCTCCTGGGGAGGTAAATAAAATGTTGTTGGAACTTTTTACACTTACATTCTTCCAGCAACTATTACAAACCGAAGAGAAAGACAAAAACAACACTGCTTCTATTATGACAGGAGATGAAAAGGAAAAACTACTGTTTCTGCTGATAAATCATCACTGAAATGAGCGTACGACTATCTACTAAAATATTTTAATCGTCAGTGCTCAGCTGTATGACCAGTTGAGCTCAGCTAAATAAACGGACATAGAAACCAGAAAGCTAGTTCATATGAAGACCAGAACATTCCATTATGTTTAGATGGGCAAGTCCATTTTCTGGGTTCTGATTGGCTGCTAGCCATGAGTGAATAATCTATTATAAAGCTCTTATGCCGGTAAGTGTCAATTTGATTCTGCACCTATGACGTGTCGGCTAACAACACAGCTGTTTACAAAATTTCTGTTAACGAGATGACAACAGGCAATCAGTTGGGTCGAAAGAATTTCCCACATAACGTTACATTTCATGTAAGGGGGGTTGTAAAAAATACCTTTTCTTTGTTTTGCCTCTAACATCTGTCATGCTAATACAAACGGATATATAAAAATAAAAGATTGGATTTGAATGTCCAACCAGATAGGTAAGACATAGTTGCATTCAGCTGCTTATACTTATATTCGGTTTAACGTTTATTTTACATGCATTATACGGTTTTCCAAAATTGACTTTATAACTAACCTATCTCCGGCCACATCTTTATCCATCTCACTTAAGTATATCATTATTACCTCCTTTTGTGCCAGATTTCACTTCCATACCTCATCATACTGCATACACATGCCTGACTGACTCTTCCATTGATCGACAGTGGTAATGCTCTGCTAGTTAGTAATGGCTGAAGTTCCCTGACCTTTATTCTAATTCTTGCTATCACACTAGCACCAGCTCCTTACTGTGTTCCAATTGTATCACCAAAGTATCAAAACTTCTGAACAATGTCAATAGCCTCATCATCCAAATATACTATCTTCACATCTGAATTCTCACCAGTCTCCATTGTCTTACACTTCTTGCACACAAACTGATTATCCTCTCTCAACCTACCTATAATTCCACTGAACTTCTTGTGTGTACAATGCATACAAGTACCACACATTGAGTTGCACCAACTCCGACTGCTAGGATTCTAAAATGTCAGACTCGGACTGCTAGGATTCTAAAATGTCAGACTCGGACTGCTAGGATTCTAAAATGTCAGACTCGGACTGCTAGGATTCTAAAATGTCAGACTCGGACTGCTAGGATTCTAAAATGTCAGACTCGGACTGCTAGGATTCTAAAATGTCAGACTCGGACTGCTAGGATTCTAAAATGTCAGACTGATTTCACGACTATGGTTTCTCGAGGATATTGAATTCACAAACAGTTTCCATAAGCTGCATGTATATTCCGGTCAGAGGGGATGGTTTTGACAATGGTAGTTTTCACTGGGAGGTGTTACCATCGTCCCATACATGGCGCCTGCTATTCCCAAATGGTCACTAATCAGGTAGTGACCAGACTCAACCTCGCTTAAGTTCAGTGATCTAACGAGAACCAGTCAGCTTAAGGTGATTATACAGTATCTTGACTCATTCTATACTGAGACTAAACTTAAGGCTACAATAAAACACTTTAGATCCCTCAGTAAAATAAAGTATTTCTTTTACCAGGTTAAATTGTGAACTATCTATCATATAAAGAAATACCATAATTTTGTTTGTGTGTCCGGTTAAAACTAAGAAACTACACAAGATACATTTACAGAGCTTGCATCGTCGAATTCCGTATGACTCCAACCTGGTTATGGTAAAAAAAAAAAAAAAATTACTGTAATATGCATTCCTTCGGGTTGTCCAGAAACCAAATTAGTACAGAGAGGAGAGGGTGAAATAATTTACTTTCTTTCATTCTTACTGGTAGTGGTTCCAAAAACAATGAAATTAGGTCAAACAGTAAATCAGCTGCTGATGGCATACTTTTATATTGAACCAGTTGCCAAAAGGAGAGAGAGGGCGTGTTCAAAAAGTAATATGACTGAGAATGTGTGTAGATCGAGAGGGGGAGAACTTTAAAAAAAAAATCTTACACTTTTTTTTTTTTTTTTTTAATTCCCCCGGGCAACGCCGGGTACCCCTGCTGGTATATTAATAATCCTTTTTTTTATTACGTTTGTTTCCATTAATGGCCTGGCAATCATATAAGATCGAAGCCCTTAAAGTAATAAAATCTCGTCTAAACATTCCATTTTCAATAAGCAGAAGAAGACATGATGTTAGCAGCAGTAGCATCAGCAGATTATTCTATATTAAACTTTCAATATATTTGGAGAAAATCCAGCCAAAATGGCTAGAGTTAAAAATACAACGGATTCGTTTCGGAAATTAATTAATCTCAATAAACGTCTAGATGGCAAGGCCAATTAAAAGACACTTGAGAAGCAAATCACGTTTCCACCTTAGACAGGTATTTGAAATTAAGCTCCATGTTTAAATGCACACCTATATATACGAGTAGAAGCAAGCATACATAATAAAAGCAACCATATAAACAGTCATAGCAGACATAATGAAAATCCCAGCATATTTATGTGCAAACACGGTTAAGGGTGTTGTGACAAGGTTATCTCCCTTAGAGATAACCTTGTCACAACACCCTCAACCGTTCTCTCCTTTAGAGATAATTGGCTCGAATGCTGGAAGGTGCTATATTCATGTGATTTAGTGCTCCCGTGCTCCCACATGATCATACATGAAAAATTAAGACTAATCTTATTGGTGCGACCTTCGAACTCAATGGACAGTCTGCTTTTAAACACGAGTTCAAACATTAAACCAACTTTGTAAATCGTCCTAGCAGTAAATCACTAGAGACCTATATAAGTATATCTACATTTTCTGTATTCGTACATTATTCTTCGTCTCGGCAATTCATTCATTTGATATTATATATATATATATATATATATATATACAGATACATACATACATATCTATTTTCTTCAGAATTCATATTTCTATAATAAATTCTTTAACCATATCCATGTATTTTCACGTCTTTAACATGCCTTTCATGTCCTGTCGGCGTTACCAATACAATGCTAACAACTATTAATAAACGTAAAATTTATTCGTTAACGACTTTTACCCTCTTTATTTTTCTTTCAGACACTAACATGGTTATCACGTGGAGGGAACCACATTCTCAACAAGTGTTCAACTACATAGAAAATGTAAAAATCTTAAATATACCTTTCAAGGTATACTTAATTAGAAGATAACTAAAGACAGATATTGAATCAAATCTTTTGACGTAGATCAGGGGATGTGGGTAGGTGTCGCGTTTGGAATGCGACTGATTAATTTGATTATTTCAAGTTGGAGACTAAAAATTGAAAATTGTAAACATTTTATTTTTTTTATTTTTAAGTATGCCGATTTGAGAAATGTATTAAAAATAATTGCAGAAGTAAAATACCGATCGAGAAAGGATCAAGAAAAATATCAGAACATACAGGACGATCAAAGTGAGCAGATGTTCTGCCTTTTTTCTCCCTAAAAATGGGGTTTGGGAGTTGGATGTAACTATAAAGCAGTGTGCTAAAAGGAAAGTCGACACATCACTTGCAATAAATTGTAAGCTATCTAGAAAAACAAGGTTTTTGTTTCCGACTGTTGCTTTAACACTTTTTTGATTTGATGACCAGTAAAGAACACGGAAATAACGTGACACAGGGGTCAGACGTTCTTTGGTATTTTTCAAACTCACTCTTCAGTTCTCACGGTTGAGTGGGTCAACTGTCCCCAAATTACACTCTGCACAGTCTTGTCTAACCTCTTGCTTCCAAGTTTTCCTTGACTAGCCAAACTTTCTGCGATTCAAGACATCTATGTTTCTACAATAATTTATCCAGGAGGATGAACACTCCACATGAATGGCCTTCGATAACCTCGAATTAAATCTTTTTAAGTAAAATACCAAAATAGTTGTGTTTTATTTTATTTTAATTGACTCCAAACAAGACACATTGCCACTGAGATGTAAGGGCTACTGTGAATTTGGAGCCATATTCATAGGGGAATCCTAAGTGGGGAGTAGTGCAGCGAGACGTTTATTCACGTTGTATTTAAACTTCTGCATGTTGGTACAATCAGGGAAACAGGAAGAACGCGGAGGGGAGGGATTCTAAAGGCTAGTAGTTCAAGGAAAGAAGCTATTAGAGTAGAAAGCTCTGAGGGCCTCTACAATAAAGGGGTAGGATTTTGCTGATTGTTGGGTTGAAAAATATAGACACTATCTAAATAAGGATTGATTCACTTAATTTAAGTTTGGAGGTGGTTTGTTAAACATTTAATATCAATGCTAGCCGGATTTATCTGAAGGCTTGATCCATGAAGCCCCAAAATCTGCGGATCTCCAAGCAAGATGTCTGATATTTTTCAGTCTTAAATCTTGTTCTCATTCACTGACAGCAAATATCACATCTGTAAAACGTATTTTCTTCAGATAGAAAAAGCACAATCCAATTAAGACAAGTTTATTTGCAGTTAAAGCAACAATGGTTGGTATCAGCTCAAATCCAACCCCCATTGCATCTTTAAATAGAGACTAGTTCTTCAACACTTGCCCTCACTGGGAACGATATCCATTTGCTCAAAGACTGTTCTTGCAATGACTGTCATAATGTCTAACACTATCGGATCCAATGGGAAGTTCAAAATCGAAATGTCCACATTCTGAACATGTTCACAACAAGAATGGTTTTATAGTGTCGATGCTTAGGGCTCAACTGTATGACCAGTTGAGCAAGATAAGTCAGATTGCCAAGCACATCAAAATGCCGGTTTATAATAAGGCTAGAATGTTCCATTATGCTCAGAAGGTAAAGTCCATTCTCTGTGTTCTGATTGGCTGAAATTCCTAAGTGGCCATTCTAGTGTATAAATGTTCATTCATTCGAATAAGTATTCTTTTATGAGATGGATGCCAGTTGAGGCCTTTATGCCGGTAAGTGTTAGTTTGATTCTATAGGTTTGGTTGTTTTGTTTTATGCTATATAAACACTTTTCGGGTTATTTAATGCCGAATCCGATCATTTTGGTAAAGGTTTTTCTGCTTCAAGTTCTTTATATCTTCAAATATTTATTCATGGTGCTTGGTTTGGTTGTTTTTCAGAAGAAAATGATTATTTTTTGTTTTTAGCTACGCAGAAGTTGAATGAGTTTTGCAAAGGGAAAAGAAAAAAATAACATCAATGTTTGGTGCATTTTAAGTCAGGAAGCCGGTATCTTCAGACAGTCTGATCTGGTAGAACCAGTCATGACAAGAATGGAAATGAACATTAATGTGATCTGTGTGTTAATGAAACTAAGGGTTCTTGGACAAATGAATTACTCTTCAAATAGGACTAAGAGCGATTTATATTGGAAACCAATTTTTGTACGCCTATATACATATCTCAACAGAAATAGAGAGAAAGATAGTCATGTGACGACACCAATGTGTTCATTTTAACCCTTTCATGCATACTGTTATTGCACAACAACAAATAGAAAAGTTGTCATAAATTATCATAAATTTTGATTCGACTAATTATATTTGTTTTTGTGAGAGTCAGGGATATCGAGGAATACGTTTTGCCTCCATCATTAGTTGTTACAGTTCTTTTCAGAAGTCAGCTCAACTTGAAGGCACGTGGTTCAAGAACAAGTTAGATAAGGTACGTAGAATTTCTTAAACAAATCATGCATTAAAGAGCTAAAAGAAATATAGAGGAAGATAAAAAGGCGGGTGTGTAAAAATAGGGTTAAAATTATAAATTTCCATGTAAGGTTAAAACTAAGTGGAGTGGAATTTTTCAGTTAGAAGTTGAGTAACAGCTATGTGTCCCGGCAGTGATGCCACATGTACACTAAGTGGGGTCAGCTCAACTTGAAGGCACGTGGTTCAAGACACATAGAATTTCTGTAAAAAAAATTATATATGAAAGGGTTAAGATAATCATAGGCCTTTCTTAAACTAATGTATGGTGGGTTTTTTTAAATAAAAAAAGTATATGCTCTAACACACGTAATTAAGCGCTCTCGTCATTTCTCTCATACTGAATACACAACATAATATTTTCTGGTTAATGCCACAGCGATAAACGTGAAACATAATTGTCTACTCAGAATCAAACATCGAATGTTGTTAGAATAATATCCAAGATGAGAACAGTAGTCCGAATAATCCAAAATACAATAGTATGCAGTCAATATTATTTTTTTCCCTTCTTTGAAAATTTTATCTTTTTGTTTTTGCTGGGGATGGGGCATCCTACCGGATGCCAGACATTCACCGGCTATTTCAGACACTTCAGCCGAGATATTTTTTAAGATTCTAACCGTCCTGCAATTGTTTGTATCTCTTGCACTCGGTTCACCGGGTATATTCGTCAGATAGTTTTTGAAATTCTTTTTCATTAGTCCTGTTGCTCCTATAATTACTGGGATGATGGAGATCTTCCTAAGATTCCAGTTTCTTTTCATGTCATACATAAAACCTTGGTATTTCGTAATCTTTTTCCCTTCAGCTCTGTTTAACCCTTCATCATTAGGACACCGACTGTAACTAGGGTTGCTACTTTCTCCCATATCACAATGTCAGGTTTAACAGCTCTGTTTTCTAGATATGTAGCTGTAAGGATTGCATAGTCATATTTTATACTGCAAATTAAAATGCAATTTCAAATATATTTTTTTGCACGTCTGCCCTTATCCATACACTGATAGATTTTTGTAATTAGCATCATCTTCTCTGCCATCCAAGTTTTACTTTCTTTTTTTCTTAATTTTACTAAATAAAAAACGTTCCTGTTCTCATTAAACCAAATAACATAGTATGAATCACCCCTTCTCGCGTTAATATTGGAAACCGAAATTCGTAATTGATAGTAGAGGGGACACTCATAAAAGCAATATTACCATTCCAGCGATAAAGTATCGATTTTAAAGGACCCTTGATATCGTCTGGACATGGCAACAAACACCTGCTTACAGTAATTGATCAATTCTCAAATGTTCCCTTAGCATTTATGACAGGCAGAGCCATCACCTACTGTTGAAACCAATTAGTTTCAATTTTTGGTATGCCTGCTCTGATACAAAGTAAAAACTGATTTTTTCCTCAGAAAAAATCGTTTGCATGTGAAATGTATGGCCACATCGAAAGCCAATAATTCTCTCATCGTCTCTCCACATGACTTTTCCTTTGTCCAGGTGTAACGAGATTATTAGTAAATAAGTATTATAACCTGGATGGTAACGTGATGTAGGTGAAGGTGTATGGATAAGGGTCGTGTTTGGAATGCGACTGTGATTGTTTGGATTATTTCAAGTTGGAGACTAAAAATGTAAATATTTGATTGTTTCATGTAAGCCTCATTTTTTTTTTTTTAAATGAAAATCGCTCCAAACAAGGCATGACGCTACTTGATGTAAGGAGCTAAAAAAAAAAAGAAGAAAAAAGTACTACTGGATAGATTCCAACACAGAAAACAGCAATTCTTCCCCTTTTGTCAGAAACGTCGCTCAAGGAATGTGAGGACTTAATGGACAAAATAAGGGAAGCGAGAGTTACGAAGCTGCCAAAAGTAAACCTACTGTCCACTTTCGACTCTCTTGAGAAATGTATTAAAAAACAATTGCAGAATTACATCACCGATCAAGAGAGGATAGAAAAAAAAAACAAAAAAACATTAGAACAGACTTGTCGATCTGAGTGAGCAGACGTTCCACCTTTTGCTCCCTGAAAATGGGGTTTGGGAGTTGGCTGTAACACTAAAGCTAAAAGGAAAGTCGACATTCAGCTTTAAAATAATTCTAAGCTATTTAATAAAAAAAAACGTTTCTTGCATTCAACTTCTTCAGTTTTGCTTCAACACCTTTTCGATTTGATGACCAGTAAAGAACATGGACACAACGATATACAGGGGTCATACGTTCTTCGTTTTTCTTTGTAAACTCACTCTTCAGTCCTCACGGTTATGCGGATCAACTATCTCTAAATTCTACTTTGCACAGTTCTGTCAAATCACTTGCTTCCAGGTTTTCCTTGGCCGGTCAACCTTCCTGCGATTCAAGACTTCCATACTTTTACAACGGTTTATCCAGAAGGATGAGCGCTCCACATGACCGTACCGCCATTATTAACCCATCCTTAGGATAACCCCTATAAATTGCCATATAACATGATGCTCCTGACACAACTGCTATGCTATTTACCCTGCATGTAGAGGGGGACAGCCCACGATGTTAGCAGACACAGCGGCTAACTAAATTTCAGCCATGCTGCTGTAGAGGTTGAGATGATTAGATGCCGTTTTATAGTAGCGTTGCTGCATCTGTATCAATCTGAACGGGCTTCTTTTAAATGAAGACAGGAAAAGGGTCACCAAGTATTTGGTTAAATACACACTGCTAACCAAACGCACACATGCACAAAAAAGTTCTAAGACGCACACACTCTTTCACTAACAAAACGGAAGAAAACTCACACGTACACAGATCTATAATGCCTTTTGCTTTTACGCACATTGTCACACTCAAACTTGCAAGGCGAAAGTCGAAATTAACGGGTAGTCAATTTACCATAACAGACAAAACCCTTCTTTCAGCAGATCATTTTTGAGACACTGAATCCTTACAAGCTCTTCATTCTCCATTGCCGTAACAAGTTGTTAATGTGACAGAATCGGAAACAAACCCTGGACATGCAACAGCGTCAGCAGAGGACTGCAAGCAATCAAACTATGCCGGTCTGCAACAGATTTGTGTTCCAACCAATTGCTAATTAGACTAGTGAAACGATATACCTTGCCACGCACAACTTCCTCAACAGCCTTGATCGTGAATTGAATTGGAGTGGCTTTACAAGCGCCTCTCCATCGCCACTATTCGTAGAAACGGCTTGAACCAGCTCTCGGCCTGCCAAGCCAGCAAGACATCCAGTGAAATTTCCTGATACTTACATATTAGTTTCGAAAAAGGATATTTTATTAATTATTATTTGCCTCCCCTTTTAAACACAATCCTTTAGACCTGAATATATGTGTCAATACAAAAAATAAAAATAAAAGCAAGATTACCAATACATTTACTATAAAAAAAAATTGTCAATAAAAATAAATTAGTTTTGTATGGATAGAATTTTCATTCTTTCATTTGATAATATTCTATCGCCAACACCACCACAAATAAGTAAACTTTGTTCTTATTTTGAAAAACTATAAAATTATCTCCCTTTGCTTGTTTGGAATAAAACTGCAATATTTGAACATGCAATTACAAAAGATTGCTGTGCATTTGTGAGTTATTTTTTGCTTGCTTTTTTTTTTTTTACTATTGTGTGACTACTTATCAAGGCCCGAGGCCACTTAAGGATAAAGATGAAATGATCGGCCATTAGATGATGATCGCTGCCATGAGAGGACAGCTCAACAAGTATTAGTTTGCATTAGACTTGAAGACGACCATGTTGCAGTCGGCTGGGAAGCAGAATACTGATGGGATGTTCTAGGAAAGGAATTTTGTTCATGAAAGTTCTGTTCGATTTTGGTAAAGAGAGAGAAGGGAACGTTCTTTGCTGTGGTTGTAGCTAGATGAGTTCTTGGTGTGAATGTTTTACAGGCGGCAGGGGAAGAGATTGGGGCTCAGTTGAGCACTTACCATAACATAACGATACAATCGAGAGAGGATAACAACATCTATCTGTGTGAAAGAGGCTGTAGGGACGCTTAGAGATTATTCCCCACTGGATTGCAAAGTCAATTTTACTGTTGTAAGTTGTACTATTAAAATGAGAAAGTTTAAGTGAATTAGACATCGTTTATATATTTTGTTCGAATTAGGAGCTGTGAGCTTAATATCAAATTACTCCATCCATGATAAAAGTAAAAAAAGTAACTTACAAATAAGAGGTGAAACTTAAACAAATTGTATTACAACTTCATTTTACCTTGTTCCCAAGTAGATATTTTAGAAAGTTCCCATCATGCATCTTTGAAAACTAAATAAACATTCTAGTACAGAAAACGAAAATTGAATTACAGTAAACAGAACATTTTCTGTATGTCTACAATTCTAGAATTAAATCATCTTCGGTTTAACGTCTGTTTTATATGCTGGCATGTGTTCGACGGCTTTCAGAAATTGCCTTACAAACTAACCTACCTTTGGTCAAGTTTTTATTTACCCCATTAAAGTAATTCCTTATCGCTTCCTCCCATGTTTTCCTTGGCCTTCCCCTGCCAAATGAATTTGCTACTTCAACTGTTCTACATTTACCCACCCAAAGATTAACAAAATGGATGGATTGTCAGCTGAATGAAGAATATAATTAGAGGATTTAAATGGTGAATGGAATGAACTAAGTTTGGTTATTTATAAGAGTGGTTTATGACAAGCATTTCTTGACATTGGATTTGAAGACTACCATGTTGTAGCAAGCAGGAAAGATGTCACGAATTTTTGTGTTCCAAAGACAGGGAAGATACTGTTCATAGAAACTCTGCCTAACACTAGGTGCACAAAGGGGGAAAAGAAAAGTTCTTTTAAATTGTGGTAGAAAAATGAGATTTTGGAGCGATAGATTTTCCATTGAAATAATGAGTAGAGAAAGACTAGGCACTTATTTTATTTTAAAGAGAAATAAGATTCTGGATGGCCCGATATAAAATCGAAGACATTTTTAAATTCCTCTGTGCCGCCCACCCCACGTTTTTCTAAGTGTATATTTGTAAATATGAATTTATTCTAAGTTTAAAAGGAATGAATTATGTAAATTGCAAAACCTGTCTGGTGTCTGCGCGTGTTTTGGTAACAGTATATGAAGAAGTTGAAAGAGTATTAGTTTAAGTAAGATTCTTGACACGTTTTCTGTTCGAATCGCAGTCTCGTCTTGAAATTTCTTACTACTTTGCTGATATGTTATTTAATGTAAATTAATTAATAGTTTCCTAATTCTAAAGGTATACAAAGATTATGCAACGTCTGCCATTCACATGCACGACTAAAACATGCAGCATAGTGCATGTTTACACGAATATGCCATAAGCATTGCTGGTTTAGTACTATTAGACTAGTATTACCCCCCACTAGATTGTGAATTCAATCTTGTACTCTGTCAAGGCTCTGAGCGGCGCCTCCCAAGGTGTGGCAACAGTACTTCATCTTAAGACGTATCTGACTTTTGTACAGGTAGAAATTATTCATACCAATCAAGAATACGTCCTTGAAAATATTAAGCATTTAACTATACCTTATGCCTGTATAGTTAATTTCCCCCCCCCCCGTATATTTTTATTACCCTCTTCGATGGATATTCTGTTTGAACCATCTATAATCATAAAGGATCGTTAATTTTATATTTCAAAGCCACGAATGTTACAAACGTTAATCTGAAATCAGTTGCAGGTAAAATGTCTATTTGTTTAAATAGATGTTTGTTTTCAGCCATGTCAACCATTTTCGGGTTATTTAATGCCAAATCCAGTCATTTTGGTAAAAGCGCTTAATGTTTTTAATATCTTCAAATATTTATTTATTGTTCCTATTTACTTGCCTCCCCACGAGGGCAGAGTTAGACACAAGGTCGGTTTTTCATGTAGGAAAAATCCAGCTCCCTCCAAAAAACGCACTATGAAGGAACAAAAATAAAATGACCTCAGTCTAGAAGGACTACTCCTTCACTGACCGAGAACTGAAGAGATGAAGTGTAATATGAGAACAGATACTACACCTTGCTCTTAGCCACAAGGCCAATTGTTTTCGCTTTAATTAGATATTGTATAAATACGTGTACACGAAAGTAATACAGTTTCATGCCTTACCCTAAACAGGTTCTATTTAACCAATAAATGATTGGATCATTCTACCGCTCCACAAAGTTCTTGATCCCTGATTTAGTCCTCTACCTGTATTTATTTACCAGGGGGTTAGACACAAGGTAAGGTAGGGAATGAAAAGCCAGTACACTAAAGGAAGTGCACTCTGGCCTATAAAAAGTCATGTTGACATTCCTCGGTAGGGAGGCCTCAGGCTATTGGCAATGAAGTAACCCCTTTTTAAAGAAAAAGTAAAGCCTGGGAGGGTGGACCTCCTAGAACTGAACAGAACCATATCTCAGCGCAATGGATTTAAATCCCTAATTAAAAGCAAATGTGACAGCAGTACTTCATCCTGGAGTGTATATGACTTATACATGTAGTGGATTGCATCAGGAGTCAGATATTTTCTGGAACAGTAGAATGATCCAACCATTTTTCCAGCAACAAGGAGAGTAGAAAGTGACTAACTTGGGTTTACTTTCAGCAGCCTCGTAACCCTTGCTCCCCTTATATTGTCCATTAGTCCTCACGTTCCATGAGCTATGTTTCTGAAAAAGGGGGAAAAATTGCTTTTTTTTCCTGGGTCGAAATCTATCTATCTTACACTTATCGTTGGCTAG
Organism: Sepiola atlantica; assembly: GCA_963556195.1. Taxonomy (NCBI): domain Eukaryota; kingdom Metazoa; phylum Mollusca; class Cephalopoda; order Sepiida; family Sepiolidae; genus Sepiola; species Sepiola atlantica. Next base: position 29,248,620 of record OY744528.1, read on the forward strand.
TTTTTGACCTTAAAGTATTTTTTTTTAGTTGCTTACATCAAGTGGCTTCATGCCTTGTCTGGAGCGATTTCCATAAAAAAAAAAAATGAAAAATATCCAGCAGCAACTGTTAAAAATTAAATGGAAAACCACTTTTTAATAAAGAGACGAACACACGCACTGACAAAAAAAATCATTATTTGAACTACTGCTTTCATTTTGGATGTTATTTTCACAATGTTTCGGCCGATGTAACCTCCATTCTGCAGATGCGTTTTATTGAACACAGGTCCATGTGGTGCAATGGATAAAGTGCTAAGTATAATCAATTCTAATTGAGTCTTCTAGAGGTCGAAGGTTCAATTCTAATTGAGTCTTCTAGAGGTCGAAGGTTCAATTCTAATTGAGTCTTCTAGAGGTCGAAGGTTCAATTCTAATTGAGTCTTCTGGAGGTCGAAGGTTCAATTCTAATTGAGTCTTCTGGAGGTCGAAGGTTCAATTCTAATTGAGTCTTCTGGAGGTCGAAGGTTCAATTCTAATTGAGTCTTCTGGAGGTCGAAGGTTCAATTCTAATTGAGTCTTCTGGAGGTCGAAGGTTCAATTCTAAGCACAGTTGATACTAAGAATAAAATAATTACTTAAGACTTCCACCCAATCATGGTTGACAAAATAAGGAATAAGAACAATCTACCCCTATGGATTAATTAAAAGGTTCAGTTCGACATTCCGTACAGATTCCCAAGTTCAACAAGATGCACAGGGAGAAGATCGGAGGTCGCATCGGCCGAAACGTTGTGAGAATAACATGCCAAGATGAGACCAGCAGTCCAAATAATACAAATACAAATTATCACTCATCTAAAAAAATTACGAAACAAAAAAATCCTAAGTTCTTTCCGAATAACATTGGGGAAGCAACAAAATACATGTATTTGCCACAATATAGAAATAAATATAAAAAAGATTTTGAAAAGACAAAGAAACGGAAATGCATTATGATGGATTTAAATTAAAGGCAGATGTGACAGCAGTACTCCAGATTGAGATGTATATGACTCATATAAGTAGAGGATGGCATCAAGAGTCAAGAATTTTCTGGAGCAGTAGAATGATGCAACCATTTTCGCAGTAAACTTGACTTTTGTTAAAAAAAATTCATGGAACGAATGAACAAAGTTAAAGAAAAAGCAAGATAAACAGACGAACGGACACTGGCAAAAAAAAAACAAAAAACAAAAAAAAAACAAAAAAAAAAAACAATAAGACCTCGAACAGAAAATGCCCAAACAAAACAAAAATCTATTAAGACAAGAGAACATTAAAAAATAAAAATAAAAACATGAAATATTTAAAAGATAGCCCTTTTTTACTTTAAGGTGGCAAAGTAAGGGAAATAACTCATGTTAATTTATTTTTAGATTTATTTTTCAAAGATTTTTTCACGTTAAATAAAGCAACAAAAAATAAAATAAAAGTTTGGGAGAAAATAGGTAAAATATTTACTTTAGGGTCGTCAATCGGTACAATTAGTGCCCTTTATGAACCCGACCATTTAGAGTGGAGACTCGAAACAAAGTTCTATTTGTATTGAAATGTGAATGATTTTTTTTTTATTGCCATCAGACATAGAGCTAGTGGTAAATGGCCCGGAAGTGGGGGATCATTTTACGTCAATTTTATATGCGAAATTGATCCCCCCCCACTCTAAATAGTTGAATTTATGGGCAGCAATTGTACCGATTTAGGACCCTACAGTAAACATTTACCCTATTTTCTCCAATACCTTATTTTATTTGCTTGTTTCAGTGTTTAACATGAGAAAACATTTGTTACAATAATAAAAATAAGTTTGCATAAGTTATCTCCCTTACTTTGTCACCCCATAGTAAAAAGGGGCAAAAAAGATTTACAAGACATCACCAGTAACCAAGATTCACAAAACGATAAAACCACATCTAAAAGGAGGAAATGACAGTTACCTGCTGAGAAATCCATTTATCAAGCTGAAAAACGGTAAATTGAAATAATGAAATTGTAATATTAATCATGAACGTAACAAGGTAACAATGATTAAGATCACAGCGGTAATAAATACATGGATTGTATAAAACAAGATCGATATCCATATATATATATATATATAGAGAGAGAAATAGAAGAAAAAAGAGTGATAAATATGAGACGATTGTCCAAATTTATTTCAAATTTCAATTGTTCAATGCAAGGTGTATTCAGTAATAAACTAGTGTTTATTATTCTTTCCTTAAGCCAAGGCTTTTCAAAGATCGAAATCTTATCAGAGGAGAAATACAGATGGATAAGTTGGCTTTCGAAAAAACCAAAGTTCAAATATTTGAAAAATATTAAAATTATTATTAAAAGAATTTTAGTTAAAAAAAAATATATATATATAAGTCAATGTTTGTTTA
>OY744528.1:29256027-29328527 GCA_963556195.1 Sepiola atlantica
GGGGGGAAAGAGAGAGCGGGGGGAAAGAGAGAGAGGGGGGGAAAGAGAGAGGGGGAAAGAGAGAGAGGGGGGGAAAGAGAGAGAGGGGGGAAAGAGAGAGAGGGGGGGAAGAGAGAGAGGGGAGGAAAGAGAGAGAGGGGAGGAAAGAGAGAGAGGGGGGGAAAGAGAGAGAGGGGGGTAAGAGAGAGAGGGGGGAAGAGAGAGAGGGGGGTAAGAGAGAGAGGGGGGAAGAGAGAGAGGGGGGGAAGAGAGAGGGTGGAAGAGAGAGGGGGGGGGAAGAGAGAGGGGGGGGAAGAGAGAGGGGGGGAAAGAGAGAGAGGGGGGGAAAGAGAGAGAGGGGGGAAAGAGAGAGAGGGGGGAAAGAGAGAGAGGGGGGAAAGAGAGAGAGGGGGGGAAAGAGAGAGAGGGGGGGAAAGAGAGAGAGGGGGGGAAAGAGAGAGAGGGGGGGAAAGAGAGAGAGGGGGGGAAAGAGAGAGAGGGGGGGAAAGAGAGAGAGGGGGGAAAGAGAGAGAGGGGGGGAAAGAGAGAGAGGGGGAAAGAGAGAGAGGGGGAAAGAGAGAGAGGGGGAAAGAGAGAGAGGGGGAAAGAGAGAGAGGGGGAAAGAGAGAGAGGGGGAAAGAGAGAGAGGGGGAAAGAGAGGGAAAGAGAGAGAGGGAAAGAGAGAGAGGGAATGAGAGAGAGGGAAAGAGAGAGAGGGAAAGAGAGAGAGGGAAAGAGAGAGAGGGAAAGAGAGAGACAGGCACAGCGGAAAAAGTAAAAAGAAAAAAGTAAAAAGAAAACAGAAAAAAAAAGAAAACAGAAAAAAAAAGAAAAAAAAAAAAGAAAAAGAAAAAACGAAAAAGAAAAAACGAAAAGAAAGAAAAAACGGAAAGAAAGAAAAAAGGAAAAGAAAGAAAAAAGGAAAAGAAAGAAAAAAGGAAAAGAAAGAAAAAAGGAAAAGAAAGAAAAAAGGAAAAGAAAGAAAAAAGGAAAAAGAAAAAAGGAAAAAGAAAGAAAAGAGGAAAAAGGAAAGAGGAAAAAGAAAAAAGGAAAAGAAAGTAAAAACGAAAAAGGAAAAGAAAAAAGGAAAAAAGAAAAAAAAAAAGTAAAAAGGAAAAGAAAAAAGGAAAAGATAGAAAAAAGGAAAAGAAAGAAGCGAAAGTACAGTCATTATATAACATCATTAAACTAGAGCAATGTCTGACTGACGCAGATCAGTACTTGGGGAATTTAATTTACTATTTTTCCTTATCTTTCAGACAAGTTTTCCATGCGCATTGCCAGGATTCACCGGAACCGATCATATTGCAACTCCCAACGTGGGAAATCTTAATGTTTTTTTGTCCCATATCAGTACATTAGGTGCACACTAATATTTAGACAGTTCATATATTTAATATGATTTATTGACACATACACCGTCACCCAAAGATAAAGGTTTCATCGTTTCATGACTCATCAGTGTGGCTAAATGTAGCTAGTGCCTCAACCCTGAGATTCGAAACTCGGATGCCAGTCACAACCAACTATGACTTCTGATATCTGATGTCACACCATATAAGCAAACAAACTCGGTAATGGCGGGGAAGAAATTATATCGTTTAAATGAATGTATTCATTTGTTTACAACTTTCGTGATACTGGTAACCGAGAGGGCTCAATTATACCTATAGTCGAAACTAAGTGACCACTTTTACAAAGAGATAACACCCTGAAGGTGCGAATGAAAAACATAAAAAATAAAAAGGCAGCTATTGCTAGAAAATCGGATACTAAAAACCGGATTGGGTATTTCGTTTTACAGCTTATCAACCCTTTTAGAGTTATTTAATGTCGAATTCGGTGATTTTGGTAAAAGTTTTTTGTACTTCAACTTCTTTATATGTTGAAGTATTTATTCATGGTGTTTGATTTGGTTGCTTTGTAGGGGGAAAATTATTTGGATTTGGTTTTGCAGAACATGATTGAGTTTTGCAAAGAGAAAGGATAAAAAATAACATTAATGTTTGGTGCATTTTAAATCAGGAAGCCGTTATCTTCAGACAGACTAATATGGTAGCACCAGAACTAAAAATCGGAAATTTAAATGTAAAAGGATAAACAGTAAATTAAATGCATTTAAAATCTACCTGTCTTTTGGGTCAAATTATTTTTAATTTTAATGTCCGTCCCTACACAATGCTATTAGAAAGTGAACAAGAGATTGGTTTCAGCTCTTTGCTAATCTCCACTAAAAAAGGTAAGCCCTCATTCAGAATGAAGAGGATTTGGTTAGTGGTTGGATTCTTTGTTTTTTTGTGTGGTTGGTTAGATAATAGATGAAATAACTATTAAAAAAATAATACTAGCACTATTTAACTCTAGTTTTAGAGAGAAGAAATGCAATTTTTACCGGCGATGCTTAAAATGTCAGGACATTTAAAGAGATATAAAAACTCTCCATTAGGGGTTGTAAAGAAAGCAGCTAAATAGATCAGGGGACAACGCACTGGAAGAATCTCGCCGGTGATGAGCTAGAAGGAATCCCCTAAGAAAAAAGGACTGGCCAAGGGAGATAAATGCTATGGGATCTATTCTGCGCTAGACAGAACATCAACAATATAAAATGATTTATTAACAATTTACAACTGTAAAAATTACTATGAAATGAGGATTTAATTTTTTTTTTTTTCGTATGTAGATATTTTTTTATTATTAACAATGCACAATGTTTTATTTCTGCTTTTCATTAAATTTATAAACAAAAAGATAATTGATTAGGAAGAAAGTCAGGATGAAAAAATTAACTTGGCAGAGTTAGCCGTGTCTGACCGCATCTGACTGAAATTGAATATTGATTAAGAAAAGAGTCTCCATCTTCCAAGAAAAACACCAACACCTCCACTACTAAATATGCATTAACTTTTATTCAAGGGAACACTGGAACATAGCGAAAATTGTTTGGTAGGCTGGCTTTTGTTGATAAACGAATGCTGTATCCTGGAGTTCGATCTCAGCAAGCCGCTTATAGCTAAATAAAGAGAACAGGATAACACGTCCTATCATGAGGCGATCAACTCTGGAACTGGTTTGAATCGTATTTATGGTGCTAAACTTCGTTGGTGCATATTGATTTCGAACCTGCGCAGTCACGTCCCAAATCCCATGCAGTTATAAGTCTGGGTGTGAGCGCGCATGCACAAAGCCAAACCACAACTCAATCTAACTGAAGATACTGTGCATACATATAAACAAAATAGGTCCCTCATGCAACTGCTACAGATTTTATGGCATATCAACCGTCATTGGTTCATTTTATGCCAAAACCAGACATACGTTTGTGTACAATTGATTTGTAGATTAATTTGTTTTGTAGTCGTATATTTTGCAAACAAATAATCTGTAGACTGATAAATTAACCCTTATTAAAGAAAAAGTCATGTGCCCATCTTACTCAGTGTTGTCTAGAATAAATACCCATACTTCATAATTAGTTGATTAGTTTAGCAACTTACCCTGCACATACATATTATCGAGGCTCAAGTGTGGACACAATTTCAGTTAATTTTATTAACTAACAAGAATACCCGTCCCAGGACAAGTAAAATCAATACTCTAAACAGAAGCTTTCACCGCTTTTATATCCCTTACTGTTATATCGTAAGAATAACTAAGTAAATAAGAAACCCAAGACAGAAATTGAAAGGAATAGGAATTGTATTAAGAATACTTAATTACAATTCCATTAGAAATGCCAGTATACTGAAATCATACGCCCTTAATAGGGTTAAGATGAAAATTCATATACACTAAATGTACAAAAGCAAAGAAATTCCCAAATTTTTACACTTTTATTGTCATTAAGGGTATGCGAGCACAACAGAGCTATGTATTTTACTGGTAGGAATTTTTCTTCAGCGCACCTCACACACTTCATCCACTCATGCATAGAGATTTATAATGTAGTGATGTGATAATGAAATGGTTTCGTTGATATGTAGTCATACCCTTAATGACAATAAAAGTGTAAAAATTTGGAAATTTCCTTGCTTTTGTACATTTAGTGTATATGAATTTTCATCTTAATCCTGTTAAGGTCATGATTTCAGTATACTGGCATTTCTCATGGAATGTCACTACTTTTGTAAAGGCTATGCCTCAATACAATGCCTTCTCATAAGGTTTTTTGGAATTTTCTGGAAAACTAAGGTATATGGTAAACTGAAATTAAAATGCCATCAACTAGACCCTAGAACCTCTATCTCTGCCAAAAATCAGCTGAATCCATCAAATAGTGGATGAGATACAGGGTGGCACATACGTACGTACATACATACGGATAACATGATTGAACTTTCTGGATCTCTGGGTTGCCTTGACTAATGATGCTGAAATTCTACACACTTATAGAACCTATCAAATAAAAATGTTGTGCAAAGTTTTAACTAATTTGGTTTATTGGTTTTTGAGTTATGATTGATCAAAGAAATGAGATTTTTAGCATAGGCCATTTGTGAAGTCTATTGAGGGATAGAGCGCTCTCGCGCCTCCCTTGATTACAATAAGTTGGTCGCCATTACTGGCTCTAGACAGACGTGCTAAGCGGTTCGCTAAGCTGTTCTTGTTGGTAAGGGAAAAGGTGTCGACTTCATACTGACCTGACAAATCCATCCTGTCACTATGGGTGAATCCGGATCAGTTCACAACACTTACAAAGATTAAAATCAAGATATAATGCCACTAAACCTATTGTCTAGAATTCTTATTCCTATTTTTACATCATTTTGATTCTAGGAAATGTCTATAGGGTTAAGCTTATAAAGTCTTAAGAAATTGAAATTCGGCTAATCTTGCTTAATTGGTGTCTCATGACTATGAATCAAATTAAATGCAAATCTAAAATATGTGAACTAGATTTTTTAAATTACTTATATGGTTAGAAAGATTTGCAAATAAGGATACTAATATTATTTTAATTGGTCCCCCGATTTATAAAATCGGGGGACCTATGTTTTGAGGCATTTCCGTCCATTTGTTTGTCTGTCCGTCCGGATTTTTCTCTGCAACCATCCATTGAATTTCTCTGAAATTTTGCAAGCAGTTGTAACTTTGGTCAGGTTAGAAAGTGACATTCTCCGATTTTTGAAAAAAAATCTGGTTAGCCCCCCAGGGGGTCAAAAGGCCCCGAAATGGCATTTTTTGCCCCATAACTTTTCATCCATCCATTCAATTTATCTGAAACTTGGCCAAAATGTAGAGGCAATTGTTCTGGATATAAAATGAGCATCCTTGACCTCAGAAAAATTCTGGTTCGCATCTCCAGGGGGTCAAAGGGGGGGGGGGTAAAAAATACCCCAAATTGCCCAAATTTATTGCATTTTACACTCGCCACATCGAGTCACATACAGAGGGGGACCACGCACGCACGCACGCACGCACGCGACTTGTTAGTTATGTTTCCATTGTTAAAAGTAAAGGTTAAAATAGATTTAAGTTTTATGTACTAGAAGACCCGTCCCAAAGCAGGTAAAATTAATTCCCCAAACAGAACAGTTTTGCACCACTTTTATGCCCACCTACAAAGATTAAAATCAAGATATAATGATACTAAACCTTATGTCTAGAATTATTATGCCAATTATAATCGACATCTATTACTTGATTTTGATTCTAGAAAATGTCTTAAATTTAAGGCTTAAGCTTAAGGAGTCTTAAGAAATTGAAATTGTGGAAATCTTGGGTAATCGGCGTCTAATAACTATGGACCAAATTCAATGAACATCTCAACTATTTGAATGGAATTTGTGTCCATATAATGCCCCTTAAAAACCCTTTAAAATACTGCAAGGAAACTGAAATTTGGGAAATATTTATTCATTGATGTTAAAATTTCACAAAAATCGGATGAACTGAATGGTCGACGAGGGGCTCATATCCTTTTTTTCTCCCTTTGCATGAAACAAAATTAAACTAAGTATAACCCACATTACGGCCCCTTAGGCTAGCAACCGTGTTCCAAAGTTCATAATGATTGTTTAGTTTATTTAGGAGTGAACCCTGTACATACAAATATATAACAATATACACATACTTAACATATGTGAAAAATGACATACGGAAAACAGGTTAAAGTGTAAGGGAAAAACAAAAACAAGAGATTTGACCGGTTTCGTTCGTGTTAGCAAACGACGTTCGCTAACACGATCGAAACCCGTTAAATCTCTTGTTTTTGTTTTTCTCCTGCACTTTAACCTGTTTTCCGTTTGTCATTTTTCACACATTTTGTCTACCACGGCATTTCATTTTCATGACTTACTGTGTACCTTACCCCATATATATATATATGTATATATATATATATATATATATTATCAATGAATCACCACTTATCAAGGCTAAAAGCCACTCAAGAGTAAGCGTTAATATGGGGATGTTTTATGACATTTATTGACATTGGATTTGAAGATTGCTATGTTGTAGTCTGCAGGGAACCAATCCTGTGGTAATATGTTCCACAGATCGCAAGTTCTTATAAAGAAACTGTTCATGGAAATTCTGTTCGATGTTAGGGATACGGAGGAAGAAATGAAGGTTTTTTGCAGTATTTGTAGCTAGACGAGTTCTTGCTGTGAATGTCTTACAAGGAAGAAACAGAGATTGGAGCTCAGTCGAGTTTCTATGGAAATTACGGCCAAGTAGAGAAAGATGTAGCAACGTCTCATTCTGTGAGAAATATGCTGCAGCAATCAGAAGAGATCACCCTCTTATCTTTCATTGTGTTATTCAAAGCATCAGTTGATAACAGCAAAAAAAAAAAAAAAAAAAAAAAAAAAGAAGAAAAGTCAGTACATTACGTTCGCGTCTTTCAAGCTCTGCGAGTGTTTGAAAAGTTTCCTGAAAAAATGGCGTCCACATATGCGAACACCAATCTATTTATGATAGGAGATGAGTTTTGCCTGAAGGCCTTTTCTGACTTGAGTGTGTTTGGGAAATGAACATCGTGACCTCTAAGTTCAAGTTGCAAATGTGTCAGTCCATAATACAGTCACTTATAATGTAATTACACAGCAACCACACTTTAAAGGGTTATCTAATTAGGAAGATATCACAGTCTGTCAAAAATGATTTGGGAACGAGCTAAAATGATTTGGGAACGAGCTAAAATGATTTGGGAACGAGCTAAAATGATTTGGGAACGAGCTAAAATGATTTGGGAACGAGCTAAAATGATTTGGGAACGAGCTAAAATGATTTGGGAACGAGCTAAAATGATTTGGGAACGAGCTAAAATGATTTGGGAACGAGCTAAAATGATTTGGGAACGAGCTAAAATGATTTGGGAACGAGCTAAAATGATTTGGGAACGAGCTAAAATGATTTGGGAACGAGCTAAAATGATTTGGGAACGAGCTAAAATGATTTGGGAACGAGCTAAAATGATTTGGGAACGAGCTAAAATGATTTGGGAACGAGCTAAAATGATTTGGGAACGAGCTAAAATGATTTGGGAACGAGCTAAAATGATTTGGGAACGAGCTAAAATGATTTGGGAACGAGCTAAAATGATTTGGGAACGAGCTAAAATGATTTGGGAACGAGCTAAAATCATGTGGGAACGAGCTAAAATGATTTGGGAACGAGCAAAAATGATTTGGGAACGAGCTAAAATGATTTGGGAACGAGCTAAAATGATTTGGGAACGAGCAAAAATGATTTGGGAACGAGCAAAAATGATTTGGGAACGAGCAAAAATGATTTGGGAACGAGCTAAAATGATTTGGGAACGAGCTAAAATGATTTTGGAACGAGCTAAAATGATTTGGGAACGAGCTAAAATGATTTGGGAACGAGCTAAAATGATTTGGGAACGAGCAAAAATCATTTGGGAACGAGCTAAAATCATTTGGGAACGAGCTAAAATCATGTGGGAACGAGCTAAAATGATTTGGGAACGAGCTAAAATGATTTGGGAACGAGCTAAAATGATTTGGGAACGAGCTAAAATGATTTGGGAACGAGCTAAAATCATGTGGGAACGAGCTAAAATCATGTGGGAACGAGCTAAAATCATGTGGGAACGAGCTAAAATCATGTGGGAACGAGCTAAAATCATGTGGGAACGAGCTAAAATCATTCGGGAACGAGCTAAAATCATTCGGGAACGAGCTAAAATCATTCGGGAACGAGCTAAAATCATTCGGGAACGAGCTAAAATCATTCGGGAACGAGCTAAAATCATTCGGGAACGAGCTAAAATCATTCGGGAACGAGCTAAAATCATTCGGGAACGAGCTAAAATCATTCGGGAACGAGCTAAAATCATTCGGGAACGAGCTAAAATCATTCGGGAACGAGCTAAAATCATTTGGGAGCGATATTCTCATTCTCTCATATTCGGTTTAACATCCGTTTTACATGCTCGCATGTGTTGGACGGCTTTTAGAAATTGACTTCTAAACGATCTTTATATTTTATATTCATTAACTACACCTTGGCTCACTACATCTACTATCAGGATAGGCAAACTGTAGTTAGGGAATACAACCGAATTTACAAAAAGCATGCGTGCCAGTACACACATGTCGGCAAAAGACTGCAAAAGGCCTTGGTTAAAAGGATACATATTTCTTAATAGTCTGTATCAACAAGCTATAACAGGACATAAAGTAAACATACAAGATAGATTCTAGATACAGTTAATCTACGTCACAAAACAATTGAACATAAATAGTTGTAACGAGAAGGTAAAATGATATGAAGCACATATGGAATAACTTAGTCATTCCATAGGGTGTGAGTCTGTAGGGGTCTGAGCCGAAACTCGGTAGGTCCGTTACTGACCAGTGAGCAAATAGAGGAAGAAGGTCTAATTCTAAGACTTCATAATCTTTTGAGAGAAGTGGTCTCATATTATCACGAGATTTGGGGACTTGGCTCTTTGTCTAAGGGGCACAATTGGAATCCAAAACTCTAGTCTCCCAAAAAGAGAAAACTTTAAAGGAAATATAACTTTGTCGTCCATACATCCGTAATTCCAGAGGGTCACAGCCACGTCAGGATTAAGACCACATCAAAAAATAAAGAGCAACATATTTTTTCTTAAGTTTGTCCAAGACTATTATGTTAAATAGTGGCATATGGGAGATTCCTCAGTTATAAAATTAATATAAAAGAACCCTTTAAAAGTTACTGGATTTGGAATATGACGCACAATGCCTCCAAAATCTAATCAGGTTTTCCTTAGGTCATGTCGCATCACTGTCATTGAGTATAACAAAACTAAATAGTTTTAGTACCCTACTTTGGGAGTGTGGGGGTCATCCCTTAGATGTCATTAAGTCCACTCGGATCGAATCTGTCAGGATTCGATTCATGGATTAAATGTACGGGGTATGCATAGCATGAAACTGCATCTGGTGGTATATTGTAGTGGAGCTTATATGCAAAACGAAATCAGCGTTTCATGCGGTGGTGACGGATACCTTCCTTGAGTGAAGCATGATTGTACTGTGTTTGTGGTGGAAGTTGGACAGTGGCTTTCCCCAACGAATCATTTTGCTAGCCAATCCTGAGAATGTTCGGACATAATGAAAGCAGAAGACATTTCTTATTCACCAGTCTGTGTTTTGTTCTGCATATTGACATTCATACTGGCGATTCTCTGCCGTGACCTCCTGATCGTTCTTCCAGTTCATGTTCGTTTCTAAAGATCTAATGGTTCCTGGATCGTTCCAGGTTTTGTGTAACCTAATCCTCTAAGTGAATTAATTGGAAGGATTTGATTCATATACACATCCATTTGCATCATAACTAAGATTTTGGCAAAGAATTGATATGCCACACAAAAAAACAACTAACAGATAAAGGAAAGGAGAGTAGAGGAGTAAAAAGGGAGAGAAAAAGAGGAGTAAAAAGGGAGAGAAAAAGAGGAGTAAAAAGGGAGAGAAAAAGAGGAGTAAAAAGGGAGAGAAAAAGAGGATGAGGAGGAGAACAGAAAAAAGAAGATTGAGGAGGGGGAGAAAGGAAAAAAAGCGGATGAGGAGGGGGAGAAAGGAAAAAAAGAGGATGAGGAGGGGGAGAAAGGAAAAAAAGAGGATGAGGAGGGGGAGAAAGGAAAAAAAGAGGATGAGGAGGGGGAGAAAGGAAAAAAAGAGGATGAGGAGGGGGAGAAAGGAAAAAAGAGGATAAGGAGGAGGAGAAAGGAAAAAAAGAGGATAAGGAGGAGGAGAAAGGAAAAAAAGAGGAGGAGGAGAAGAGAGAAAAAGAGGATGATGAGGAGGAGAAGATGAGAAGTAGAGAGAAAAAGAGAAGAAAAATAGGAGGCAGAGAAGGGAAGGCAGAGAGATAGAGAGATAGAGTAGCAGAGAGATAGAGAGCCAGAGAGATAGAGAGGCAGAGAGATAGAGAGGCAGAGAGGCAGAGAGAGAGAGAGGCAGAGAGAGAGAGGCAGAGAGAGAGAGAGGCAGAGAGAGAGAGGCAGAGAGAGAGAGAGAGAGGCAGAGAGAGAGAGAGGCAGAGAGAGAGAGAGAGGCAGAGAGAGAGAGAGAGAGGCAGAGAGAGAGGCAGAGAGGCAGAGAGAGAGGCAGAGAGAGAGGCAGAGAGGCAGAGAGAGGCAGAGAGAGAGGCAGAGAGGCAGAGGCAGAGAGAGAGAGAGGCAGAGAGAGAGAGAGGCAGAGAGAGAGAGAGGCAGAGAGAGAGAGGCAGAGAGAGAGAGGCAGAGAGAGAGAGGCAGAGAGAGAGAGGCAGAGAGAGAGAGGCAGAGAGAGAGAGGCAGAGAGAGAGGCAGAGAGAGAGAGAGGCAGAGAGAGAGAGGCAGAGAGAGAGAGGCAGAGAGAGAGAGAGAGAGGCAGAGAGAGAGAGGCAGAGAGAGAGAGGCAGAGAGAGAGAGGCAGAGAGAGAGAGGCAGAGAGAGAGAGGCAGAGAGAGAGAGGCAGAGAGAGAGAGGCAGAGAGAGAGAGGCAGAGAGAGAGAGAGGCAGAGAGAGAGAGGCAGAGAGAGAGAGGCAGAGAGAGAGAGGCAGAGAGAGAGAGGCAGAGAGAGAGAGGCAGAGAGAGAGAGGCAGAGAGAGAGAGGCAGAGAGAGAGAGAAAGGCAGAGAGAGAGAGAAAGGCAGAGAGAGAGAAAGGCAGAGAGAGAGAGAGAGGGGCAGAGAGAGAGAGAAAGGCAGAGAGAGAGAGAAAGGCAGAGAGAGAGAGAGAAAGGCAGAGAGAGAGAGAGAAAGGCAGAGAGAGAGAGAGAGAAAGGCAGAGAGAGAGAGAGAGAAAGGCAGAGAGAGAGAGAGAGAAAGGCAGAGAGAGAGAGAGAGAAAGGCAGAGAGAGAGAGAGAAAGGCAGAGAGAGAGAGAGAGAGAGAGAAAGGCAGAGAGAGAGAGAGAGAGAGAGAAAGGCAGAGAGAGAGAGAGAGAGAGAGAGAAAGGCAGAGAGAGAGAGAGAGAGAACGGCAGAGAGAGAGAGAGAGAGAACGGCACAGAGAGAGAGAGAGAGAGAAAGGCACAGAGAGAGAGAGAGAGAGAGAGAGAGAAAGGCACAGAGAGAGAGAGAGAGAGAGAGAAAGGCAGAGAGAGAGAGAAAGGCAGAGAGAGAGAGAAAGGCAGAGAGAGAGAGAAAGGCAGAGAGAGAGAGAAAGGCAGAGAGAGAGAAAGGCAGAGAGAGAGAAAGGCAGAGAGAGAGAAAGGCAGAGAGAGAGAAAGGCAGAGAGAGAGAAAGGCAGAGAGAGAGAAAGGCAGAGAGAGAGAAAGGCAGAGAGAGAGAAAGGCAGAGAGAGAGAGACAGAGAAAGGCAGAGAGAGACAGAGAGAGACAGAGAAAGGCAGAGAGAGAGAGAAAGGCAGAGAGAGAGAGACAGACAGAGAGAGAGACAGAGAGAGAGACAGAGAGAGAGAGAAATGTAGGAGACCTGCAAGTTTGCTATTTGACAGAAAGATCGGGAAAGATAAAAGTGTTTGTCGATTCTTGGCAGAAAAAGAACGATAATGCAATGAAACGCATGTAAAAATTGCACAGAAATTAATGTCATCCTAATAAATCATTCGCTGGCAAAATCGAGCATAAAATTGATAGAAAAATTGTTTTGTGCGCGTTTACAAGTGTCGACGTTTGTTGTTTGACCTGCGCGATTGGCCTTATTTATTCTCTGTCACGCAGTGAATACTTTTAGTCTCCATGCCAAGAATTATGTCAATAGGCATCATTGTTTGCAGTTGAACATGGCGCAAACACTCAAAGTAGAGAAACACTTATATATAGATAGAAATTAAATTTCAGACAAAATGAACTGTTTAGTATATGAACAAGTGGATAAGCATGCAAACAGACTAGTAAAATTAATAACAGACATCTCTAAAGCCAACTGATATTTCGGTTGAGTCTTAGTAGTTAGGATAGAAGAGCTTTATTGAAAAGAAACGAATGCCTTTAAAGACATTTTACAATAAAGATTAAGGTCGTTTGACTTGACCGAAATAGCAGTTAGCTTTAGAGATGTCTTATTTTTCTTACTAGTCTGTTTCATGCTTATCCATTATTCCATATACTAAACATTTTATACAGATAAAAATGTAAGTTTTCCACCCATAAAAAAATCAATTCCTCAAAAACTATCCTTCAGAAATGAATTCTGACATACAACCAAATCAAGATAGCAAACTTTATACATATACACAGTTCCATATCTTTTCGGATAAAGTTTTATAACAATAACAAATTTGACCTATCTGAATACTTTTACTGCAGTTTCATGGTTTATCCATTTTTCATGAGTGTTGTAATACACTCCTGACTTAGTACTGAAATGTGTAACACCATACAGCATAATCACGTTGACACACTTCTGCAGTTTACGGCCCGTGCTATTTTTTAGATAGGATTTTCAAGTTAAATTCAATTTTCACGGTATCTTTTCTTTATTAAATTGTTAGGTGAAAGTACAGAATAATTAACAATGGCCTCTCTCCACGTAAAGAACGGGTTTCTAAATAATCACATTATTTCAGCACAGTTGGTAAACTGCAGAAGTACCATATTTAGTTAGTCCCGAAAATCCTAAACGTCCGGTCTGTCTTTCATTCACTATCAGCTGATCAGCAGAAACGACTACTCTAGCCCGTTTTCTCAGCTGATCTCCGCTGACCACCTGGAAACTATCAAACAACCTTTTAGGCGCCACTCGTCTGGGGAGGTGCAATAGATTTTGGCAACCTCCCCATCACCTTTCCACCTATCTCACTTCCGATCACCGAGTCATTTTTCAAGTCAAAATTTTTGGCTGTGGGTCTTGAAACAGGCTCGGTGGTGGGGGCAGTCCATAGTATAACAGACTAGCAGGGCTACCCGGCGTTGCTCGGGGTCATAAAAATATAAAATAGAAGAAAATCGCGTCTGTAACATCTTTATATTCAAACTTCTATTTCTCTCCCTCTTCCTATAGTCGTCTCTTTATCTTTCTACTTTTCTCTTCCCTGGTCGCCCCATTTCACCGCTACTTTCTCATTTTGCCTTTTGTACATACTATATAGGTACTTATCTCCCCCCCCCCCCCCCGGTGTACATACTATATAGGTACTTATACCCCCCGGTGTACATACTATATAGGTACTTATCTCCCCCCCCCCGGTGTACATACTATATAGGTACTTATCTCCCCCCCCCCCGGTGTACATACTATATAGGTACTTATCTCCCCCCCCCGGTGTACATACTATATAGGTACTTATCCCCCCCCCGGTGTACATACTATATAGGTACTTATCTCCCCCCCCCCGGTGTACATACTATATAGGTACTTATCTCCCCCCCCCGGTGTACATACTATATAGGTACTTATCTCCCCCCCCCCCGGTGTACATACTATATAGGTACTTATCTCCCTCCCCCCCGGTGTACATACTATATAGGTACTTATCTCGCCCCCCCCCCCGTGCACATACTATATACGTACCTATCGCCGCCCCAGTGCATATACTATATACGTACCTATCGCCGCCCCGGTGCACATACTATATACGTACCTGTCGCCGCCCCGGTGTGCATACTATATACGTACCTATTGCCACCCCGGTGTGCATACTACATCTGATGGTGATGCACCAATTCACAAACTTTTACGACTGTTTAGTCACATTCATGACTGAAACTTGGACAAATCAGACATAAACTGAAGTTCATTTGCACAAAATATCGTTGGATTGCAGATTTTATTAACGAATGACATTTTTAGGCGGGGAAGGTCACCCTAGACAATCGTCGAGCATATATATGTATCAAGAAATATCTATATCTTATGAAGCATCATGCATGTATTAATATTTATAATAGAAAATTGAAACCAAAACAATGATGCAATTTAAAATGAATAAAATCATTTTTATTATTATTTATTCTTTTTATAATCTGAGACTTTCGACACACTAAAGTGTCTTCACCAGAGCAATATTTTTTTTCTTTTCTTCATATTTGTTGGTATTAATTTAAGGAGAACAAACCTCCCACTGAGATAGAAAATTAATGTACGTCAGGTATTAGTCAAGTTTGGGCGACGTGATGTGTGCTTGGTAACAATTGCTGTAGATGTATGTGCATATTAGCAGATCACGTTTCATGTCATATTCATGGCAGATTGTAGTTTACCCATAGATGAGATCTTGACAGATACTAACCACCCAAAATCAGAGTGGGCCCCAAGGACAAAGGTAAGTAAAGGGTGATTCCATACTCCCAAAAGCTTCCAAATTGGGTTTGATTTATGGCATATCAACCATCTATTGGTTATTTAATGCAGAATAAATTTGTCAAATGGAATCTTATAGGTAGGATAAATATTTTATACTCCTAGAAAACATTACCACTAGAAGGAAATATTACAGCGAGAGTGGAAACATTACTCTAAGAAGGAAAGGTCATGGGCTGCTCAGTCACCAATTTCTCACGTTTTATGACGTCATGAGTTGCCACCCACAGCGTACAGGTGGCGCCGTTGTCAAGGGGGGTATTTCTATGCATTGGGTTGCAGTCGGCGAATTCATAGCCCAACCGACAAAGCAGTTCCAAAGTGGTACCAGACCACTAGGAATTAGTTTCATGTCATACCTGACAGACTATTTAACCAATAGATAGAACCCTGGCAGATAATACCACTTCAGGGAATCTATAACTAATAGATATGAAAGAGTCACTTCACACTCCTCAAAGTTCTTAAATTGGGGCCTCACCACAGAATACTGTTTTGTGTCACACACAAGCCATCTTAATTTCAAATCGCACTTCTTAGTCTTTGGGCTGGGATCAAAGGGCAACATCTGTTCTGTCCTCGGTCAATGAAGAAGTCCTAGACTGAGGAAATTTTTATATTTTTCTTAATCCAGAGTACCTCGTTTTGGGGGAGCTGGATTTCCCCCACATTAAAAGCTTACCTTTTGTCTAACTGCCCTCGTGGGGTGGCAAGTTAATAAGTACTTAAAATTTGATTTCAGAAGTTTTAATATCGATTTTTTTTATTAGGTTTTAAACACGATTCCATAGGAGAATCGATTGCCATTAATTGGCAATTTCTCAATCACTTTGAGCCGATAACTCTTGGTGTGTAATTGTGTAATAAACTCGCTTCAGTATTTTCAAAAGTTACTTTTCTTTTTATCTCTCAGGTCGGTAATTTGATTTCAAGGTTAAAAAATGTATCAATTCAAAAAAAAAATTTTTCAAAATGCTTAAAAAATATGAGATTTTCTTTAAGAAAGTTATGCTAAAATCAATTGAAAGGTCACAATGAATGCATTTAATAATGTCAGGAATTTAAATGTCATAAACCCCTTTATTACTTATATTTAATAAGATCCGATCAAAGTGATGCATATTGCATAAAGGTTAAACTTTGCTGAAACGAAAAAGGTTTTTTTTTCATTTAATTAATGATAGCAGGAATAAATATAATGTTTGCTCAATGGAACAATTTATCACAGCTTGCATAATGATGACAAAGGAAGTTGTTCTAAGAAAAACAATTACCGGAAGGAAGGGAAATAGAGAGAGAGGGAGCGAGCAAGAGAAAGCGAGCGAAAGGGGGAAAAAGAGAGCGAGCAAGAAACACTGAAAAAGGGAAGGACATTGAAAAAGGGAGCGCCACTGTAAAAGGGAGCGCCACTGTAAAAGGGAGCGCCACTGTAAAAGGGAGAGGGAACAAGAAAAGAAAAGGGAGGGAGCGGAAGGCGAAGCGAAAGAGGGGGAGAGAAGCAATAGAGGAACAGGAGAGAAAGGAAGGGACAGGAGGGAAAGGAGGGGACAGGAGGGAAAGGAGGGGACAGGAGGGAAAGGAGGGGACAGGAGAGAAAGGAGGGGACAGGAGAGAAAGGAGGGGACAGGAGAGAAAGGAGGGGGCAGGAGAGAAAGGAGGGGGCAGGAGAGAAAGGAGGGGGCAGGAGAGAAAGGAGGGGACAGGAGAGAAAGGAGGGGACAGGAGAGAAAGGAGGGGACAGGAGGGAAAGGAGGGGACAGGAGGGAAAGGAGGGGACAGGAGGGAAAGGAGGGGACAGGAGGGAAAGGAGGGGACAGGAGGGAAAGAAGGGGACAGGAGGGAAAGAAGGGAACAGGAGGGAAAGAAGGGAACAGGAGGGAAAGAAGGGGACAGGAGGGAAAGAAGGGGACAGGAGGGGACAGGAGGGAAAGGAGGGGACAGGAGGGAAAGGAGGGGACAGGAGGGGAAGGAGGGGACAGGAGGGGAAGGAGGGGACAGGAGGGAAAGAAGGGAACAGGAGGGAAAGAAGGGAACAGAGAGGAAATAAGGGAACAGGGAGGAAATAAGGGAACAGGGAGGAAATAAGGGAACAGGGAGGAAATAAGGGACCAGGAAAGGATGGAGGAGTGAGTGGTAGTCCTCCTTATCTAGAATAATCATCCAGTTAAATAAGAGAAGAATTCAAACAGAAAAGGGAATTAAGATAGTCAAACCTCAGAGCACAATTATCTGTTGTTTATCGAAGATTTTACAAGTAAGATAGAACTAAGGTATCGTAATCCAGGAACAATAATAGACAGACTGAATTCAAATCTCTAATAAGAAGAATAAGGGTTTCTGTTAATCTCCAAACTTCCATGATATATGACAATACAGTGCATTACTGTTCTCTTCATCCAAAGAAAAACAAAGTAGGTTTCGATATACAATATATGTCTGAAAGATACTGGAATAAATAAGTATCAATCTGAATCTACTTTCTCAGTATTTATGATTCAAATTTTTTGTTTCATTTTACTTCCGTCGAAGTTCTCAGAAATCAAGGAGCCTCTTTCTGGGGCTAACACTTGATCTCTATATGAGATATGTAGATATTCGAATGTTCGATTAAACTTCTCCTTTACTTCTCAAACGTTGAATTAGTAAAGAAATAAGGAATATTAATAGCATTAATTTTCCTCTCCCAAATAGACCAGTTAACTATGTTTATTGTGGTCTCTTGGTCTTGCTGGATTCCAGGACAAGAATTCATCTAGTCTGGTGGAGTATCCAGCCAAGTGTTGTTACTTGAGGTAACATTACTTGGAGAACGTGCACCGTTCGTCGTATGAGCCAGTGTATAGCGGTGTCAAGGGGGATCTTATTCAGACTTCGAATACTACGTTATTTTGACTATTTGGTCAGGGTTTACTTGTAGGGTGAAGTATCCTCGCGTCAGGTTGTCCTGACAAACCCTTGTACAGAGACACCGAAGAGACTTTAGGGTAGTGTCTAATTAGTGTGTGATCATGGGAAGTACAAAAACAAAAAAATATAATGACCACATGTTGAATCAAAAGACAGAAGCATCACAATTGGACTAGCATGCATTAAATAAATATTTATTCCGTCCCCAAAGTTATTTTCTCAACAACAAAAAAAGCAGAGTATTGGTCACTGTCATATGCTTATATTCACCTTGCTTCCGGTTATATGGAATTACCCTCCTTACAGGCGTTCTTCAGTTGAATCACTTAGGCAGGCAAACTTTGTTAAAGGAATACTAGTCTTATGTTGTGGTAGTTTTGAGATGAGGATCGGAAATTTGGATTATTCAGTTACTGTTCTCATCTTGGCTATTATCCTCACGTTTCGGCCGATGTAATCTCCAACCTTCTTTAGGTGCATCTTGTCGAACTCTGGAATCTGGATGGAATTTCGAACTGAACCTTTTATTTAATACACATAGGTAGATTATTCTCGTTCTTTCAGCCATCACCGAGTAGAAGTCTTGAGTAACTTTTAATTATTTTACTAGTATCGCCTGTACTGAGGATTGAACCTTCAAAAGACCGTTACTTAGATTGCTGCTTAGCACTTTATCCATTGCGCCACAGGTCATATGATTCTACCCAGTCATGGCTGACAGAACAAGAACAATCTACCTCTGTGGATTAAATAAAATGTTCCGTTTAAAATTCCCTACAAATTTCCAAATTTGACAAGATGCAACTGAAGAAACATCCACAGCATGAGAACAACAAAAAATGCGAATAGTTGTCTGAAAAAGTTAAATACTATAAAATACTATTGTAAGCTACCAAAATCATACTAGAATGGTCTCCATGGACGCATGTCTTACGATCAGTTCTGGGCTCCCTCTACCGTGCTTAAAAACTTCTTACACCTGACAGTATCCTATATCTCTACAAAGTTACCATCTGCCCATGCATGGAGTATTGTTGTCACATCTGAGCTGGTGCACCATCCACTAGTTTCTCCCTCTTAGACAAGGTCCCAAAAAGAGTACCTAATCTAATATGTCCCTTACTATCCACCAAGTTCCAGCCCCTGTCCCATTGCAACAATGTTGCATCCTTGTGCTTGTTATACAAGTGCTTCAATGGAATGTGCTCCGATGAATTTGCTGCTCTGGTGCCCCCTTCGACGTAAATACACTCAACAAACCTGACAATCAGCTAAATCCCATCCATTCACTGTGCAGGTCCCCAGATGCCGAAGAGCCTTCTACTCCAATAGCTTCTTTCCTCGTGCTGCTGGCCTTTGGAGCTCCCTCCCTGCTCCCTGTTTCTCCGACTGTACTGACATACAGAAATTTAAAACTAATGTGAACAAGCATCCTCGCTGCACAGCTCCCAATTTAGGATGACCCCTCTAAACTTGCACCCTAATTCTCAGTAGCCCCTTACGTCTACAGTGGCAACTTGCCTTTTTTGGGGTGAACTAAGTTTTTAAAAATTCAAAAACGTGACAGTCTTCTGGGAGTTCACTCCTTACTACAAACAATAATAACATTAACACTTCTATCTGGTCATGTCTGACAGAATGAGGACAATCTACTTCGTTAATTAAATAAAGGGTTCAGTTGATTTTCTGGCCAGGTTCCCAAATTCGAAAAGATGCATTTAAAAAAGGTCGGAGATTACATCGGCCAAAACGTTGTGAATTTAACAACCAAGATGAGAATAGTAGTCCAAATATACACACAATATCAATCCTCATCTCAAGAATTTCGAAACGTAATACTTATGTAGGTCGTTGCGTTTGCACCAATTAAAGATGGCCGTCGATAAATAGGCAGATAAATATAGATCAACTGTTGATAAAGTGAATCTCGTGAACTTGAAACGCTTGAAGGCAATAAATATCATTATGTAGATTTAAAAGGAAACTGTTGTGATTTGTAAACCATATTCTTCACGGGAATCATTTGAAAACATTATGAGTATTCCATTCCTTTTGGGCATTAGTGACACACGTCTGTTCAATTGACTGCCAAACATATGATGTTCTTCCATGACACTTCTCTTCGCCGACTAGAATTGTCAACCGAAAGCGAAACAATACCACTGAACATTGCTTCGGAAATTATCACATCCTAACAATATTTTTCCATCTCATTTTTTGTATATTCGTACAATGCGTTAAGAGAAAACCTGTAGCATTTACAACTTGAAACTGTCTTATTACTTATATTAATCTATATAATAAAGTAAAATCAGAGGGATTTTCGATTTTTGTAATTATTCCTTCCTAGCGTAGAGAATAGGGAAATAATACCGTCCATTGTGGAAACTGGATTACAGAAGATGGAAAGAATCCTTGTACTAATTTCCTGCAACCCAGTCCCCTCTAATGGACGCCCTTATTACCTTATTCTGTATAAGTACAAAATTAATATTTTATACTGAATATTCATTTTATTTTATTAAACGTTGGTCCATGCTGTTAAGAACAATAAAATGTAATTAAAGTGAATTCCTTCCAAAAAATAATGTATCCGGTCGGATTTATGTTCGTATAGCCGCCATTTTTTTTGTAAAGGAAATAATTCGTCATTTATAGACTTACTTTGCTTCCTTTGGAAGATAAAAATATTTTGAAAAAAAAAAAAAAAAGGACGTAGCTCTTTGTTTGCGAAAAAATGTAAAATTTTTGGGACAAAAGCAGCATAATTTTAAAAAAGAAAAGAAAAGCAAAGCAAAACGAACTCGAAATAAATACACAACCAGGCAATGCCGGTATGCACAGCTAAAAGATAAACCCCACAAATATTTTACAAAAAAATTATTTTATCTATGCTTGTTTGAGTCAGATAGTAAAAAAAATCTTAACTTGAAAATGAGCACAAAAAAAAACCGATCAAAAGTCCGACTCACAAATTAACAATTCTCCAAAACACGAACCTCGTCAATGAAACACTCTGACAAAAACGACGGCAGCTCAAACTTTTCTCTTTTTCTCTCTCTAAACACTTGACATGGCCCTAACTCATCACATCAACTTCCTCTACCCCAGGAGGAAAGTTCCTACTCTTTTTATTTCAATGAAAATTCGCCCATGCAAAACAATGCTCATTTGCAGAAGTGAACTCTTTTCATCGCAAAAAAATAACAAGCTTCTATCTTGTAAGTGGAACGCTCTGTGTTCAATCCCTGATGTCAACCAAAAGCGCCTCGCACTCTTTTCCCTTGTGGACCCACATGATGGCTGCTACAAATGCTAAGTTATTCGGTACTTTTACAGAATTGAATCGAACTGGTTTATTTTAACCCTAAACCAACTCTAACCTAAGTTTTAGGTTCGGTTCGAATTCTTTATAAGCATCATTTATTCTTCGTAATAAGACATTGTCCTGATGTCTGATATGTTTAATATAAATAAAATGTTATGTATACGAGCAGGAAGATCCAGTATTGCCCAGGATTGAATTAGAAACCCATGTCCTCATGCCACTAACACTCTTACCTTTATTATTTGTTTTACATTTTATAATATTAGCATTTTAGAGTGGAGCCAAAAGATGTAACCAGCATTGATTAGGTGAGAGGGAATATAAGTGGCATGCATTAAAATACATTTTAGTAGATTTACAACCTTTAAACACCCGGCGTTTCCCATATATCGATGGGGTGCCTTGTACACTCCTGCTCCAAGCTCTGAACCCCTTATTACCATTTCTATTCTTATATTTTTAATTTCTATAATTTTCAAGTTATAATTAAAATAAAATAAAGTGCTTCCCTTTTATAGATTCGGGCATGATTGCAGACCGCTACTATATTATTGCACCCCATTTGATCAAAATGAAATATATTTATCCAAATATGATGGGTAATGTAGTTTCAGGATAAATATTTTTGCTAAAAAAAAAAATTGGTGAATTCAGAAAACTGAACCTCTTTTTAACCTCTTCCCTTTAACTTTTTTTTATAATTACACGTCTAAAAACAAGGCAGATTTTTTTTTTTTAATTGTTCTTTTTTATATTTGAGAAAATATTTCATAAAATTATCAATATTTCATGAAATTATCAATATTTCATAAAATTATCAATATTTTGGAAGTTATATGGATTTGAAATTCATTCTGTTATAATATAGAGTATTACACACACACACACACACACACACACACACACACACACACACACACACACACTTAGGAAAACATAAAATTAAAATCTAAGTTTGTTTTTTTGTTTGTAATTATGTCAAAAACTGTTTCATTTACATTTCTCACAGCATTAGTTTTAGACGGGTCAATATACTGATTAACCCCCAAAAATCGCAACATTTTTTGTTGGGGGGGGGGCGGTTGTGCTAGGTTGGGTCTAGTCTACAACATACTAAAAGTTGTACAAGATCCGAGTATGGGAAAATGTCAAATTTCGAATATGACATTTTGGTTTACAAGTCATTTTCCATTTACATGGGAAGCACTAACTCGGTCAGTTTTCATGATAAATCAATACATCTTGGATTTTTAACAAAGTTTTCAGGGTCAATCTTACACTTAAAAGATTTACCAGTGATGCCAAATAAACCCTTATACAATATCAATGGGTACCCCTAAACCCATTACTCTTGTTGTGTCTACACTGATTCACTTACGTCAGTGCTTTTTCAAAACTTTTAACATCTTCCACTGGATCATTTTTCATATTGTCACAATTTCCGTCTTGGCAATGTCCACATGCACTGGTATGTTCTAGTCCATGCCTCCTGCAGGTACAACTTAGGTTATTGCATCCATCTGAACAGTTGCAAGTAATTATCTGAATCAGTGAATCTGGAGCAGGGCATTGTCCGTCATCACTGGAACAAGTTTGCTCCCTTCCACCTTCCACCCTCACTCAGATGGCACTATTTCATCACTACATCCCATCCACTCCATAATCTGATGGTAAGTCCACAAAGAATGAAATTTACAGGCAGAGGACGTTGATGGGAGTCGTTCTGACGTGGCGAACGTCTTAACTCTTGCAACTTTCTTGCAGATCATATTGTATCTAATAGATGCCAGGGAGTTTTTCTCTATCCGCATTTAACAATGCTACCATTGCCTTACAACCATTGGTTTCCACAACATCCCGGCTTTGCTTTGATAGAGAAAATGCTTTTTTTATAAAGTTACATTTTTACTTTCAGATGAAATCATTTATATTTTTTAGAAAAAAAAATTATCCCTTTATCAGTATCCGTTTCAATTTATAATCGTGAACACAATACAGAAATAAACCATTTGAAAAAGTATTATTATAATGAGATTTTAATTTTACTACAGTTTTAGAAGCGCCGTTATAATGATAACTTTGAAATGTGAGAATCAGTTAACATGACGCGAGATTTTGAAATGAAATATTTATTAAATCATTTTTTTATATCCAAATTTTCGGTTTTATAAACCTTCTTCATGGGACAGACAATATTTTCTTCTTTTTTTTCATAGTCGAAGTCTTATGGCTTTAGCCGAAGATCGATTTTCAGGTGTTATGAAGATAGTGTTTTTTTTATGTGTCCGATTTGTAGTATAAGCGCACTGAAACGCATGTGTGATAATGAGATTTAAATTTTACTACAGTTTTAGAAGCGCCGTTATAATGATAACTTTGAAATGTAAGAATCAGTTAACATGACGCGAGATTTTGAAATGAAATATTTATTAAATCATTTTTTTTTTTTTATATCCAAATTTTCGGTTTTAATAAACCTTCTTCATGGGACAGACAATATTTTTCTTTTTTTTTCTTTTTTTTCATAGTCGAAGTCTTATGGCTTTAGTCGAAGATCGATCTTCAGGTGTTATGAAGATAGTGTTTTTTTTTATGTGTCCGATTTGTAGTATAAGCGCACTGAAACGCATGTGTGATAATGAGATTTAAATGTTACTTACAGTTTTAGAAGCGTCGTTATAATGATAACTTTGAAATGTGAGAATCAGTTAACATGACGCGAGATTTTGAAATGAAATATTTATTAAATCATTTTTTTTTTTTTTTATATCCAAATTTTCGGTTTTAATAAACCTTCATGGGACAGACAATATTTTCCTTTTTTTTTTCTTCTTTTTTTTCATAGTCGAAGTCTTATGGCTTCAGTCGAAGATCGATTTTCAGGTGTTATGAAGATAGTGTTTTTTTTATGTGTCCGATTTGTAGTATAAGCGCACTGAAACGCATGTGTGATAATGAGATTTAAATTTTACTACAGTTTTAGAAGCGCCGTTATAATGATAACTTTGAAATGTAAGAATCAGTTAACATGACGCGAGATTTTGAAATGAAATATTTATTAAATCATTTTTTTTTTTTTTTATATCCAAATTTTCGGTTTTAATAAACCTTCTTCATGGGACAGACAATATTTTCCTTTTTTTCTTCTTTTCTTTTCATAGTCGAAGTCTTATGGCTTTAGCCGAAGATCGATTTTCAGGTGTTATGAAGATAGTGTTTTTTTTATGTGTCCGATTTGTAGTATAAGCGCACTGAAACGCATGTGTGATAATGAGATTTAAATGTTACTACAGTTTTAGAAGCGCCGTTATAATGATAACTTTGAAATGTAAGAATCAGTTAACATGACGCAAGATTTTGAAATGAAATATTTATTAAATCATTTTTTTTTTTTTTTTTTAATATCCAAATTTTCAGTTTTAATAAACCTTCATGGGACAGACAATATTTTCCTTTTTTTTTTTCTTCTTTTTTTTTCCTAGTCGAAGTCTTATGGCTTTAGTCGAAGATCGATCTTCAGGTGTTATGAAGATAGTGTTTTTGTTTTTTTAACCGAAACCTCATAATTGCTCAAAAAAAAAAAAAAAATAACTGACTTGTATTTAAAAATAAACGTAATTAAAAGCAAAAGGAGAATTATCACACTGCACAAAAGAACTAAAAGTTTTCCAGACTCTTAGAAAACAGGATTAGTGAGATTGTCAGTGAGATGATGAAATAATATCATGACAGGATTGAAACCGATGAATAAGATGGGTCAAATTTGATTACTTAATAGGGCGACTTGACAAGTATATGTTCACATTGAACTTGAAGACGACCGTGTTGTAGTCTGCAGGGAAGCAGTCTCATGTTAATGTTTTCCACAGATAGGGAGTTCTTAGAAAGAAACTCTGTTTGTGGAAATTCCATTTGGTTTTAGGTACAGAGAGGAAGAAAGGAAGTTGCTGCGAATGCTTTACAGGGAGAAACCAGAGATTGGAACTCAGTGAAGCACTTTTCATGAAAATAACGATAGAGTAGACAAAGACTAGCGGTGTCTTTTATGTAAAAAAGAGGCTGTAGAAAAGAAAAAAAATCATCCCCACTGATAGAACACAAATACTTGGGATTGTAAAAAAGGTTCAGAAAGCCGATCAGGATGATCAGGAAAGAGGTGAAGAAATGAACAAGTCATTTTAAATAGAATCTAAAAAGGTTCTGGATCAAAATCAATAATAAATAGGAATATTTTTTTTAAACGTTAAATAATAATTTTAGAGAAATCCCATCATTTTTTTTTTTAATTAACCCCACCCACGTCACCAATCAGTCTATAAGGTTGTTACTTTTGGGTGGAAATCGGGATTTCTTGGGCTGGGAAACTGCAGAGAACGAATATTTTTTGAACGTTTTAAAGATCGGATTCGTTCAAACCATGTAACAATCTGGAAAGTTTTATTCTTGCGTTTCAAAACGATTCTGACTCTTAAAGTAATTCGTTTTCTGTGGTTCTCCGGTTGATAACCCCCTTTTTTCGACAAGGTGCTCTTAATCAAAGGATAGTTATAAAGGAAAAACAAAGTTTACCTTATAGACGAGTGTTTAATAATACAATGATGAAAAAACAAATGGACCAAGCACTTCTTAATAAGGACTATTTGAAGTTAGCATTTTCTCTTTAAAAATCTTCAGCGTTAATTAAAAGCCGGATGGAATATCAAGGAAAGGTAAATACAGGCGTAAATCCTGGTAAAACGGACGAGGTTCAGGGACAGGAGTCACCCCCACAGTTTTTGTTTAAAAAAATGTTTTTTTTAAAACTTTTATTCACCCCAAACAAGATGCATTACCACGGAAACGTAAGAGGCCACTGTGATTAGGAGCTAGAATTATCATGGCTTCGTAAGTGGAAAGTTGGGCAGCAAGATGTTTGTTCACATTACATTTAAATTTCTACATGTTGGTACAGTCGGGGAAACGGAGTAGGAAGGGAATTCAAAAAGCAAACGGTCCGAGGAAAGAAGCTATTAAAGTAGAAAGCTTTCCGGCATCTGGGGAACTCTACAGTGAAGAGGTGGGATTTTGCTGCTAGTTTGGTTTGTCGGGAGTATTCTAGTTGGAGTACAAATGCGTTAAGTTCGTCAGAGCATATTCTGTTAAAGTGCATGTAAAATAAGTACAAGGAAGCAACATTGTGGCGATGGGACAGGGGATGGAGCTTGGTAAACAGTGTGGGACCTATTAGGTTAGACACTCATTTTTATACCCTGCCCAAGAGGGAGAGACTAGTGGTTGATGCACCAGCTCAGATGTGGTAACAATGCTTCATGCATCGGCGAATGGTGGAGTTATAGAGACATATGATACTGGCAGGTGTGAGAAGTTTTCTAGCTCGGTAGTGGGAGCCCACCTTCTTTGCAGCAGACTCGGCAGTATCTTCTATGTAATTATTCCAATCCATGTTGCTGATGAATATTAGAGCTGTTAAAACTGACAGTTATATGGGACAAGGGGAGGAGGGAAGTAGCAACCCTAGTTAAAGTCAATGTCCCTAATGATGCTGGCTTAAACAGAGCTGAGAGGGACAAGATAAAATACCAAGGTCTTATGTACGACATGAAAAGAAACTGGAATCTTAGGAAAATCTTTATCATTCCAGTAATTATAGCAGGAATAAGTATTTTTTTTAAGAACTTAGAGTGAAATGGTAGAAGGAAATAAACTTTTAATAAAATATCTATGATGGCAAAGGTACAAATGTGTATATTACAACGCTTTGTTTTGTTCATAATCCAACATGTGGTATTAAAGAAAATTTGTTCTTTTGGTTGTTTCTCATTCTTGGGGGTGCCTCAAAGAGATTTTATCCAATTTTTTTTTTAAATGTACTTTGAATTAAAGTTAAACTGATTAGGAAACGTTTTAATATTCCCAGCCTTTTTTTCCTTCCTTGAACAAATGAGACTGAAGAATCCTAAATGCATTTGCAAACATCATTCATTGTGTGTTGTCTTTTTATAGCCGGGTTTCTTCTTTGTGAAGATCACAGGGGACGATCGAGCCTTTCATTAAGCAGGTGATATTTTCAGTTAACTTAATTTGGGTCCCAGGATAAAACTTTAAAATAATTAAAAAAAAAAGAAATCAGATACAAATGGTTACACGGGATTAGGCTATTCTTGAAAATACTTTTTAGAAAATCAATCAACGAAGTATTTTCTTCCTTTTTTTCTATCACACAAGCAACCACATGCGTCCTGTAGACGCAAATATCGGTTTAGGAACAGAATAGTTAACGACACTCCACATATTAATAATTGGTTTATAAATAATAACATTTCGAAACTCATTTTTAAGATAAGGAATGGGGCCTTTGTTAACTATTCTTTACCTTCACACAAATATCTAATATTTTATGATTGATGAATATAAAAGTATTCATTAAATTTTTTTTTTTTTTTTTTTTTTTGTCTGGTGCTTCGAACAGGCGTGTTCAGGCTTGTTGGTTGTTCAACTCGCCCTGGCTGATGTGAGGATCCTGTGAGACAAAGGAACCGCACCAGCATGTGCTTGCATGTGCACGATAGAATTGGTGTCGGCTTGCCTGCACGCCGTGTATCCGACAATTTGGGGTTGGTCCGGGATATTAGCGAGGTAGGCATCAAGAGAGCGCTTAAATTGTTCCACAGCAGCATTTTTTATATCCCGAATACACCTAGGCATGGCATTGAAGAGTTGTGACCCCTGTACAGGTAAGCTCGTTTCAAAAATGGTTCGTATTTTCCCACCAGTTTTTAGCGAGGGAACAATACAGTGCCTCCCGCGGCGTTCATTGTCTCGGGCTTGAATTCATACACAAAGCTGTTTATATGTATGAAAACAAAAAAAAATGAAATTAGAAGTCAATTATATCAAGCAAGTATTTAAAACCGTTTTTTTTAAACAATTTATAAAAATTGGACATTGCATTTACTCTGGTAAAGTCCAGTCATTTAAATGAATAAATACAAAAGTTTTTTGTATCTATTCTAACTATTCTAACATCAAAAGCGGTTATACTTATTTAATTCTATAACTAAAAATGTATATTAGAAAATATTAATTTATTAGATGCTTGTGCTTACTGATGGGAGTTGATGCATTCGGGGGTTGGGGGTGGAATGTTACCACCAGGAGCGAAGTGGACCAGTCAGAAATAGGGGGGGCAGGTTGTTACTACCCTATAAATAATGGTTCTGCCATTCTCTTGATATCCTTCAGCTCAGTAGATGGCGGACCGTGCCCATTGGCCCCAGCTGAGAACTCCGTTCTCGACATAAAACATTATTACCGAACCCTGTTGGGTAGGTCGCTAAAGAGCATTTCTTTTTAGCAACCTTTTCCCTCCCGACTGCTGCAGGAAAATACACTTTATGTTTGTCACTATTTCACATTTTATATTTTTCCTAACAATAATAAAAGGATTATACGAAAAATCAGGGCGATTGTCAGAAATAGAAAATGGGATGCAAAACTTGGAAGTAGCAGTCGCTGCAGGCATTATAGCAAAAATTCCCTAACTTACCGGCATAAGGGCCTCAACTGGCATCCATCTCATGGAGGAGTGCTTGTTCGAATGAATGAACATTTATACACTAAAATGGCCACTTGTGAATCTCAGCCAATCAGAACACAGAGAATGGACTTTCCCTTCTGAACATAATGGAACATTCTAGCCTTGTTATAAACAGGCATTTTAATGTGCTCAACAGTCTGACTTATCTTGCTGCTCAACTGGTCGTACAGTTGAGCCTTAAGCCTCGACTCTATAATCTACATGCCTTCCTTCATTAAGGTTGAAGGGGACATCTCTCCCGGTGGCTTTACTGCATCATCATACAGCAAACTTTGAATTTCTGTCTCAGCAAATGCACTAGCTCTAACTACCAAGCGTTGTTTGGTGGTGTAGTTACTTGCGTTTGGATTTTATTGTTAAACTATGCTTGTTTCAATCAAAGGAGAATACATCTGTATGAACGCATACAGTGTTATGTCACTTTGAAAAAATTCTGATCTAGACAAAGTATTTTCTGGAAGAAATTAAATCGAATTACACTTTATTCTTCCTAACATGCTGAAAAGATCCACAAGAAAAAAGGACTAACCAGAATCAAATATTGATTTTGTAGGAAGAAAACTATCAATGTAAAAAAAAAACGATAAAGAGACTGTATTTACTTTATATATTAGATTTTGCGGGTATCTTTTACAATACTCAGCAGAGTCGCGAACGGGGTCCAGAAAACGAACGAGAACGGGGTAAAAAAAATAAATATGCAACAAGTTAAGGTGAGCTACGTCGAGAATAGATAGTTTACTACTTGCCTATGACATTTGTTTGTATTTTTACGTAGTATAAATGGGTTTTTATTAGATGTAAAAAAAAAAATTTTTTTTTTTTTACATGGATTTTCAGTAAAACAAAATGGCGGTATCGGCCTTATGTCCTTACGACTATAAAGGGGCACTCTACATTGGGACGAAAATAAAAATTGCCTCAGTCTAGAAGAATTTCTCCTTGACTGACCTAGGACAAAATAGGGTACTTCAACAGAACTTAAACCAAACTGTTTTTTTAACCTTCACCTAAGTTTTAGTTTTTGTTCAGCAAAAGTCGGTTTGGCACCCAAAACAGATGAATTGTAGTGTCAGAACTGGTATTACACTTTGATCACAGCCGAAAAGCCAAGTATTTAATCATGTTACACATGTACAAATAAACAATACCTTACTTTTTTGTCCATTTTTATTTCGATTGCAACAAGATTTGAATCTGACTTGAAATACTAGTCTAAAGTTGTTCTGCTATCATTGCAACAATGGCGTTTCCATCTTCTAAATATTCATCAGTTTCTGCTGGTTAACTTTCTGGAATAGTATTTTCGAGAATTTGAAAGATTTAGTCGTCCATATTTACCTTTGAAAGATCAATTCAGGGTGGGTGGTAATGTAGTATCTGTTCTGTTGTCCTGAAACAATCTCCCATGCATTGGAGTGCAGCATAGTATGCTCGTTTGCCATTTAAAAAAACTAGCCAAAATATGCGACTAGAGGGAGCATATTTTTTTTTTTGCTAGTATTTATAAAGACGGTCCACTAGAAGAAAGCAGCTATTTCTGTTTTTGTCTTGTAAGTCTTTTTTTTTATCCATATTTTAAAGTTATTCTGACTCTTGTTATTCAGCTATTCGTAATGTCTACTGCTGTACATGCCCCCAAGTTTATTTTTGACTTGTTTTCCAAACAATTATAATCAATAGATTCCGAAAGGACAAACACTTCAAATTAAAATGTGCCAAAGAAAGGGAGATAAGAACGAGTAGGCAATCGAACAGAAGAGGGCATAAACAGCAAAGCCACTTCTGCTATTCGAAAACTCATGCACAAAAATGAAATTTACGAAGTACACATGCTGACCGTATATTTAGAAACTTATTTAACGATGGGCGATCGTGTAGTATAGTTAAGAAAAAAAAAAAAAAGGTGACAAAAAAACAAATTTACAAATAACTTTTACCAAACAAGAAAATGTTGTTCTTTTTCGGAAACGTCAACCATAGATCTTACTGGCGTTACGTATGTACAACGAATGCTACGGAATCGAGAAAGACCAAGCAAGTACGCCGTTCCGAATGTTACTGAAGCCTCCCCCCCCTTCCTCCCCATGTTAAAAATGGATTCTCAAACGCCGCTAGTAAGATCTATGGTTGACGATCACGAAACAGTACCCAAAATTTAATCTATCGATTTGCATAGCTTTTGAGTTTTGACACTTAAAGTGTTTTTTTTTCTTCAAATTTTGTATTGTTGCCTTGGAGATTTGTAAAAAAACGTATTCAAGATAGCGCAACCACGCTAACCATCACATCGTTGCTGGAGTCGGCCATTTTGAATTCAGACTGTAACAATATCGGATTTTAACAAAATATTAAATTGAAATAAAAACGCTTCCAAAGACTTAAGACACAAAAACTATGTGGGTAGGTAGGAAAGTAACTTTTATTCCCTATGGTATCAGTTGTTGAATATTTGTTTTTTCACCACTTTTTTATGTTAATTATACTGCACAATGGCCTATGTATTTATATCTAAATGAAAGTGGGAAAGTTAATCTGTCTATTGTGCTTACATAGATTTTTTTTCCGGCTATCATTTATCAGATAAAAATTATTTTAGAAAAATAAGCATCCATTTTCTTTTAATAAAATATTTTTTGATTACTAAAATGATTCTTGATTTATTTAAATTTGAAATTTAACACACGTCACGATAGAATTAAAAAATTCTATTCTAAATTTAAAAATCCCATTTTTAAGCAGAACAAAAATCGATATAGTATTATTTCCGGTAAACCAGAAGAGTACCCGACTCCAAGTCAGTCCCCGACCAATTTTTAGAATGGGTTTCTAAATAATAACGTTATTTAAGCACAGTCTGTAAACTGCAGAACTACCCTAAATACAAATAGACAACAAATATAGAATTTTCACGTGTTAACTGATTGTAAGATTTATTATCTATGCATTTGTTATCGTCACTTTTACTTAGCAAAGAAAGCATGGTTTCCAACATGGCTGCCAATTGCGTTTTTTTTGGGGGGGGGCTTGGTCGCGAATTTCAGGCTTCCTCTAATCTGATTAGCAACCACACTCGGGTGTAGTCATACAGTTCCATTAAACCCCCTTTAATTTTTAAAAACTATCTTTTAAGCTTGAAATTCGTGACCAAGTCCTGACAAACTTGTCGGCCATGTTGAAAACCACGCTTGCTTGGCTAAGTAAAAGTGACGATAATGCATAGATAATAAAGCTTACAATCAGTAAACACGTGAAAATTATATAGTAGAAAAGTATTATTTTTTGTGTGTTTAATAACAGTTATTTGTTGTCTATTTGTTTTTTCACTTTTTTTTTCTTGTTAACTATACTACAAAATCGCCGACATTTTAAAATTCTAAGATATACTTTTTTTTTATCAATTTAAAAAATTGGTACTTCTGCAGTTTACGGATCGTGCTATATCTTAGATAGGATTTTCAAGTTAAATTTAATTCTTACGGTATCGTTTGTTTATTAAATTGTTAGGTAAAAGTACAGAATAGTTAACAAAGCCCTCCTCCTCATGTTAAGACTGGGTTTCTAAATAATAACGTTATTATTTCAGTACGGTCCATAAACTGCAGAAGAATCAAAAAATTTTAAAATCCAACCTGTTAAAATTTGGTTTAATATGTATTCTCCATCCATTTAAGTTCAAGTTTTCTGACACAAATTCAATGGGCAACTGAAAATTATACACTTCATGAGAAATACATTTATCTGTACTGGGCGAAACCCATTTCGACAAGAAAGTGGGACAGGTTAATCTAAGAAAGCATTAGGTTTTATTATCTGGAGGTAGCAAGTTCAATCCTTGTGCTCGGTAGCAAACATTGCTTACTGAACAGATCTTAACATGAATTGCTATAAATCTTAGATTTAAAATTTACCTAAGAAATTTTGGAGGAAATTAACTAATTCTTTTTTTTATTAAAAATCAGAATAAATGAATAACATCTTTATTATTGAGATAATTCGGACTACTATTCTCATCTTGGTTGTTATTTTCACAACGTTTCGGCCGATGTAACCTCCAACTTTCTTCAGGTGCATATTTTCACACTTGGGAATCTCTATGTTGAATTTGGGAGCCTGTACGAAATTTCGAACCAAAACTCTTTATTTAATCCATGCGGATAAACTGCTTTCGTTCGATCAGCCATGACAGGATTAAAGTGTTAATTAATTAGTTAACTCATTCTTTATTATCGCCTGTAGTACGGATTGAACCTTCAGCCTTCAGAAAACTGTCACTTAGAACTGGTTGTTAATCAATGCCTTTATCCATTGTGCCACAGTTCCCGAACTCGGCATAAATATACCCAAGTTCGAAAAGATGCACCTGAAGAAGATCGGAGTTTACATCGGTCGAAACGTTGTGAAAATAACAACCAAGATGAGAACAGTAGTCTGAATAATCCAAATTATTAATCCTCATCTAAAAAAAGATCCGAAACATAAATGAAAAAAAGAACAAATAAATAATAAACAAGAGCATAAGTCATTTGTGAGACTGCATACATCCACCTGACAACGTAAGGATGGGTCAAAGTCTTATCTCTGCCTTACTTTTTCATATTGTACGAAGTATTCCCGAACTTATGCGATGGAAACCTTGTTAACTCAAAAAACTATTTGTCTAATCAGGCTGAAATTTTGCATGGTGGTAAATGTTATCAAAGAGCATCCAATTCATATATTAAATTTAGAAAAATTGACTCACTACGATGAACAGAACCAAAAGTATCTCAAATAGTACAACTTTTATCTTGACCTTTGACCTTTGACCTAGATATGCCAAAATTAAACCAGTTCTAAGTTAGATTATGGCCGATATAATAACCAAGGTTAGTGACGATTGGTCAAGCAATGCGAACGTTAGGCTGTACACATACACAGTGACAAACTCAACAGAAAATATTAGCGAAGGTAAAAAAAAAAAGTTTTGGATTTGAGAAAATGATCGATTTATAAAAGTTTTCATTTTATCCTCAGACGTTTGTTTTCCTTTTTAAAATGAGTATTATTCTGTTACCCGGCAGCAAGATAGCTTTTGAGCTTCCTCGGACAATACTCCGGAGAAATTCTCAGTAGTAGCCCTAACCCTAACCATTCTTACTCCCTATCTTCAATCTTCAGAAAGGCAACTCTCTGATCAAGAATAATTGAAGCACAAAATAGATCTGATAGGATTTTAACTCAGCATCGCCAATTCCATAGTCTGCCATGGTATCCATTATGCCAACCATGTAACATCTACTCAAAAAGAGCAATCGCCCTGATTGCTTCCCAGTTATGCTAATCATGCACCTCTTCCCGTCAAGAAGGGGCAGTCACCCTAACCGCTTCCCCATTACACCAATCGTGCACCTCTCCCCCTTAAGAAGGAGCAGTCACTTTAACCGCTTCCCCATTACACCAATCATGCACCTCTCCCCCTCAAGAAGGGGCAGTCACCCTAACCGCTTCTCCATTACACAAATCGTGCACCTCCTCCCCAAAGAGGAGCAGTTTTCCTGACCACTTCCCTATTATTTGTGCTATTGTCTACTACCATATTTGCTAGATCCCCATCCCCCAAGAAAGAATCCTAATATCAACAATCGGATAGTTACTCTTCTACCAATCTAGATAAGTTTATTTGTGTTTTAACTTATTTTAAAGTTGTTCTTTTTTTATAAAAACAAACCTCATGTCGACTCTGTTCACTTAGAACAAAAAAAAAGATGGCGCCGATAGGGCCTGCACGTGGACCCCTGGTAATAACTCAAAAATCGAAAATTAAACAAAATACTGGTAGAAACACATGCAATACATGTCACCAATTATGCGAAAATGTACTGTTCTACCAGTATTTTGTTTACATTTCGATTTTTGAGCGATTATCAGAGGTCCTTGTGCAGGCCTTACAGGCGCTACCTTTTTTTTGCGTTATAACTGAACAAAGTCGACACGAGGTTTGTTTTTAACAACAAAAAAAAATAGAAAAACGCTTTAAGTTAAAACACAAATAAACTTATCCAGGTAGGTAAAAGAGTAACTTATCTTGCCTTTGGTAACATTTATTCGTTTCATATTTGTTTTTTAATCCTTTTTTTGTTGACTTCAATAAATAATACCCCAACAATATCATCGAAGAAATTAGTATTATGGATCGAAAGCTAATCTATAATGGCTCGAGTGTTCGAGCAAAGAACCTCGATAATAAATTTTCATTAACCCTCATCTTCGAGTGTCTCTTGGCCTCGATAAGTAGTGACCCAGTGGTAAACTAAAGTGAAGTATATGTTCCTATTTTCTCTGATATGAGGGGAAAATATGTAATTTTCTGTATTTTGATTTAAGAAAAATAGATTTTTATTTCTCCTCTTTCTTCTTTTTCTTTTTATTTAACGTCACTTTCACTTGTTCATGGGGATTATGAGTTATCTCTCTTGGACCATTTTGGAGATAAGAGTGATCTCCCTTGATTCGGGGTTTGACTATATAGGTTGAGTCTGATAGAAAGTGGAACTCTTCAGTCTTTAAGACGAAAAGAGATTGTATTGTATTGATGATACAGACGAACGTGGCAAGCTTTGACAGTTCAGGGGTTAGACGTTTTCTTATATTAAACAAGCTTACTCTCCAG
Source organism: Sepiola atlantica (assembly GCA_963556195.1). Classification (NCBI taxonomy): domain Eukaryota; kingdom Metazoa; phylum Mollusca; class Cephalopoda; order Sepiida; family Sepiolidae; genus Sepiola; species Sepiola atlantica. Next base: position 29,291,192 of record OY744528.1, read on the forward strand.
TTCTCGTGGTTCAGCGGATCAACTGTCTCCAGATTCCACTCTGTGCAGTCTTGCCTAATCACTTGCTTCCAATGTTTTCATTGGTCAGACAACCTTCCTGTGATTTAAGACATCTATGCTTCTGCAAGGGTTTATCGAGGAAGATGAATGCTCCACATGACCACACCAGCGTAACCGATTCATCCTTAAGATAACCTCTACGCCGGGCAAATGTAATGCTTTCAGCAAATCCTCTGATCTAATGTATTGGGTTCAGTCAGATTTCACATTGCAGATCTATCTGATCATGGATCTGTCATTACGCTGCAATTTATTTAATCCATTAGTTCAACAAGATGCATCTGAAGAAGGTCGGAGGTTACTTCGGCTGAGACGTTGTGAGAATAGCATCCAAGATCAGAACAGTAGTCCGAATAATATAATGCATAATAATACACATTTTTAATATCTCTCCTTACACTGGTAATTTATTGGCAAGAAAAATGTCAAAAACGAAATCTAACAAATTGTTAGATTTTTTTCCTAATAAACAAATATACTTTTGAAAAGAAATTGCTAATGAAATAAAAATTGCTATAATACAAATCATTTTAAAAATAAACTAGATGAGTTCAGAAATACTGCATTTAGAGAATTATTTTTTTCTTTTTAAATAAATAAAGATATAAAATATAGCAATTCCCTAAATGCACTATTCTCTCATGTATTACAACATAATCATTCTTTTAACTTTAAACAAGCTAGACTCATTAAATTTAGACTTGAAGCGTTCGAACGCAAAACGCGATAAATCCAATTCATTTAAATTGAGGCCTTACACAATAAAAACACGAATATGTTAAATGTAGACTTCAAATGAAAGCTGATTTTAGTTGTAATCAAAACGAAATTATTTCGGTATCATATTATGTAACACATAGTTTTGGGGTGTCGTCTAGTGTTGAAATGCAACATTTTTTGTAGGGACATGTTTGTGATTTTGAAAATGGCGTTTATCGCGTTTTGCATTCGAACTCTTCACTTCTTGGATAAGCACTCAGTATAAACTTGTTTGGTCATATTTCACATCGCAGATCTATCAAATGATGGAGCTGACATTGAGCTGCAATTGGATGAGAGAGGACTGCGTGAGTGCCCAGCAATCAGTCAATGAATTAAAATGACAACGAAGGAATAGGCAAGACATACATGTGTTAGTGTATAGATAGAAATTTCTTTCTCATGCCACTATAACCAATAAAAGTTAAACTGATTATTTGAGTTCGTTTATTTTATAAGTAATCGTCTGAGGCGTCCCCACCGGAGAAAGCTGACAATGCTGCTAAGGCATTTTTTTAGGCAGGAGTGCTCTACCTCTTAGATGCTGGCTTTTCACTCCCCACCTTCTGACCTTATGTCAAATCTTCCCACGGTTGGAGGACGTTCCAAATAGTGACTGCTTACTTGAACTTCTTCAACGAGAGTGTGAATGTAGTGCTTTCAGCAAATCCTCTATTATAACCACTTCATTGAACATAAGTTGCTATTTTACCCAAAGCTGAGGGAGGTGGGATTTGTAGTTTCATACCTTTCCCAAGAGTATAAGCGTATACATAGAATTAGACTGTAAAAGAATTAGTAAGATTTTACAAGTAAGTTATAAATCATATTATAATAGAGATTTGGTGTTTGTCTCTGACAAAAACGCTGAAACTATTATAATATCAGAGACGAGTCTTTTTTTCTTTTTTTGTTCTTTTTTGTATGCTACTAACTACTTTTAAGCTATTAGACCTTAGAACTTGAAATTTTCTAGAAATGATCCTATGCCTAATCAAATTGTCGTACGGGGTTAGATTTCTAGTTGTGTCGGTCAGATTTCACATTGCAGGATCTGTCATTGCGGTTAGGGCCCAGCAACAGTCAATGAAATTAAATGTGTGAATGAAGGAATAAACAAAGCACACATATATAAATGTATAGATGAACATTTCATTCTCAGACCACCCTAACCAATAAAAATGAAATTGATTATTTAAGTTCATAGCCTTATAAATGGAATTTAAAAAAATAATAAATTATCAAACCTTTTTTTATATTTGTTAATCTTTGCAGCGGAGATTTTGACTGGGAGCCATATTGACTGAAGTGAAAATCCATTTTTCTCAAATCAAAATACAAAAAATCAATAAAGTTTAACAGTTTGTTTGGCATAAATAAAGATTGGTTTTGAAATGTTGCCTGTGAATTTAATATCATTGCCTGCAGAGTCTGAAGTGAATTGGCTAAAATGAAGCTGAATATTAAAAAGTGAGGCATTTTATGACCGATCTTCTGCCTTTGTTATCATTATCGCTTTTTGCCACAATGCTCAAGCCATTTTTACATTCTTTAACTGTTTAATATGCCACATAAATTCAAAATGAATGTCAGGATGTGCATATGTTGCGATGCCGGGTGTGCATAATCCCAGTAGACACTCTTGTAGTTAGTACCCTGCATGTAGTCTTCATCGTCTCTGCTCTCAATCGATTAACAGGAACACAAGACTTCTTTTTGATGGAGCATTTATTTGTGCGAGAAATATCTAGAGAATTCAGTTACAGGCAATCAAAGGTATATCTATATATATATATATATATATATATATATATATATATATATATATATATATTTATATATATATACATACATTAGAGATTTTATTCCGCGATGTAAGCCTTGTGTAATTTTGAATTGGAATTTGTAAGTTTAAGAAGCCAAAAACAATGCATCTATATATATATATATATATATGCATGCATAAAACCCGTCTAGATGGGCACTGTAAATTTAGTATTAACACAGCATGACGTTGCTAGCTATATGTGCATCGTTCCTTTCATTAAGTAGAATGCTCTTATGACGTCAACCCGTTGAATAAAGTGTTAAAATTATCACTGTTTATTCGCTATTCAGCATTGGCCAAGTGGTTCTAGATGTCGGGGTTTGAGTTGCAAAATACTCTAAATCTGAGGTTTCGAATCGCATGACCAGTGTGGCACGATGATGAACTGTCTGGTGGAATTTCAATTGATTAAAGGTTTTTAATTAATTAATTGAATTTAATTAGATTATGTAATAAATCTGGTTGAAATGAATTAAGTGTTGACACGCAGAATATTGTTTTTGTGAATGATTTAATTTGAAAGGTCATCTTTTGCACTGGGGTGACCCTGAAAGCTGGAGCTTTGTTTTTGATCATTAAACGGTCACGCTAACAATGACAGTTGATAGAAATAACTCAAATTGAATTGTTTATATTTCTTATATCGAAGTCAGAATGGGAAGAGAATCATACTTGATTCCGACAGGTGTTAACGATTTGATTTTCATGATGACCTTTCAAAATTATAAGTGAAATCTAATTCAGAACAATGAATAAATTATTTTATGACAAACAATTTTGTGTCGAAAGATTGAAAAGGTCGCGAGAGTACACTTTCCATATCTGACAAATATAATCACCTGCCAACTGATATTAAGGCGTGCTAATTCTTTATTAAGCCCCAGCCCCATATTGGGGGCCCATAATTAAGGCCCACGTTTTTGTTAAAATAAAGGTTTTTCATTGCTCAACCAATCATAAAAGAGCAGAAAAATACAATACGAATTGTGATTGGTGAGCGAATCACAAACGTTGTGGCAAGTAGAAATTCCCAATAAAAGAACTGGCTCTGGGAGAATTCGACAGAGGACCGTCGGTCAGCTCAGTGAGACAAGTAGACTGAGAGAAGGACCGTGTAGGCGACTGATAAAAAAAGAGAACTCTGTTCGAAATACAACTAAGGGACAGAATCTCAAAGAAAACTTTAAAAGTCCCCTAACCAAGACTTAGCACCAGTCAGATTCTTCAACGTGTCTTTTCTCCCCAAAAAGAACGGCATAACTTTTTTTATTTATTATTGTTACACATCTGTGTTCCAATAAATATTTGTTATTGTTCTCGGCGAGTTTTTCTTGTTTTTGGATTGCCAACAAAACCGACCTCCAACCTAAGTTCCTGACACAGCCGAATCAACACGAAAGTTCCACGGATCTTCAACACAGCGTGGGCGTGGAGCGATTGATGGAGCAGCTAGTCGGAACGCATGCGATCCTCGTGACCTCGAACTACATTTAGTGCCGAGTCACCCAGAATACAACACTGAGTGACTCCCCGGGCCACGATAGTATCACACCAGTAGTGAATAGTCATATCTCTATGCTGATGAGTCCCGATTATAAAGGACGAAACGTATACGTACATAGATAATAAACAATAACAAATATTTATTATATATATATATATATATATATATATATATATATATACATATGTGTGTATGGGGGTATATATGAAGACTGATAGCAAGGCAGAAAACCGGAATGGTTTGTTATTTACCAGCAATGCTTCAAGCAAACTATTATTCTCCCCCTTTTTTTTTAAACATAGTTCACCCCAAACAAGGCAGGCCGCCACTGTAGACGTAAGGGGCAACTGTGAATTAGGGTGAAAGTTTTGGGTGACATCCTAAGTTGGGAGCTGTGCAGCGAGATGTCTGTTTACGTTAGTTTTAAACTTCTGCATGTCGGTACAGTCGGGGAAACAGGGAGCCGGATGGGGGTTCCAAAGGTCGACAGCACGAGGAAAACAGCTATTAGAGTAGAAGGCTCTCCGGCATCTGGGAACCTCCACAGTGAATGGACGGGATTTAGCTGATTGTCGGGTTGGTCTAGTGTATTTACGTCGAGGGGGCACTAGAACAGCAAGTTCATCGCAGCACAATCCACTGATGAAGTATTTGTAAAACAAGTACAAGGATATATATATATATATATATATATAAAAATCTGAAATTATCACCTCCTACACTGATGATAGCAAAAGCTTGAAACGCCGGCATATGTAGGTAAAAATAATTTAATATTTACTTAAATAAATATTTTCATAAGCTCCTTTAAGAAATTGAAGTTGAGCCTTGTTCGGGGAGTTAAAAATAGACTGTCACGTAGCTATATGCCATTTTCCGACAACGTTCGTTGAACACTCTCGATAAGTCTACTCTCTATGCCCGCTTTGTTTAGACATAAATAGAACTTCCCTTTCTTTACGTGGTAATTTCTTGTTGCTGTGTGGTTAGAACGCTTGCTTGCCGAGTCTAGGGTGATTCTGTAACTGGGTTCGAATCTTGAAAATATATATATTATTAGCTTTGATCGCTCTCTTTTTATATCTAATTATCAGCTCCTATATATACCCATTCGAAAACTTTCCCAAACATCACGCGTCTTTCAAATTTACATAATTTGTTTTAAAGCTTCTAATAAATTAATATCTGCGAATATACACTCATGACTGTTTTTTTCCCGATTTCCAGATGTATTTAAAATATTTTCCTCGATAATAATCTTAATAAAAATTATAAATAGAATAAATTAAATACATTGTTTTTTAATCTATATAATTGAGTTATGCAATTAAATTAGATTGTGATGGAATATGATGGAACAGCCGGCGTCCACTCTAACATTTGGTTACCCACCCTCTGATTTTGAAGTATAACGTTCTATTTCGAACACACAGAAAGTCCTATTTCAAAAGAGAGAGAGAGAGAAATAGAGATAAAGAGAGAGAGATAAAGAGAGAGAGAGAGAACGAGAGAGAGCAAAAGAGAGAGAGAGAGAGAGAGAAAGATTTTTTAAAACTGAACTAAGACTGATAAAGAAAATTACCTTCTCGCATATCGTTTTGGTTGGAGGGGAGGGAGAGGAAATAGTAGAAGAGGCAAGGTATGTATCTGCTCAGACCCAGGTACTTATCCATATACTCACAACCTCACACTCATGCGTATAGACATACATATTCACACACTCTTGTTCTTTCACTCATGTCTTCCCGGTTCTTATTTCGTTAATATTTATGATCACTCTTCATCTCAGCGATTTTCTTCAAATGTTCTGTCTCCTCCTATGTCTAGGAAACAACAACAATACAAGTACTATATATATATATATATATATATATATATATATATATATATATATATATATATATATATATATATATATATACATATATATTAGTATGAACAGACTTATACCAACACAATGTTTATGAGAGAAAAATATTAATGGAAAAACACATTTTTTTCAGTTTTGAAAAAAAAATAAATTTATATTTGTATTACTTACTTTCAAATGAAAATGAAAATAAAAACTAATTTATCATAAATGTAAACTTTTGTAGATGTCTTTTCCTTTAGGAAATATTTGTAGTCTAACCTTTCACAGATATAATCAGAGAGAAAACTGCTGAAAGCAAAATTCATTTCCTCAAAAAGTGACAGAAGCAGCAGCAGCCCTAAAGATGATGATACAACATAAATGAAAAGGTATGTTTGAGTACTAGCCAAGCACAAACAACTTTGATTTATCTCCCTTTGTATTGAGATATAAGAGTTCTATTCCTTTGTCATAAGCTTCTTGTTGTTGGAAAACAAAAATGGTGGTTTGTTCAACCGGACGTGTGTCCATGACTGGATTTATGTAACAAATAAACTAACACCGCTAGTTTAGAATATTCTATCTTTTTTTAAACAGGCATATCACCCCATTTAGATTTATTTAATGCCAAATCCATAAATAAACCATTATACTTGACTTTTTTCTCTTAATTGTTTTTTTGGTTTGTTTTACGACATATCAACAATCAATGAGTTATTTAATGCCAAATCAAATTGTCGGTAAATCCTATAGGTGGGGTAATCATTTTTTTAAAATAATATAATCTTTTAAGATGATTGAAATTTTTTTTACTATAAAATATTTATTCATGGAGTTTGCTTTTATTATTCATTCAGGATGAAAGTTATATTGCTAGTCACAGTTATATATTATTCTCGAGGCAAATTCTATTTAATACATAGATGGGACCACGACAGATACTACCACTCTGGGCTGGAGTGGACCTGGGAGCAGTGGCAACTAAGGAGTAGCTCCACACTCTCCAAAGCTTTCAAATTGGGGCTTCACCACTGGATGCAGTTTAGTGCCATCCCCAGGACATGTATGTTCGATTAAGTTCAGCTTCAAATATACTAACATTCTCAAAAGGATTTTTTTCATGTTTTTTTTTTAATTCTTTTTTATGGAAATCGCTCCAGACAAGGCATTAAGCCACTTGATGTAAGGAGCTAACAAGAACGAAATATGACTATCGCAAAAATAGAAGATGCCTATTGGCCTTAGTATTGAGAGGACCAAGGCTATAGATAGGAGGAAAACAGTGAGCAGTAGAAGAGATCCACAAGCCTGCAGTTCTTAGAAAGAAGCTACTGGAATAGGAAGCTGTATTACAATGAGGTATCAAAACAGCGAACTGATGGAGACCACTAGACCAATGATTCAAACGAGCTTGAACAAAGGAAGCAGGGAATAGATCAAACAATTATGGAAAAAAAAGATGCCATAATAGTATTTATAGAAAAGACTGAGACTAGCAAAATCACGTCTGTAAGAGAGAGGGTGCAGAGAAAAAGAAAAGATGAAAGTCAATCAAATTACAGATACGTTTCTGCACCTTATCAAGAACCCTCAAATGGATTGAGATTCACCAGCCCAAATATGACAACAGTACTCCATACATGGTCTGATAGTAGATTTGTAGAGATAGAGAATAGCCTCAGGTGTGAGAAAGTGTTTGGAGCGATAGAGAGAACCGTCTTTACGAGAAGCAGAAAGAGCAATGGATCTAATGTATGAACTCCAAGAAAGATTTGATGAGAGAGAAAGACGAAGATGTTTCAGAGTCGATTTCTTTTCAAGAGCAGAGACATCCAGAAGGAAAAGGGACACGCTTACGATTGAAAGACACGAGCTGAGTCTTAACTGTATTAAACGAAACAAGCCATTTTGTACTCTAATCAACAATCTAATCTAAGAGTTTAAAATGTATTTATGCAATTATAAAAAAAGAAGCGAAACAAAAAAAAAGAAAGCCATTTTAACATGAGAAGGTGGAGGTAGATTAACTATTCTGGTTATTAAATTGTTGGGTGAAAGTACAGAATAGTTAATTGACCCCCACCACCATCTAATGTATGGACTCCAAGAAATATTTGATGAGAGAGAAAGACAAAGAAGTTTCTTGAAACTTTAAAAATTTTGATTCATTTGCTTAGTATTATTTGGACTACTATTCTCATCGCGGTTTTTATTTTCCCAACGTTTCGGTCGATGTAACCTCCGACCTTCTTCAGTGCATCTTTTCGAACTTAGAAATCGTTATGTCAAACTCGGGAATCTACAAAGAATTTCGAATTAAATCCTTTAGCCAAAATTCTTTTTTTTTTTTATCTTCCTCCCACAGCGGTAAGATGTGACACAAGGTCGGAAAGTGGGATTAAAAAGCCAGTGCCCTTGAGGAAGAGCACTCTAGCCTACAAAAAATGCCTGGGCAGCCCTGTTGGCATTCCCCGATAGGATCGCCTTAGCTGATTAGCAATAAGCTAACCCCTTCTCAAAGGGTGAGAAGGCAAAGCCTGGGAGAGTGGACCTCCTAGAACTGCACAGGACAATCCCACACACCAGTGAAATCAAGGCCGGTCTATGGGGTGTAGCATCCATCGGAACAGATACTAAACTTAGATCATAGCCAAAAGGCCAAGAAAGAGCATTGTCCAGAGTAATAAAACTATACAACTTTGTGAAAAACACATAGATGTTTAGAGTTGGGGAACATCAACATTTTTCGTTTTTAAATGCGGGTATGTAAAGAGTAGGGAGATGAATTTAAAATAAAAGTCACTTTTGTAGACAAAAAAGGTTTGGAAATATAGCAAAGACCAACGAATCTAAATATGAAGAGTCTTTCAAAGATTAGGAGTCAGCATTATATTGTTCTCATCTCAGATGTTATTCCCACAACGTTTTAGCCGATGTAACCTCCGTACTTCTTTCAGGTGCGTCTTGTCGAACTTGGGAATCCATGTAGAATTTCGAACGGAACCCTTTATTTAATCCATGGTGGCCACTTTCTCTCGTTCCGTCAATCATGACCGGGTAGAAGTGATTCGTAACTGTATTCTTAGTATCGCCCATTCTGAGGATTGAACCTTTAAACTTCAAAAGATAGTCACTTAGAACTGATTATAAATTAGCGCATTTATCCGTTGCCCTGATAGGTCCTTGCTGATAGAATGAAAGCAAGCTACCCTGTGGGTTAAATAAAGGGGTCTGTTCGAAATTGTGTACGGATTCCTGAGTTCAACGTAATACACCTGAAGAAGGTCAGAGGTTACATCGGCTGAAATTTTGTGAGAATAACAGCCAAGATGAGAACAGTAGTCCGATTAATCAAAATACAGCTTTGAGTTTAGTGCAGTTCTAGAAGGCCAGAGGGAATCTGGCAATACTTCCTTTATTGAGAGAATGGTCGGTTCATCTCTTCTCACCCGAAGGGTTCACATTTGGCAGGGAATGCTGAAGGGACTGAGGTTATTCTTATACCTGGACATGAGCACCAACAATTAATTCGACTGGTGGCAAATATTTTCCTTTTTTTTATCTTTATTTTTTGTTTTTATTTTTATTATTATTATTATTATTGTTATTATTATTATTATTATTATTATTGTGGTGATGATGATGATAATGATGATCTGCTTATTATTATTATTATGGTGATGATGATGATGATCTGTTTCTTTTTCTTCTTTTTCTTATTGTGATGATGATAATAATCTTATTATTATTATTATTATTATTGTGGTGATGATGATGATAATGATGATCTGCTTATTATTATTATGGTGATGATGATGATGATCTGTTTCTTTTTCTTCTTTTTCTTATTGTGATGATGATAATAATCTTATTATTATTATTGTGATGATGATCTGCTTCTTATTATGGTGATGATGATGATATTATTATTATTATTGTGATGATGATCATTTTCTTCTTATTATTATCATCCCCAAACCTCAATGCACCATTTACTGTGCAATATTTACTGGGAAAGAAGATTAGTTACTCTGTGAGTGTTGCCTTTTGGCCAAGATCAAAGTGTAGTATAATGGCCAGAGTGCTCACCTCTCGGGCGCTGGCTTTTCAAACCCCACTTTCCCGACCCGACCTTGGGTCACATCTTACTTGTAGGAGTAAGATAAAAACTGGCCTTGTGCCTAACTGCTGGAGAGGAGTAAATCAATACTCTGTGAATGTTAGATAATAAAAGCTCTGGTTCGAATAAACAAAATAAGTGGTAAAGCTGGTGGAATAATTGACGAATCTGGGGTCAAAATGTGACCCCAGCAAATAAGTAGCAGTTGGTAATTTCGGGGCAGATTACATTTAAAATGTAAACTCTTAAAATAGCCAGAGTAGACTATGTCTCTCATTATATATCTCTATGCCCGAATAATGTACCTGAGATAATGAAATAAATAACATTTATTTTGAGTACAAACGTCTTTGCATTAATTAATTTGGTAATAAACAATGGTCCGGCCTCAGTCCTACTTCTATCAAGAATCACACACCAAAAAGGTATCCTTTCCAGCACGAAAGATTCAAAGATCCGGTCAAGTAAGCTTTATCTTTTTATTTTTTTCCAGAGGTTTGTAGACTATCATCATCATCGTCCTGACATCTAGATAACTTATTTGTTTTTGAATGTGCAAAATTTTATGCATACGAACTGAAGAAACAAAAACGGAAATATTAATTAGCTTGCTCGGATGGTCGAAGTTGGGAGAGAATTTGTTTAGAATGTAGAATCTGCCTCTCTTTCTATCTATCTCTCTGCCCGAATAATGTACTTGAGATATTGAAATAAATAAGATATTTTGGGTAAAAATGCGTTTGATTACTTAATTTGGTAATTAGAGGTGGAACAGTCAGGCTTCAGTCACATCCCATGAAAACTCACCCATCAAAGAGGAATCCAGTCCAGCAGGATAGATTCCACGATTTTGCCAAGTAAAATTTATCTTTTTCTTTCTTCGATAACTTTTTAGACCATCATCATAATCGTCCTGACAGCCTAGAAACATCTAGACGGCATTCAATCAATAAATTATTTGTTTTTGAATATTCAAGATTTGATGCATGCGAACTGAAGAGAAAAACGGAAATATTAATTCTGATGCTCAGGGCTCGGAGAGAATTAGTTTAGAATGTAGACTATGTCTCTCTCTATCTATCTCTCTCTCTCTCTCTGCCCGAATAATGTACTTGAGATATTGAAATAAATAACATATTTTGGGTACAAATGCCTTTCCATTACTTAAGTTGCTAATTAGTGGTGATCTGACTTTAGTCACATCATCATGAAGTATCACTAAATAGAGAAATATCCACTCCTGAAGGGCAGATTTCATGATCCTACCAAGTAAACTTTTTCTATTTATCTCTTCAAGTAGTTTGTAGATCATCATCATAATCGGCATGAAAGCCTGGAAACATCTAGACGGTATTCAATAAATTATTTCTTTTTGAATATTCAAGATTTGATGCATGCGATCTGAAGAGAAAAACGGAAATATTAATTCTGATGCTTGGAGCTGGGAGAGAATTAGTTTAGAATGTAGACTATGTCTCTCTCTCTCTCTCTCTCTATCTCTCTGCCCGAATAATGTACTTGGGATATTGAAATAAATAACATATTTTGGGTACAAATGCCTTTCCATTACTTAAGTTGGTAATTAGTGGTGATCTGACTTTAGTCACATCATCATGAAGTATCACTAAATAGAGAAATATCCACTCCTGAAGGGCAGATTTCATGATCCTACCAAGTAAACTTTTTCTATTTATCTCTTCAAGAAGTTTGTAGATCATCATCATAATCGGCATGAAAGCCTGGAAACATCTAGACGGTATTCAATAAATTATTTGCTTTTGAATGCTACCCTGTTGAGATTTTATTGTTATCTTCTGATGGGAATCTTTTAGACTTTCTTTTAGAATTTCCAAAGAAATAACTTTTTGTTTTGCTGTCCTACAGTAAGCAATTCATACATATTTATAATCGTCTTTGACTTTAAAGGTTTAGTCGTGAAGGTGTTTGATTTTTTTTTCTTTTCTTTTCGTTTTGAGTTTTTGCCGTTTCCATTCAAAATGTCCCTATGCCTTTTTTATCTGATATTTTAATTCTTATCTGCTTCTGACAAAATAAAAAAGAAATATTTCTTTTTTTTCTACCAGCTATTGATGTTTATTTTAAGTTTACTTTTTTGATATCCTATTCAATATATTCATCTATCTATATAGCAAAGAAAAAAGTCACAATTAATTTATAGTCGACAGAAAATGTCACAGAAGAAAGTCTCAATTTTGGCTAGAAAAATGTGAGTCACAATTTATTTAATGTGGTTAGTAAAAAACAGTCTCAATTATCGCAATTTTAACCACGTACAGGCCAAAATCGATACACGTAAGGACCTCGGGCAATAACTAGACAATTAAATAAACTGTAAGAAAAAAAAAACAAGCTATTTTAAACAACAAATAATTTATTGAAGAAAAAGAAAAAAAAGGTAAAATGGGTTCGGCAGAAAGTTCATGTTCAAAGTTCACTTCATAGACTGAATTTAAGTTCCGATGGACACACGGAAAGGCTGCATAAATAAAGTCCTAATTATGCTGCCCGAAGGCTTATTAACTTTGCTAGGAAAGACATGTCAGAAAAAAGAGAAAACTTACTTGAAAGAATTTTGTTAGTAAAATAAAAAAATACCAGAAGAATATAGAAAAGTCCTTTTTGTTCGCGCTGTTTGTTTCCTTTGATTGTTCATTTTTTTTTATAGACATCGCATCGTTTCTTCGATCGACTCCTTTTGAGAATAGTGGCACTCTTCCACGTCAACTCTTCATTTGGAGACATCTTTCGAAACTCACTTCGTTTCGTCTTTTATAAAGGCACATTTGCCTTTCAAATAGTATCTTCCTTGTTTCTGTTTTTAGAATTCAGTGGACTTCTCCGTCCAACGTAAATATTCAACCTCGAACACTAGTTGAAACTCCAACTTCTTTGAAGATTTTTACAGGCATGCTCTCTACATATTCCTGTTTTAACATTCTTGTTTTTAGGACTTCTTCATGTCCGAGTTGAGTCGACCGACCTCTCCACCTCGAGATCGTTTCAGCAACTAACTTGAATTTCGCGGTTATTTCAACGGCTTCCGGCGTCAAACGCCCACGCTTCAGACACCGACACGTGCCATCAGCAGCAGTCATTCATTACAAGTTCTTAAAAAAGGGGGTTTTAGAAGAAGAAGAAAAGAAAAGAAGAGGAAGAAGAAGAAGAAGAAAATAAATTTCTGACACTATATTGGCTTGAAAACAGTAGCAATAAATTTATTATGGTTGGTAATAAAATCGCCGAATAAAGTTGCAATATAGTCTAGGAAAGAGTCACAATTAATTTCCTGGTGTAGTTCACAGAAAAATATCAATATTAGCAAGAAAAAAAGTCACAAGTAATGTATTGTGGTCGGTAATAAATTCACAGAAAAATATCTTAATATTAACTAGGAAAAAGTCACAATGACTTTATAAATAAAGTGGATAATCAGTTTTGTTGATACCTGATATTAATATTAAATAAACGTAAGAATTTGACAGTTATCTTTTCTGTTGTGGCCTTGCGGGCCGGTAATAATCAAGACAAACACTGTAGTATAGTTAACAAAAGTGTATTAACAGAGGTATGTTACAGAGGTATGTTACAGAGGTATGTGTAATGATTCTGCCACCAATAGCGGTATATCTTCCCACCACAGCAAGATGTGACACAAGGTCGGAAGGTGGGGAGAATCAAGCCAGCACTCCTGAAGATAGAGAACTCTGGCCTATTAAAAATTGCCTGGGCAACCCCGTGGCATTCCCCAGTCAGGGCGCCTCAGGCAGTAAGCAATAAACTTACTCTACCCCAAAGAGGGGATGGAAGGCCTATGAGGGTAGACCCTTAGGACTACCCAGGACGAATGCCTCAGTGCGACAGAGAAAAGGCCACCGAAGAACAGATACTACTTTTTGCTCCTAACCAAAAGGCCAAGGAACTATTTAACTATTTTAACCACTATAGATAATTATTATTTTTAATTAAATCTAAATACTATTTTGAAAAAGAATGTGTATTACTACTACTTACACGACCACTAATAATAATAATAATAATAATAATAATAATAATAATAATAATAATAATAATAACTAGCGGGACCCGTGTAAATTACAGGAAATGATGTTTTCAATACTAATTATCTTCTTCCTAACCTATACATGTTTGAATAAAATATAAGATTTTACTTGTATATTTATTTTAAAAAAATGAACAAGAAACAATTTACAAAACCGACGACTAAACCTTACTTTGTAAATGCTTTAGATTTAATTAAATTTGGCTCCAATTCGTGAGTAGCATACAAAGATTACTGCCTGAGGCGCCCCTACCAGGGAATGCCGACGGGGCTGCCCAGGCAATTTTTAATGGCCAGAGTGCTCACCTTCTCGGGCGCTGGCTTTTCAAGTTCCACTTTCCCGACCCGACCTTGGGTCACATCTTACCTTGTAGGAGTAAGATAAAACTGGCCTTGTGCCTAACCTCCTGGCGAGGAGGTAAATATATACAAAGATTCCGAAGGTCGTTGCTTTTGCCGTAAGCGTGACACACAAAATAACACACAGCTATCGTATTAATATGTGTCTTCTCGGTCGTCCCCTCCCTACCTCCCCCCCCCCCTTCGATGTAGAAAAAAAAATCTCAGAGGTTGATTAGAATAACACTATAAACCAGTCGGGCCGACGTCAAAACCCGACGTCAAAATCCTACGCACTAACCGTTGCGCCAAAGGGAAATACTTGAAAATATTACAAAAATTAACTGACTTGAATGCTTTTCCAACTCTAGGTGCGGCACGCATGCACAGAGCTTTTGATGTAAGCATGACGCACGAACACACATGCTATCGTATTAATATATAGATAATAATAATAATAGTAATAACAACAACAACAACAACAATAATAACCTGAGAAAAAGACGAGGAGAAATTGGAATCAAAGGGAAGGCTGTGACTAACAACGGACGGTAATGATGAAAATAGCTGCAATCTTGGAAGGAACACCACTGTAACCCGAGGAAACTGAAACTGCAAGAAATCTTATAAACTGCCACCCCCCCCCCCAAAAAAAAAGGAGGCCATTAGCCTCGGTTGAGACCACACACAATAAATGTGAAGGGTCAAGGAGGATGGAAAGACCGAGGAGAGAGAACACTAACCAAACCTCCACTGGAAAAGTGTGGAAAGTACTGGGACCTTGGAGAGTCTTATTGCCATCTAAATCCCAGAGAAGACTAGGAGTAAATAATACTAGTGTTTGTTGCCAGCGAGAAGTCCGTGGTAAACAGCTTTTGTGATAATGCAATGTCATTTGCAATGGTTATCGAAAAAGTTGGAGAGTACTAGAAATCTGGGGAGACTTGTTGTCACTTAGAATCTAGGTAACACCACTGGTTATTATCAATGATCAATCACTGATGATGTGTAATAACTTTTAGTGAGTAAATGATAATAATATCTACCAGGATCCTATGGAAATTCCACAGTTGCTTTTCTACCATCTTCTCTTTCGTCTTACAGTTCCAATATTTGCCAGCTAAATATATTTTTAAATAAATAAAACGAACGGTTTCAACGTTTAATTTGTCTATGTACTGTAACAATCTAATCCTCTTAAAATAAATAATTTACTTATTTAAAATTGTAAAAATTATAAGTATTAAAATAAAAAGAATGCAAAATGTATGTTGGAAAACTGTTTAATTCGAGGGAATGACATAATTCTATTTATGATGGTTTATTCGATTTTAGAACAATTCATTTTGAAATGGATCAGATTTTGGGTAGACAGCGACATCAGCTATTTCTCGGTTACTTTTTGCATTTCGTTTTTGGCAATCGGACGATCTCATTTTTTCACAGTGTGTAAAAGGTGATGAGGTATGTACAAACACGAAATGCCTTAGCATATTATTATATAGATAATAATAATAATAATCCGAAAGATCAAGGAAAATCCTTGAGTGCTGAAAGTAGTCCACATAACCAGTTTATGCCAACCAACTACAAGTAGATTCAAGTGGAACTGGAACAAGCTATGTAGAAAGAAAGTTACACTAGTCTAGAAACTGCCAGAAATCCCATAACAGTTTGAAAAAATCGGGAACAATGACTCAGGGAAATTGGAATAAAAGGGGAGGATTAAAACCATACAATGCACGGCACTGGTGAAAACATCTGAAATATTAAAGAAAATCCTCGAGTGCAGAAACCATCAAACATAACCAAGTTACGCCAATGAATAACAGGTAAGTTGAAAAAGAAATAGAAGAAAAAATTTCGAAAAAGCATTGCACAAAGCCAAGGGAACTGAAATTGCCAGAAATACCATAATCTGACATCCCCACCCCACTACAAAAAAGTAGTGCCACACACACACACACACACACACACACACACACACACACACATATATATATATATATATATATATATATATATATATATATATATAAATTTATTTATAACAAAAGAAGGTTTATAAATAAGAAACGTAAGGGGGAAATCATATAACATGATACATAAAGGGGGTTATAATCATAGACGTAGTTAGTATGAGAAGAGCCCACAATCGAAATAACATGGATTGCCAGGGTAAACTGATTACAGAGAATGCATAGGCTATGTAAAATAAATAGGACTTCCTTTGTATGAGCTGGGAACTATTCTGACAACGAATTCTGCAACCAGTAGAAAAAGATCATGATAAAATGGCTATCTGTCTGGGAGTCCCGTCTAAACTGACTAGAATGAAATCTGATGACATGGCATCAGTGATATAAAAAACGAGTAAAAATGTGGAGCTTGTTGCAACGTGTCCACCCAAGTTATGCTCAGAGCCAAGAAAGAGATCAAGCTTTTATTTGTACTTAAAAATTGAGTTCACTGTTTTGTTGTCAGTATAATTCAGGGGAGATAACTTGAACATGGTTAAAGAGAAGTAACTCTAAATATACTAAGCCGACAATGGTATTAATTTTGTTATTAAGGGGTTATTTATAATTATTTACTGAGATCTGCGTTCTGGTCGGACATCCATAAACAGCAAAGACAATGATTTACTTTATTTTATGGTACTTCTGCAATTTACAGGTCGTGCTAAAATAATAATGTTATTTAAAAACATAGGCTTTGTTAACTATTCTGTACTTTCATCCAACACTTTAATAAACAGAAGATACCAAAAAAATTGAATTTAACTTGAAAATAGCATGGTCTGTAAACTGCAGAAGTACCTATTTTATTTATAACTTCAAAATTAAAAATTATACAAATTTAAAAGAAAAAGAATAAAAATGGTTGAAAGCAGGAGACGAGTACTCTTCTGGTTTGCCGACAATTCTAACGAATATTTAAAAAAAACTTTCAAATCATTTCAAGAAAAGAGAAACTGAAAAGAATTTCTTTTTAGTTCATTTTTTGTTGCAGAGGGAGATAACTCAAATATGGTAACACATAAGTAAATATTAATACACTTAGCCAACAACAGAATTCATTTTGTATAGTTTTTTTTTATATAATGATTTAGTGGGGTCTGAACTCTTGCCAGATATCTATAAACAGTCATTTACTTTATTTTATTAATAAAATGAAAATTGAAAATTATAAAGATTGAAATATAAGAATAAAAATCATAATATTGAGGTCGAAAGCAAAAGTACACAAGGGTCAGCATTTATTCCCGGATAACGCCGGGGAGATCTGATAGTGAGGCAAAGAGGTTTGCTCTCATCAACAGCTGTGATGTGACCTTGTGCTCAAGTTGGACAATTCTAACGAATATTGAAAGAACTTTCAGATCAGTCCAAGAAAGGAGGAGCCGAAAAGGATTTCTATTGAGATAACTTTGACCTTAAACAGGTCTGCTGCTCTTGAAGACATTTTGGATTCATAAAGTCTTGAGTTTTGGCACTGGAATTTTTGATACCGGAAAGCGAAATGAAAAGCAGCAAAGAATAAAACTTCTGAGATTGTCTATGAATAAAATATGAGATCACCGCAAGTAGTCACTGGAATCACAAGCGACTGTGAACAACTTGGTCAATGGGTTGGCAGCAGCCATTACCGAAACAGCAGTTAAACAGAACTGTCTATGGATAGCTTACCTGTGCTTTGCATTATGGGAAATTATTCATTGGATATCATCTCCGGGGCGTCAAAAGTAAACAATGTAATGGCTTCGGATAGGGGAGGGGATAACAAAGAAAAATAGGATTTGAATGTTTGGAAGTGGGTGGGGGTTGGGTAAAGGGTACAAAAAAAAAAAGAAAGAACGACAAGCAATTGAGAAAACTGAACAGATGATTATTGTTATGTAAGTTTCGGTTATTTGGGGTAGAAAGTAAAAAAAAATGGTCATATAATTATAAAAGATGGCATCCGGCATATTCGTGAAGAGCAAAATCATGTAAAGCTAAAACTTTTAAGAAGAAAACACACAGACTTTATATATATATATATATATATATATATATATATATATAAGGCGCTGAGGAAGACATACAGTGAATCATATATACGTATATATCTATTTGAAATAAGAAAATTAAATATGATTCCTAATCGTCTTTGAACCGATTATATGCCAGACCATTGTTAACATTGAATTCTTGGAAATGTAATAAATAATCTTATAAATCTTTTGATATATTTATCACTATTCAGTCTCTCTCTCTCTCATATATATATATAATATATATATATATATATATATATATTAGTACTTCATGTATCCACATAAAATATTATAAGGAGATATAATTTTTTATGTGTCAGTTTTCAGTATTTACTTCAACAGTGCTCGATACATAAGTAGAGCTAGGATATATATGGCAATCAAGCTACACAGAGGCTCCCGGGGATGAAACACGGGAGCCTCTGTGTAGTTTGATTGCCATATATATTTCCATTGCTTACTATATATATATATATATATATATATATATATATATATATATATATAGTTCTTTGAAGCATCTGATATAAAAAAAGATTTTGTTAGTCTGTCAACCACTTCACCAGTCACAATTATTTTAACCGTAATAAATAGATGGCAGAATTTATCTCATTTCGAAATATCAAAGATCTTAACTACTTTTAGAAATGGAGAATATTGCATTAATAGTAAATAATAAATTCCCAACAAATAAAGCGGATACTATGACTGGAAAGTCGGTTCTCTCTCTCCCTCTCTCTCGCTGTAAACACTTTCTCACACTTAAGACTATTCTTTATCTCTACAAATCTACTATCAGATCATGTATGGAGTACTATTGTCATATTTAGGCTGGTGAATCTTTGTTTTATTTGACGGTTTTTGATAAGGTGCAGAAACGTGTCTGTAATTTAATTGACTCTCACCCTTTCTTCTTCTCTACACCCTCTCTCTCACAGACGTGATGTTACTAGTCTCAGTCTTTTCTATAAATACTATTATGGCATGTGTTCTTCAGAATTGGGTAATCTATTCTCTGCTTCCTTTGTTTCAGCTCGTTTGACTCGTTGGTCCAGTGGTCTTCATCAATTCGCTGTTTTGATACCTCATTGTAATACAGCTTCCTATTCCAGTAGCTTCTTTCCAAGAACTGCGAGCTTGTGGAACTCTCTTCCTGCTGACTGTTTTCCTCCTACCTAGATTCTTGGTCTTTTCAAGATTAAGGTCAATATGCATCTCCTGTCTTTGTGATAATCATTTTGACCCGTATGATCTTTTAATTTAATTTTTTTTAAATTTGTAATTTGAACATCAAACAATAAAGCTATTAAAAGCAAAAATTAGGTTCAAATATTTTTTAATTTAATTTTGATGATAACAAAATATAATCAAACCAAAATATTTGCATTGTATGTATCGCTTCTAACGGCTTTATTGCTAAGTTAGGTATGTGTGTCAATATATAACCGCCACTCCTTCACTGATGAGGGTAAAAAACCCGAAACGATATCGTCTTGTAGGTGAAAAAACACTTTAATATTTAAATAAATATATATATAGGATTATTTTTATTCATACATACATGCATGTACAAAATCTTCGACACTGGCATGTCGATGTTATCGACCTATAGCTGTTAGAAACTGAGATCTCATCAGGAAGAATTAAAATCCGATCCTTACCTCAGATCATACTTGGGAAGAACCTAAATATTAATTTAAAACTCATGAACCGATCATTATGAATATATATATATATATATATATATATATATATATATATATATATATATACCAAATCAAATTTCTTAGCAAAAATAGCAAAGTGCAACAAGCCATGCAAAAAGACAGTTAAGACATATGTACATCTATATACCGTTTGAATGTTTGTCTAAGGCGACGTTAAACCTGCATATGATAGGCATCGCCAGAACTTCTAGTAGGCTGTTTCACAAAGCATAAACACGAAGAGAAAATGCTGCTTACTTCTCATGAGACGATATATATATATATATATATATATATATATATATATATAAGAAGATTTAATGAATTATAAGATTCCAATTGTTCAAAGAATTAGAACAACAAGTCTATTATGGCGTACGGTATGTAAATTTAGATTACCAACTTCCTAGATGTTACATTTAACCTAACCCAGGACACATATAAACCATATATGAAAGATAATTATGACCCAATATATGCTTATCTCAAGTCAAATCATCCCCATCCTATTATTAAACATATCCCAATATCGATTTGCCATAGAATTAGCAATAATTCTTCTACTGAAGACAATTTTAATAACAATAGTTCTACATACAACAACACTTTACAAAATTTATATTAACACTAAGACTGAGTATAATAGCAGGAATAACAGAGAATTAGAAGGGAAAATGGAAACCCGAATATTATTTAATCTGATAGTTACATCTAAAATTAGACATATGTTTCTTAATCTTTTAAGCCGGCATTTTCCTGCAAATAACCCTCTACATAAAATATTTAATAAAGAATACTATCAAACTTAGTTAAAGCTGTACTAATAAATTTGAAAAATAAATAAGAGCCATAATATACAGATCATAAACCATAATAATAACAATAGAATTAGCAATACACAAAGTAATAATAACGACAATAATGAACGTAATTGTAGAGATAAAAATGAATGTCTGCTACAAGAAACATGTTTAACAAAGAGTATGGTTTATTTAGAAACAGTGTTTCAAGAAGTCAATCCAAGTCTGAAATTTCTTTACATAGGTGGTACAAGTACTGGTTTTAAAGCTAGAAACAGAAACCATACATTAGCTTTCAATAACCTAGATAAGAAATATATATGGTCTCTAAAAAATAAATTAAGGTACCTGTGCTGAAATGGAGTTTCTTAAATGTAAAAACTGATGAGAAAGTGATCGAAATAATTAAAAATAGTGTCTGAAAACATGCATAAATAATTGACCTAAATCGATGTCGAATCAAATTTGTATATGCAGTTTTTAGATAGAAAGCTATACCGGTCATTGGAATAGGGGAAATTCTCACTTTACTTTATATATAAAATGAATAGAATAAAGATGTTCTTTTATTGAATTGTGTACAATTAATATTGCATTCTGATGTTAAATAACTACAATTATGTTTATTTACTTGCTCTGCAGGGGGTTAGACACAAGATCAATTGGGGTTTGAAAAGCCAGCTCACTAGGTGAAGTGCATTCTAGCCTACAAAAATGCTTGAGCAGCCCCGTCGGCATTCCGCAGCGATCATTGATAAACTATCCCCTTCTCAGAGAGAAAGTAAAGCCTGGGAGGATGGACCTCCTATGACTGTACAGAACCATACCTAAAATAGATAGCAACAAAGCCACTCTCGGCCTGATTGTCAAGGACGTATTCCCAATACCTACTTAAGCTGTGCCAGGTAAGTATGGGTGATATGCGATAAGCGAAATGAAAAGAAACATGCACAACAGATTAAAGCAAAACAGAATCTTCCAAATATCTTAATAAATGGTTTCTTTTATTTCGTGAATGGAGAATAAAGAACCGATTTTAATTGTGTCTCTATTTACTTGCTTCCACACGGGGGCAGAGTTAGACACAAGGTCGGCTTTTAATGTGAGGACAATCCAGCTCCCCCCAAATGAGGCACTCCGGATTGGGACAAAATTAAAATACTCGTCAGTCTCGAAGGATTTCTCCTTCACTGACAGAGGACAGAAAAGGTGAAGTGTAGTATCAGAACAGATACTACACTTTGCTCCTAACCAAAAGGCCAGGGAAGGAGTCGATCTCGGCGTAACAAAATAAAATACGGTATATTAATCTATATAATAAAAGTACATGTACGCGTGTCTGGCACACTTTGCAGTATTATGAGAGGGAGAGAGAGAGGAAGAGAGAGAGGGAGTGGAAAGAGAGAGAGAGAGAGAAGGGGGTGCTTGAGTTTTAGGTAGCAGTTTTGTCTTCTTTTTCTTATTTATTAGTGTTGTCTTATCGACTAGTTTTGTCTTATATTTTATTAATTATTTTTTTCTTTGTTTTCTTATCGATTAGTTTTGTCTTCTTTTTCTTATTTATTAGTTTTGTCTTATCGATTAGTTTTGTCTTATTTGTTATTAATAAATTTTTTCTTTGTTTTCTTATCGATTAGTTTTGTCTTATTTTTCTTATCCATTATGTCCTAATTTACTTATCGATTAGATTTCTGTTCTTTTTCTTATCAATAAGTTTTGTCTTATCGATTAGTTTTGTCTTCTTATCGATTAGTTTCGTTTCAATGATTTCAAGTAGTTAATAAGAATGAAATTGCAGAGCGATGCTGAGGGGGTTAAGCGAGTTACTAGAATAATAAAACCATGAATAGAAAACATTTTAAAGAAATATTTTTAATCCAAATATTGACAAATAACTCAAGTAAAAAAAGAATAATATTTTTCTTTTGTGTTGAGAGAGAATGAATAAACAACCCAAAGATAAATCATCTTTTAACAAAAAATTCTTTCACTAGAAATTTGCAGAAATTTAGACAGTTTCTGATTTCTTCAACAATATCTTGTAAAATATTGAAAAAAAAATGGAGGAATTCAAAAAAATATATATTGAGGGTAGTATACGAAAGAATTAATGATCAAAAACTAAAATCGAAGAATAGTTTCGAGAAGAATGGAAATATTTTAGCGATGAACTTTGACAAAATGAATAAGTCTTGAAAACATGATGATTAAAAAATAATGGGGATAATAACAGTGAAATATTTAATGGAATAATAACGATATTTGAATTTTGAACTTCAGAGAATTCTGATTAACCTATGTCACCTAAATTAAAACTTTTCTTGCTTTATTTCAAAGTAGATGGACCCGTGACCCCGTTAGGTCAAAACAACTATCACTATTTATTCTACTTTCATCTCATTCGAAAATTGATTTGAAATTGATTTGAAAATAAAAACAATTGGCATCTCTACTGGTAACCAGAGAGAGAAAGAAAGAAAGAGCGAGAGAGAGAGAGAGAGAGAGAGAGAGAGAGAGAGTGTGTTTACTACTCTTATGTCTCGTCGGTATATCTTTCTTTTTAACTAGTTGAAATATATTATTAATTTAAATTACTTTTCTTTAAAATCATTGAATATAATATTTTAAGAAAGGTTTTTGGTAATTTATCTTTCTGTATTAAATCATTTAATTAATTAGTGTTAATATCGACAAAACTGCATATATATCGGAATTGGGTCAATGAAATTACAAATGAATATTAATTTACTCCTCTCCAGGAGTTAGGCACAAGGCCAGTTTTTATGCTACTCCCACAAGTAAGATGTGACCCAAGGTCGGGTCGGGAAAGTGGGGTTTGAAAAGCCAGTGCCCGAGAGGTGAGCACTCTGGCCATTTAAAAATTGCCTGGGCAACCCCGTCGGCATTCCCCGATAGGGGCGCCTCAGACAGTAAGCAATAAACTTACTCCTCCCCAAAGAGGGGAGGCAAAGCCTGGGATGGTGGACCTCCTAGAACTTCACAGGACAGACCCATTGACCAGCGTAAGTCAAGCCCCGAAGGACAAGACAACACGAGTATGGGGTGCAGTATCCATCGGAACAGATACTACACTTTGATCTTGGCCAAAAGGTAACACTCACAGAGTAACTAATCTTCTTTCCCAGTAAATATTGCACATTAATTTATTATGAACTGTGTAAAAAATAGTTATGCAAATTAAACAAATTATAGCTGTGTTTGGGACTTTACTCTCTAATATATATAATATTTCAAAAATGTATGTTGTATTATTGATTTGAATAGCAGTGAGCCGTTTTGATGGTAATGTAGGTGGGATAAATAACAAGAAAACTTTTACATGTATTTATTTAAATAAAAGAAAGAGCAAAATGACTTTTAATCAATAAAAAAAACGACATTATACAGCGTGTTTGGAAAATCGATGGCATAACTTCGGGATTATGTTCTCTATATTTAAATAGATTCGGAAAAACTTGATTTCCGTGTTATAAGCCATCGAAACAGATACTGATCAACATTCTATATTGTAAACATTAGACACGTACAGTTCATGTCATAGTGCACTTTTATTGTTTCAAAGTGAACGTGAGTGGCAGTGGTAGTAGGTCGTGGTGTGAGAGTGAAAATTCCTCCGACTTTCTGTTTGGATTACTATCTAAACTTATCTAAACCTCCCCCCAATCTAGATTTGGATTGCCGAGTCATTTTCAGATGTACTAACGCATACATACTGCTATTAATTGTAAAATACTACTTGTAGGTTAAAGGGAAAATGTGTCTACCATAACATAAAATGGTTTATTATGCAAATATGTATTCAAAAACAACAACTTCTCTTCAAAATAAAAATTATAATTGTCCACAACCTTCTTCCAGCCACCTGCACGATTTTGGGATTTAATTAGGGTACTTTGAATCGAACAATTCTTGAAAGACTCAAATCGGCAACCTTTCATGACAGAAAAATAGTGATATTTCACAAATAAGCATTGCAGATGCCAATTATGGCAAAAAATAAACGCACTCTTTTACCATTTCAAATGCTGCTGGTGAATAAAACTGTATTTACGTCACACAATAAAAACACTTGTTGCCATGGTGACTGATCAGGCAACCGTTTATGAGTTGACTCATTATTCAACTTTTTATTTATGTACAAAATTCTTACTCACTTGTGCTGCGGCTACTGTTACTATTACTCCCCCTGTTCCCCTCTTCACACAACTTCTCTTATTCCACTCCTTCAACTACCTCCGCTCATTATTATTATTATTTCCTTGAACCCATCAAACACATTCAATGTGTAACGAAGCAAACAAAATTGATACATGCATCACTTGTGAATTTAACATTCGCTAGAAACTTCCTTCTCTGGGGGAAGCCGGTTCAATCGACCAGGTTAAATGTCCCTCCAACTAAGAAAACAAGATTATCAGCGTTTTAGTATTATATAGATGAAAAAAAAATAATCTTAATATTATTGAACATTTTTGTCTTTGGTCTTTGGAGACAATCTGGTACTTTTTAGGAATAGGTATCAAAGAAAATTTCAGTACTTACGTCATTAATTCCGAGTTTTATCGGAGACTTCCAAAAGTGGCCAATATTAACGAACTTAACCGAATCAACCGAATGTATTATTAGACTTTATTTTTTGTTTTTGTTTTGCGAAGACGTTATTTATGAAATACATTATTTATTTTATGTTGTATTTAAGTGTATTCTGTAATGTTGTTTCGGTACTTCTACACAATACGAACCGAAATGTTTTTTTTTTTATTACTCTAACGCTAACCTAAAGCTTTTTGGTAAAGGTAAATAAAAAGGTAGCCAAAAATGTCCAAATGAAAAGTTGCAAAAGGTAATAAGGATATCCAAAATATTACGTAGAAGTCGGAACTTGATCTTTCTAATTGATTGAAAAATGGTCGTCTGTCAAGTAGCAGCACCTTTTTTTATTTGCATATTTCGGTAAGAGTCGGAATTTGATTCAACTTTCTCCGTTGGAACTGCTTACGTCACGACTACGTCACAACTGCAAATCTCTGGATACCTGTTCCTAAAAAGCACCGGCAATCCAAATAAAAAGCAAAACGAAAGAAACGAAAAACAAAAACAAAAAAACAACAAACAAAAAAACGATACTTTAAACGAACAACACATGGTTAGTAGAAATCCCATCGGATAAAGGCTAATTGGTTCTTTCCAAACAAGTAAATACGGTCGGTGTTGAATTAAGATGAAAATTAACACGTCTATTGACTGGAGACATCGTCATGAATCGGATTGAAAGTGATTAGTGACAGTAAAATAAAAGAAAAGAGGAGAGAAAAAAAATGATGAAACAATACGGAATCCAATTAATAAACACATTAGTCAACATCGCGCATGATCTGGTCAGCGTCATCGTTCCTCTTCTGAACGAAGCGATTTGACTTGATTTGGAAAAGTGACAAAATAGGGAGTGGGCAACACAGCGGGAGAAGGAAGCTTAATCTGGTAATCTAATTATTTTATAATTCTCTCATATTTTATTCCTATTATCATAATGCTTCAGAATTTTTTTTAGATGAAGATTGACAATTTGTATTATTTGTATTATTCGGACTACTGTTCTCATCTGCGACCTTCTTCAGGTGAATCTTGGCGAATTTGGAAATCTGTATGGAATTTCTAACTGAATCCTTTACTTAATCCACAGGGGTATATTGTTCTCGTTACATCAGCCACGACCGGGTAGAAGTCTAAAGTAATATTAGAATTGTCCACAGTGATCCGTTGTGTAATGGATAAAGTGCTAAGTGCTGATAAGTTCTAAGCGAAAGTCTTCTTGAAGTTGAAGGTTCAATCCCTACTACAAGCGATATTAAGAATTATTTAAGACTTTTACCCGATCATGGTTGACAGAACAAGAGCAGTATTAAATAAAGGGTTTCGTTTCAAATTCAATGCAGATTCTTAAGTTCGACAGAAAGATGCCTGAGTTCGACAAAACGCACCGGAAAGTCGAAGGTTACATCGGCTGAAACGTTTTGAGAATAACATCCAAGATGAGAACAGTAGTTCTGAATAATCCGAATCATACATATTATCATGATGTTGGATAACTGGATCCATAAAAAGGAGGGAGATTTACGAATTTTGATTATGGGTAATTACACCCACCCCACACACAAAAGTAAGATTAAAATCATTCATGTTAATTGCCAGCATATGAGACAAATAGGTTGATAGATTTGAGTCATATTCATAACTGGCATCCTACATTCCACTTTTGAATCAGTCAAGAGGAGTGTCACTAGCATAATGGATACAAATGCAGATTATGTAATTGAAAAGCCATGTTAACATCACATGAGACCTAATGCACTCACTTATGTTAAAATTCATTGAACTCAATCAGGGGATCAACTGGAGGGATACGTCCTCGACAATCAGTCCGACAAAGTCTGGGCCATTTTTGAGTTGGTGACCTTGCTTCTGCCGGGCTGAGGTATGGTTCTGTGCAGTTCTAAGAGGTTGATCCTCCCAGGCTTTACCATCTCTCTTTGAGAAAAGGGTTAGTTTATTGCTAATCGCCTGATGCGCCCCTACTGGGGAATGCCGACGAAGCTGCTCAGGCATTGTTTGGGAACCAGAGTCTACATGCCTTTTGTGTACTGGATTTTCAATCCTCCCCTTCCGACCGTGTGTCACATCTTCCCATGGTGGGACGGAGGTAACTTATATAGAAATACAATCAAGGAGGGGGAATATAAACCCACAATTTCTCCCCCACCACAGCTATAAATAAATTAGCGATGTAATTGTATATTAGTGGGACCCGTTGAAATTTTAGTTGTATCTTTCTGTGATGTAGTTTCAGAATATATCTGGTTATGGGGGTTGATCTCGAAAATCCTTGCAGAAGTTTGTGACATATTTCCATTCTATGGACGTCTGGCACGAACGCAAACCCCATGATATTATTGTATCGCCTTTGTTTAAACTAAAACATACTTATCTAAGTACTCTGGTTGATGTAGTTGCAGAGTATATCTGGTTATGAGGGTTTATCTCCAAAATCCTAGAAAGACTTTTTCACATATTTCCATTTTATCGACGTCCGGTGAAAATGCAGACCCCACAATATCATTGTATCAACTTTGGACAGAACAAGGCTGAGAAATGTATTTTATTTCGAGTTCTACGTTTGACACAACAGCAACATCAGATTAAATATTTTTAATATTTTTTTTTTGCATTGCATCTTTGATGATCGAGCAGTCCAATCTTAAAATAAGAGGTGAAGGGTGATAACGTACATACGAATATGAAATTGCCATAGCGTATTATTATATAGATGATATTTCATTGACAATAGCTAATGTACTTTAACATTAAATGTTTAAAAAATGAGATATGCTGTAAAACAAAGAAATCAAAGTAAAGAAATCAAAGTAAACACTGTTATATCTTCTTTCTTCATCTATATAATAAAATAAAGCCAGTTTCTTTGTCAATTTCGGCCATTGATAGTTTTTGTCTTACAAAATCAATGTTTGATTCTGGTTCGTCAATTTTTTTGTGCAATGTTGGTACATGTTCTTATCAAGAAAAAACGTAATTAGATTTAATTTGTTCCAAATTTTTTAGATGAGGATTGATAATTTGTATAATTTCAATTATTCTGACTACTGTTCTCATTTTGAGTGTTATCATCACAACGTTTCGACCGCTGTAACCTCCGGTCTTCTCTAGGTGTACGAGGCATGTCTAAAAAATATCCGACCATAGGCCAGAAAAAATATTTCAATACCTGACGGGTTGAGACCCTACTCCCTTTCAAAGTAGGCCCCTTGTGCTTGCACACACTTAGCCCATCGATCCATCCACTGCCGGAAACACCCCTGGAAGTTTTCTTTTGGAATGGTGTTCATCTCCGCCATCGCGTTCCGCATTATCTCTTCTTTAGTCTTAAAACGGGAACTTTTCAGCGGCGTCTTAAATTTTTGAAACAACCAGAAGCGGCAAGGAGCAATGTCTCAATAGTCGGGAGGTTGGCAAACGACTGGAATTCCATGTTTGGCCAAGAAATGTTGGATCAATTAGGATTAATGTGTGGGGGTGTTGTCGTGATGCAGTTGCCAGTTTTCCGCCATCCACATGTCTGGCTTTTTGCGCCGAACTTCGTCACGGAGTCAGCGGAGAACATCTTGATAGTACTCCTTTGTCACTGTTTGTCTTCTCGGAGCGTATTCGTGATGCACAATTCCATGGATATCAAAGAAGACAGTCAGCATCACCTTTATATTGCTTCGCACCTGTCGCGATTTTTTGAGACCTTGAAGATTCGGGATGCTTCCATTGCGACGACTGTCGTTTTGTTTCTGTGTCGTACTCGTACACCCATGACTCATCTCCAGTTATCATGATGTTCAGAAACCCAGGATCAGTGTTGGCGGCTTCCAGAAGGTCCTGTGCAACTTGAAAACGGAGTCTTTTTGTTCCCGCGATAACAACTTGGATACAAATTTTGCAGCCACTTTGTGCATGTTCAAATGATCACACAAAATTGCATGTGCGGAATCTTTACTCATTCCGACCTCTTGGGCGATCTCCTGCACGGTTGAACGACGATCTTCCATCACCAAATTTCACACCCTCTCAACAACAGCTGCACTCCGAGCAGTTTGGGGCCTGCCAGAACACTGATCAATCTTTGCTGATGTGCGTCCATTCCTTAATTTGTGTTACACCCATCGCATCTTTTCCAAACAATTGCTGAATATTACAAATTGTTTTGCTTTGAGAATCACCAAGCTTTTGACAAAATTTGATGCAGTACCTTTGCTCAACACGTTCAGTCATCCTGAGAGAATCGGTAATCCGACAAACACGTTGTGTAGCACCTCACTCAACGACTAACAGGCAGCGACTAACCAGCAGGAAGGCAGTGATAAAATTCACACATGCACATACAGGTGTCTTCCTTCACTGTGTACAATGGCGCCAACCTATCATCTCTATTTTGGACGGAAAAAATAATGGTCGAATACTTTTTAGACAGGCCTCGTATCTTTTCGAACTCGGGAATATTTCTGTCGAACTTGGGAAATTCAAGTTCGAAATTCCGTCCAGATTCCCAAATTTGACAGAAATATTCCTGAGTTCGTAAGGGTACACCTGAAGGAGGCTGAAGGTTACAGCGGCCAAAACGTTGGGATGATAACACTCAAGATGAGAACAGTAGTCCGAATAATCGAAATTATACGAATAGATTTAATTTGTTTGAGAAATTATTTAATCCAACCGAAATAATTTTCAAAATTATGTCATGTGATGCCCAAAGTAAATCAGGATTTTATTGCCTATAAGACTCAATTATAGGGCCTAAGATACGATAACACATTACAAGAAAGGAAAATATTTTGAATTATATATAAATACAGATATAACATGAAATAAATGATAAAAGAGAGAGAGAAAGAAGAGAAAAAGGTAAAGAGAGAGGGAGGGGGAAGGAAGGGAGGGAAAGAAAGAGAGAAGAGAGAGAGAGGGAAATAAAGAGAGAAGAGAGAGAGGGAAATAAAGAGAGAAGAGAGAGAGGGAGGGAAATAAAGAGAGAAGAGAGAGAGAGGGAAAGAAAGAGAGAAGGGAGAAAGAGGAAGAAAGAGAGAAGGGAGAGAGAGGAAGAAAGAGAGAAGGGAGAGAGAGGAAGAAAGAGAGAAGGGGGAGAGGGGAAAAGAGAGATATATTTAATAATAAAAACAAATACTGACCCAACGGGTCATGAGTTGTCTAATTATTTATAAAAGCGAAATACAATCTTATACGTCTCGTCGGACAACGTCGGATAAATACAGCCATTGCATCATAAAACGAATATATATCCATATAAATTACAATTCTATCAAGAAATTAATGAATGTGACATGCAGAGGCGATTAACCTTTGCCAAATTGCTTCGAGATAATGAATAACGCATGCCTCACATTCTCTGGAGGTATACCTTCATTTAGATGGCGATATAAGCATGCTTTATTGGATCACTCAGAAGCCGGTAACTTATTCGATACAGTCATTGCATTCTACCGGGATGTGCATGCGTGCATGTGGGTTGGGTCTACCCCATCATTTTAACTCACAACATACATCTTTGAGAAAAGTGTCACCACTGATAATTACATGAATATGCTCATAGCGCATGTCCAACCACAATGGCATAAATTGTCTAATGTCGTATTTATGTGAGATGAAGCTCTACACTGCGTTGCAAATATTTTCAGTCTAATTGCTTGATGCTTTTCCTCGAGAATGAAGCACAAAAGTGTTTATGTAGCTTAGTTGGCATAAATAGTTTTATAGTATACATATATATGTATATACTAGAAAAATATCAGTCACAGAACGGGTATAAGCATTAAATATAGCATTAGTTTTAAATGTTTATGTTTTTTTTTCTTTGGGGGTAGTGGTACCGTTTCGATAGAAACCTCCTAAATGGTAAAGTTTACAAAAACAATAATAAATAATGCACCCACGTTATCACCCTGTTGCCTAGTATACATATTCCATAATTCATAATGATAAGTTCAATATGATTTTACCAAGCACATACATATTATTGACGCTCAAGATTTTAAGGCGTTTGGGTGGGAGAATCCCAGTAAATGGTAATGTTTACAAAAAAAAAATAATGCGCTCATGTTACTCATCGTGTTGCCGAGAATATATATTCCAAAATTCATAATGATCGGTTCATAAATAAAAATAAATAATAATGTTTAAATGATTTTTATATATATGCACTCCCCAAATGTCAACATGTACAAAAAAAATAATGTACCCATGTTAACACACCGTATGTTTTAGAATATTTCAAAATTCATGATGATTTGTTCATTAGTTTAGAATATTACCCATTACATTATATATATATATATATATAGAGATATATATATATCTATATATATATATATATATAGATATATATATACGCATACCCAACTTTATAAATATACATGATGGAGAACCAAAATTTACAATGAACATTGTTTTTTTTAAGTAGGAACTAAATTAACTGTTTTGAAACCTAGCATATATTGATATCATAATCAGAAATAACATTATTATCCTTACCTTTTCAGAAACTTTTTCCCATATGAGGAAAATAAACTTCAAAGGGTGTATTATTTGCTGAATGCACTCATCACACCGAAGAAGATTTCAAGAATAGTTGGAGTGTCCATAAAGACTGTTTATAATGTAAAGAATAGAATGACTATGATCAAAACTATTACGAGGAAGTCTGGAAGTGGACAAATCAACAAAAATCGTATCAAAGCTTTTATTAAAGCTCTCAAATCCAAAATCCCATAGAATCTAACCAAATCCATGAGAATAATGGCAATTAAACTGGAGGTAGACGTCAATACACTTAGAAATGCAGTAAAATATGATTTGAAGTTAAAATCTTACACAAGAACACCAAAATACTTGTTGAGAACAGCTATGAAAGAAAAAAGATTAGAAAGGATCAATAAAATTATTACATGGTTCAAGAAAAAATCCTCCATTGAACAAAAAATCCTGCTTAAGTTATGACTTTTGGTGTTGTGGGTTCTGATGGAAAAAAAATTCCTATAAAATTCCACAAAGCTGATGAAAAGATCAATTTTAATACTGATTAAAAAACTCTGAAATACCAGGTATTGCCATGGCCGAAGGATCAAAACCCTCTGGATTATGCTATTTGAGGCGTTTTAGAACATGCTACTAATAGAACATCACACAGCAATGTCGATACTATTAAAGAAAAATGGGAGAAGTTGTCTCTTGAATATTTGAGGAACACTTGTGCAAGTTTCAGATAGCAAATAAATTCTAACGATTTTCAATAAACTAATTTGTCATACACTGTCTTTCAATCTCTGCCTCAAAATATTGTAGACTTTGCTTCACCACTCTGTATATATCTAAATGAATAAATGAGAAAGTTTTTTTTATTTATTACTCCTATATTACCATCAAAAGTGTCGTGTTATTTAAATCAATAATAGATTAGCATACTTTCAAATGCTATATATATCGTACTAAAGAAACATATAGACATTCAAATATCTGTCTAATTTGCATAACTTCTTTTTATAACCGTCTATAATTAATTAATGTTTGCTGTTATTCATTTATGATTATATTATTTTATTGTCCCTGTGTATCTACAATAGATTTGTGTAAATTAACAGTTATTAATGTAAGTTTTAGAACATTCTACAATAGAAAAACACAGCAATGTCGACTCTTAAAGATTCTATTAAAGAAGAATGGGAGAAGTTATCTTTCGAATATTTGAGGAACACTTGTGCAAGTTTCAGGTAGCAAATAAATTCTAATGATTTTCAATAAACTTATTGGTCATACACTGTCTTCTAATCTCCGCCTCAAAATACTATAAATTTTGTTTCCAACTCTATATCTATATATATATATATATATATATATATATATATATATATATATATTTATGAGAAAGGAAGGATGAAAGTAATCCGACGTAATCGGAAATGAAAAAGGAAAAACCAAAAGATAGTTGTTTATGTATTCATCAACGTTTCGTCTTTAGTGAAACTGTGTGTTCAAAATGTGGGTAGTATTATGGTTGATGAGAAAGAGATTCCCCCTCCCTCTTCTTTCCCTAGCCTCTCAAAATCCATGCCACACCTCACCACAACAAAAATATCAGCCCCCCCCCCTTTCACCTCTCCCACCCTAAGGCCATTTCAATTATATTCTCACCCCTCCCCATTTCATAGCTGTTTCAATCTTGTCAACTTAAAGTTTCTCATATTCATTTTAATCTTTCTCAACCATTGACTCTCACATCCTGGACTCTATGGGTTTCATAGTAGCTACGGCGGCTATATCCCTTCATCTCACCACCATGTCAACCCCAAACTTCTATGTACTTGCATGACATTTTTCTTCAAACTATCATCCTGAGGAAGTCTTGAAACGTTGATGAATATATAAACAACTATCTTTTGGGTTTTTTCTTTTTTATTTCCCATATATATATATAACATCATGTTGACCATAGTTATTCAGAGAACAACATTCTATATTTCCTTCAAAATCCTTTCAAGAATATATCTCAATATATATTTTCATGATATACAAAATATCACCGATGTTTCATGAAGAGGCTTCATCAGTGTATAAAAAATTCTCCAGTCAAGCTGAAAAAATTTAAATGTATCCAACATTCATTTAACTTATATTTTCTTTTCACTCACAATTTTTCAAAGGGAAATACTTATTTAATTAAGAGCTCTAGGAGTCCACTATTGAGCTACAACTAGAAGCTTTGAGTCATTCATACACAAAGGAAAAAAAATGCAGTTTAAATCCCAGAGATACTTACTATATCTGCATATTGCAGACAGAACTTGTATGAGCCGACTTACTGCTGGAAAGTTCAGAAAATACAAAAAGGGACCCAACTATATCAGTAGTGAAACATAAACAGGGGACTTTAGCTTAAACTGTGAAATAGAAAAAAGGGATCATTAGCTGTTTATCATGACACTGTTTTAGAGATTAAAAAACAGAACGGTTATTAAAAATGGTTAATTCAAAATGTGTAATGTGTTCATAAACGCGTTACACATTTTGAATTCTTACGACTATTGTTCGTTCGAGAAAAAAACAAAAACATTATTTCACATCATAATCGCACCACATTTTTTGAATTCTAACGACCATGTTTCGTTTGAAAAAAAAACACATTCTTTTCACATCAAAAATGCATCAAATGTTTTCAAATATTGTACTTGTATTTTTTTATTTTTTTATCTTCCTCCCACAGCGGTAAGATGTGACACAAGGTCGGGAAAGTGGGATTTGAAAAGCCAGCGCTCGAGAAGGTGAGCACTCTAGCCTACAAAAAATGCCTGGGCAGCCCCGTCAGGCAGTAAGCAATAAACTTACTCCTCCCCAAAGAGGGGAGGCAAAACCTGAGAGGGTGGACCTCCTAGAACTGCACAGGACAAACCCACAAACTGGCAGAATCAAGACCCGAAGGCCAAGACGATACCGGTCTATGGGGTGTAATTTCTTTAAATCGTGAGAAAATCTTGAAATAAAGACGGAACGTTGATGAATATGTAAATAATTTTGTTTTTTGTTTTATATTTTCTCTCTCTTTCTCTCTCATATATATATATATATATATATATATATATATATATATATTGAAAATTAGTTGATTGAATAGTGGATAAGCAAAGCAATTTTAGCAAACGAATCAACCGAAATATATTGGTCCATCTTTAATGATTTAATTGTGTCCTTAGTTCTACTATCATGTTACCTTGCTTATCCACTATTCCATGAACTAATTTTCCATTTTGTCTGAAATTTTAATTTCATATTTAATCCCTCATTATATATATATATATATATATATATATATATATATATATATATATATATATAGAGAGAGAGAGAGAGAGAGAGAGAGAGAGAGAGCGAAATTGAGAGGGGAAGAGAGAAAGAGAGATCTAAGTTTAAAAGTTTAGAGACAGTTAATGACGCATAGTGACTGTCCGTTTCCGACCTTTCAGATGGTCTGAAACTTGCCATATCTTGAAATATAGGAATTTTCTGTCCAAAAGAAATTTGAATAAAACTTTGGCTAACATAAATTAATAATACAAACAGAATAAAAATGTCTTTTCTGAAGTATAGGAGGCAATTAGCAATCAAAGAAGGCTTGAATCCCTTTTCCCCAAAACAAGGCACCGAAAACTTTCAAAACTCTAATGCACAGATTAAGTGCAGGCAAACAGAAAACCGGAAACTTTGGGCAAATAGTCAATCAATCAATATATGCACAAGTGTTTAATGTCGAAGAAAATGGATCCTTAGGCCAGGGTTGGAAGGCCCTATCAATATTGTCATGCGAAACATGGTATGAGGAAAAAATCGTTCATGGGCCTGATAAGCATCCTCTCCCAATATTTGCTCAAAGGCTTGTCAAAATCCTTTCTTTGGCTTAATCAGCTCTAGAAGTAGTAGATCGATTACTCCTATATATATATATATATAACATTTTTTTTATTTATACAAACATTTTTGGTTACATATGTGCATACATGTTTCAGCTGCACCCTCTTTCAAGGGCAAACTTCCTCAGACCTTTAGAAAATAAGCATTTTTTCTAAAGGTCTGAGATAG
The DNA here is from genome assembly GCA_963556195.1 of Sepiola atlantica. Taxonomy (NCBI): domain Eukaryota; kingdom Metazoa; phylum Mollusca; class Cephalopoda; order Sepiida; family Sepiolidae; genus Sepiola; species Sepiola atlantica. The sequence continues at coordinate 29,327,499 of OY744528.1, forward strand.
TTGGCCCTTGAAAGAGGGTGCAGCTGAAACATGTATGCACATATGTAACCAAAAATGTTTGTATAAATAAAAATTTATGCTAAAAAACAGCTCTACTTGTTATTGAGCATTTTTTATAAACACTGGAGTTTCATTGAATTAACATCTAGGAAACAAAAATAATACATGTACTGTATATATATATATATATATATTAAAATAAACATAGTTTGAGTATCCGACAATTGTTTCAGAACCTATTCGGCTCCTCCTTAGAGTATATCCCTGAGGAGGAGCCGAAGAGGTTCTGAAACAATTGTCGGATACTCAAACTATGTTTATTTTAATATAAAAAGCTCTAATATATATTGAGCACTTTTGAAAAGTATTGGTTTTGTTCATTTTGTTAATATTTGAACTTAATCAATTATATATATATATATATATATATATATATATATATATATATATATATACCCAAGCACCGGGAAGCTATATATATATATATATATATATATATATATATATATATATATATATATACATATATATATACACACTAGAAAAATACCCATCTGAAGACGTGTATAAGCAATAAATATAGCATTAGTTTAAAATTTTAATGTTTTTTTTTCTTTCTTTGGGTGGTATGGTACGGTTTCAATGGCACACTCCTAAATGGTAAAGTTTAAAAGAAAAAGAAAATAATGTGCCCACGTTACTCACCCTGTTGCCTAGAATACATATTCCATAATTCATAATGATAAGTTCAATAGTTTAGGATTTCGCCAAGCACATACATATTACTGATGCTCACACGCATGCACTGATCCTTTTAAAAATGGATTGCTTAATATAACTCAGAATTTCATATAGAGCAAATTTTTTCTCTAAATTTTTTGTATGTAAATTATTTAAAAAACTTCTTGGGTTGGGCGCATCGTCTGAATGATGAGGTTAAAAAAAAGAAATATTGTGCCCATGTTACACACTGCGTTACCGAGAATATATATTCCAAAATGCATAATGATCGGATCATAAAAAACAAAA
>OY744528.1:29333527-29366027 GCA_963556195.1 Sepiola atlantica
TCTCACTGACAAAACAGAGGCAAACTAATATGCACACATTGTTACGCACAAACTCGCAAGTTTACAACAGAAATTAACATACAAACAAAACACCCTTTTGACTTGGAGCAAAGCGTAGTATCTGTTTTGATATTACATTTCATTTTTTCTGTCCTCAGTCAATGAAGGAGAAATCCTTCTAGACTGAAGTAATTTTAATTTGTCCTAATCTGGAGTGCCCCCTTTTGGAGAGCTAGATTTTCCCCACATTAAAAACCAACCTTGTGTCTTATTTTGCGCTCATGGGGCAGCCCTACAGGGTTATCATACCAAAATCAGACCGGCAGAGACTAGGCCATTGAGGTTGCTTGTTCTCTGTCGGGCGGAGGTATGATCAGGTGCAGTTCTAGAAGATCAACCCTCCCAGGCTTCATCTTCTCACCCTTTGAAAAGAGGTTAGTTCATTGCTAATCGCTTGAGGCGCCCTATAAGGGAATGCCGACGGGGCTTCCTAGGCATTTTTTGTAGGCCAGAATGCTCTTCCTTCAAGGGCGGTGACTTTTCAAATCCTACTTTCTCGACCTTGTGTCACATCTTCCCGCCGTGGGAGATAAATAAATTCTTTGCCTAGAACGTTCTTGGGATATTCTGAACTCTCGTTCATTATGAACTCTTTATTTTCCGTTGTCTCAACAAGTTGTCAATAAAAATGAATTATTTTTGTATGGATATACTTTGCAGGGCTTTACCCACTCCACTAGTTTGGGAGTGGCTCCCGCTCCTAAAAGAAAGGATCCGCTTCTTTTCCCCTTGACCGTGTACACCACAAATAACCTGTCGAAAAATTCAACACATTAACAACATTATTTTCAAATAAGTACCTATTTACTTGCCTCCCCACTGCTGGATAAAAAATGAGCCACCCGCTCCTTGGCTGCAGCAAAAAAGAGTGCAGTCTCTTTGCAGCTTCAATTGCTTAGAGTCTCTGGACTGCTAAATACCAGTCGAGGATCTTTTCTCGACAATCAGTTCAGTGTGAACTGGGAAATTTTGGTAGCTTTTTATCTGTTGGGCTGAGGTATTGGTCCTAAGAGGTCCACTCTCCCAGGCCTTGCCCCCCCTCTTTGAGGGTGGAGTAAGTTTATTGCTTACTGCTTGAGGCGCCATGACCAGTGAATGCCGACGGGGCTGCCCAGGCAATTTTTAAAAGGCCAGAGTGCTCCTTCTTTAGGGGTGCTGGCTTGACACTCCCCACTTTCCAGCCTTGTGCCACATCTTCTTGCGGTGGGAAAGAAGTAAATATCAGCAAAAAGTAGTGCTCCCCTTTCTATAAAGTCATAATATTTTGGAATTAGTTTTTTATATTGATTTTTTTATCTACACTCTCTTAATTTTTCCTTTCATTAAAATGTTATTTTGAATCCGAGCTGGCAATTATTATGAACCTTTCCTAGCACGGGTATTCCACGTAATGTTTGATATTTACAAATCAAACTAAATTTGTTTCAACAAATTTTAGTTTGAAGTTTTAAAAAAAAATGTCTGAAATAATTAATTTGATGACATGCTTTTGCATTGGTAAAAAATATTGAACACATTTTTTTTGTTATGGACAACCATTTTCAGAAAACGAAGAGAAAAAATCTCAAGTTGTGAAGAAAGATTAATTAAACAGCTTGTTTTTATTTGTATTGCTGGCATTTCGATAAAAAGTTAATTTAAAAAAAATTTTTTTTTTTTTGTTAATCAATATTTTGGAAAATCGATTATAGAATTTAAAAATTATTATTATTTATTTTTTTTACTTTTGAGAATGAAAAATATGATTTGTGTCAGATAACTTGAAAGGGTTATCTATCCAACGGCGAGAATAGACAAAAATAAAAACAACGAGAAAAAAAATTCCTAGAAATGAAAAAAAAGTAAAACTAGATTTTCACATTTGATCAATTCCTTGATGTTACCATACCAACGTAATTGTTATCCGATCTTAAGCGCCCTAGGCTGTAAATTTAAGAGGAAATTAAACTAAACTCGGGAAGTTTGTTTTGAAACTCTTAAATCAAACTATTCTGGACATTGGAAAAGATCTTTTTAAACTTTTCTTCTGAAATACAAATTAAAATAAAAAAATTAAAACGTGGCTTTTCCATCATGGATTATTTATTCTAATTACATTTTGGTCCCGAATCTCTTTGAGATTTATTGCAGAGTTCTACTCTTTCTTAGCCTATTTTTTACATTACTTTTATTTTTATTTTTATTATTATTATTAGTAGTAGTAGTACTGAAATTATTGCTATTATTATTATTATTATTATTATTATTATTATTATTATTATTATTATTATTATCATCACAATTATAATTTCATTGTTTGTCTTAATTTGAACAACTGTAGTCATAAATTAATTTATTGTTATTATCATTGTTTTTTTCTTATTTTAAATAAAGAATTATGCTTTTGTGACAGTGAAAAGATAATTTGCCAAAAATTAGCTGGCTTTATTTAAGATATAAATTTAATTTCAATTTATCGTCGTAATCATCATTATCTTCTACTACAATCAGTCGGACAGTGGCTTTGTTGCTGTGGGGCTGGTGTACGATTTTGTTCAGTTCTAGGAGATACACCCTCCCAGGCTTTACCTTCTCTCAGTAAAAAGGTTAGTTTATTTCTAATCGTTTCAGTGCCCCTAACGGGGAATGCCGATGGGGCTGCTGAGGCATTTTTGTAGGGCAGAGTGTACTTCACCCAGCGCGCTGGTTTTTAAAAACCTCACCCGAAGTTGTGTCTAACCTCTTGCAGAGGAGGTAAATAAATATTTATGTTTATCTGGGTGAAATAATGGCTGAATTGTGGCACCATTCGGTCGGTCGTGCGGGAAATGGTATTTTGATCAGTGCTGCGAGAGAGCCATGAATATAATAACTGTTCTGTTTTGAAATCTCCGAAACAGTTACGTGATAGACAGTTACGTGAGAAACAGTTACGTGATAGACAGTTACGTGAGAGACAGTTACGTGATAGACAGTTACGTGAGAGACAGTTACGTGAGAGACAGTTACGTGAGAGACAGTTACGTGAGAGACAGTTACGTGAGAGACAGTTACGTGAGAGACAGTTACGTGATAGACAGTTACGTGATAGACAGTTACGTGAGAGACAGTTACGTGAGAGACAGTTACGTGAGAGACAGTTACGTGAGAGACAGTTACGTGAGAGACAGTTACGTGATAGACAGTTACGTGATAGGCAGTTACGTGATAGACAGTTTTTTTTAATCAATTTGGGTTTTTATTTTTTGAATCTGGGTGTTTTCTTAGGAGCTATATTTCTAAATACCTGCAATAATCTTTCAAAATGTGTAGTAAAATTGTCACTATATACATTAAAATAGTCTTACTTTATAAAAAGTTCACAGAGAATATATTTTTTACAAACTAAGATTTTATATTATACATTATAGTTAGCATTGAAAACAATAATATAACTGATGCTTAATAATTTAGTATAGTAACCCATTAAATACCTAAAACGTAAGTCTTTATATAAGAATTAACCCATTAAATACCTAAAACGTAAGTCTTTATATAAGAATTAACCCATTAAATACCTAAAACGTAAGTCTTTATATAAGAATTAACCCATTAAATACCTAAAACGTAAGTCTTTATATAAGAATTAACCCATTAAATACCTAAAACGTAAGTCTTTATATAAGAATTAACCCATTAAATACCTAAAACGTAAGTCTTTATATAAGAATTAACGAATTAATCTCTTTTACATTTTGTGCTTGTTTTACATATACTGCAATGGATTATGCTCTGATGAACTGGCTACTCTGGTGCCCCCTCTACATAAATTCACTAGACCAACTCGACAATCAGCTAAATTCCATCCATTCACTGTGGAGGTCCCCAGATGCTGGAGAGCTTTCTACTCCAATAGCTTCTTTCCTCGTGCTGCTGGCCTCTGAAACACCATCCCTGCCGCTTGTTTCCCCGACGGTACTGACATGCAGAAATTTAAAACTAATGTAAACAGACATCTGGCTGCGCCGCTCCCAATTTAGGTTGACCCCCCCCCCCCAAAAAAAAACCTTCTCTCTTTTTTCTCAGTAGCCCCTTACGTCTACAGTGGCGGCCTGCCTTGTTTGAGGTGAACTATGTTAAAAAAAAATGTAAAAATATGATTCGGTTTTAGAACAGCTTTTCAGAACGAATTATGTTCGAACACCGAAGTTCCACTGTATTTTGGCATCTGATCTCTTGCATTTATTAAAGGTCCCAAGCATCTCTCATTATCATGAATCTGTTCTCTGACCGCCATTCTAACTATAATGGAGATTTGGTGTCATGTCTGCAACTGAAACATCATATTCTCACAATTTTTCTTTTCTGGATATTTGAAAATAATTTAATACTGGCAAATATACGCGTCACTCCATCACATTTTTTCTAGTCTGCTGAAGAGAAATGATATGAGAATGATACGATGGATGTGTAATGTGAGTCTTAAAGACATGCTTAGATCTGATGACTTTAGAAGACTATTAACTATGGACAGTGTAGGGAGATGTGTGCAGAACAGGGGGGCTTTGTTGGTATGGTAAGTTGAAAGAATGGATGCGAGTTCTTGGGTTAGTAGATGTTGAAGAATTTGCAATGAAAGGCTAAGAAAAACATGGAAGGAAGTGATAAGGATGGATTTGAGAGAAAGAGTGATGAAGACTTAACTTAAATTTACTAACTCAAAACCTCATATTGAGTTCGTAAATTTAGTTTCAGTGAAAGAAAACTCGGGATTGTAAAAATATGTTTAGAATGCTTGTCCCGTGAATACTCGGGATAATCAGGGAAGAGGTTAATGGAAGGTTGACTCCCCAAAAGTAAATTTTTTATAAGTCCATAACTTCAGTTATGTAATCTCCCTTTTCTACACACTTTTTGTCATACCAATCAATGTTTTTGATTCTTTTCAAGTATTCTGATCTTTTCATTTATTAAAACTTCTAAGTGTCCTGCTCATTATGAACTCGACCAGAAACGGGTATCCCAACAAGATACATACATTTTATAACTAGCTGTCCCTACTCGGCGTTACGCAGGATGCAGTGAAGTTATTTTAGTTTTAATTTTTTTAATTTGTTACCACATTTTAAAAACTTAAACAGAAAAATCAATTTTAGTTGTAAGGTAGCCAACTCGTATTATATATTCTTTAATTAAAAATATGAGTTATTCCCCTGGCTGATTCAGATTTTTTAGGTATTATTAAAAAAATGTTTCATATAATAAGTCGTTTTAAGCCGAACTAAGTATTCTTAAAATGAATTGTAGCGAAGTAGATTATTATATTGCAAATAACATGGTACAACAATAACAAATGAAAATTGGCCAGTCAGAAGAAAAGTTTGAATTGTCAGCTTAAATGCTATGTGGGTCTGATTTTTTAAATCCAGCAAGATAACTTTATATGTTAAAAGAATATGATCTCCCTTTTTCTTGCAGTTCCTCCCTTTTCCTGTATCTTTTTTTTCTATTCATTCTCTCCCTTCTCTGCTATCTCTCTCTCTCTATCCCTGTCCCATTATCTTTTCCTATCTCTCCATCTCTACATTCATCCCAATTCTCTCTCTCCCTATTTCTCTCAATCTCTATCTCACAATGTATCTTCATTTTCTGCATCTCTACCCCATTCCCTCTCACCATCTCTCTCCCTATCACTCCATCTTTCTTTTCTCTCCATCTCTCTTCCTTTCTCTCTATCTTTTTTTACTCCCCTCTCTCTCTTGCTCTCTCTCTCTCTCTCTTTCTTTATTTCACATTCTCTCCTTTTTCTTCTCCCTTCTTCTTCATCTCTTTTCTTCTCAACTCTCTCCATTTCTTCTGTTTTTCCTTACTTCCATCTCTCTCTCTCATCCGGGCTCCCCCATCTTTTTATTCCCCTCCCTCTTTTTCTCTCTGTCTCATCATCTCTTTCTCAAATATTCATGCACTTCATGAGACTGACCCTATTTACTCACCTCCCCACGAGGGCAGAGTTAGACAGAAGTTCGATTTTTAATGGGGAGAAAATCTAACAAAACGGATCACTCTGGATTGGGGCCAAAGAATTGCCTCAGTCGAGAAAGAATTTCCCTTTCACTGACCGAGGACAGAAAAGATGAAGTGTAGTATCAAAACAGATACTACACTCAGATCCTGGCCAAAAGACCAAGAAGTTATTTATCTTCTTCCTACAGCGGTAAGATGTGACACAAGGTCGGAAAGTGGGATTTGAAAAGCCAGCGCCCGAGAAGGTGAGCACTCTGGCCTACAAAAAATGCCTGGGCAGCCCCGTCGATATTCCCCAGTAGGGGCGCCTCAGGCAGTAAGCAATAAACTTACTCCTCTCCAATGAGGGGAGGCAAAGCCTGGGAGGGTGGACCTCCTAGAAATGCACAGGACAAACCCACAAACCGGCACAATCAAGACCCGAAGGCCAAGACGATACCGGTCTATAGGGTGCAGTATCCATTAGAACAGATACTACACTTTGATCTTAGCCAAAAGACCAAGAAGCAGAAATAATCTTTCTTGCTTTGAAGGAATACAAAATCGACTCCACAATCTAGTGGGAGGTGATCTCTTCTCTTTCTCACACAAGAGTCGTTGCTAGTCTTTCTCTACTCTATCGATATTTCCAGCCTAAGCTCCCCTCTGTAAAACAGTCACAGCAAAAACTCGTCTAACTACAACCACTGTAAAAATGTTTTCCTTTTCCTCTGTGTCCCGGGAGCTAAACGGAACTTCCATGAGCAAATTTTCTTTCAAAGAACTGTCCGTCTGTGGAACGCAATACTACGGGGCTGCTTCCCGGCTGACTACAACATGGTTGTTTTTTATTCTAATGTTAACAAATTCTTGCTGAGCAGTACCCTTAAGTAATACAAATTCTTCCCAGATCAAACTATTGTCTGCAATCCTGAAGGTGTTTGTCTAACTATTTACCATAACACAAACCATTAACACTGGTCCTCGAGTGGCTTTTTAGCCTTGACGAGCGGTGACTCGTCAGTAAAAGAAAGAAAAATGACATAAAGTGGAAAGTCCGTAAAGAAACGATGTGTAATTAATAACGCTGTAGAGAAATTTCAGTTTCAATTATATAATTCCATTCATGCGCAGCTTAGCTCCAAGCTCTGGTATCAACCCACCCCGAAAAACATTCTCAGCAAGGACTCGTCTTCTACCCACACTGCAAAGAACTCTCCTTTCTTCCTCTGTGCACCTAAAAATCAAAGGGAATTTCCATGAACAGAGTTTCTTTCCAAAAACTTCCCACCTGTGGTACACGTTACCGTGGGAATCATTCCCTACAGAGTACAACATGGTAATTTTTCAAGTTCAATGTCAACAAATATCTGTCGTGTCATCCTGTGAATTAATCAAACATGGTTCTCAATCCTTTCATAGTACTGTTCCATCATCCAACTGAAAATCTCACTAACCTTATCTTGAGTGGCTTTTGGCCTTGGTAAGTGGTGAACCATTAATATAAAAATAAAAAATAAAATAAAACATTTCCTCAAAACTTAAAAAACAGTTTCACATCTGAGATTAAAAAGTTCCTTCTCTTGATAAATTAACTTTTATTATTTCTTTATTGTTTATACATAAGTGGTTAATGATGCGGACTGCGGACCTGGTGTGCCGGGTTCGAATCCAGTTCGTTCCACAGAAACACTTTCATCATAAACCCACACCTGACCTTGTGTCTAACCTCCTGGAGAGGAGGTAAATAAAATCCATCTAATAACTAACTGCATATGGCATAATCATGTTGACACACTGGTTCTCAAAAGTTAAGCAACGTTGAGCCTATGTATGTGTTCTCTGCTTATCCCGGCATTGTTTCCAGTCGTCCTGGACTTCTCTTTGCCACTGGAATCAAGCAATGCCGACTCAGGAGAGGTGTGGTTAGCAATTGAGCAACCCTTGCTTCACAATTACACGTGCAGCCACCCTTACAGGGGGTATCCATTGTCTCTTAAGACTGACCGGAGGCTGTTTGTTATCTAACTGGGCACTTTCAGTTTCAAAATAATCTAGACTCATGCATTTAAAACCAGATTAAAATACAAGAAACAGAAATAAAAAAAAAAACAGAAGTCATCCTCAGAGTTTGGCAATAATAACCGCCACACCTCAAACCGTAACATCTTCACATTAGACACACATTTTAGAACAAAGCCACAATAAAATAAATTAATAAAAACATCCATCAGACGATAGTCATCAAAAGGATTCCTTTGAAAACAACTGAGAAGGTTCAGAGTTGGTGGCCAAACATCATACATTTGAAACCATCTTATTTGCTTTTACCAAATGTGTCATTTGGAACAAAAACACTTTGATCATATTTTATAGGCATATATAGTTGAGCCCTTTGAAGAATAAGCAGTGTTTTATCATTCATGATATGGAAAGAGAGAAAAAATATATATCATATATGAGTATATTATCAACCTTCTGATAGATAATATCTCGTATACATGCATATCTCTTTATAAAGTTAGGTATGTTTGTACGGTTATATATTTGTGCAGGATTCACTCCTAAACTAATTAACTGATCATTATGAACTTTGGAACACAGATGCTAGGCGTAAGGGGTCCAAATGTAGGCTATATTTAGTTCAATTTGGTTTCATGCACGGGGGGGAGGGTAAGAGAGGGTGGAATCCCTTCGAGAAAATTCAGATACTTTCGACTTTTGTGAAATTTTAAGATGATGTATCACTATAGACGTCAATTAATAAATATTCCTCAAATATCAGTTTCTTTGGAGTTTTTAGAAGGGTATTTCGGGAGTATAATATCGGCACAACCTCCATTTGAAAATTAAAAAATTTCAGATTTGCATTAAATTTGATCCAATTAGACACCAACTAAAAAAGATTCCCTTAATTTCAATTTTTTCTTAAGTCCCATTAAGCTTAAGCATTACATTTTAGACATTTTCTAGAATCAAAATCATGTAATAGATTTTTTATCAAAATTGGAATAAGGATTCTAAACATAAGGTTTAGTAACATTATACCTCGATTTTTATCTTCATAACGAGAGATAAAAGTGGTGCAAAACTTATGTTTACGGAATTAATTTTACCCGTCCTAGGACGGGTATTTTTCTAGTATATATATATATATATATATATATATATATATATATATATATATATATATATATATATATATTATTTCATGAATACACATAAAATGTTATAAGGAGATATAATCTTTTATGTATCAATTTTCAGTATTTACTTCAACAAAGCTCAATACGTAAGTAGAGCTAGGTAGTAAGTTATGAAAATATATTTATGGCAATTAAGCTACATGGAGGCTTCCGCGTTTCATCCCCATAGGAATCATCAGACTAAAATGCATTTTAACCTGACGATTCCATATGGGGATGAAACGTGGAAGCCTCTATGTAGCTTAATTGCCATAAATATATTTTCATAACTTACTACTACTATATATTGGTCCGATGGTAAAATGCTGGACTATACACATCAATATCGAAGGTTCGATCCTTGGCTAAGTTAGCCATGCTGATGACGGCTGTGAGCCAGAAACACGTGTTCATGGATTACTTTTATGTACGTATAAAATAAATTAAAAAAAATATATTAACGAAAAATATGTCATATAAAGTTAAGGGCGACTAATAATGCAATTTTCTGCATCTTAATCACTTAGGAAGTGAGACAATCGAAGTAGTAATGAGCAAAAAAAAAACAACGAACGCTGCAAACACCAATAAAAATAATTACATAAAAATACATTATATATATATATATATATATATATATATATATATTCTCCAAATATGATCTGAGGTTAAGAACTCTTCCTGATGAGATCTCAGTTTATAGTAACTGTTGATCGATAACATCGACATGCCAGTGTCGCAGATTTTGTACATGTCTGTGTAAATAAAATTATCATATATATATATATATATATATATATATATATATATATATGTGTGTGTGTGTGTGTGTGTGTGTGTGTGTGTAATAGCAGAATAACCGTTCTATTGGCAAGGTTTAATTGGTAACCAATCAGAAGCGCTTTTAAACAAAAAGTATCTTTTGTCCATATGAGATTGACCAATGGAATCAGTCTTATGTACAACAACCAATGAAAACTTTGCATTTTGAAAAGGCATATTTACAGACACCAAATCAGTAAAAATAAAACAACTTATAAATCAGTTTTGTTTCTAACAGTTGGGGGGAGGGGGGGGGGAATTCAAACGTTATTTGAACATTATCTTTGATAAGTTAATAATCCTTCGTTGACCCTGACGCCCGGATGTTTTAAGGGTGGAAAGGTCAAAGGCGAAAAAGAGCAATATCAACTTTGTTGCAATTTGTTTGATTTGGGTCAGCAATGATTTATTGTGAGTAACGAGAACAAAGACATACAAGGAAAGATGAGAAAAAGAAATGATGAATGGTAAGTGGGCTAAGTAGTGGAATACTTGTAAATAACAAATATTGACAAGATATATATTTTCGGAAGATAAGATGAGAAAGAAATAGTTGGACAATTGTATTTTATTCATACACCCATGATATACAAGAGCTTGATAATAATTTATGAACACGGAACATAAAACATAACTTTTTCGCTTCTGAGATCGTAACCAAAAAAGTTTAGTAACACAAATGTTTAACACATACATATGGTTTAGTGTGTCCCTACTTACTTGCCTCACTACGAGGGAAGAGCTAGACACAAGATCGTTTTATATTGTAGAAAAAAATCCAGCCCCCCCCCCCCACAAATAAAGGCACTCTGGATTGGGACAAAAATTAAAATTGCCTCAGTCTAGAAGGATCTCTCCTACTAAGCGAGGACAGAACAGATGAAGTGTAGTATCAGAACAGATACTACACTTTCCTTTAGCCAAAATGCCATAAAGTTTGTTTAGTGTGTCTGTTTTACCTGTACCGGAAATGATACTGAGCAAAACCGGAAACGGCTGCCGATTGAAAGTAGAATAATTGTTCGTACCTCTATAGACGGTTTGAATAACTTCATAGTTCCAGTTAAAGTCAACTTACCGTAAGCGACACAGAAACACGTCAACGTTGCTGCCGGGTTGCAAGCAGGGATTTGATCAGCTTTTGTTGAATCGCTTTAGTGAGATGAGTTTGATCAGCCAGAAACAGACGTTTAAAGCTTAACGCATCACTTACGATGAACCCTCATAAGTTATTATAATATATGCTACAATTAATGTATTTTTATGCTTACTTTAATAAAGTTATTGACAAGAAAATATTTGAAGGAATAAATAAACAAATCAAATATAAGTAATAAAATAAGATTAATAAATAAAATCAATTAAGTAGCAATCAGGGCTCGAAATCGATTTTAGAAAACGGGTTAATATCGATGTGATCACTAAAACCAAAAACGATTTGCCAAAACCGATTTTGATGTTTAGAGTTTCCACTTATTTCTCTGTTGTTTTATATTCAATAAATATTGTTTTAGCTAGCTGAGTGCTATCTCTTTCATTGAAACAGATCGCAACGTATTAATTTGATATCTTGGTTACAATTTTCTAAATTTTTTTCCTGTTGCGGTGATTTGTCATTTACATAGAAACATTTTATGTACATTCGTTCCTCAAGTCAAATGCCATAGGTTAGAATAGTGTAAAAATATAAATATCATAGACTCAATTGATGAAAAAAAAGTGCATAAATGAAAATAATTCCAAAAATTTAATTATTTTAACAATAACAAATTAATTTTATAATTACTTATATATTTGTTTTTATTATTGCCTCTTTAATATCACTAAAACCAAAAGTGATTTCCCAACACCGATTTTAAGGCGTGTAGTTTCCGCTTTCCCTGTAACATTCCTCTGTTGTTTTTCTTTGGAGAAATTTTGCTGTAACTGCAGTCAGCCAGTCTTTAGCTAGCTGAGTGCTGTCTGTTTCATTAAAACAGATCGCAACCTACAAATGGCTTATCTTGGTTGCACCCTTGTCACAAAAACATGTTTCTGTTGCAGTGATTGGTGTCTTATACATAAACAGTTTATGTACAGCCATTCTTCTAATGTCATAGCATTCAATAGTGTGAACATTTAAATACCATAGACTCGATTGCTCTACGTTGAAAACGGCACATAAATGAAAATAATTCAAAACATAATTATAAAATTAATTTGTTAAAATAATTATGTTTTTTTTTATATTGCATCTTTAATTTCATTCTATTTGTGCTGTTCTGTTTTTAACATGGAATGTGCGGGAATGTGAACATTTACAATCTGGATCACATTTGAAAGTTTTACACCGCTGCACACGTGAATTCTTAAATTCCTTAAGATTAACCTCAGGGAAACAAACGTTGATAAACTCAGCTTTATTATACTAATAAATAAATTTATATTCAACATATTTAGTACACGGATAACGCTGAGGAAGGGGGCAACTAGTATTTTTTGAAAACCTTTTATTCACCCCAAGGTACATTGCAACGTAAGGGGTTACTGTGATTAAGGGCCGGATTTATAGGGACATCCTAAGTGGGGAGTTGTGCAGCAAGATGTTTTTTTCACATTACATTTAAATTTCTGCATGTTGGTACAGTCGGGGAAACAAGGAACAGGGAGGGAATTCTAAAGGTAAGCAGTTCGATGAAATACGCTATCAGAGTAGAAAAACTTCTTGCATCTGAAGACCTCTACAGTGAAGAGGTGGGATTTTGCTGATTGTCAGGTTGGTCGGGAGTATTTACGTTGAGGGGAACAAGTGCAGCAAGTTCGTCAGAACACGTTCCGTCGCAGTACTTGTAAAACAAGCATAGGGATGCAACATTGCAGCGATGGGACAGGGGCTGGAGCTTAGTAGACAGTGTGGGACCTATTAGGTTAAAGACTCTTTTGGGGGCCATGTCTAAAAGAGAGATACTAGTGGTTGATGCACCAGCCCAGATGTGGCAACAATACTCCATGCATGGGGGAATACTGACTTTGTAGAGATATAGGATACTGGTAAGTGTGAGAAGTTTTCTAGCCCGGTAGAGGGAGCCTACCTTCTTTGCAGCAGACTTGGCAGTATCTTCAATCTATTTATTCCAATTCATGTTAACTGTGAATGTTAGGCCAAGGAGTTTGAATGTTGGACCCTCGGGAAGGTGGCATTATCAGCGATGGCAATCGGTATTAAATAGTATTAAATAGTATTAAATGGTATTAAATAGTATTAAATGGTATTAAATAGTATTAAATAGTATTAAATGGTATTAAATAGTATTAAATGGTATTAAATAGTATTAAATGGTATTAAATAGTATTAAATAGTATTAAATAGTATTAAATGGTATTAAATAGTATTAAATGGTATTAAAGAGTATTAAATAGTATTAAATGGTATTAAATAGTTCAAGACATTTATATTTTGTTATATTTCCATTAATTATCTGAATCTTTTTTTTCTGTTGAAGGCCATCTTTGAAAATTACAACAAATCTTTTTCAGCGAATCAGTAAAAAATTGTTAATAAAACAGACTTGATAGCAATCTACCTCGGTAGCCAATCGGAAGTTCGCTTTCTAAATGCGTTTGAGATGCAAGAAATGTGTTGGGGTAATGATGACCGTCTCTAAGGATCTCATCAGATGCAGGCAAAAACTTCCAACTTATTTTCTTTGTCCGGTTTGATCCTTCCTTCCATGTTAATTTCGCCAGTCTTTTGTAATTACACCAAAGATCAAGAATCAAACGGCTGAAGCTCAAATAAGTCTGGACCCGCTAAGATGTTATCAAAACACGTGTCTGTTCGCGTTGCGATGCTGCACGGCTCTTGTCGAAGCTTCTTGACATTTACATAAATACAGCTTAGTCCCCAGATGCTTCGTTTTGACAAACAGCTCCTTTTTTGTTTCCTTACACATTTCACTATCTTTTTCCAACATGTTGCAACTATACAGATCCTCTGTTTCGAATGCTTGTCAAGATATGCAAGATATCATTAGACTTCCTTCTTTTTTTTAACTATTAGAGTCACTACTTATCAAGGCTAAGAGCTAATCGAAGATAAGGGTTAATGGGACGAGAATGATTGCCATCTGAATGTTGTGGAACACTATGCAAATACTAATATTGATCAATAGTATAAACTGCGTTTGATTGCTTTTTTTTTAAACTGGATCCCCCCCCCCCCAGACAAGACACATTGCCACTGAGATGTAAGGGACTACTTTAGAAATTATAGGGGGCCATCCTAATTAAGGACTTGTGCAGCAAGATATTTGCTCACATTAAACTAAAATTTCTGCATGTCGGTAAAGTCACGGAAACAGGGAACAGGGAGGGAGTTCCAAAGTGTCGGGGAGAGGGAAAATGTGTTGTCTCTTTAAATACGCCTTTAACACATGCACATGCACACATGTATATATATATATATAGTCGGTTTAGACAAGTCCTAAGTCTTCGATATGCAGATTTAGCAAGTATCAATACGATATAATCCCCTTGGAGCCTGTATATTTGTGTTAGAATAATATCGCTGTCACTAAGAATAAGGAAAAGGGGAATTTTCTGTGTTGTTAGCTGTTTCTGTGGATTGCATTTCATGTGGATGGCCTATATAAAGTTTTTGGCTTTCATTGTATGATTAATAGTTAATATATATGTATTGTTTTTCTTATATGACAGGGAAAAAAGCTATTAGAGTAGGAAGCTCTCCGGCATCTGGGGACCTCCACAGTGTATGGATGGGATTTAACTGATTGTCAAGTTGGTCGGGTCGGGTGTATTTACGTCAAGGGGACACCAGAGCAGCAAGTTCATTGGAGCACATTCTATTGAAATACTTGTAAAACAAACACAGGGATGTAACATTGCGGCGATGGGACAGGGGCCGAAGCTTGGTGGATAGTGAGGGACCTATTAGATTAGTGACTCTTTTTTTAACCCTTTCTAAGAGGGAGAGACACGTGGATGGTGCACCAGCCCTGATACGTGTTAGGAACTTGTTGACATTGGATTTGAAGATCTGGGATGGTCCAGTGACAAGAATTTATTGACATTAGATTTGAAGACTGGATCAGTTGTAATCAGCAGGAAAGCAGTTCTGCAGCAATGTGTTCAACAGCTTTTTTCTGTATAAAATTCTTGTCATATACAAGATATCAAAAGATTTTTCTATTTTTTTTACTATTGGAATCGCTACTTATCAAGGCCAAGAGCTACTCGAGGATAAGGGTTAATGCGACGGGAATGATTGCAAACCGAAACATGAGGAACACTATGGGAGTACTAACATTGATCAATGGCATGGACTGCGTTTGATTATTTATGGGGCGGTTTATGACAAGAATTTGTTGATATTCGATTTGAAGACGATCAAGTTGTAATCAGCAGTGAAGCAGTCCTGCAATAACGTGTTCCACAGATAGGAAGCCCTTGTAAATAAACTCTGTTCATGGAAATTCAATCTGACGCTAAGCACATGGAGGGAGAAAAGAAAAGAGTTTTTCGTTGAGATAGTAAGACAAGTTCTTGCTGTGAATATCTTATAAGGAGGAGCAAAAAAACTGGAGCTCAGTCGAGAACCTTTCATGGAAATAACGATCGAGTAGAGAGAGACTAGCAACGTCTTTTCTGTGAGAAAGGGGTTGTAGGCAAGAGTAGAGATCATCCTCCACTGGAGTTTGTACTCTATCAGGGTAGGAAAGAGTGACTTGTCTCTTTTCAGAAAAATATTTTTCTTACTAATTCTTCATCACGCATTTCCTTTGAATTAGACCTAGGAACTGCCAATTTGTAATATATATATATATATTATTAACAATTCTCGACCTAGCCTGTGTAGACAAAAGATTTTGAAGCATCAGTTGGAGATCTTTAATGTTCAAATCCATCATAACGTTGAGAGATTTACTTTTTTTTTTCTCTCTCAATCGTTTTCTCCAACTTAAACAATTTTTCCCCTCATATCTCATTTGATTTTCTTAGTTTTTAATTTATCATTCTGACGTGTCCTCTTAGAGGGTCAGACGATAAGGCCTTAAGGAAAAGTTTAGCAATTTTCTTTTTTTTTCCATCCGCCCGTTTCATTGATTAAAAAAATGTTTCCTCTGAAATTTATCCTACGATTTTGTTGTACGCGAAATTTACTTATATATATATAACTTAATCTTTGTGTGTATGTGTGTTAGTGTATGATGTTTGTGTGTTCCCTATAGAAAGAAAAGATAGCGAATCTACATAAAATCTAAAAGTGCATTCTTATGTTAAAATGATGAATAGGGACGCTGACTATTCCATTCACTCATATTTCATTGTGAAATTTATTGAATTCAACAATTTAACTAACGAAAGTAAATAAATTGCAGTTACGCTTTGTTGTTGATTTATTCACGAAATTATTTCTTATATCCATAATAAGATATATGTAAAACAAATGGTAACAAATCGATACGTGTACTGCATAGATTTATATCCTATGTTTATGTTGGAGGGTCAAATAGCGCAATTTTGTTAGTTGTCAGGCGAGAAAAGTAAACTAGCTGAACCAAGTTCAAGTTCGTCTGCACTTTATACGACTGTGTTGTATTATTGATTTAAATAACAGTAACCCGTTTTTATGGTAATATAGGAGAGATAAATGTAGAAGAATTTCGTATTCATTCATTTAGATAACAATTGAAAATTAAAAAAAAAATGAATAGTCTCTTTCTTACCGTAAAAATAATTGTCAGCTAAATATCTATCAAATAAATAAAACGAATGCCACTTTCAAATTAACGGTGGCGACTGAATTCTATCTATGACATCATATTTAATTTTAGAACAGTTCATTTTTAAATAGGTACTTCAAACTTACGTGTGATAAACAAAGTGATAGACGGACTAAACATCTTATAAAGATACATGAACGCATTTAAAAATGATATTTCAAATGTTTCGGAATGGCTGATGGAACGAGAACAATCTACCCCCATGGATTAAATAAAGGGGTCAGTTGGAAATCCCGTACAGATTCATTCCTGAGTTTGACAAAAAGATTCCCCGATTTCTACAAGATGCACCTTAAGAAGGTCAGAGGTTACATCGGCCGAAACGTTGTTAGAATAACATCCAAGATGAGGACAGTAGTCCGAATATTCCAAATAATACATGATATCTTAAACTTTAGCTTGCCAGACCGAGAGAATCTCTTTTCTGGAGATCCTTGGACGTATCTGGAAATATGGATAATTCATTTATGAAAAAAGATTAAAATAAAATACTTTTATTTTTGATAATGATAATTGGAAAAAGGTTAAATGGTTTAAGCTGATCTCAGACAATAAAAGCCTACAGCTCAAATGTGTGTGAAACAGACAACTTGGATTGCTGTCAAATATATTACAGTTTGAGAATGTGATTTAATTCTGCATTTAGTGAAATTGCTTCTCATTTATAAGAAGTGGCACAACCTTAAGATATCAATTCATATTGTTCTTCTTTGTGTGTCTTTGAAGCATGTAGTCATATGACAGTTTCCCACATTTTTGTGCAGTCCTTTGCAATAGTGTTGTACCCGGCAAGATCTTTCAAGCTACACCGGTTGAGCAATAGGGGGTAGACCAGTCAATGTCGCATCGTATGGTCCTCCTCTCCACATTCACAGATGGTTGGGTCAGTTTTGTAGCCCCATTTAGTCATATACACATTTGATCGCCACATTCCCGTTCTCAAGCTGTTTAGTGTTTTCCACTGGAGCCGGGGTGCCTCTAAAATGGGAGAGAGTTCCTCAGTTCCTCGTTATGAGAAATGCCATCCTCTAGCCGTCTGGTCCACAGCTGTAGTCTGGTCTCTTCCTGAGATGTTGTTAGGGGTTCGACATGGCTGAAGAAGGCTCTCCTTGACTTCAGTCGTAGGACTGTTGGTCTACATCCATAAAGGAGATGGCGTTCATCACTGATAGCCTTTGTGATCTCTGCTCGGCTGGCAACTTCCCGTCTCACAAGGGGATCAAGGGAGAAGCGTTCACGTCGTGATCCCTGTCAAGTAATACTTACTATTACCTGCGAATTCTACCGAACACTTTGAAACAAGCCAAAAGACGAGACAAAAAGATCAATTCATATGAAATGCTATTATTCCTGAGCAAAGTATTCAATATATATTCATTTTTAGATGTGCGATATTATCTTTATAAAAGACGTAGTCGGTCAGCTACACTTCAGTTCAAAATAGCATTTTCATCCATAAATGCAAAATTGAATTAATACATATTACAGTGTGACCCCCCACCCCACCCCACCCCACGGCAAAAAAAATAACTACCACCCATGAAATTGTTACTAAAATTGACAATCTTTCCTGCAATCCAACCATATTTGGTACAAATAAACTTCAGCCTATGTCACTGCCCATTAGTCGGCCTGTCATACTTAAATTTGAAAGAGCATTTTTCGTTGCTCTGTTAGGCTTAAGATAAAATACTATTTTCCTTTGGCTGTCATATCTGTCTTGCTTAAATTTGAAATTTTTCTATCATGCTTAGTTTGAAATAGCATTTTCATTGATCTGGTAGGCTTAAGTTGAAATATCATTTTAGTTAGTTTGCCATGCTTAAGTTTGAAAGAACATTTGTATTCGTCTGTTATGCTTAAGTCTGAAATAGAATTTTCGTTGGTCTGTCACACTTCAGTATGGAATAGCATTTTCGTTGGTCTGTCACACTTAAGTTTCAAATAGCATTTTCGTTTTGGTCATGTTTGTCATGATTAAATTTATAATAGTATTTTCTTTGGCCTGTCATGCTTAAGTTTGAAATAGAATTTCCGTTAGTCTGGCATGCTTCAGTTTGAAATAGCATTTTTATAGGTCTGGCATGGTTCAGTTTGAAATAGCATTTTTATTGGTCTGGCATGGTTCAGTTTAAAAGAGAATTTTCTTTTGTCTATCATGCTTCATTTTGAAATAGCATTGTCGTTGGTTTGTCACACTTCAGTTTGAAATAATATTTTCATTGATTTGCTAGGCTTAAATTGAAATATCATTTTCGTTGGTCTGTCACGCTTAAGTTTGCAATAGAATTTTCATCGCTATATTCACAGAGTGAATAGACGCATCCTATGAATACCCGTTCCTGTTTGTTTTTGTTTTTGTTTTTTTTCATTATCAAATCTTCAAAATATCCGTTTGCAAATATATTAATTCTTCCTGCTGATTTATTTATAGAAGATTTAATTTAAGATTTTTCCAAAAGTAAAAGTTAATTAAATTCCTGCATTTTTTTCATATTTTCTTGATTTAGTTAAATTATGCAAGAGGCATGACCAATGAACAAATGGACGAACGTAAACAAAAGGGAATAGTTTCATTCTATTTCTTTTTCTTTTTATTCTAAGAAGTCAAATCAAATTCCTTCCGCTTCCTCGTATATCAGAATGGTAAGAAATAAACGAATATTCTGCATTTATAAAATGTCTTTGTTTCTCTATAATGACGGATGTGCATTGGATGGAAGTAGAGATACATTTTTGGTTTAATTTCTTCCTTTTCCTGTTTTTGCAGTCTCCGATTTTCCCCATTCCAAACTAAAGTTACCGTTTGGTTTATGCATTATTCAGTTTCTAAATTAGAATTTTACAAGAGCATCACCGATGAAAATATGTGTATATGTTTGGATCTGTAGAGACGTACAGAGAACCGGATGTTCACCCTGCAACGTCCAAATAAAAAGTGAAAGTCATTCATCACTTACATTATGCGCCATAGTCGTTCGAGCTTGTTTTAAAACTTTTGTAGGCGAGGATTAGTGTTGTAGAGTATTTAGTCTTGAGTCTCACCCAAAGACATAGCTAGACGAAGTAAATATCAAGAGTTCAATAAATGAAGTCTGACATGTGAGGGAATAGAGAAAACGGAAGTAAAATAAACATGAGTCACGTGACATCATCTTCTATGAGGATTAATGTTGTATATTGTTTCGTCTTGAGTCTAACCAAAAACATAGCTAGACGAAGTAAATATCAAGAGTTCAATAAATAAATTCTAACATGTGTGGGAATCGAGAAAACGGAAGTAAAATAAACATGAGTCACGTGACATCATCAACAAAGTTCAAGAACATTTTAGGGGGGTGGCTGTAATAAAGTAGATAATGACGACCTGTGTGTGTCAAGTTCAAATCCAGTCGGTTCCATAGCACCACTTTTACTTACGGATGTTAGCACGTATTACATGGTTCTTCCTGTAAATACCTGATTTTAGAAAGCATCGGGAAAAGCAATGCTAACAACAAAATCAAGCTGGTCAAAAGTCATAACATGTTGATTCATACGAAATTAATTTGTTAGGAACATTTTAGAGAATTGGAGTGGATTGATTAAATGAGGCCTTAAATCATTACACAGAGAAAACTGAAGTTATGTCTCTCTCTGTTACCGTGCCCAAGGTAATGTGAATGATGAATAAAGAACAAGATTTTGGTATCATAATCATCCGTGTGAGAAAATTGCAATTAACAAAGACTGTGTATGATTCGTTCTGCAGAAAGAAGTCTTCATTTTTTTTAGTTCACAGCATCAAGAAATCATGAACCCCACTAATAGCCTTGAGACGACCAAGTGATATAGACATCGTTAGTGTCAAAAGACAAAACAGGAGAAGGTAATCCATGGCAGGATGGTCTCATGACAGCAGAACAGATAATACAGTACCCGCCCAAAGGAGGAGGTAATGCTTGGGAAGATAGTATCATGACAACAAAACAGGTACTTAACTATCCCTGCCCCCCCCCCCAAAAAAAAGAATAAGTAAGCCTGAAAGGAAGATTTCAAGACGAACGAATATATACTACACTGACGCCCCCCCCCAAAAGAGGATGTAATGCCTAGGAGGAGGATACCATGAAGAACGAACATATGCTATACTATCCTCTCCCAAATCAGGTGGTAATACCTGGGAGGATGGTCTCATGACAACAGAATAGATACTACATTACACCCCCAAAAGAGGAGGTAATTTCTGTGAAGATGGTCTAATGACAACATAAAAGATACTACACTACTCACCTCCCCCCCCCCAAAAAAGGAGGTAATGCCTGGGCGGATGGTATTATGACAACTAACAGATACTACACTCCCCTTCGAAGAATAGGCTATAGAACATCAGTACTGGCACAAGAAGAAACCACAAGATGTTATTAACAAATGTTTATTTACAGTATATACATGCTACGGCAAATTGCGTTTGGATCGACAGCCTTTTCCAAAGTAGACAATATCATGAAGAGTAGAAAGTCCATGAACATTAAATGGAAAGTGTTCAACGAATACATTATTATGACATATGGTAGCGAAACATGGGCACTCAATAATGCAGCAATGGAAAAACTAAGAGTGGCATGACAGCGCAAAATTGAACGCATTATACTCGGCATCAGTCTACGTGAAAGAAAAAGAAACACCTGGATCAGAAAGCAAACCGGAGTAAACAATACAAATACAAACGGCTAAACATACATGGGCAGGTAACCGATCTACAGACAACAGGTGGACGTCTAGAAAAACAAAATGGACCCCGAGGCAATGGAAAAGACTAAGAGGAAGGCCAAAAACCCGATGAAGAGGCGACCTTGACAACCAACTGGGTCCTACGTTGCCACGCCTAGCCAGGGACAAAACAAGGTGAAAGGAAACCAGGGAAAGATTCCTCCTCCAGGAGTGATCAAAAACGCTACTGCAGCCACCGACGACGTGTGAATCAGTATGAATCGGCATCTTATGACTTTTTTTTTACTGACTTGATTCTGTTGTCGACTTTAGTTTCTACCCGAGTCTTTCTAGAACCAGGTACTTAATGAAGGGATAATGTGAAGCTTGCTAACAACCAGAATTGAAAGTGGTGTTGTGGAACTCACCAGATTCGAACTTGGTACACCCAGGTCGTCAGTCTGCACCGGTAGACACTTTACCACCGCCACCTTCCTGAATTGCTCTTTAACTTCATTGATGATATCACTTCTTCTTCTTCATCAGCATCATCATATCTCAATGGACTCTTAATACCATCTCGATTAACAGTTATAATACAATATCAGAGATACATTCGAAGCAGACAATGCACATGCGGACATCCTTAAAAGCTAACCCCTGCTCGAAGGCTATTGGCAAACACAACGAGAGACATCCACAAACTACTAAACACAATTCCAGCATATACACCTAGCTAACCGAAGTCTCTCACATACATAGAAGTTCGTACATACATTCTCTCACTAACAAAACAAGCACACTAATATACACACACATCTTTATGCTTATTTCATTTACACACATGTAAACGCACATGACGCCAGCCAAAATTAACATGTCTACTCAATTATTTTCTACACGCTAAACAACATTTTCACTCGGAACGTTCCTTGGACCTTTTGAAGTCTCATTCATTGCCAACACTTTATTTTGCATTGTTCTAACAAGTTGTCAATGAAAATGAATTTTTTTGTATAGATAGACTTTGTTATTCTTTCATGTGATAATGTCTTATCTTTAATGGAGAGAGGCCTCGTTTTAGTCTAGAGAAACAATGGAAACCCCTATGTTAGGGTGAATGAACAGGGAGTGTATTGTGAAGCAAGGGTTGCACAATCCCAATCACAATCCCTTGAACCGGTACTGCTTAAATTCAGCGGCAACAAGTCCAGGACGGCTGGAAACAATACTGAGATAAGCAGAGAGCTCTACCACATACCACACCTGGTATTATCAAATGGTCACCCATTTTGTACTGACCAGGCTCAACAGTGCTTAACTTCGATATTTATTTACCTCCTCTCCAAGAGGTTAGGCACAAGGCCAGTTTTATCTTACTCCCACAAGGTAAGATGTGACCCAAGGTCAGGTCATGAAAGTGGAACTTGAAAAGCCAGCGTCCGAGAAGGTGAGCACTCTGGCCATTAAAAATTGCCTGGGCAGCCCCGTCGGCATTCCCCGGTAGGGGCGCCTCAGGCAGTAAGCAATAAACTTACTCCTCCCCAAAGAGGGGAGGCAAAGCCTGGGAGAGTGGACCTCCTAGAACTGTACAGGACAAACCCACAGACCGGCGGAATCAAGCCCCGAAGGACAAGACGACACCAGTCTATAGGGTGCAGTATCTATCGGAACAGATACTACACTTTCTTCCTAGCCAAAAGGTCTCAAACGGGAACCCGTATGTCAACGTGATTATGCTGTAGAAAAATAGTCCTGAACAATAGTTTTAAATAATTAAAGCAGAGGTTAAAAAAATTGAATAAAAACAAACTGGCTTATCTCCCTTTGAATGCAAACAAATTGCAATGATGATGTTATTATTTATTCATATTATTTTATTTGACATCAGTCATGAGTAAACTGCAGCCCGCGGGGAGCGAAGGGAGGGGTCTGAATTGCACGGCGATAGTTTCACAATGAAAATAACATTAACATTTTTTAACTTCTTTTCTTTTTTTGTGCATAGTCAAATAAATGAATTAGAAACGATCTTATTACATTTATGTCAATTTTGATGTATTTTATATTAATTTCGTCTTTTGATTTGAAAGTGACAAATGAAAAAATTTAATTATCACATTGTTAAATATGAATCTGTAATTTAAATGAAATAGTTTTAATAAAACGTTGATTCATGAATTATTAAAATATTCAATTTCGGCTTCTTATGCAGGAATTATAAATTCACTAGTGAGACCCGTGGACATTCCACAGTTGTATATTGCTGTCGTACTTAAAACTATTTCCATTCTATGGACGTCCGGTGCGGACACAGACCCCACACTATTATTGTACTACCTTTGTTCAGGCTGAAACATACTTATCTAAGTACTCTGGTTAATGCAGTTTCATAATATATCTGTTTATGGAGGTCTATCTCCAAAACTCTGAGGTGGTCATATCTAAGCCTTTCTTTAAGACTCGCATCACACACCCATCATATCATTTCTCATATCATTTCTCAAGTGTTGACATGAATTGCACCCGATATAATCAAACAGAATTAATAATGTTAGTCTATTTTTGTACCGTATGCTTCTAGCAAATTTCTGAAATTTTAGGTTTAAGCTTAAGGAGTCTTAGGAAGAAACTAAAATTCATGGCATCTTGCTTAATTGGTGTCTAATGGATCAAATTCAATGCAAATCTAAAATATTTGAAATTTCAAATGGGAAGTTGTACCATATTATGCCCCTTACAAACCCTTTAAAATAGTCCAAAGAAACTTCAATTTGGAGAATATTAATTGATGTGTAATAACTATTGTTAAGAGTTCATAAAAATCGGAGGGGTCTGAATTTTCACAAAAGCCATATTTCTATTCTATGGACGTCCGGCGTGGATGCAGACACCGAGATATTATTCTACCATCTTTGGAGAAAACAGATACTACACTTTTAAATATTTATTTGAAGAAAATATAAATTTACATTTTAAACAAATAAGGCACAAGGCCATCAAAAGTGTGGGTAAAAGGAGGGGCTTGTTGGTCATCCTTGATCTAAAGTGACAAAAATGTCTATCCCACTATTAACTAGAATCATCTCAGTCACCGCAATGCCACATTTACTCTAGGGGCCTTCCTATTTGCGATATCCCTAAATTTGTTGGCAGTTTTATTTTTCAAAATTATATTTATGTACAAAAATTCAGTGGAATAACACGGAGAGTGGGTACAAAACAAAAAATAATTCGGTTAGTCAGATCCGCACTAAATAATAGACCGCCCACTGTTTTCCGGTTTGTTCAGAACCAAAAACAAGCAGGTCAATCTCTAAATGGGAGTTGGATCTAAGTGGGAGAAAAAAGAAAACGGGCGATGGAGTTTGGAGAATGAGTGGTGTCCTTCCAAGATAAATGCATTTGGGAGAGGCTGAGAACAAAAAAATAAAAGTGGGGATTGGGCATCTTGGAGGATTTCTATTACCAGTGTGTGTGTGGGGTGGGGGGTTGGGGGGGGGGGTAATTCATTCACTCAACTAGCTAAGAAGCTAAATTTACCTGAAGGGGTGGAGTTCGACAAGATCAGAGACCGAGTGCACCATGCTCAGGCAGGGAACACATACTTATACTTAACTTCTTTTTCATATGCACAAGCTTGCTACTTGTATCCACCTTTTTTCAAAACGAAATGTAATCTTTTTCTATCACATCTTTTTTTGAGCTTCAGCTGATGCTTGAAGAAACTTCGATCTTAGCCAAAAGCCCAAAAAGTGTACTTTAGTTTGAGTATCACGTTCGACACAACAGCGACGTCATATGAAATTTTTAAAATTACTCTTTTGTGGATTGTATCTTTGGCAATCGGGTAATACCATCTTTAAACAGGGTGATATCGTACGTACGAGCATGAAATTCCCTTAGTCTATTATTATATAAATATTGAATACATTGATTTTTTCCAGTATTCATTTGTTTTTATTTTTTTAATTATTCCATAATGTATAGAGTGATCCCCTTCCCCCCAAATGCCACTCATGGAATCGTTAATAAAACTCACAATCCTTTCTGAAATACGACCATGTTTGCTACATATAAATTTCAGTCTATGCCTGACTTGTCCATGCAGTTTCAGTCACGAATGTCCAACAGCCTTTGTTTTATCGCCTCTCAATGATATCTGTACCTTTTAATTTTATACATTTTCTTACATTTGCTTTTTCACGTGTACTAAAACGAAATTTTTTATTTGAACAAATGATTTAATGGAGATTTAAATTCAACCAGCATGCATTTCTGGTCGACTACTTTAATCTTTTCTTAAGAGTTAAAGAAAACTTTGAGGTTTGAAAAAAATTGGAAAACATTTAAACCACTTTTACGTTCCCTCACAAAGCTTAAAATCAGGATATAATGATACTAAACATTATGTCTCGAATCCTTATAAAAAATGTTTAGAACCTTTATCAAAATTTAACGCTTAAGCTTAAGGGGTCTTAAGAAAAAATTGAAATTCAAGAAATCTTCCTTAATTGGTGTCAAATAACTATTGATCAAATTGTACCCTTAAATGTTTCAAATATGACACATTCCAAAAAAAATGCCCCTTTAATATAATATTCAACAAAGATGTGTCAACTTGCAACTTGTTTCACATCTGCAACGAACCTGTTGGCAAGTGTGAGTAGGTATTAGTATGATGTTGCATCAGCACATATGTTAAATAGGTAATCAGTATATTCAATGTCAAATCAATATGAAAAATAAAGAATTTAATGGTAAATGCAAACCTGATATATTTGAATTTTCAAATCGGAGTTAGTGTCATATTATGCCCACTAAAAAACACATTTAAATATTCTGAAGAAACTAGAATTTTGAGAATATTTGAAAATATTTATAACTTGATGTTTAATACCTATTGTTAAAATTTCATAAAAATAAGATATATCTGCATATTTACTAAGGACCTTGACTCCCTTTGCATTGAACTAAATTAAACTAAACATAGCGGACGTGTGGACACATTACTCCCTAGCAAGTGTGTTCCAAAATTCATAATGATTGGTTAAATAGTTTTCGAGTGAATCCTTTGCATAAAAATGTATAAACCTATAAAAAAACTTGACTTTGTATCATTTGGATTATTCGGACTACTGCCCTCAACGTTTCGGCTGCTGTAACTTTCACCCTTCTTCGGGTGTATCTTTTCGAACAAGGGAATATTTCTGTCAAACTCGGGAATCTGGACGGAATTTCGAACGGAACATTTTATTTGATCCACGGGAGTAGCATGCTCTCGTTCCGTCAGCCATGACTGGGAGAAGTCTTCAGTAATTCGCAATTCTTTGTATCGCCCACACCGAGGATTGAACTTTCAACTTAGAACTGAATTTTACTTTTGGGAGCGTTAAACCTATTCTTGTTTGGAGGTTACAGCGGCCGAAACGTTGTGAGAATAACACTCAAGATGAGAACAGTAGTCCGAATAATCAAAATTATACAAATTATTAATCCTCATCTCAAAAATTCAGAAGCATAACATGCCATAATAGTATTTATAGAAAAGACTGAGACTAACTTTATATAGATAGACATTTCTGAACAAATCCAAGGCCAGATTACAATCACTAATCGAGTTCCCGGATGACGTCGGATAGGGACAACTCGTAACATATATAATAAGAATATAAATTTCATAAATTGTTATTATGTAAGTCTTGACATTATTCGTAGTTATTATTCACGATAATCGTTAGAATTCCTAAGTTAATTACATTTCCCGACAAGCTTGAAGCAGCGAGTCCTGATTGAGAGGATGGAAAGCGCCCACTTTTTCCGTTCAAAGGAGGAAGATTCCCGGTATGGGATGTCACTTGTAGTGACATCTTCGCAAGCGGCAATCTCGTTTCCTCAGCTAAAGATCCGTTGCAAGCACCCCTGAGGTTCGGAAGATCCAAAAGTACCTATAATTTGGTGACATGTTTCTGTTTCGGCGAGCGGCTGTGGAGATCTAGGAAGTGATGGCTTCTGTGATGGAGTCCTTCTTGCAGGGTGTTTGGTGTAGGAGAGGGAGACTGTTTTAAAGAGTTTCGCTTGCTATTGTGTGTGATAATTGCATTTCAGTCGCCACAGCTGGAACGAAATCTGCCTTTGGTTGAAATTTTCTAGATGCAAAAGTAACATTTTTCTTATCATAATCTGTTTCTTTATTTTTCTCATATAATACGTAAACACTTTTTTGATTTAAACAAATTTTTGTTTTAATGGAAATCGCTCCAGACAAGGCATGAAGCCACTTGATGTAAGGAACTAAACTTCAAGGTCAAAAACTAGCCAACGATAAGTGCTAGATGGATAGATTCCGACTCAGAAAACAGCAATTCTTCCCCCTTTGTCAGAAAAACCGCTCATGATATGTTAGGAATAAAGGACAAAATAAAAGAAGCCAGAGTTACGGCTACCGAAAGTAAACCCAAGGTCTACTTTCTACTCTCCTAGATAAAAAGAATGACATCATTTTACAACCATGTCTGCACCCCGACTGACCCGCTTACCTCAGAAGCCTGTGCAGTTGTTTTCTTGTTTTTCATCTTTTTGAAATTCTAGTGCAGTCAGTCATCGGAGCACAAAATCTTAATTCACAATGAAAGTTTACATATATAATAAAGACAAAACAAGGATACAGACATGGCATACAAATGACTTGTTGGACACAGATGTGTATGTGTGTTGTTAAGGTTTTATTACTAGTGTCTCTACATCCGAGTTAACTTCGATTACAATATTATGTAACTAAATTTTCTTCAAATAAAAAATCTGTCTTCTTAGATCACTCTCTACCTAACTCTCACAGACATATCTAAACACTTGTTAAATCTAACAGATTTCACTTTTATTAAACTCTTATTGGGTTACTGGCTTTCATCTTATTTTTAGAGATAATATATTTGGAGGGATATTATTTAGGTAAATTTTTTCCTTGTTTTTTGGGGGGTCAGTCACTGTTCCCGAGCAACACCGGGACAAGAGTATCATCAGTTTTAAATATTATCTGTAATAAGTAACAGAAATAAAGCTGTAGAAAGAAGTATGAATTTAAATGATGCGAAATATGTGAATAACTATGTACAGACGTTCAATTTTGAAAGCCATTGGCAAAAATTCGTATTTATAAGAAACAGAGCAATCTCATTGGTTAATCGTCTATGTTACTTTTCCAATCAAAATTAAATGGTGAATTTCATGCAGTTTTTCCTATCGAAAGAATTACCGGGACATATAGAATGTGTATTCGATGAAATAGATTTAAATTCCTCTTCCATTATGTGAATAACTCTGACTGTAAAATTTCATAATTCACTGGCCAGACAGAATCAAATATTGATTTGCAGAGGAAATGGTATTTAGGTCTGATGGCGAGAATTCCACTGCCTATTAGAACAATTAAAATGGAAAGGTTTTTTTCAAACGTAACTCATTCCTCCAAAAAAATATATAACCCTTTTGCTCTTGAAAGTAAAAATACACTAACGATTTAACGTAAAAATTAGTTATTCAATATGCTAAAAATGGAAGGCTAAAAATGTCGAAACATTTCTTTCTAATGTTGTTTTTACGTAGGTTTAATTTTGAATAATCAGTTTTAAACACGATTAAAAAAAAACGACATCGGATCGAACGTTCTGATTCAAAATCTGTGGTTAGATTGGCTCTTAGATCAACCGCTAAACTGTGACGTCGCGACATATATACATACATATATACATACATACATACATACATTCAACTTTGCTTTATATATGGATATAGATGAGTGAAAGAGGAAGTGAGTTACTGGTAAAAAAATGTAATGGAAGTTGAAATATGAACTAAAGGAAATGAATATGGTTGTTTTCATGTTAGTTTTTATTCAATAAATTGATTATTGGTTGATCCTGTTTTCAGACAAGGTGTTGGATAATAGCCCTGTGAGGCCGGACGCATATTAAAGCGAACGCATATTAAAGTGGGCGTATGTGGGAGATCGTTTGGTTTGGCTTGCGCGATTTAGTGCGGGTGGACCCGTACAGTCGAGTGCAAAATAAACTGGTTCTCACAGTCAGAGCTCACAGACGTGGACGGGGCCACAGCGTTGACAAGACCTCAGATCAAGGGTCAAGGTGCACCTGCGCATGGGGGTTCTGTGACGTCACGGGCTTTTGTGTGGGAAGCAGAGTTTTGTTAGTCTGGGTTTTGGAAGCGGGCCGCACGGACGATTTCTCTATGTAGTCTTCAACATGATTAGGGGAATACATACATACATACAACTTGGCTTTATATATTGATATAGATGAGTGAAAGAGGAAGTGGGTTACTGGTAAAAAAACGTAATGGAAGTTGAAATATGAACTAAAGGAAATGAATATGGTTGTTTTCATGTTAGTTTTTATTCAATAAATTGATTATTGGTTGATCCTGTTTTCGGACAAGGGTGTGGGAGGTAATCAAGACAGGACAGATCCATTGTACGATTTCATGGAAATTCAGGAAAGACCTTTTTTGGAACAGTCTTTGTATTATTTGTCCTGGTAATTGGAAGCTAATTTGGGCAAAACAGTTAAAAAGGCGACATGAAATGGTCTAATCAGGAAAGAAGAAAAAGGAACAGGGAGAGAGAGGGAGAGGGCAGAGAGAGACAAAGATATATATATATATATAGAGAGAGAGAGAGAGAGGAGGAGGAGATAGGGAAAGAAAGAGAGAGATAGAGAAAGAAAGTGAAAGAGAGAAAGAAAAAGAGAGAGAGATACAATAGAGAAAGGGGGGGAATAGATAACAGAAAGAGAAAGAAAAAGATAGAGATATACATAGAGAGGAGGGGGAGATAGAGAAAGAGAGAAATAAATAAAGAAAGGGAGATACATAGAGAAAGAAGGAGAAAGATAGAAAGAAAGAGAAAGAGAGAGAGAGAGGAAGAGAAAGAGAAAATAAAGAATAGAAAATAATTAAACACATTTAGGATAAAAATTAATATCTTAAGCTGAAGAAGAAAAAAATAAATCAGAAATAGAGAGAGATACAGATTGAGAAAGATGGAGAGAGAAAGAGAAATTTCTTAAAGCCGTCCAAGGCATGCGAGCATGTAAAACGGCTGTTAAACCGAATATGATGATGATCCTCCTTCTCTTCAACTCTGACAGTCACAAGTATATATCTAGTCAACACTGACTTAAAAGAAAATGATACTTTATACGTAATGCCGACATAGTATATAGTCATGGGAAAAAAGCCGTTTTCCTAATTTGAACATCTGAATGAAAGATCAGACTTTTTTCCGCCTGATGAGATCTTAGTTTCTTATAACTATTGATCGATAACATCGATATGCTCGTGTAGTGGCTTTTTTGTACATGTCTGTATGAATGAAAATAATTATATAAATAGCTCTATTTACTATTGAGCACTGTTTTATAAGCCCGGTTGAAATTCTGTGGATTTTATCCGGTAGATGTCTACTTTACCGGGATTACTATATATATATATATATATATATATATATATATCGCTGTTCCAGCTTCTGCTGTTGAACACTTTCTGACTTAGCTTACTGTATATGTCCGCTGATTTGACATTTATAGAGTTTAAATTCTCTTCATTCCCATGTTAATTGATGATGGCCTAGGGATTGAAGATCAAACTTTTTAACTGGATTCAAATCCGTCGACCGGCAGTAATTAACATCTCCTACACTGAAGCTTGCAGTAGGTAATAATAATAAATATTACATTTTAAAAAAATATGTGTGTGTACGAAAGACAGAAATGAAAAACGGTGCAGTTTGGAGCCACACCCTTTAAATGGTTAAGTTTACACAAAAAATAATTTTCCAGTTACTCACTTTGTTGTCTTTCATTGCCTTTCTTGGCCTTTTGGCTAAGATCAAAGTGTAGTATCTGTTCCGATGGATACTGCACCCCATACTGGTGTTGTCTTGGCCTTCGGGTCTTGATTTATGCCAGTCAGCGGGTCTGTCTTGTGCCGTTCTAGGAGGTCCACCTTCCCAGGCTTTGCCTCCTCTCTTTGGGGAGGAGTAAGTTTATTGCTTACTGCCTCAGGCGCCCCTACCGGGGAATGCCGACGAGGCTGCTCAGGCAATTTTTAAACCCCACTTTCCCGACCCAACCGTGGGTCACATCTTACTTGTGGAAGTAAGATAAAAACTGGCCTTGTGCCTAACTCCTGGAGAGGAGTAAATCAATACTCACTGTGTTGTCTAGAATACATATCCCATAATTCATATCGCTAAGTTCATTAGTTTCGGACTTGTGTCCGCATATTATTGACATTCAAGCACGTGTACACAAGTCCAGTTAAAATTCTATTAAAAAGATAACTCAAAATTTGATCTAGAGCAATTCTTTTTCTTTTGATTTTTTTTATCTTGTTTAAAAAATCGGTTTAGAGGAACACCTAAATTGTAAAGTTTACAAGAAATAATGACCTCACGTTACTCACTGTGTTGCTTAGAATTCATATTCCATAATTCAAAATGATCCGTTCATTAGTTTAGGAGTAGATCATATATATATATATATAGCATATACAGGGTGTCCCTAAAAAATGTATGCACCCTTTGAATCGTTATAAGTCGCTCAACTTACTGATTTTAACTTGCAAACAAGCTCATAATATTATATTTTATGTAAACGTTAACATTTAGGGGGTGAATATATATAAAGTTTTTATTTTATTTATTTATTTTTTATTATGAACTGGTCATTATGAATTTTGGAATATATATTCTCGGCAACCGGCTGAGTAACGTGGGCACATTATTTATTTTTTGTAAACTTTACCATTTAAGGGGTGCAATCACCCAATTTATATATGAAAAAATCGAAAACGGAAGATGTTCATCGACATTTCGTCTTTATTTTTCATAAACTTTCTCACAGCGAATGATTCGAAGAAAAACACAGAAGTTAAACTTTGAAGTGGAATGAATTTTTTTTTTAGTTGTTTTTCGAAAAAAGC
>OY744528.1:29373527-29406027 GCA_963556195.1 Sepiola atlantica
GTACATATTTCGGCAAGGTGTTTGTGGTCTAGTGGTAAAACGCCAGACTGGAGACGGTGATATCCCAGGTTAGCCATGCTGATGACGGCTGATAGACAGAAACACGTGCCCATGTATTCCTTTTATGTATGCAAAAATCAATTAATAAATGTATATATGAAATTTGAAAAATAATGACACGTCTTTTATTAAAAAGGGCGACCGAATGCAATATTCTTTACCGCTTGGCAAGTGGAAAAAAATAAATAAAACAACACAATAACAAGTCTCTCTCTCTCTCTCTCTCTCTCTCTCTCTCTCTCTCTCTCTCTCTCTCTCTCTCTCTCTCTCTCTCTCTCATATATATCACAGAAGAAGGAAAAAATAGAAAAAATACGTAAATGGAAGGGAAAAAAAACATGAAACATGAAAAATAAAGTTTTTGAAATAAATGACAGTTTTACACTGGGTAAAATTCGGCAATTTGTTTGAAAACAGTTCCTTTTACGTATACATTTTTAAAAACTTTATTTTAGAATAATTACAATAGTAAAATCTATTTTAAGATACATCGTGGTTGAAACTTGAAACTAGAGTTCTCTCCTCCTTATTTGACTCTCCTCAAATTAAAGATATTTTTTTTCGTGAGGGGGGGGGGCTACAGTCCACAAGCACGAAAGATTCATAGAGCTTAAGGTTGATAGAGCTAAAGATTTATAAAACTCCAAACAAATGACCTACGAAAAAAGAAACTTGTAAGATTCATTCAGTTACCCAAATGTAATGACATATTCTTCATCACTTAATAATGCGAATATTTGTATGAGTAAAGATGGAATTCGAAAGAAAAAGAAGATTTATCAGATAACTTGTCGAATTGTCACTTCAGCCAAAATAACGATAAAAATAAATGGCGTCATTTTATGAAAAACAGACATTTATCATTTGAGATTGAAATGAAGTCTTTTGTAAATAACCCTTCTTAGTTGAGAAAAACGAATTCTTAAATTATCCTTTCAGAGTTGAACGGATTCATGTTGTTTCTGCCATATCTCCGTGCTTCAATTCTATATGCAGAAGAAAAAAAAGGTGTTCTTCGAATATGTGATGTACCCATTAACCAACCCTATTTAACTAATCCTAACCTAGTTTGGTTGTTTTGTTTTACGGCATATCAACCCTTTTCAGGTTATTTAATGCCGAATCCGATCATTTTGATAAAAGTTTTTATGCTTCAAGTGCTTTATATATTCAAGTATTTATTCATGGTGTTTAGTTTAGTTGTCTAACGGCATATCAACCCTTTTCGAGTTATTTAATGCCGAATCCGGTCATTTTGGTTAAAGTTGTTATGCTTCAAGTTCTTTATATGTTCAAGTATTTATTCATGGTGTTTGGTTGAGTGAAATAGGAGAGGGGAATGGAGGGAGAGGGTGAGAGGGAGGGAAATTGTTGCTTTTTGTTTTGGATTTTGCAGAACATGATTGAGTTTTCTAAAGAGAAAAACCCAATAAAACATCAATGTTTGGTGCATTTTGGGCCAGGAAACCGATATCGTTAGACAGCCTGATCTGGTAGCACCAGGAACTTTCACCTAAGAGTTAGGGTTAGTTGGTTAAGGTAATAAGAAAGGGTGCTCTTCCAATACGTAATCTACCCTCTAACTCTAACTGTAACTAACTAACCATAATCTAATGGTTAGGGTTATTTAGTTAGGGTTAAAGTTAGAGTTAATAGATTGATCACATATTGAACGCCAGCACGCTCTCATGTACGTTTCAACTTTACAGGCGCTTTTTCAAGTTATAAACTACTTGCCGTTATAATTAAAAAATGAACACAACAGTAAAGTCATAATTTGTAAAGACACTAAAACTAATACCGCCTGAAGATGATTTGACGATTCAAATCGAAAGTACTTGCAAAAAAAAAAAAAGAATGGAACAAGAAACCCATGAATCATATTTACATCAATTTGACCGAAACATTAGATGGACAATTCGGAAAATTGAAAAAATAAAAAAAAGTCGCATCAAACAAAACCACTCCGTGTTATTTAATAATGTTTGCCTAAATATATATATATATATATATATATATATATATATATATATATATGTGTATATGTATGATTTTTTGAAGGCTTACCAAAGCATCCCGTTCAGGAGACCAATCATCACCACAAAAGTCTTTTTCTTTCAAAGATTATTTATTTATCATATATATTCAAATTTTATCTTTTTATCTTTTTATTTTTTTCTTCTCTTCATAAGTCACTCCAATTAAGGCAACACCACATTGTGTGTTGTCAGTTGTTGAAACTATTATTCCAGCTACTTAATTTCCCTGATGATCTACCTACTTGGTGGTGAAACACGTGTAGGAAAAACTCTTTAATTTTGTGGTGATGATTGGTCTCCTGAACGGAATGCTTTGGTAAGCCTTAAAAAAACTACATATAAATGCTCTGTACCCTGTAATCGAGTATCATCGAGCTTATTTTTATTGGCCTAATCCCGGTCTTTCATTGAATAATCTTTCTAATAAGTGAAAAATCTAAATATATATATATATATATATATATATATATATATATTGCAAAAGAAGTTAAGTATCATTTATTAACATATAATATTTGATGGAACTTTTTATAAACTAGAACTATATGCATACTTTGAAGAGTGGATCCATCTTTTAGAAAAAATATATACATTGGACTTTTGAATCCAATTATTATATCTACCAATAAAAAAAGGAAAAACTATATCAAAAAAAAATAAAGTTTCCGGATTTTGTTGGATATTTTTGTTTTATGTGTTTGCGATCATTCTATAATTCTATTGTTAATTTGACATGTAACGAATTGATAAAGAACTTTTTGTTCTGATGAAGACATTAGTAAAATAATTTCTGAAACATATGTACACATTATTGTGTATTTGTTCATGTTGAAATTTTGGAGCATGATTACAAAATATTGATGGTGTCATAACTTTTGTATTCTACATAGTTATAATATATATATATATATATATATATATATATATATATATATATCTGTGTGTGTGTGTGTGTGTGTGTGTGTGTGTGTGTGTGTGTGAGAACCCTCTATCAGAATTGACAACTATGAGCTGGGTGTTGTTGATGATTTCCCATATCTTGGCTCAGACATCTCACAATCTTTCTTGTTGGATACAGAAATCAACAAAAGGATTGGTAAAGCAGCAGGCACCTTGTCATAAGCTAAATAGTCGAGTTTGAGAAAACTCCTGATTGAAAGTCAGCACAAAAATGTCAGTCTATAGTGCTTGCATTATAAGCATCCTGCTGTATGCCAGTGAGACATGGACACCCTATGCTAAACAAGAAAAAGAGTTGCAGATATTCCATCTGAGAATCCTGCGTTTTATGTTTGGCATCAGATTGGAACACACAAATACAAATGTTGAGATGCTTGAAATAGCTGGTCTGAAATCCATGTAGACATTGCTGAGGCAACACCGACTTAGATCGCTTGGTCACTTTCACAGGATGGCTGATGGCTGATGGCAGAATTCCCAAAGATCTCCTTTATAGAAGGTTAAAGAAGTAGAAAGAGACCGTGGTCGCCTTCTTCTAAGATACAAGGATGTCTGCAAGAGAGACATGAAGACCCTTGACATCGATCCGTCATCTTGGGAAAGACTTGCCTCTGACAGGGATGAATGGAAAATAAACCTCAAACGAAAGCTTGACATCGGGGAAGCAAGATGGAGGACAAAAGCCGCTGAAAAGCGTGCAAGGAGGAAGGAAAGGGCAAAAGCAAGTAAGCTTCCTCATCCACCATCCTGCTTCATCTGTGACAACTGTGGCAGACTGCAAGGCCCCCAAAGGCCTTCGCAGCCACAGCAAGAAATGCCTAGGTTAAGCCAGTATGCCCCTTGCGGCATTGGCATCACTGACAATTCTTTGTGAATACTGAAACTGGCCGGCTAGATCTGCAAGTGTCATTCGTGGTTGGACACGACCGACGAAGGCCTACTACTACTACTATATATGTTAGATATTATTTTAACCCTCCATTTTGAAATGTAACTACTGTTTAACATACGGATAGTTTTTAGCTTCTCAAGTTGAAGGTTTTTATTTATTTCAAAAGATTCAGGCCGAAAGATGAAAACAAGCATTCAGATTGCTAACGGAGAGAAAAGCAGTTTAATGACTCTACCTCAACAACAAATTTAAATTCCCATACACAAACGTCAAAAGAAACATCCATGCATATAACCGTAAGAAATAGCAGTCTAGATGGAGCTGTAATACATTCAATAAATTGTTGACAATACAACCTGATCTAGGAGAATGGAAGTAGGCCTGTAGAAAGTCACAAAGGGAAGAAGTCATCCTCTCTCGACTCTGTATTGGCTACATAAAAGCCAAGCATGGTGTACGACTTGTCAAGTGCCCTACACAGTGAAATACTTTGTTAGGATGTGTTAATTTTGCTCCCATGCGATGAAAACACTACAATGTTGATACCATGAAGGAACTATTTAAAGACATCAGAGCAGAATTCATAATGTCCTTTTTGAAAATGGTGGGTTTATACCCAAAAATCTAGTATCCATAAGTTCAATAAACCAAACTTCTCTAGGAAAAATTAATCAATTGCAGACTGTTTACTCAAGAAATATACACATATATATATAAAAGAAATTCATCCAAATCTGTTAAACATTTAAAAATATTATGAACCTATATGCATAAAATCCTTTTACCAATATAAATGTAGTCGGCATTAAATAACCGAAAAGTGTTGATATGCCATAAAACAAAACAAAACAAAACCTGTATCCAATATAAAGTGTAACGAGAAATAGAGTCCGTTTGCAATGCAGAAAATAGGGTTACAAAAACTGATTCAAGTTTACTGAACTACTGTGAAAGATCATCTCATTTGAACCTGACCGCCCAAGACGTGCAAGAAGTGTGGAATAGAATTCTAAGCAATTATGTTTGCCTTCTTTATCATCATTTCAATATTAGAATAGGACAGGCCTATGGTAACCTCCAAGGAGGATATGCTGTGCATCGATATTGGATCTCAGCACTATTGAAACACACATTATTTTAAAACTTATGTACGTATTGATCTGAACAATGGATAATATAAAAATCGATCTCTACGTGAGATCAGTTATTGTAAACTTGCTTTATTGCCTTTGCTTTTAATCTCAAGTAAATTGAAATATATGACTGTGATATTCACGTAATATTCAATTGGCAAATATATTTCCATATATATATATAGTCTTGGAAGTTTCTCAACCATTAAAACTATATTATCCCCCCCCACCCCCCAAAAAAACCTTAAGTCCCAAGTCGTTCAGTGGAAAATCACTCATGTAAGTCAATTTAACTTTTTCAGTTATTATATTAGTTTGCTTCTAACATTATTTAAGGGATCATCAGTTGTTTACCATGAAAAAATGTTTCGGGAATTTAAAAACAAGACAGTATTTAATTTCATGGCTTCCCAGCAGAGTTGATCAGACCCCACTTCCCTTAAAAGACAAAAACAAAAACGTTCCGTATACTAAACCTAAGTTTTGTTCCGTATAAATGTTTTGCTAACTTATATTAGTTATTAAAAAAAGAAAAAAGTCCTCCTTACCTGTGTTGTATGTATATATATATATATATATATATATATATATATATATATATATATATATATATATATATATATATGTAAAATGAAAGAGAAAAGCCAAAAACTATGTTATTTTTGTATTCAGCAACGTTTCGTCTTAATTGAAAGACTTCCTCAGGATGTTGAAAACAATGTAGAAAAATCATACAGAATATTAGTTTTGATTTGTTAGAAAGTGTCCAGACCCCGGCAAATCAAAACTAATATCCTGTATGATTTTTCTACATTGTTTTTCTTCATGCTGAGAAAGTCTTTCAATAAAAACGAAACGTTGATGAATACATAAATAACATAGTTTTTGGCATTCCTCTTTTAGTTTACATTACGTCGGATCTTTTTATCCCCATTTTTCTTATAAATATATATATTTAATTTCAAAGAACACTATACTTTAGTTTGATCTTCCATTGATGCGCATGAACATAGAACGGTTACATTTGGTAGATTTGGTATATTTAGCCATGTGGGCTGAGTTTCCAATGTTTCTCTATTCCGTGAAACCAAAGATATCGATGGAAGATACAACTAGTGTATAGTGTTCTTTGAAATAAAATATATATATGCCCTTACATACATAATATGCTAAAACACTAATTTACACACTATATCATCATCATCATCATCATCATCATTATCATCATCATCCGATTTATTTTTAACAAGCCTTTGATTAGTCCTCTATAAGAGAGTGGGGCCTGCTTGTTAGTCTTGATCAAAGTTTTCCTCTCCAGGCTCAGCGGTCGCGAGGATCAAAGTTCCCAATCCACAGGTCTGCATGATCGCATTTACACAATCATCCCAAGAGAGCTTTGATCTTTTAGCCTGCCACTAGACATGTCTCTTACACGGGAGATTCAGCTGGAGCTTCGCCTGACATGGCCAAGTCATTTCATCCTGCATAGCTTAAGGACATGAGATTATTTTTTTATGCCAATCTAGGTATTTATCTACCTCCCACAGCTGTAAGATGTGACACAAGGTCGGGAAAGTGGGATTGAAAAACCAGCACCTGAGAGGAAGAAAGGCACTCTGGCCGTCAAAAAATGCCTGGGCAGCCCCGTCAGCATTTCCCGGTAGGAGCGCCTCAGGCGATTAGCAATAAACTAACCCTTTCTCAAAGGATGAGAAGGTAAAGCCTGGGAGGGTGGACTACCTAGAACTGTACAGGACAGTACCTCAGACCGGCGGAATCAAGACCCGAAGGCTAAGACGGTACCGGTCTCCAGAGTGAGCATCTGTCGGAACAGATACTACACTCTGATCTTAGCCAAAAGGCCAACGAGGATTTTTTATGCTAATCTTAAAGAGAAGAGTCTCAAGGAGAGTGTTGTCTTCTAGCTTGGCATAACAGATCTATCTAATCATGGTTCTTTCATTGCACTGAAGTCTCTTGAGAGTGCTCGCCGATGCAGCCCATGTCGCAGAGCCATAAAGCATGACACTCATTTATCCTAGAATGAATACTCGTCCCAGGACGAGTAAAATTAATTCCCTGAACAGAACAGTTTTGAACCCCTTTTATATCCCATTGAAGATTAAAATCACAATATAGTGCTAGTAAACCTTATGTCTAGAATCCTGCATACATAAATATATATGCATGCAAGAGAACTGGGAACGGTATTCTTCTAGTATATATATATATATATATATAGTCTCGGAAGTTTCTCAACCATTAAAACTATATTTAAAAAAAAGAAAAAAAAAAAAAAAAAAACTTATAGTCCCAAGTCTTCCAGTGGAAAATCACTCATGTAAGTCAATTTA
The DNA here is from genome assembly GCA_963556195.1 of Sepiola atlantica. Taxonomy (NCBI): domain Eukaryota; kingdom Metazoa; phylum Mollusca; class Cephalopoda; order Sepiida; family Sepiolidae; genus Sepiola; species Sepiola atlantica. Next base: position 29,380,966 of record OY744528.1, read on the forward strand.
TTTTTTACAGTTATTATATTAGTTTATTTCTAACACTATTTTAAGGGATCATCAGTTGTTTACCATGAAAAACTGTTTCGGGAATTTAAATATATATATATATATATATATATATATATATATATCTTGTGAGAAGATCACAAAAAAGTTTGATAAAACAAAACATTCTGTGCTATACAACAACGTATATATATATATATGGAAAATGAAAAACCAAAAGATGTTTTTTTTATATATTCATCAACGTTTCGTCTTTATTTGTAAGACTTCCTCAGGATGATAATTTTAAGAAAAATGTCATGCAAGTACATAGAAGTATTGGGTTGACATGATGGGTTGATGAGAAGTAGTAGCCGTGGCTATTGGGAGTGAAGGACCAAGGTCTGGGCTAAGAGAAGTCAGTGGCAGAGAGTGAAATGAATGTGGATGGCTGTGAGTGAAAAAGGGGAGGGTGGGAGTGTTAGTGAATTTGTCTAAGGGTGGGAGAAAGGGGAGGGGGTGCTGAGGTTTTTGTCGTGGTGAGGTGTAGCATGGATTTTGAGGGAAGGGGAAAGCTCTGTGTCTTTGGTGTGTAGATAATATCATAGTTTTAGAAAAAGATTGTAAGAAATGAAGATAATTTGAAAGTAGGCGGGTTGGGTGGGTGGGTAAGAGTGTGAAAGAAGTAGTCAAAAGGGTGAGATTGGTGAGGGGAGGGGTAGAGGGGAGATTTTGTTGTGGTTAGGTGTGAAATTTTTGGAGGGTAGGAATATTGACCAGCTGGCTATGTCAGAAATGTGTGAATATAAGTAAGTTAGAAGGAAAGTGTTGAAATGTGCTGTGAATATGGCAATGAGGGGAAGGAAAAAGAAAGAGAAGGAGAAAAGTGATATTAATTTTTGCGAGAAATAGGTGAAATGTATTTTTGTGCAGGCAGTGTTGATGGTTTGAAATGAAATTGAAGGCAAAAGGGGTTTAAATATCTAAATGTTTGTGAGGATATCTAGATTGTGTTTATTTGTGAGGCTGTTATTTGTGGTTAAGTGGTTTAGATTCGTGGTGAATGAAAATGTTTGTGGGGAGGGGTTTGTGCGTGAGTGTGTATGCAGGGATTTGTATATAAGTACAATAGAGAGTGAAGAGAAGAAAGGTTAGCCATGATCTAGGTTCAGTTTTTGTTCGGTCAGGATAATTTTGCTTATTAAGAAGGATAGATTGTAGAAGCCATTTCGTTACTGAAATAATAAAACGAAAGTAAAGTTACATACTTTACAAGAAGGTCCTTTAATCCATGGATTTTTAAAGAATCTTCTCATCTTCGTTTAAACATTTGATGATTATAATAAACTTATATATATATAAATTAGATTAATAGCTTCATTTTATTCATTGATAAACAATTGTAAAGCCACATGCAATTCTGCCATGAAAAACTAAAAGTAAATGATTTGATTAAAGACTGAATTTTTGGTCATTGGAATATAAACAATCACTATATATATATATATATATATATATATATATATATAAGTTAAGCATGTGTATATCTATATGTTTGTGCGGTGTGAACTCTGAAACTAATTAACTGATCATTCTATCTCCCAGAACTGTCATTTTAATTTTTCGAATGGCTGGTCACAGCTATGTGTGCTGGTAGTATGGATAAAGTACTCCACTAACTGTAGCAACGCACTTTCCAGTTGTTATGTTAAACAATTACACACACTATATATATATATATATATATAAATATATAATTATATATATATATATATATATAAATAAATATATATAATTATATATATATATATAAATAAATATATATAATTATATATATATATATATATATATAAATATATATAATTATATACATATATATATATATAAATATATATAATTATATACATATATATATATATAAATATATATAATTATATACATATATATATATATATAAATATATATATATATATAAATATATATATATATATATATATATATATAATTATATATATATAAATATATATAATTATATATATATATATAATTATATATATATATAAATATATATAATTATATATAAATATATATAATTATATATAATTATATATATATATAAATATATATAATTATATATATATATAAATATATATAATTATATATATAAATATATATATATATAATTATATATATATATATATATATAAATTCTGATGAGAATGTGTTTTTCTGACCCTGCATTTCCCAAGGTTAAGCTATGCTGATGCACATTTTACCCTCTCGTAACATTTAAGAATGGTCAAACTATCAATCTAGACTTCCCGTAAAATGAAGTTTTGAAATGTCTGCCATTGAGAAGAAACTGAGTTGAGAGTTGTAAAAGAGCCTGAAAATGCTAACAGATTAGGTTGAGGTGGAGCAGAGGAAATTGATTCTCATTTGGAGTTCTTTCTTTTTGGCATTTATCTCTTCTTGTGGGAGTAGGACTGATCGGTGAAGACATTGAACGGTAAGACTGATAATTTTTATTTGAATCAAGATTCCGAGTTTCAAAATTTTTTGAGATACGGATGTATGATTTTTTATTATTTGGACTACTGTTCTCATCTTGGATGATATTCTCACAACGTTTCGGCCGATGTAACTTCTGACCTTTTTCAGGTGTATCTTGTCGAACTCGGGAATCTGTACGGAATTTCAAACAGAACCCTTTATTTAATCCAGGGACGGGGTGGGGGTAGCTTACTCTTGAAGAAGGCTACAGCTAGCTTAATTGCTTGGTGGAGCATGGTTAGATTTTTGCTAGTTTATAAATAAAACAAATCAACTCAGATTTTTCTTTTACTTTTTCCTGTAATTATTACTCTGCCTGGAAGGTAAAATCGGCAATTACTATATTATTATAAATCTTTTGACCTATAACTTTCATTTTGGATCTTCCAGACTGGATATTCCATTGTTCACGTCTTCGTATTTTCCACAGATCTTTATGCATACAGATTGCACGAACTTCTCTGAGTGCTATGAAATACTCAGTCTTTTATGGACTACATCTGAACTTTTGAGTATTTTTTAATTTATTTTTTTCCTTAACAAAATTTTTATTGGGGCTGATTGCCCTTATTTAAGATCCTTTTAGCCTAAATTTCTCTTTCATATATATGTATTAATTTTCAACGTTTAATGTTACCGGTAATACTTACATTACCGATGTTTATCCTCTGATGAAAATCATTTTTCATTGAAAGTTCATGGATTAAGGATAATGAGACCCCTCCTTGAACTTCTGATGATTTAATAAATATTGTAATTGTACAACTTTTATTTTCATCATTCATTTTCTGAATTTATTGCTCTATCCAATATATTGATCTTTCTATTATCATGATAGATTATTATTTAAAGATACATCATTTATCTTTAAATCTTTATTCAATTGTGTATATATATATATATATATATATATATATATATATATATATGTGTGTGTGTGTGTGTAATGACTATACCACGAATACTCTGGTTAATAATAATAACAAATAACAAATAATTTCAAACAGTCAAAAGAGAAGACACAACATTTCCCCCAGGAAGTTGCTAGGAGAAGGGAGAAAACAATAAAACTGCTATCAACTCCCTTACATATATGCCACACCTACTCACACACTTTTTACATTAATTAATTACTTTCTTTTCATTCTATAAAGAAAGAAAAACTATTTCAAAATAACTTCCAAAATATTGATAATCAGGTATGCAAATTTTTTTTTTTGAGAAAAGAAAGGGAGGCTTTATCTTAATAATAACTTATTTGGACGGGTAATTAAAACAAAAAAAGTGAAAGGGAAGAGGTTAATTCAATAAGCAAGTGTTGGGCAGAAGAAGTATAGTCAACGATTTGGGACGTTTAGTGTTGAGATGTACTAAACTTAGTTGCAGACAACAGATGGATACTTGAAGTGCGGATTCTAACATGATTACAGTGTCTTTTGCTCGGCACTATCAATCATCGATCAGCAACGATAGCGGTGGAACAATTCAATGACTTTAACATGACCTTGTCAGTCAAACACATAACAAAGACAGTTTTCTACTTTTCAAGGTTTTAGAAACACAAAAATCTTTTTCTCTTCCCTTCTCTCATTTATATATATATATATATATGTGTGTATGTGTGTGTGTAAATTTGTTTGTTATTGCACTATGTTTCTAGAGAAGTATTTTAAAGATAATTTGTGATATATGAAGCATAAAAACGATGTTGTTATTTTTGTAAATATTATATTTTATTCTGATATTTCGGGCAGACCTCTGCTCTTTGTCAAAAAAAGATACGAAATGCAGAAAAATTTCCTTCATTTTCTTCATTTCATATAATTTTTTGACAAAGATCGGAGGACTGCTCGAAATATCAGAATAAAATATAATAATTACAAAAACAACAATATCGTTTTTATGCTTCATACATCACCAATCATCCTTAAAATACTATATATATATATATATATATATATATATATATATATATATATATATATGTCAAGAATTATAATTATATCTTTTTATAATAATTTATACCCAAAGCAAGACATCGGACTTTTTTTCAAACAATCTGTATAGTAAATAGGAAAAAATTCGGGTACTTTACTATAAAAACAGATCCTTATGATCAGAATCTCAGAACAAAAGGTAAACTGAGAAAACTGTCTTATGTTCTTGTTTTTACTTAAAAGAGGATCTCAGTAAAATCTTATATATATATATATATATATATATCATCCTATTTTACATATCTGTATAGAATTTCCAACTGATCTCTTTATATAAAGGGTTTCGGTCGAAATTCTGTACAGATTCCCGAGTTCGACAAGATGCACCTGAAAAAGGTCGGAAGTTACATCGGTCAAAACGTTGTGAGCATAACATCAAAGATGAGAACATAAGCCTGAGTTATCCAAATAATATAAATTATCAATCCTCATCTAAAAAATTCCAAAATATACAATTTAGATTGTCTATTACAAATTGATAAAAAAAAATGTCTTATTTAAACCCTTAGTTCATAGAACATTGGGTTGCAGAAGTGAAAAAGCCGGAAGTGATCAAAATGTTCAAGAAAGTAAATGATTTCATGTAAAAATAATTTTTTTTAAATACAATAACGTACACTAACAATTTTTTCGCTTAAATAAATATTCGATCAATAGTAAACAAAAAAATAATAATTCGATTGAAGCGGATAGCACGTGTAAAGAAATGACTTAAGAATCGATTAAAAACTAAGAGGACGTAGGTCCCAGATATCAGTAGCCACGTAATGTCCTACCCCTCCGCCACTAGCAGAAGAGAAGGTGACGTTAACAGGTTAGTAAATTGTCTTTCTCTATGTTTAGAATATCATTATTTTCTTTTGGTTGCCGTGAAGCTTTAATTTCAGTGAGAATGCGCTTCACAAAGATGATCGGGGATGAAGTGCCTCAGTCACAGAAGGAGTGGCGGACACAGGGTATGATTTTATTGTGGTTTTATGATTTGTTAGTTTGCATTCGATGACGAACATGCATTTTATTTGATCGTGACATACGAGACGTTAGACCTCCCCTTGGAAGGGGGATATATATTCAACATATATACATACACTTATTTATCCACATTAAAGGTTTGTAAACGATATATTGTAGCTGATTAAAAAATAATTCAGGAACTGTTTCTTGGGACTTTTGTATTTTAGCAAATATTTTTGTTTGTTTGTTTGTTTGTTTTACGGCATATCAACCATCTATGTGTTATTTAATGCCGAATAAAATTGTCAAATATAATTCTATGGGTAGGATCATTATTTATATTCCTAGAATACGTTGCTCTTAGAATACGTACAGGTGACCCCGTTTTCACGGGGTTGCAGTCAGGAAGTTTAATGTGAATATCAACTTCACAAGCGGTCCCCAGTCGAATGTATATCCCGATTAGGGGAGATAATGACGTTAGGTTTGTGCAGTTCTTGCAAGGAGGTGTCAACGTCCTCCTACATACAGCACCTAGTGTACCTAAATGGTTACCCATCTGGTATATATATACGGCATAATCAGGTTGACACACCGTTCTCGTTAGATCACCGAAGTTAATGAACGTTGAGCCTGGTTAGTACCAGAATAAATAGTGGTAGTTGTTGTGACCCAACGGGTCACGTGCACGTTTAATATAACATAAGAATGGCAATTTCAGGATTTCCTTTCTAGTAGACAAAGAGTAATATTCTAACTTCTTAGCTTCTAACTCAACAATAATCTAAGAGTGCCAGGAAAAAAGTTAAGGAGAAAACAAATGTCTAGAAAATCCAATTCTTCATAATTATTTCAATCTTCCTTACATCTCCAAAATTGGATTACTTTTAAAGCCCTTTGGAACTGCAATTAATCTTGGTTGTTTGTCTGATGGAAGCTGCAGTCATAGTTGTTGCAGAACAGGTGATGGTGAGTAATTTGGCGATTGGAAAACTGCCAAACTAAGAGACAGGGAGACTCTTGTAGATGCCGGCAACCAATTCTCTTGGAAACGTGTCTCATAGAGAACATGCGGCAGAAAAAAAAGTCCAACAATAACAAAAAATAAAAACTGAGAAATCTTTATTGCCTCCTATTAAAGCGTTTCATAATCTTTGAGTTCTAAGAAAACGGCTAAACACAAACTTCTTCCACTTTGATTTTTGGTCATTTTCTGCTGTAAGGCACTTCAGTCTGTAATTTTCCTGATGCTGCTCTTGCACAAGGAAAAAAATAGGAGGAACATCCGTGACTTTCCTGCGTCAATTAATCTCTTGGAGATATGCCATATTTTTTGTTGCATCGTAAAGAGGACATTCTTTCCTGTCTTTGACCAAAATTCTCAGCTTTATTAAATTCTATGACAGATGTAAACTATAAAAAAAAACTAACCCTACCAAAAGCTTTAGATTCAAAAACAATTATTGGATTGTCGGAGTCACTAAACTAAAAGGTATTGATCCCAACACTAATTCCTAATAAATATAAATTGTAAATACATAATAAATTATGTTAAAATCAATAATAATAAATTATAATCGGTTAATAATAAATTATATTAAACTTTAGATACATAAAACACTAGCTGTTGCACAGTAGTATATATACTGACAATTTGTCTTCTTAAACTATGCCGGTTTTTTTCACCCCAAATGTTATATTTTTTTTAAAAAAGGGAAGTCTCTAAAGGATGAATGCAAAGTTACGTCCCTGTATTTCCAAAAGATCATTTTTCTCTTCCAAAGAAAAGGAATTAAGTTTGTAATGGACAAGTATAGAGTTACCTCCCTTTAAAAAAAATGGCGGCTTGTTTTCACTCCAGCGAACACCACTGGTTATTATTGGTGAGCAATCACTGATAATGACTAGTTGAAAACTCTTAGTGAGTGAAAAGTAAAATAAAATAAATAAATAAATAAATAAATAAATAATAATAGTAATCGGTTAAATGTTCGTTTTATAGGATTTTAGAAATTGACTTCTAAACTAACCTATCTCTGGCAAGGTTTTTATTTATCCATCTTTTTCTCAAGTCCATCCTTATCACTTCTTCCCATGTTTTCCTTGGCCTTGTGCCAGTTGACACGGTTAAGATTCGAATAAAAATTGTTGTTTGGAATAAATACAATTTAGGCGCGCAGAGTGAAAATTGTTGTATTGGAGCGTGACAAATATAAAATAACGCCCACGCAAATTCCGATGTGGCTATTTATATTAAATCAACTCAAAACGAGCGGACGTAATTGCAAGCACACCACGTGATAATTTCTGTCCAATGAGATTTCTCCAAAGACATATTTTTCTAAACTTTTCTCCATAAGCTCGCTGGAGCCGATCCAAATAGTATTTAAGCACACACAAATATCAAACTTTCTCTTTTCAACTGACTTTCATCCGGAGCTTACACGCATCTGACTATCACTCTTCCAGTTCACCCTTTCGCGCGCTTCATACAATTTCACAGGCGAACATTCACTATTGCCTCTTTTAATATTTTATAACAAATGAACACTTCAACAAAAGAAAAGACATTCTTCTTTTTACTTAACATGAAACTAAAGAAAGGACCCATGAACTCATTATACAAAGTAATATATTCTATTTGTTAATATGTTTATTTCAGTAAATAAACTTCCGTTAATTGTGCATGTAAATATTCTTCTTATTATTTTTATTTGTGGAGGAAGTTGGTAACCCCGACCAAAAGGGTATGACGACCCCCACAGCCTTCTCCTGCCAATTGACCCTGATACCTTAATTGTTCTACATCTACTTACCCAAGAACTTTCATCTATTCTTTCAACGTGACAGTATCGACAAAGTATAAGTGATATAAAGTTACAATGCGATCAGCAATCGATGTGTATCTTCTTTTAGATCTTTGAATTCGTGGTTTTGGTGAGTCAGTCTCAGTTAGGGTTAGGGTCAGTCTGCTTTGTTTTCTTTTGGAGATGTGTTCCAGGCATCAAAAGTTACGTGATATCAAACGTTTTGCACAGCGCAATGATATTTTGAATGTTTTATCAAAACAATAACTTCTTGTATCAAATTCTATCAGCAATATTTTATTCATTCTTTTGCCGTTCTCCCCTCTTTACTGTTGTCAGTCTTCCGCAACTCTAGGTATTCTTTTATTTTTCATTTCATAGATACTGAAAATAACACTTTTTTATTGTTGACAATTAACAATTCTATATCTATATAAACTTAGGTGTGTGTATATGTTTTTATATTTCTATCTATAGGATTCACTCCTACACTAAATCATTCTGAATTTTGGAACACAGCTGCTAGACATAAGGATGGTTAATGTGGACTATATTTAGTTTAATTTAGTTACATGCAAAGGGGGTAAAAAGGATGGAAGCCCTTCATGAAAATTTAGATATCTCTGATTTTTGTGAAATTTTAACAATAGTTATTAAACATCAATTAATAAATATTCCCCAAATTGAATTTTTTGGAGAGTATTTTAAACATAATTTATTTGAAAGAAAATAAATTTGGGAAATTAGTCAATAACGATTTTAGTTTACCAACTCATTCGTGACGTATTTGTGTTAAAAAAAAATATTTTATAGAAAATATAAGCATGTGTAGTTACCGAAATAGTGGTTGTGAGTAAAGTAATCAGCAGTCAGCCATGTTGGCATTTCCGGGCCGGAAAAGACTAATATTAAATGAAAGTTTAAAATTCAGAAGCCAAGTATCCAGCCTTTATTTATCTTTGTCTCTTCCAGTACGGTCGTATAACTTACTTCCGAAAATAACAAGGCTGACCTCTGATTACTTTATTTACAACCAATATTTATGGCAACTTCACCTGCTTATATTTTCGATTAAATATTAAATTTCTAAATGCAAATACGTAACAAATGAGAAGTTAAGCCAAAATAAATTCTTTATTTAACTAATTTCCTTAAACATAATTTATGTCGCCAATAGTAATGGTTACCATATATATAAGTAAGCAACGTTCATTTATATTCCAAAAGCCAAGATTTTTTTTTTCTTACAAAACATTTTCAAAACAGATACATTTAAGTGCAAGTTATTTTATGCATCTTTTCTGCTTAAAATGAACCAACCAACATTATTATTTCAATATTGGATCTGTCCACCTCAAGCTCGTCAGAAAGTACACAAAAAGGTCTTAATTTGAAAAAAGTATACAACCTAGTGTGACATGATAGACAAACGTTCAAAAAGAAAACTTTGAACTCACGTGCGACTCTCGGAAGTCCGCTATCTTGAAATGACAATTCAGAGTTAGCAACATAAATCACGTAATTTGAGGTGGACAGATCCAATATTGACATAATGATGTTGGTTTGTTAATTTTAAGCGAAACGATTCATAAAATAACTTGCACTAAAATGTATCTGTTTCGAAAATGTTTTTTTAAGAAAAATCAAAAAAATCTTGGCTTTTGGAATATAAATGAACTTTGCTTACTTAGTTATGCTCTGTTGTTACTGGTTGACAATTATCGAGCTTAAATTGTAAGAGGTTAGTCAACAAAGTATTTAAAGTATATGCTAAAACATATATTTTCACAATCATATATATAATGATTTAATAATAAGTATTTAATTATCTACAGACGTATACGTTTCATCCTTTCAGGATCATCAGTGTAGAGATAATTATTCAAACCAGTTGCACGATTCGAACCCCGGAACAAGAGTCACCTTTAACTCTGAATACCAACGTTCTAACCAATGCGGCCATTCTGAATAACTATAAGAGTTGGTGAGAAATAAATCCTATTATGCCGAGCAGGCAACAATAGTCAGTCGTCTTAACAGTGTTCAACAATGAGGAACATGCATTTATAGTTATGATTTGACAGCTGTATTATGACTTCTCACTAGAGGGCCTGACCGAAAATTGGAGCTACAAATATACATATATTTATTTACGAACTTACATTTATATTTATTTATATATGCATGCCAGAAGATTATAACAACATCGCTAGTGTTAGTTTCAAATCAGCAAGTGATCAACAAATGATCGGTCGTTGCTGACTCTCTTCAGCCGTTGTTGTGGATTTTCTAAAGAGAGTCAACAAGACGCAATCATTTTGATCACTTGTTGATTTGAAATCGACACTACCGATGTTGTTATAATCTTCTGTAATGTATATATAAATAAATATTGCGCTTTAAAAAAATTTTTTTACTTAAATATCGAACACTTTAATATATATATATATATATATATATATATATATATATATATGTATATGTATATGTTGACACATCAGTTCCCGTTAGATCACCGAAGTTAAGCGACGTCGAGCCTTGCCAGTATTGAATGGGTGACTGTATGTGCTGTCTGCTTATCTCGGCATTGTTTCCAGTTGTCTTGAACTATTTGCCATTGGAATCAAGCAGTGTTGACTTAGGAGAGGTGTTGTTGGGGATTGTGCAATCCTTGCAATTTCACACGCAGGCAGCCACTGGCGGGGCACTCATACGTCGAAATCGACGGGAGAGAATCCATCATCATGTAGATAGATAGATAGTTATTTTTACATATACAGTTTGTCAAAGACAAACGTAAGAAGGATACACGAAACATGATATGTAAAGAGGTGAAAAACGACAAGTGTAGTGACTAAAGGAAAAACTATGTTAATGTCCCAACACAATCGATAAAGTGCATGCATTACCAGGGTCAACGAATAGAGAAAAAGTGTGAGAGAGAGAGAGAGAGAGAGAGAGAGAGAGAGAGAGAGAGATGCATGGACAATGTATAAATAAATGTGACTTACATTTTGTTAATGATGTTCTGGGATCCTATGTAACGTAAGCCCAAAGGAAAAAGGTATGAACACCTCTTCCCAGCCATGGGTAAACTAGCAGCTCGTGTTTAATAGACCCTTTTGTAAAAGTATTGTGTTACAGTGTTAAAGAACTAAAAAAGAGACAAACCAAAGCTTATATCTATTACTAATGGAGATTTGGTGTCTGTCTGACTGGAGCCAAAACTATACCATTACGATCTCTTAATGCTCAATTCAGTTTGCTAAACTATTTCAGACTAATGTACTATATTGAAATGCTCAATTACGGCAGGGGGGGGGGTGATGTAGTATCTGTTTTTTTATCATGATACAATCATCCCAGGCATTACCTCCTCCTTTTGGAGGGAGAGGAGGCGGGTAGTGTACTATCTGTTCTGTTGTAAAGAGACTATTCTCCCAGGCATTATCACCTCTTTGGGGAGGACAGTGTAGTATATGTTCGTTGTCATTATACCATCTTCTTAGGAATTACCTCCCACTTTTTTGGGGAGAAGGAAGGGTAAGGTAGTGTAATATCTGTTCTCTTATGAGACCATCTTCCCAGACATTACCTCCTCCTTTGGATTGAGTAGTGTAGTATATGTTCATCCGTCATATATACTAGCAAAAAATATGCATCCAGAGGGAGCATATATATATACATATATATATATATAATAACATCATAATATGAAATGAAATAATAAAATAAGGTGCCAATCAAATTTTATTAGAATTCAAAGTTCAAGTTATTATGATATTAATGCTCTATCCAGTATATTGAGCTTCAGTTTTTATTCGGATGTTTCATTAATTATAAGATATTAGTTGACTTTTATATCTTTTGTTAGATTACTTATATATATATATATATATATATATATATATACAAAGATGAAGTAGTATACAACTGTGGAATTTCCACGAGTCCCGCTACGATCTTTATAATAAAGTAAAGTTGTTCGGATTCTCAATTTTTTTTCATCGATATGTTTCTTCCTATAAAATTAATATTTCGTTTTGAATAGCCATTTTATTTTGTTGAACGTTAATCCATGTTGTTAAGAACAATAAAATGTAATTCAAGTTAATTCCTTCCAGAAAATAATCTATTAGGTCGGATTTTAAAAAAAAATTTTTTTTTATTTATGGATATCGCTTCAGACAAGGCATGAAGCCACTTGATGTAAGGAGCTAAAGAAATACCACTTCAAGGTCAAAAACTAGCCAACGATAAATGTTATATGGATAGATTCCGACCTAAAATTTATTTTCGTATAATTGCCATTAAACAAAGGGGGGTAACTCTATATTCAAGTCAAAGATTTTCTACCAAAACGACTTTATTCAGCATCAAATAACAAAAAAGTGTTGATATGCCATGAAATAAAACAACAATATCATAGAAATGATGCAAGTCGTACATCATGCCACCTCTTGCATCAACTCCATAACATGCCTGGATATGCCGGGCCGAAAGGAGCATGGTAGATTGAGGAAGACCCTGTCTCAGTGCATAAGAAGTGATATGACTACATGCAAACTGACTGATATTTATCCTTTGGATCGCACTGCGTAGAGAGCAGGCGTGAGATGTTGCCTGATGTTGGCCACCCAGGGGTCTGGGACATTCACAGCACTCTTAATACCAAAGAAGTATGAAGAAGCAGGAACCAATCATTGGCTACGGATGAAAACTGTATTTCAACCCGATTAATAAAATGGGATGCGGAACACAGGAATATGTAATATTTTGAATGGGGAATCGTGATTGCAGAAGATGCAGTTGGAAACAGAATGAAATCTGAAAATCTTGAGGAAGACAATAGTCACACAAGAAATATTCAAGTGCATTTTGATGAGATCATCAAAACTATTAACGTCTTCAAATGTTTTGCTTCCGATCGTTCTTGCTCGCTTCCTCTGATTGGCCAATTATTCATCAGAATCAATATTCACTTCTTGGTTGCCATGTTTATGTAGGCAAATGAGCTCAGCTAATCCATACTAACTCGATTTTCTTAGTGATTTGGCCAAGATAATCCAAGCTAGATTATCAGGCTCATTAACTTCCTAATGATGTTGGGAAGAGAAAGAAACAGAAAGAGAGAAAGAAAGAGTGTGATGAACGTAACGAAATAGAGTGAGAAAGAAAAAAAATGAGGTAGAAAGAAAAATCTTGAACAAGGAAAGAGAAAATGAAGAAAAGGAAGAAATAAAAAAGGGCAAATCAAAACAAGGTCAAAAAGAAAGAAGGAAAGAAAGAAAAAGTGAAATGAAAATAAGAAATAGAGGGAGAAAGAAAAAAACATGAAGTAGAAAGAAAAAATTGAACAAAAAAGGAGAAAATGAAGAAAGTAAGAAAAAGTAAAAGAAAAGAGGGCAAAAAAGAAACAAAAGAGATTGAGAGTTCAAAGGTCATAAAGTTTGTACCAAAGTTCTTTTGTCGGCGACTAGAAGAATTTATGTGAATATATTCTCTATCTTAAAACTATTTAAGCCTCCTTTAAAACTACCTGCGACCACTGCTATAGAAAACGCTGAAGGGTCCGTTAAGTGTAGTGGCCGATCAGGGGCTTGGCTTTTATAAGTTTTAGAGAATAACAAACAAGGTAAGGTCTCTATCCCAACCATCATTAATGGACGAGCGGTGATCTCCTCAGAATCTGATGAAGCCAAAATTTTCACAAAGAACTTTGCCACAAATTCCACAGTTTGCGATCAGGGCTACCAACCCCAGAATCTCCCCTATGACCGAAAAAATAATAATAAGAAGAATAACTGTTTGTGATATTGCCTAACTTATCAAGAACCTTAATGCCAACAAGGCAATTGGTCCAGACATCATTCCGGTCATGGTACTCAAAAAACTGAAATCTGAACTAGCTCCTATCCTTACAAAGTTGTTAAATCGTTGCTTAAAGGAGAAATGCTTTCCATCACCTTGGAAGACTTAATTAAAAATAATGGAGACCGGCGCTCTGCATTCCAGTACAGACGAATCAGTCTCTGGTGCACCATGAGTAAGTTGCTTAAATCTGTAATAAATCAAGAAATAGTGAACCACCCCAGCAAAAACAATCTTTTTAGTGACAAGCAATATGGAGTTCGTCTTGCAAGATCGACAGCTGACCTGCTGACTGTGATATCGCACAGGATTAGTGAATCTATCAACAGGGCTTCGTTTCTAGGGTAAAAGCTCTCGATATATTAAAGGTTTAGCACAAAGGTTTGCTCCACAAACTTGTAAGCTATGGAATATCTGAAAAAGTCCTCAAACATCAAATCCTTTTTCTCTGATAAGCCAATAAAAGAGTTGTTGATAGGCAACAGACCGACACATAGTATCAATGCCAGCATGCCTTAAGGATCCATTCTAGGTCCAACTTTCTTCTTGATCTTCATAAATGATCTTCTAAATCATATTCTGAGATCATTCGTTGACATCTATGCTGACGACATAATGATCTATGGCAGCACTTCGAAGAGCATTGATGGTCAAGATCTTTCTGACTCTCTCTCTCTTTTTTGACTTGAAGCATGTGGTGCAATGGAAGAAAAAGTGGGATGCTACTTTTAATGCCTCTTAAACTAAGCTTCTCTCTTTTCGCCACCAATGCTCGGATCCTCACTTCTCCGTAGTTGCAATGAATGGCTCTCTCCTCAAGGAGATAAGCTTCTAGGGCTGACTTTCACCCCACACCTAAAATGAAAGACTTACAACAAATCTGTTGTTAAAGTTACTGGAAAAATGGTTCAATCATCCTACCGCTCCAGAAAGTACCTCACCCGTTTACCTGTATAAGAGCCAGATCCATCCTAAGATGTAGTACTACTGCCATACCTGGAGAGGTGCCACTCGGAGCACTCTTTCTTGTCTTGACAAAATACAAAAATTGACTTCGAAATCTAGTGGGGGATAAACTCTTCTCGTCCCTACAGCCCCTTTCACACAGACGAGATGTTGGCAGCCTCTATCTACTGTATCCTTATGTTCATGGTAGGTGCCCGACTGAGCTCCAATCCCTGATCACCCCAAGAAAACATTCACAGCAAGAACACATCTAGCAAATAACTTTACTTCCTTTCTCTTTATACCAAAAACCAAACGAAACTTTCATGAACAAAGTTTATTTCCTAGAACATCCAATCTGGGGAACAAAATACCACGAGGCTGCTTCACAACCGATTACAACATGGTTCTCTTCAAGTCTAATGTAAACAAATACTTGTATAGTAAATTATTCTTAAGTAATCTCCTGCCAATTTAACCCACTGTTTTCAATCCTCTCATAGTGGCGATCATCGTCCAACTGACTATCTCTTTAAGCCGTATCCTCGAGTGGCCCTCCCCAGGGCCTTGATAAGAGTGTTACGATTGAGTCAATCCCCGCAGGCGGCCACTTAGATCAAGAGGAGGGGAGTGAGCTTCAGCCGTGTGACTGCTAATAAGATTAACTAATTTGCATATTGCTTTGCATATTGCTTTGCAAAATGACATCTCATTAATTGACTATTCGTTTTTATTGTTTTCATTTTACTCTAACATATAGTTAATATATTTTACATATATCAGGTTGGAAAGAAAGTAATGTCGTTCTTGTCCAACACATTGATCTCATCTGAAACATTTGCATTAGGGTATTTTTAATCTTTACAATAATTTCCCTCATTTTCTATGACTTCTGTCCAACGAACAACTAGCTTTTTGGTGCCTTCTTCAAAAACTTTCTCTGATTTTTTAGAGAAAAACAAATTTAGGTCATTTTTGAGTTGGTCGTCATTTTCATAAATTTTATCGTTTAAGTGATGCTGCACCGACCGGAAAAGATGGTAGTCGGATGGAGCAATGTCAGGTGAATAAGGTGGATGAGGCAAAACTTCCCAATTGAAACTCATGACCTTTTCCTGAGTGAGTTTTGCTGTGTGAGGTCTCGCGTTATCATGCTGAAGCATTACATCTTTCCTATTGGGTAATGCTGGTCGTTTTTTTGATAGAGCAATTCTTAGATCATCCAGCTGCGAACAATATTTTACTGCTGTGATTGTTTGATTAGGCTCTAGTAACTCATAATGAATTAGTCCTCTCATGTCCCACTATAAAGAGAGCATAATTTTCTTTGTGTGTAGTCCTTGTTTTGGAACAGGCTGTGGACTTTGGTTTCGATCTAACCATTGTCTTTTGTGTTGGGTATTCTTGTAAATTAACCCATTTTTCATCTCCAATCACAATTCTTTGCAAAAATGGTTCTCATTATTCCTGGAAAGCAAGGATGTGCAAACAGTCAATTTTTGATTTCGTTGAGCGTCGGTCAAATCGTGGGGAACCCAGAGTTCAAGTTTTGAAACTTTTCCTAACTCGTGAAGGCATGAAATAATTATGGTATGGGTTGTATTGAATTGTTGAGCTAATTCTCTGCTGGTTAACTTTGGAATAACATTAAAGACGCTGTGTCTTTAATGGCGTCTTTATCAATTGATTTTTAGCCTTCCCGAACGTCACCGATCTGACAGGTTAAAGTTTCCAGAAAAAAATTTTGCAGACCACCGTTAACATTTTCGATCATTCAAAACATTTATCCCATAGACAGTTCCAATATTCCTTGTAGCTTCTACAGCTGAGTTTTCTTTTTTTGAATTAATAGAGCACGCAATGTCTCAGATGATCCTCACTAATATCAATTTTTTGACGGCTGAGACCGTTAAACTGAATATTTTCCAACTAATTACTATATCTGAAAGGCAAATCAAGATATTATGACACCAATTCACCAAAAAATTTAGAACTGTGTACAACTTAGGAGGCTGCAAAGTGATGAAGTAAAGAATACGACATTACGTTCTTTCCAACCTGATATATATATATTACTATTTATGAATATTTTTTATATCGTGGATAAAGGCATAGCATTTTGGGCCAAACGAATCTTTCCGTTTTTTTCCGTTCAATTTACTTCTCGGGGTTGGGATCCAGTTCAACATCGTAAATTATAAACAAAGCCCACCCCTCCCGACAAAATACACGCACACACCACAGCCAAGTCAAATAACTTTTTCCAGATATTTTTTTTATCGTGGATAAAGGATTAGCATTTTGTGTGAAAAAAATCCATAATTTACTTGCCTCTCTACGAGGAGAGAGTAAGACACAAGGTTGTTTTTTAATGTGGATAAAATCCAACTCCTCACAATGAGTCTCTTTGCATTGAGACAAAAAATTTAATTGTCTCAGTCTAGAAGGATTTCTTTTTCACTGAAAATATGAAGTGTAGTATCAGAACAGATACTACACTTTGCTCCTAGCAAAAGCAAAAAAAAAAATTCCGGTCCTTTCCAGTCAATTTACTTCTGCGTGTTATGATTCTTGGTTTCCTCAATATCGGGACATGAGTCCTGCTAGTTTAAAATAAAATAAAACTTTAAAAATCTAACATGAAATAAAATAATATATCCCTGAATAGATATTTTCACTTGACCACTTTTCAAAGATATACTGGAATTTTTTTTTGAAAAAACAAAAGATTTGCAAAACAAAAAAAAAATGGTGGCAGTTCAAGTGACATTGAAGAGTTCTACTTGAGAAAAACAAGCACACTATTTTTTTTTCATATTTGACGAATTTTTAAGCACAACGCTTGCTTTTTATGCATTACTAGCAAGGCTACCCGGCGTTACCAGGAAACGAATAAGGACCCCTGTGTACTCCTGCTCCCAGCCATGATCCCTATACTATTTTTACTCTAATTTTTTAGTTTTTATCATTTTCAATGCTAATTAGTTATTACAAAATAACTTAATAATTATTTATAGAGTTAGTTCTCTTGATTTCTTGAATTTCTTTAACAAAAAAACATTTTTTTTAGTCTACATTCACTAATTGGGTCCAAAATTTGTACCTAATGAGAGACGATTAGAGTAGTTTTTTTACCATAATCTGACAGAGGTCATACTAAATCAGACTATATACGATTTTTAAGTGTATCTTTTGTAGTTTCTAAGGTTTAGTCAGACAGACAGAAAAGATCACTTCCTTTATATAAAAGACTAGCTGTATTTACCCGGCGTTGCTTAGAGTATGACATAGAATATTTATCTTAGCTTTTATAAATGATGGTTTATTTTTAAATTCACCCCCATACATACACACACACATATGTGCCCTCAAAATGAAAAAATGAACAAAAAAGACGAAAGCCATTTCACTAAAAATAATTTAGATGACTGAAATAGGAATTGACCTGTAATGTTTTTAAACACATGGATTTAGATGACATGACTCACCTTTCACTGAAAGTCGATAATAAATTGAATTTATTTTTTCAATTCCTTAAAATCATTCAAGTTCGTTTGTTTTACATTTGGAATTAAGTATTTGTATAAATAAACAAAAAAATTTAAGTTTAATTTCAAGAAATTCATTAATCTTAAGAAATAACTTAATTAATGAAGTTTAATTGCCTATAGTAATTTAAATCCATTTGTTTATCAAAAAGTATAACATGTTTATTTCTTACAAATAGTTGTGTATTATAATAGTAGGTATTTTACTTTACAGTAACTAATTACATTGTTGTTTTAAAGGTATGATATAAGTGGCAGTCATAAACTTAGGTGTCATTTCAGGCTTCTGCTAATTCGGAACAATCGCAGCGATTGATTAAAACTCTAACAAATTATGTCAGAACACGTCTGACAGGAAAACTTAAGCAAGAACCAGTGCATACTAAAAAGGTCTTATTAAAAGAAATGTGATTGTTTATGAGTGACAGTCAGGTTGTGAGACAAAATCTCTTTCTCCCTCCTCTGAAATATCACTAAGCAAAATGCAAATATCAATAGGATTAAATTTGTAATCGATGAAATCGATTGGAAATACAATTTTGTTTTTAAAAACATGGCCTGATGTTTGTTATAAATAACTGGCTAGACAGTATTAAATATATATAAGATATGAGAAAAGCTATTAAGCCTTTACATATTGCCACTCTGTTTGACTCTAATCTATATATAAGATGATAGCATCAGATGTAAAGCAACAAACCAATGAGTTTGTTAGAAATTAATAATTCCAGGCGAAACAATCAAGAAAATAGAAACCAAAATAACCAATTTCTTGTTAATCAATAAAATATTCGATTATTCAGTTTTATTGATTTTTTATATATTTTCAGTTTTTTTTAATAACTTAATTTTTTATGAATTTTCTTCAATAAAACTTTAAATAATTACAAATTTTTGTAATTGTGACCTCTTCTTGATTGGATATCATTATAACCGTTTTTTGTTTAGAAGAAAAATAGGCCAGGCCACCCACTTAGGATTTGAACTCTAACCTCCCAAATTATGGCTTTATCACAAGAGTTTCCTTACAAGCGTTTATTTGTAGCTAGCTGGCGTTACCCGGGATTTATTAACCGATGGTTCATTTTTTTAAAGATAATTAATCATATTTTAGAAACATCTGTATTTTTCAGATATATCCATATTTTTTTTTAATGGAAATTTCTCCAAACAAGGTATGAAGCCACTTGATGTAAGGAGCTAACAAGAACAAATATGATTATCGCAAAGACAGGAGATGCCTATTGACCTCAGTCTTGAAAAGACCAAGGCTATAGGTAGGAGGAAAACAGTCAGCACGAAGAAAGTTTGACAAGTCTGTGGTTCTTAGAAAGAAGCTACTGGAATAGGAAGCTGTATTACAATGAGGTATCAAAACAGCGAATTGATGGAGAACACTAGACCAAAGAGTCAAACGAGCTGGAACAAAAGAAGTGGGATATAGATCACATAATTATGAAGAACACATGCCATAATATTATTTATAAAAAAGACTGGAACTAGCAACATCATGTCTGTAAGAGAGAGGGTGTAGAGAAGAAGAAAGGGAAGGGCCAATCCAATTACAGATACGTTTCTGCACCTTATCAAGAACCCTCAAATGGGACAGAGATTCACCAGCTCAAATATGACAACAGTACTCCATACATGGTCTGATTGTTAATTTGTAGAGATAGAGAATAGCCTCAAATGTGAGAAAGTGTTTGGAGCGATAGAGAGAACTGACTTTACAATAAGCAGAAAGAGCAATGGATCTAATGTATGAACTCCAAGAAAGATTTGATAAGAGAGAAAGACCAAAAAGTTTCAGAGTCGTTTTCTCCTCAAGAGCAGAGTCATCCATGAAAATCTCAGGAAGAAAAGGGACACGCCTACGGTTGAAAGACACGAGTTGAGTCTTAACTGGATTAAATGAAACAAGCCATTTCATACCCCAATCCACAACTGAACCAAGGTCAACTTCTAGATCAGCTGCATATTTCGACTGACTGAGGGAAATGGGCGAGAAGTAACACCAGAATAGAGAGTGGTACCATCACCATAGTCATAAGTATGGATGTGTCTTTTAAATATTACACCTTATAACCAGTCCACATTTTTATATACAGTATAAATGAATGCTTTAACTGTCCTATAAAGTCAAGTAATTTTTTAAAAGTAATTTTGCTCAAATATAATATTGTATTTACAAGATTTTGGTAATAATTTAAAGAAAAAAATTGGGCGCTAATGAGTTAATGTCATTTTAGTTTAAATTTTTAAATTAAAAAGAAATAATAATATGCAAGTCACAAAGAGATGGAAAAAAGGAATTATCTCCCTTACATTTTTAACCTTTTAGGTCATTATTTAAAATTGTCTCCATTGTAAGACTCTTGCTTGTCGGAATAATTATTTTCGGAAAGAAACTGGAACAAAATGAAACAATTTCAGTGTAAAGAATATTCCGCAAGGCTAAAAAAAATAATAAATCGCTAATCAGAATCAAATATCGATTTGCCAGAAGCATTGCTATTTAAGTAAAAAATGTAAAATCTTACAAGATAACTTTATATATCAGATAATCATTTTCTCCACCTCTCCTGAACACTATCTAAATCTGATAATATTAAACCAGCTGTGACAATGGTGGTATAAGCATAGAATATAAAATATAGATTTTAAATAGGTTAAGAGACAGGTATCTATAAATTTATTCGATAGAAAAGCAGAAAATAAACAGTCAGTGTCGAGAAGAAGCAAGCAGCAGAAGAAACAAAGAGAATGTGCAAACAGGAACGAGTGAGAAAGACTTAGATAGGCAATTGGGAGTCTATGTATATGCAATTGTCACCCATGATTTAATATTATTAGACTGCGCTTATGCTCAGGAGTAGGGCCTTCTGTCACTAAAATCTTCTTGTAAGATTATTATCTCTACTTATATAAAGTTAGGGATGTGTATATGCTTATATATTTCTATATAATAAAAATTCTGGAAATAACATTCCGTGATGGAAAATGAAAAAGGAAAAAACCAACATTATGTATATATTTATCAACGTTTCAAGTTATTTCTTTAAATCAACCTCTTGATAAGTTCTTGCAAAGGCACGTATTCGCATGCCCCCCCCCTTTCTGTACATGTACCATTTTCTGTTGTATATTATTCTATTATGACTTGCCCAAGTGGCAGTGGCGTGTAGAGATCTGGTGATTCTCTGATGATGCCAGGGGCCAACTCCCTTTTTGTATGCTCCAAGGACTCAAGTATAAGTCCTCGTACTAAGTAATATTAGGAGAAAGGGAGATAGTTTGAATATGATTGGATACACCCTGCCCCCCAATTCAGATACCCGAGGCCATGCCCCTCCGCCCCCTACTCCTCTGCATGCCACTGCCAAGTCGAACTGTTAAATTATATACACTGTTTTTTTTTCTTCTTTCTAAAAGCTGTCGCTCCTAATTCAAATTGCAGCATTTATATCTATGGATTATTCCTATCTTCGAGAGAACGCTAAACCAGAAGAGTAACCGACTCAAAGTCAGCAGCAAATGGTGTTCTGTCAGATTTAGTTCCCGATATTAAACTTCTTCCATAATATAACTTCTGACGAGAGTTTCAGTTTCCTAAATGTATTAATTTATTTATTAAATTATCAGGTGAAAGTACAGAATAGTTAACAATGCCCCTCTCCCCATATTAAGAATGGCTTTCTAAATAATAACGTTATTATTTAAGCACGGCCCGTAAACTACAGAAGATTATTTAGAAAACCATTCTCAACATGGGGAGGGAGGGGGCTTTGTTAACTATTCTGTACTTTAACCTTACAATTTAATAAATTAATGAATAAAAATTAGAACAAAACTTGGCAAACCAGAAGAGTAAGCGACCCAAAACAGTAAGTCTTTCATATCAGGAACTAAATCTGACAGAAAACCGTTTGCTGCTCACTGAGTCGGTTACTCTTCTGGTTTTCCGAGAGAACTGAATTTTCTTTTAAATATAGAAATTCCCACAGGATAACTAATTGTCTGTTAATTTTTTTACATGATAACTTATTAGTTTTAAATTTGCTTGACTGATAAGAAATTATAACATGTATCATTTTAAGTGTTATCTTTAAAATATCTACCGCAACATTAATCATATATTTGGCGCATGTACGATAATACTTTTTAATTCAATTTTTATTTATCTAAAAGGATAACATCTTTTTATCAACTTAGAAACTGATATCGTTTTTGAAACTCATTAAAATGTCTGTGTAATGCAGCAAAGATAAAAAGCGTCGCTTGAATAAATCCATGTTTAAATAAAAAAATAATAAAGTTAACGTTATTATTGGCGACATAAATTGTTTTAAAGGAAATACAGTTGAGAAATTCGTCAAAAGCAATTTATTTTGATTTACCTACTTATTTGTGCCGTATTTGCATTGGAAATGTAATATTTAATGTTTAATAGAAAATATAAGCATGTTGAATTATCGTAAATAGTAGTTGTGAATAAAGTAATCAGGGGGCAGGAAGTAAGATACCGGACCGGATCGGAAGGGACTAAGATAAATAAAATTAAAAGTGGGTTCTTTGATATGACAATTATTTTAGTCTCTTCCGGTTCGGTCCTGTCCGGTATATTACTACCTGAAATAACAAGATGTCTGACCCCTTATTACTTTACTCACAACTAATATTTATGGTAACTTAATAACATTAAGTTAATATGCTTATATCTTCTATTAAATATTAATTTTTTAACACAAATATGTCACAAATGAGTAGGTAAACAAAAATAATTTTTTTTTTTAATAATTTTGACTATATTTCCTTTAAAATAATTTATGTCGCTAATAGTCACGTTTACGAAAAATGAATAATGTTTAGATTTAAAAAAATATGGAAGAAAAACGAAAGTTATCAGGAAAAAAAGATGGCGGTCGTTAAAACAAGGGAAATAACTCAGAGTTAGCAAATGGATAAAATCTCATTTAAAGTAGAGAAATATAAATGGTGGGTTAACTTGAAGCACCATAAAAACCCAGGAGTTTTAGGGAAGATTATTTGGAGCTTATTGATGTATTTCAAGGACGATTACTTACGCTCTTAAGTTCCTTATTTTCTTGGTCATTGATCTACGAAAGAAGGTAGACATACAAGTTGACTGATTATGGACAAAATCATTTTTTATCAATATTAAAAAAAAAAAAAAGATACTAACCAGGATGTTGATAAGATGAAACATTTTTTTGAACAATTTTATTTTGTACATTAGTTTATTCTCCTTTTAGCATATTTTTCTTCTGAATCATGAAACAAAGTCATTAAGAAGTGAAATAAATAAATATAAGAAACATATGTGTTTAAGTTTAAATGGAATATTTGCAGTTAATTATTTTAACGTTTTTCACAAATTTAAGATCAAAATTGAAAAGTTAAAAGAACATTCTGATTTTACAAACAAATCTGTTTATAAAATCAATGATTCACTTTGTTTATATATATATATATATATATATATATATATATATATATATATATATATATAGAGAGAGAGAGAGAGAGAGAGAGAGAGAGAGAGAGAGTGTCAGGTTGTATATGAAAAAAATCAAATAAAGTGCTCGATCATATAAGAGAGCTAATATAATTTATTTAGATACTGTATATTACATATTTCAGCAATGTACCGCGGTTTCATCCAAAAGGGCAGATTTAGACTAAAGGTGTCTAAATCTGCCTTTTTGGATGAAACCGCGGTACATTGCTGAATTATGTAATATACAGTATCTAAATAAATTATATATATATATATATATATATATATATATATATATATATATACTGACAAGAAGACCCGACGTTGCTCGGGATTGAATGAGGATCACTATTATGTACTTTTTCACTATGCTCATAACACAATATTACTTTCTTTGTTTTTACGAAGATCTCCCGTTTCGCCCCCTAATATAGTCGGAAGAAGCTGAAATGTTGGAAAACTCTCAGAATTAGTGTCTTATACATATGGTTTAAATTTCATTAAAATCGGATAAACGTATTTGAAGTTTTAAGGGGGTTCTGTTTCCATGAGTCACTTAGAGCTGGGGGCACGTAGATATTCAGCACATATTCACATGTGTCTGTGATTTTTTTTTGTCACGGCTATGAGACTTGAATTAGTATTTTTATTTATTTACTATTAAACGAATATTTATTAAAATAAAAAATTGCAGGAGCATAAAATAAAATGAAATTTAAAAAATCATATTGAAAAAATTATTTAATTAGATAATTAAATCCACCAGTCTGCATTTCGATTTATTCGTAAACAAATCAGTTATTTTAATATTTTGTTGTTATATCTTCCCTTATTCTAGAAGGATTTCTCCTTCACTGACCGAATGCAAAACAGATACTACATTTTGATCC
>OY744528.1:29411027-29486027 GCA_963556195.1 Sepiola atlantica
AGGGAGGGCACTACTGATTAAAAAGCCACACGGCTGCTTAATCAGATCGCCATATTTAATTACCGGAGGGAGGGAGGGGACTACTGATTAAACAGCCAATCGGCTGCTTATCAGATCGACATATTTAATTACCGGAGGGAGGGAGGACACCACTGATTAAACAGCCAATCGCCTGCTTAATCAGATCGCCATATTTAATTACCGGAGGGAGGGAGGGCACTACTGATTAAACAGCCAATCGCCTGCTTAATCAGATCGCCATATTTAATTACCGGAGGGAGGGAGGACACTACTGATTAAAAAGCCAATCGGCTGCTTAATCAGATCGCAATATTTAATTACCGGAGGGAGGGAGGACACTATGGATTAAAAAGCCAATCGGCTGCTTAATCAGATCACCATATTTAATTACCGGAGGGAGGGAGGACACTATGGATTAAAAAGCCAATCGGCTGCTTAATCAGATCGCCATATATAATTACCGGAGGGAGGGAGGACACTACTGATTAAAAAGCCACTCGTCTGCTTAATCAGATCGCCATATATCATTACCGGAGGGAGGGAGGACATTACTGATTAAAAAGCCACACGGCTGCTTAATCAGATCGCCATATTTAATTACCGGAGGGAGGGAGGACGCCACTTATTAAACACCCAATGACTTTGCAATTTTAACAGTACTCGCGTTGAAATGGTTTAGAAAACACGCCGATTATGATGAAAATGACTGTAATTAATTGTATGAATAATGTTTATTAATATAACCTCATCGGAAAATATTGTAAATACATATGTAAATTTGATAACAGCAGTTATAAGTGTATATTTGTAAATATTAATTTAATTGAAGGTTTAAAAGAATGAGTTATGTTAATAGCAAAACCCATCTGGTGTCTAAGCGACTTTTAGTGACAGTATATAAAGAATTTCAAAAAGATTAATTTCAGTAAAATAGTCATACTGGAGTTTCGGCTTCAGACAGACAGACAGATACATTAACTCCATTATATGTTTTTATGACCCCGAGCAACGCCGGGTAGCCCCGCTAGTATATATATATATTATATATATATATATATATATTCCTAAAAAGTGGGGGGGCCCGGTTAAACACATGCATATATAACTTCATTATTGATGACCGTAAAGTCAAAAAGTGTGGGGGGGGGGCTTAAGCCCCCCCCCCCCCTGCCCCTCCCCGGTGCCGCCGTCCATGTTATATATATATATATATATATATATATATATATATATGCCTAACTAGCATTTAGGTAAAAATGCTCTTTCGTATAAATAATTGAATTCGTTCAAAAGTATCGCAAGCAAAAATAAACAAATAAATGACATCTATAAAAAAATGCGATACATTCCAACACTATCACGAGTTAGCTCAGTGGTGAAGATTCAGGTTTCAGATTCTGGCGTGCTGGTTTCGAGTCTCGCTGGGTTTCGCCATGCTGATGAGTCATAAACGACGAAACACGTGTCCGCGGATAATTAAATTTTAAGTTATATATATATATATATATATATATATGATATATATATATATATAGATAGATAGATAGATAGATACGCATAGATTGTGTATAACCATTTCACTCCAGCTTTGGGTAAAAGAGCAACTTGTCTTCAAATAAATTGCATACAATTAATCGGTTCCAATAAGCATTGTGTTAAATAACCTCCAATATGTTGATATGCCGTAGAACAAACAAAACAAAAAAAACTGAAATGAATAACCAGTTCGAATGTTTGAAATTTTCAGTTCGATATGAATTGGACATTCTGTATGATCCATGGGAGGCAACTCTGTTCAGAAAACTTTACATTAATGGAGAAAATTAAGCTAACCCAAAAAAATTTTAAATACGCGGAATATAATTTTTTTTAATATTAAAAAAAACAAAAAAAAACAATTAAGCTGAGAGTAACTGCATTTTTTTAATATATAATGTAAGAGAGAAACATTATATCTAGAAACTATATAAAAAAAAGAACATAAAAAATAAAGAATATATTTCATAACTTTTTACCGAAGACTAAGGTAGATAACTCTGATAAAATCTAAAATTAATATTTGTCAATGAGTATTTATTTACTCCTCTCCAGGAGTTAGGCACAAGGCCAGTTTTATCTTACTCCCACAAGTAAGATGTGATCCAAGGTCGGGTTGGGAAAGTGGGGTTGAAAAGTCAGCGCCCGAGAGGTGAGCACTCTGGCCATTAAAAATTGCCTGGGCAGCCCCGTCGGCATTCCCCGGTAGGGGCGCCTCAGGCAGTAAGCAATAAACTTACTCCTCCCCAAAGAGGGGAGGCGGAGCCTGGGAGGGTGGACCTCCTAGAACTGCACAGGACAGGCGTGCAGTATCCATCGGAACAGATACTACACTTTGATCTTCCCAATTTCACAAAAACTAAATATTTAATTTAAAAGGTGAATTATTCAAACGACAGTCTTCGTTAATTGACTTAAGTCAGTTTTAATCACTTAGGTATCAGTTAGGTATGTGTCTATGTTTATACATTTGTATGTATAGGATTCACTCCTAAACTAATTAACGGATCATTATGAATTTTGGAACACAACTGATAGGCATAAGGGGGTTGTAAGGTGAGCTATATTTTATTTTAATCTAGTTTTATTTAAAGAAGGTAAAAAGGGGGTGAAAGCCCTTCATGAAAATTCAGCTACCTCCGATTTTTGTGGATTTTAACAATATATATTGCACACCAATTAATAAAGATTCCCCAAATTTCAGTTTCTTTGGTATATTTTAAAGGGTTTTTAAGTTTCTATTTGAAAAGTCAAATATTTCAGATATGCATTACATCTGATCCATAGTCATCAGACACCAATCAACCAAAATCTTTTGAATTTCAATTTCTTCTTAAGCTTCAAATTTGAGACATTTTCTAGAATCGAAATGATGTCATGGATTTTTATAAAAATTGGAATAAGGAATCTAGTCATACAGTTTAGTATCATTATATCTTGATTTTATTCTTTGTAAGGGGACATAAAAATGGTGCAAAACTATTCTGTTTCGGGAATTCATTTTACCTGTTCGGTATTCTAATTACATTACTAAAGACATTACTGATATTTCAAACCATGTATTTTCTAAATAAAAAGAGATCAATTATTTTGTTGCAATCAGTCTTGAAATTCTTATACTTTTTTTGGACAAATAATTTCTCTTTCCATTACTGAGAACAGAATAGAACTTTGAATTATTTATTTGCACAAAATATAAAAGAATTACATTCGGAAAAAATTAGGCACAAGGCCATCAAAAGTGTGAGGAAAATGGGTGCCGTTGGTCATCCTTTGTCTAGCGTGATCAAATTCTCTATCCTACTCTTAACTAGAATCATCTCAGTCACCACAATACCACATTTACACCATGGACCGTCCTACTTAAGATATCCATAAACTGGTTTGAAAATTTTATTGTTCATAAATAGACTTTATATACAAGCATTTTACACTTTTATCCTCCCCTGAAGGCCAAGAAAGATAAATGTCCTTATTTATTTGCCTCCCCACGAAGGCTGAGTTAGACATAAATCCAGCTCCCTCCCAAAAAGGTCACTCTGGAAATGCCATTCATTCGTAAATGTTAATTTGACCATATATTATTATTTTTATTATTATGATTGTTATACTAAAGCTGGGTTAATCAACGTTTGTTTCCCTAAGGCTTTTTTTCCTATATACTTAAATCACACAGAATACACGCTAAAATATAATTTAGTTCTGAGATTTAGTTGTGTTTGAAAAAATTATGTTTAATTGTTCTAATTAGCCGTAATTTGCAATTTACTCACTAAGTTACCAATCTTTTATTCAGTTTCTGTCTATTACTCTCACCCTCTCTCACAGTATGTAGTTTAATTCCCCCACTCATTTTATACAGTGCTTATCACTCTCACTTCCGTCACTCGCTTACTCGCTGTTTATTAACAGTCAAATGTAATAAAACTATCTTTAAAACAGAAGATTGGAGTAGTCCATTATAAACAATATCGCCACAAGTATTAATATTATTTAACCCATAGCTGGAGAGAGAGAGAGATAGAGGGGGGGGATATAGCAAACAGAAAGATTCATTTTAGAGTTTGTCTTTTTATTTCGTTTTTTATTTAACTGGCTTTGCAAACTCATTTTTTCCTGATTCAAACTATCTAACCCAAGCTCAATGGGTGACTCAACGGATCCCATTTTTTTTCTTCTAGTTAATCTTGAAATGAGATTGTGGAATTCTTTTCTATTTTGACGCACAGTGTTTTAACCGCGATATTTCGGTGAGGAAGGGGGGGGGATAGATAATTAAAAAAAAAAAATTAAAATGTTTAACACACAGATTGGCAAATCTTTGGCCTCGGGATCACATGTTAATAACTTATTGACCTTAACAGGAACAATGAGTTTGACATTTTTAAAATCCTTTTTCTTCATTCAGAAATAAAGAGAAATGAAAATGTTAAAACCGAAAATAAATATAACTCTTCCTAACAAAATGAAAAGCTCATTGCTTGTCAAGAAAATCGGGATATCTTTTTTATTTCTTTTTAATTATTATTGGGTCACCACTTATCTAGGCCAAGACCCACTCGAGGATAAGAGTTAATGAAATGGAATGATTGTCACCCGAAAGATGAGGAACACTATGGGAGTACTAAATTTGATCAATCGAAGGAAATAATTTGATTACTTAAGGAACGATTTATGACTAGCATGTGTTAACATTGGATTTGAATACAACTATGTTGTAAGTAGGGAAGCGGTCCTGCAGTAACGTGTTCCATAGAGAAGCTCTGTTCATGTAAATTCTGCCTGACGCTATGCACATGTAGGAAGAAAGGAAAGTCTGTTTCTGCTGTGGTAGGAAGACAAGTTCTTGCTGTGAATGTCTTACAAGGAGGAACCAAAGATTGAAGCTCAGTCGAGCACTTTCTATGGAAATAACGATAGAGCAGAGAGAGACTAGTAACATTTCCATAACCATGTCATCAGAGCCAGCCGCTTGGGTCGCCATTAGGCTGGATGAGTCAGCTAAATAACTGTCAAACTCCTTGCCGCAGAGTCTGGGTAGTTGGGTGAAGTGCGTCTCCAAATGCTTCGCTAACACCTCGCAAATCTCACGAGTCGACACGAGGGTATGTGCTTCCAGGATTTTGACCTTTTGAATATAGCTATCTGAAATCAGGGTTTTTTACCCCGCCTAATAAACCGGTATCGTCCATGCCTTTGGGTCTGGATTTACGCCGGTCTATTGGGGGTTGTCGGTCCTGTGCAATTTTAGGATGTGCATCTTCCCAGGCTTTGCCTCCCCTCTTTGGGGAGGAGTAAGTTTATTGCTTACTGTCTGAGGCGCCCCTACCGGGGAATGCCGACGAGCCTGCCCAGGCAATTTTTAAACAGCCAGAGTGCTCAAATTCTCGAGCGCTGGTTCTTTCCCACTTTCCCGACCTTGTGTCACATCTTACCTTGTGGGAGGAAGATAAATAGAAGCAGCCTTACACTCAATAGCGTCACAGCTTCGTTCAAGACTCTCTTTAACCTAGCCCTAACTACCTGACCTTCGTACCGCTCACTAGACAAGTGGTTGAGGTCCCCCTTAGTTAGTGCTGCAATTAGAGAATACCCTCTACCCCCCCCCCCCCCTCAGCCACCGTCCGGATCAGCTTGTCTTCTAAACATCTCTTCTGTGAGAAAGAGGCTGTAGGGAAGAGAAGAGATCATCCCCCACTACATTGCAAAGTTGATTTTGTACTCTGTCAAGGCAGGAAAGGGTGCTGCTCTGAGCGGCACCTCCCCAGATGTGGCAGCAGTACTCTAGCTTAGGATGTATCTGTATGAGATTGTTGGTAATTTGTATCATTTAGATTATTCATTATACATCTTGGCTGTCATATTAATAATATTTTATTTTTATACTAATAAGTCACCGCTTATCAAGGCCAAAAAGCCACTCGAGGGTAAGATTGTTAGTTGGATGTAGAACGATACGATGAGAAGATTTGAAACGATGGGTGAAAAGTGCAGGATTTGATTACGTTGATTACTTAAGAGGACGGCTCGACAAG
Source organism: Sepiola atlantica (assembly GCA_963556195.1). Classification (NCBI taxonomy): domain Eukaryota; kingdom Metazoa; phylum Mollusca; class Cephalopoda; order Sepiida; family Sepiolidae; genus Sepiola; species Sepiola atlantica. The sequence continues at coordinate 29,417,120 of OY744528.1, forward strand.
TATTTGTTGACATCGGACTTGAAGACGACTATGTTGAAGTCAGCAGGGAAGCACTTAGAAAGAAGCTCCATTCATGGAAGTTCCGTTTCGTTGTAGATACACAGAGGAAAGAAAGGAATGTTCGGTGCTGCTGCATCGTTGTGTACATATGAAATATTTTCGTCTTAAATTTATAGAAGTGACATGAAAGAAGAAGATACACTTTTTTTTTGGGGGGGGGGGAATCATTTCTAATTGTGTCTGGGATACATCTCATCTCAGCACCACAGATGCAGGTCTCGACACCTGAAATAAGTCTGTGTGCTTGCAAAAAATCAATTACATTGCCCTTATGTCTAACTACCAAAAAAAAAAAAAACGCTATTCTAGGTTCATATCATTTATGTCCATATTTAGAGAAATCAGATTCGACAAGTTTTATTTGATTGTGTATTTATCTCTCACTTTCAACCCCCCACGCCCGTAAAAAAAAGTTTGAATTCCGTGCACAAGATATCAGCATTTTCTTTCAACCAATCATAGACGCAAGACTATTCACTCCGTATACCCGCACATACTATAAAAACCCAAACACAGCGTTTTTTTTCTTTCTTTTCCGGTATTTTACTCCTACAGACAATGCACATGGGTACGTCCTTAAAAGCTAACCTTGTCCCCTGGCCAAAGGCTCTTGAGAGACACAACAAGAGACGTTCACCAACTACTAAATACAATACCACCATATACGCAAATAAAAATGGCACAATAAAAAATGGCACAGGTGTATAAATAGGAAAACATTCCCAAGTGTATAAATAGGAAAAAATGGCACACGAGAAAAATATATAAAATCTCACAGTGAGTTTATCAAAATCTAGAATACAATTTATAAAGGGAAACCATTAAAAAGTCAATGTTATTTCGATTATTCGACTACTGCTAACCGAACTCTCTCACATACAAGTTCGTACATACACTCTATCACTAATCACTAACAAAATAGGCAGACTATTAAAAGCGCCCGCATCAACTATCACATTTACACACATGCAAGCACACATGGCGTTAAGCCAAAATGAACATTTCTACTCAATTCCTTCTTACACACTAAACGACTCTTTAACTCGGAATGTTCCTTGGACTCTTTAAACTCTCATTCATTGCCAACACTTTATTTTGCATTGTCTTAACAAGTTGTCAATAAAAACTTGATATTTTTTATATTGATAGAAATTCTCATTCTTTTATTTTATAACTAGCGGAACCCGTCGCCCGGCGTTGCACGAGATAAAGTACTACCTATTGCATGACGTCGAATAAAAAAAGAAACGGCGTCTTGTTTATTCTCCCCCCCCCCCTCTACCGTGTTTGCGAATGCTATAAATTTAAAAAAAAGAAAAAATGATATAGCAGAATGGGATCGAACGCTGAAACTGGCGATCATGAAACCTGCCTTCCGTTTCGAGATAAAAATAGATGTGAAAATACGTCAATTAAGCTAAGCTTGATTATTGAGCATGCGTGTTATGTTAAGAATCAGCAATGACACGGTTTATGTCATTTGTAGATGATCAAAATGACTGGATTTGGGCAAGTTTTTTATAATATGTGTGTTAAACGTGTATGATTTTAAACATGTAAATGTGTCGGGGTCTACCAGTATCTTGGCGCTTATTGAATTAAATAGGAAGTCGATTCGATCCAGAAATTGTAGCCACCATATTGAACCAATAAATGTTGCAGGAACTGTGTTCGTTAATTTCATTCGCTTAATTCCGGAATGAATATAACTGTAGAAGTCATAGGTATAAATTATAATAACGTAATCTGATATTCGCGGAAAATCATCGGATTGAACGGGAGGGGTCATTAAGTCTTTGCGTATTGGTTTATATTATGTAGTAAATTAATACCAGGCAAATAATAAATAAGGACTGGGTGTTTTGTGAAAATTAAACTGTGCTTATTAGTTCCCGGTGTCGATGAGTAGAGTGACAGTACATAATTGTTAGGGAGAAAAGTTTTTGCTACTACCTATATGGAGTTGGTTTTTCGGAGAGACGTGGATGGCGGGCGAAATGTAATATTTATTGTTATGTCGAAAGAAATAATAACCAATTTACTAAAACACGCTCGAGTGAATAAGTGTAGTATAGTGGATAGTTTAGTAGCCATTGATGCATGTGGTTATTTTCCTATACTCCGAGAAGGTACAGGGGAAAAAATGTCTCTACTTTATATATTAGATGTCCAATCTTTAACAGGATAAGCCCCCCCCCCCCACTCCCACCCCTGCCTAAAGTCCAATCCTTCCTCCCCACAGTAGGGGGAGTAGCAACGTGGTAATCTTAGAGCTATCCAGCTAACATGGATTTAGTGAAAATCCAGGAGGAGTCGGTATTAAGATTTGTCGTCCTCTGGTCGTTTCTGCCTCTGTGAGTGGAAAAGCAAAGACGTGTTAAGCACAGAACCGCAAATCAATGATAGTGAGATGACAACGTTGCTTCTGCATGCACCATTCCTTTGTGTGTTCTAGGCCAAACCTTCCTCGACTTCGCATGCAATAGCTCAACCTTGCCACTAATCAGGAGGACTTCATGCAGACCAGATAATCCTGAGGTATGACCTTCATGAAAAAGTCCAACTCCCCCATACTTCTCCTCCTCTTCTTCAACAACAACAACAACAGCATGAGAAGCAGTGATCGCTACTGAATCAAACCAGTTGAATCCTGCAACTGTGTGTATATAGCTGTTAAAAGGATGAAGTAATTTTCCAGTGCCAACCAAATTAAGTCAACGTAACTTCTAAAAGACAATTTTCAAATTGACAAAGACCAGTCTTTTCACTTAAGACTAACAGAATATCTGTCTCTTATTCTGAAGTTGCGAGCAAGAAGAACAGAAAATACAAGTGAAGAGTTGGAATTGGTCTCCGAGTGGTTTCTTCGCATGTTAAATGCACAATTGACTAAACGATTATTATCAGATGTGACAGTAATGGGGCCAAATGCGTCTCAGAGGATTTTCTAATGACGACACTCTGCTGGACGAAATCACAGCAAATGATGTCGTTCAGCGCGGAGAGAGCAATTTATTTTGAAATCTAATGATATTGTCATCAAGAGTGCATGCAGTTCCAATAATGAGACCACTTAACTCATGAAAACTAATTTATCTCTACGCCGGCTTCTAGCAGAAGACACGATACCGCACGATTGATTAGAAGAGAACATTCTAGAGGCTTCAAATAAAAAGTCTTTTTGTTAATACAAAGATCAAATTCTTTTCTGTTGAAACTATTTTTCAGAATATTTCGTGCTTTTTTTTTAAGTCTAAGTAAAAAAAAAAAATATTGATACTTGCTCCAAAAAAAAAAAAGACATAATTTATTGAATGAGAAAGGTGTTTATTTTGTTAACTTTTTTTTTTCCTAATACATGGAGTCCAAGATCACGTGAATATGAGGTGGTCAACCATTGGTTGATTTAGCTCTGTGGTCATGAAGAGAAAGGGCATGACTCAGTAGTTCACTTCCTCTTTTACCCCTATTTGGTCTGTCGCTCCTTTTCCTTACCAGTTATGTTTCACATGTTTTTGTGACAACATGCAGTCAATCCTTATTTACTTGCCTCACCACGAGACACAAGATCTGTTTTTAATGTAGGGGAAATCCAGCTTGCCAAAAAAGAGCTCTCTGGACTGGAAAAAATTAATAAACATGCATTCAGTCTCCTCTCTATCCAGACGAGTTCTGTCGATGTGCATTTGAGTTCATCTTCCATGTTTGGTTATTTATTTACTCCTCGCGGAGTTAGGCACAAGGCCAGTTTTATCTTACTCCCACAAGTAAGATGTGACCCAAGATCGGGTCGAGCAAGTGGGGTTAAAAGCCAGCGCTCGAGAGGTGAGCACTCTGGCCATTTAAAAATTGCCTGGGCAGCCCCGTCGGCATTCCCCGGTAGGGGCGCCTCAGACAGTAAGCAATAAACTTACTCCTCCCCAAAGAGGGGAGGCGAAGCCTGGGAGGGTGGACCTCCTAGAACTGCACAGGACAGGCGTGCAGTATCCATCGGAACAGATACTACACTTTGATCTTAGCCAAAACGCCAAGAAAAAAGGCCGAGAACTGGTTAGTCTGTCTTTCATTATATCCACATATTAGGAAGTTTGGCATGTGTACGTATTTTGGTGTATTACTTTCAAGTACAAATAAATCCTGTTATATTTTTAATAACAAAGGTTGTTTTTTCAGTTCCTTTTTTAGATTAGTCCTAAGTAGTGATGGGATGATTCCAATATTTTTTCCAATTCCAATACAATTACCGATTCTGTTCTAAATTCCCGATTGCAATTCTTTTAAAATTTCTATATATTTCGCTATAGAGATAGGTTCTTTTTTTTTTTTGGATTACTGTAAAAACGCATTTAATATGTGCATATATTTTCGCAAATGCAAAAATACACTTGTGGGGGGGGGGGGGTGATCTATAGATTTTAGTTTTACTGATAGTTAAATATTAATAAATATTTATCATTTTATCATTAGTATGAGCTATAGAAAATTAAGTTTTAAACAGAAAGAAAAGTATCGTTTTTGGCATTGGAAAATAGGCACAAAATTTTCCGATTTCGATACCCCAAAATTTCCAATTATTCCGATTCCCGATTAATCTTTCCAACACTAGTCCTAAGGAAGGCATTTGAATTGGTCTTTTTGCCATAGAGATGGTAAATGGCAGCTATTGGTTTGTCTAAGTTTTGTTGTAATAGCATTATAACTAGTAACCGGGTTATCTTCTCTTGAATAATTCAAAAACATTCAGAATAATGGCACTAGTGTATAATCTCCATAGCAGTGGTATTAGCCAATTAGGATCCAGCTTGAGGTAAGCAGGTAGTAGAGGCTGGCTATGTCAGTTTAGTGCTTAGGAAACCGGAAGTAACTTGTACTCTCAATAATATGTCCTCTCTTCCGGTCGCATATTTTTGCTAGTATATATTATGTAAGTATTGAGTTTGCTAATGAACAACCAATTGTTACAACTGATGTACGCTAACCCCCTCCAGAGTAGGAGGTAATGCCCTGGAGGACAGTATCATTACAATAGAACAGATACTATGCTATTCACCCCTTGAATAGAGCACTGAACGATAGTACACTAGTCTGAAATAGTATAGTAAACTGAATTGAGCATTAAAAATAGTACAATTTATAGAATAGTATAGCCTTAGCTTATCACAGAGAGATATAATTAAATTTCATTGCCATTCCTGTTTTTATGTAAATTAAGGTTTATATATTAACGACTGTAATAAGTAATCGAAAGTAACTTCCCTTATTTCATGATTATTTCCCTTTTTGTGAACTCTGGTTCCATGTCGAATCGCTGTGTGAGATTTTATAGTTCTGTACTTCACTAAACAGTTCTTCAAATGGGAGGTAATCAGAAAATAAGGGAGGTTACTCACAATTACTCATTACACCTAATTTCATTGTTACTTTAGAAACAACTACGAGTAAGAATGAAATAGAGTATTTTTACTGCGTGTACCAATAGAATGAATATTCAGTATTTTTTTTATCATAATCAACTTGACGTCTGATGATGTAAGATTTGTAAGCTTATCTTGTAAAGTATCAGACATGTAGCCGATAATACACAGACTGAATCACAATGTTCTTTATACAATTGGCAGAAAGCAATCAGCTTAAGTACTAGAGTTCATAATTATTTCGTGAATCGTGTGAGATACATAATTACTTAGGATTATATATTTAAATACATATATATTTTTCAATGATGAGTACAGACAAAACACATGAAATTCATATACACACACACATATATATATATATATATATATATATATATATATATATATATATATATATAATTATTTTAATTACGTTTACATTTGATCCTTGCAGAATCATCAGTGTAGACGTTACCATTCAAACCAGTCGTATGCTTTGAACACTGGAACCAGAGTCACATTTAACTCCAATTCCGAACGCTCTAACCATGAATGGCTACAGTCGAGATGAGAAATAAACCCTATTTATGTGTCAAGGAAGAAGACAGCTATAGTCAGCCGTCATAACAGTGTTCAACAGTTCTTCTCGACCTTGGACTTTGCTATTGGACATCACTTTTATGAAAATCCGTACTGTGCCCAAAACTATAAAATAGAGTTTTTAGTGATCTTGCATGGAGCGAATTCCAAAAATAATTTGAAAATTTCGGAATCTGTCTATCACCATTCTTAAATCTACTTTATGCTGGCAAAAGAAATTCATCAAATTGCTAAATCTCATTGGGAATCTTACATCCCTCTCCCAATATATATATATATATATATGTGTGTGTGTGTGTGTGTTATATTACCGCAAAGTTCTAGATTCGCCCACCAATGTGATCACTTCTTCTGAAAAATTGAATTCGGTCACAAAATGATTCCTTATCCAGAAAAACACTTATATATTTATTTGAAATCTTATTATTTATAAATGTATTTGTATTTAGATTATCCATCTAACACATAAAAAATGTCAGTCGGATACTGAATTAGGAGTGGATAGAGTTAGTTCAGGGAACTTCTGCCATTACTAACCAGCAGAGCGTTACAATTGTCAACTAAAGGAAAAGTCTATCAGGCATGTGTATGCAATGTGATGAGGTATAGAAGTGAAACCTGACTAATGAGGGTTGAGGACATATGTTGCATGGGACTGATAGGATGGATGTGTAATATAAGTCTTAGATCTGATGAGCTCAGAGAGAGATTAAATCTAGAAAGTATAGAAAAATGCGTGCAGAACAGTAAACTTCGATTGCACTGCCATATAAAAAGAATGGATAAGAGTTCTTGGGTTAGTTGATGTAGAACAATTGAGGTAGCAGGGTCGGCCCACAGGGGAAGGCCAAGGAAAACATGGGCAGAAGTATAAAGAATGGACTTGAGAGAAAAAGAGATGAGTAAAAATCTGACTAGAGATAGGTTAGTTTGGAAGTCAATTTTTAAAAGTCGTCCAACATATGCCAGCGTGTAAAACAGACATTGAACCGAATTTGGTGATGATAATGACGATGAAAAAATGGGCGAGAGTGCTTACGTTAGTAGATGTAGAACACTTTACATAGCAGGGTCAGTTGGCAAGAGGAAATCAAGGAAAACATGGGAGGAAGTGATAAAGATGGATTTGAGAGAAAGAGGGATAATTCCTTAACGGAAAAACATGGATTACAAAATTTAGAAATTGGAATTTCGCCCATGAAGATGAAGATGGATCAGGACGTCCAGTTGAGTTTGATGAAGAGTTCCTTGTGACATCACTCAAAGAGAAGCCTGCAGTATCAGTTGAAGAATTAGCAATGAAGCTTTCTCCAACCCATACAACTGTTCATCGTCATCTTCTTGGAAACGTTCTTACACTTGGAAAATGGGTGCCTCATGAATTATCTGGCGGCAACCGCAAATCGCGAGTTGAGATCTTCAAATAATTATCAAGCACTCATTTTTCAAGTTTAGGAACCTATCCAAGTTGTTGAAGATGCCAATGAACAGTTGTATGGTTTGGGGAAAGCTTTATTGATAATTCTTCAATTGATATTGTTGGATTTTCTTAACATTTTACTGCCAATCAATAGAAATAAATCCTTCAATTAAAGAAAGGGTTTTAGATAAATAATCAGGAAATCTTTCTGCGAATTAATAAAGGACAATTAGCAAATATATGTTTCCTCTGGTCGCATATTTTTGCTAGCCTGGGATTGATGGTACATTATCCCAAAAAGAGGAGGTAATTCTTGGGAGGATGGTCTAATGATAGCAGAACAGATACTACATTACCCCCCAAAACGATGAGTTAATGTCTGAGAGAATGACAAAAAAACAGATACTACACCACACCCCTTCCCTGAATTGAGGTTTGATTTGGTAGTTTTGTTTTACGGCATATCAACCCTTTTTGGGTTATTTAATGCCGAATCTGGTCATCATAGTAAAAGATTTATGCTTCAAGTTCTAAAAATAAAATAAAAAAGGGGAGGGAGAAAGGGAGAGGGGCTGTTGTTTTTGTTTTTGGTTTTGTAGAACATAATTAAGTTTTACAAAAAAAAAAAAAAAAAAAAAAAAAACGTCAATGTAGGTGAATTTCGTCTCAGGGAGCCACAGGGCAGCCTGATCTGGTATCACCAGCTTCCCTGAATTGAGCATTGAAAGATAGTTCAATAGTACAGGGTCAGTTGGCAGGGCAAAGCCAGGGAAAACATGATAGGAAGTCATAAGAATTGGCTTGAGAGAAAGAGGGATAAATAAAGATCTGGCTAGGGATAGGTTAGTTTGGAAGCCAATTTCTAAAAGCTGTCCAACACATGTCAGTATGTAAAACAGACATTCAATTCAATTAATTTGGCCAAAAAATAAAACAAATATCCTCTAGTTGCCATGTAGGGAAAGGGTGGTAGAAATAATTAAGACATTAAACCGATGATGATGCTGCTGCTGATGATGATGATGTTTTCCAAATATAGTTTTTCTGGTACTACCAGATCAGGCTGTCTGAAAATACTGACTTCCTGACAAAAAATGCACCAAGCATTGATATTATTGTGTTTTTCCTTTCCCTTTGCAAAACTCAATCATGTTCTGCAAAAACAAAAACAGCAATTTTCCTCTACAAAACAACCAAACGAAACACCATAAATAAATATTTGAAGATATAAACAACTTGAAGCATAAAAGCTTTTAACAAAATTACTGTACTCGGCATTAAATAACCTGAAAAGGGTTAATATGCCGTTAAACAAAACGACCAAACTAAACACCATGAATAAATATTTGAAGATATAAAGAACTTGAAGCATAAAAACTTTTACCAAAATGTCCGGATTTGGCATTAAATAACCTGAAAAGGGTTGACATGTCGTAAAACAAAACAACCAACCAAATATAGTTTTATTATCAAAACTGTAAAATACCTGAGGTTACTATTCAAAAAATATTTCAGTCATATTTTTTTTTAGTGTAAATCCGAATATATCTTTTCTGCTTTCTGCCTAAATACAAAAATAATCAAACTGAAAAATATTCCCAAACCAATAAACTCAGGAAACCAACATCGAAATAACAACAGAATTGAAGTAAAAAGAAAAATGTTTGGTTTTCCAAAATCCATAGAACTATTTTATCGAGTTATTTGGTTAATTGCCAATTAATGATGGATTAATTTAGAATTATATTAATTGCTAAATGTTGTGTTAATATTAATTAAATACTTTCTTGGTGACTTGAATAAAACTATAATCTCTCATTGCAAAAATGGTGACTTGAATAAAACTATAATCTCTCATTGTAAAAATGGCTGGTATCAAATCAAGATGGCTTCTGTATCAGCATAGCTGCCATTTTTAAAGTGGGTTCCTTGTAAATGGTTACCTTTTTCTGTCTTCTGTCAAAAAAAAAATGTATTGTTATAAATAGACTTTTTTTTAGATCTACCTATTTAACAGTTGTATACAGAACCTCCTAGAACTGTTTGTCAATATATTTACATTGTCTGGTATCTGAACTTCCAAGATTTTAGAAGACTAAAAGACTCCAGATACAATCCTCTACCTATATAAGAGTCAGATACGCCCTACAACGGAGTACTGCTGCCACATCTGATAAGATACTGCTCAGAGTACTCTTTACATCCTTAACAGAGTACAAAATCGACTTCGAAATCTAGTGGTTAATGATCTCTTCTCGTCCCTACAGCCCCTTTCTCACAGAAGAGAGGTCGCTAGTATCTCTCTCTCTCTCCCTCTCTCTCTCTCTCTCTACTGTATCGTGATTTTTATGGAAGGTGCTCGTCTGAGCTCCAATCTATAGTTCCTCCTTGTAAAACATTCACAGTAAGAACACGTTATCCTACCACAACGGAAAAAAAGTTTCTTTTCTTCCTCCAGGTGCCTAATGTCAGGTGGATTTTCCATGAGCAGAGCTTTTTTTTTGTAGAACGTTACCATGAGACTGCTTCTCTGCGGATTACAACATGGTTGTCCTCAAATCCAATGTCAACAGATTCCTATAATAAACCGGCCCCACAAGTAGTCGAACTTGGTCAATTTTATCATTCATTCTCGGTCCTCTCAAAAAGTTCTATCAACTGACAATCATTTAATCTTATGAACTCTTATCCTCGAGTGGCTTTTTGGACCTTGATACAAAAAAAATTTAAAGAAATAGGTTAATAGTAGTAAGTCGTAAGTTTGGCAAAAGAGGAAGATGAAATAATAGAAAAACAAGAGATATATTAAGATCAATGTCCAAGACTTTAGATTAAGTGAGCGATAGGGTGGTGAGTCATGGTCAGTCTGTAGTTGTTCCATTGTTGTTGTGTGTGTATATCAGTGTGAATAGGAGTGAGCAATAGGATTGGAATGAGGCTGGTCATCTCAGTGTTAATCAATTACTCCTGAATCTGGAAGCAATGGCATATTAAAGAGTAACTCCACAAACCAATGTATTTTAAGATATGACCCTGGACTGTAAATGACTAATTGATTATGATGTTAAACATTAGTCTTTATTTTACCGATAGATAAAATAAAAATGGTGGTTTCATGCCATTCTCAACAGCATTAATGTACGTTTAAACACAATTGTAGTTTCATGCCTTTCTCACCGGAATTAGTGCACGCTCGAACGCAATTGTTGTTTCATGCCTTTTTAAATAGTATTAGTGCACGCTTGAACACAATTGTTGTTTCATGCCTTTCTAAATAGTATTAGTGCACATTTGAACACAATTGTGGTTTCATGCCTTTCTCAAAAGTATTAGTGCACGCTTGAACACAATTGTTGTTTCATGCCTTTCTAAATAGTATTCGTGCACATTTGAACACAATTGCTGTTTCATGCCTTTCTAAATAGTATTAGTGCACGCTTAAACACAATTGTGGTTTCATACCTTTCTAAATAGTATTCGTGCACATTTGAACACAATTGCTGTTTCATGCCTTTCTCAAAAGTATTAGTGTACGCTTAAACACAATTGTTGTTTCATGCCTTTCTAAATAGTATTAGTGTACGCTTAAACACAATTGTTGTTTCATGCCTTTCTAAATAGTATTAGTGCACATATGAACACAATTGTGGTTTCATGCCTTTCTCAAAAGTATTAGTGCACGCTTGAATACAATTGTTGTTTCATGCCTTTCTAAATAGTATTAGTGCACATTTGAACACAATTGTGGTTTCATGCCTTTCTCAAAAGTATTAGTGTACGCTTAAACATAATTGTTGTTTCATGCCTTTCTAAATAGTATTACTGCACATTTGAACACAATTGTTGTTTAATGCCTTTCTCAAAAGTATTAGTGTACGCTTAAACACAATTGTTGTTTCATGCCTTTCTCAAAAGTATTAGTGTACGCTTAAACACAATTGTTGTTTCATGCCTTTCTAAATAGTATTAGTGCACATTTGAACACAATTGTTGTTTAATGCCTTTCTTATCGGAATTAGTTTATACTTGACTACAATTGTAGTTTCATTACTTTTTCAACAGTACTAGTGAATACTTGAACATAATTGTTGTTTCATGCCTTTTTCAACTATATTAGTGTATACATGAACACAATTGTGGTGTTATGTCTTTCTCAACGATATTAGCACATACTTCAACACAATCGTGCTGCCATGTTTTTCTGAACTGTATTAGTGCTCATTAGAACACAATTGGTGTGTCATACCTTTCCCAACTATATTAGCGCATACTTGACACTATTGTGGTTTCATACCTTTCTTAACAATATTAGCATATACTTGAACACAATTGTTATTTTCATGTTTTTCTCAATGATATTAGCGCATAACCACACCGATTGCCATGGCAAATAACACCCTACTTGAGAGTTCAACTTTCAAACTACCCGGCCTGACATTCACAGGTAGCATGAATTGGAACAAATACATTGAAGACATTGTCAAAGAAGGTGGGCTCCCTCTACCGTGCTAGTAAACTCCTCACACCTGACATTATCCTGTATCTCTACAAACCACAATCCGCCCATGTATGGAGTATTGTTGTCAAATCTGGGCCGGTACATAATCTACTAGTCTCTCCCTCTTAGACAAGATTCAAAAAAGAGTCACCAACTTAATAACACTATCTACCAAGCTCCAGTCCCTGTCCCATCGCTGCAATGTTGCATCCTTGTGCTTGATTTACAAATACTTCAATGGATTGTGCTCCGATGAACTAGCTGCTCTAGTGCCCCCTCGATGCAAATACACTAGAACAACCCGTCAATCAGCTAGGTCACTTGAATACAATTGTGGTTTCATGCCTTTCTAAAAAATATTAGCGCATAATTGCACACAATTGTGGTTTCATACCTTTCTCAACGATATTAGAGCATACTTGAACAGAATTGAATTGTGGTTTCATGCCTTTCTCAACAATATTAGAGCATACTTGAACAGAATAGAATTGTGGTTTCATGCCTTTCTCAACAATATTAGAGCATACTTGAACACAATTGAGTTGTAGTTTCATGCCTTTCTCAACAATATTAGCGTATACTTGAACACAATTGTTGTTTCATGCCTTTCTCAACGATATTAGCGCATACTTCAACACAATCGTGCTGCCATGTTTTCTGAACTGTATAAGTGCTCACTTGAACACAATTGTGGTTTCATGCCTTTCTAAAAAATATTAGTGCATAATTGAACACAATTGCAGTTTCATGTCTTTCTCAACGATATTAGAGCATACTTGAACACAATTGAATTGTGATTTCATGCCTTTCTCAACAATATTAGAGCATACTTGAACACAACTGAATTGTGATTTCATGCCTTTCTCAACGATATTAGAGCATACTTCAACACAATTGAATTGTGATTTCATGCCTTTCTCAACAATATTAGAGCATACTTGAACACAATTGAATTGTGATTTCATGCCTTTCTCAACAATATTAGAGCATACTTGAACACAACTGAATTGTGATTTCATGCCTTTCTCAACAATATTAGAGCATACTTCAACACAATTGAATTGTGATTTCAGGCCTTTCTCAACAATATTAGAGCATACTTGAACACAATTGAATTGTGATTTCAGGCCTTTCTCAACAATATTAGAGCATACTTGAACACAATTGAATTGTGATTTCATGCCTTTCTCAACAATATTAGAGCATACTTGAACACAATTGAATTGTGATTTCATGCCTTTCTCAACAATATTAGAGCATACTTGAACACAATTGAATTGTGGTTTCATGCCTTTCTCAACGATATTAGAGCATACTTGAACACAATTGAATTGTGATTTCATGCCTTTCTCAACGATATTCGAGCATACTTGAACACAATTGAATTGTGGTTTCATGCCTTTTTCAACAATATTAGAGCATACTTGAACACAATTGAATTGTGGTTTCATGCCTTTTTCAACAATATTAGAGCATACTGGAACACAATTGAATTGTGGTTTCATGCCTTTTTCAACAATATTAGAGCATACTGGAACACAATTGAATTGTGGTTTCATGCCTTTTTCAACAATATTAGAGCATACTTGAACACAATTGAATTGTGGTTTCATGCCTTTTTCAACAATATTAGAGCATACTGGAACACAATTGAATTGTGGTTTCATGCCTTTTTCAACAATATTAGAGCATACTGGAACACAATTGAATTGTGGTTTCATGCCTTGTTCAACAATATTAGAGCATACTTGAACACAATTGAATTGTGGTTTCATGCCTTTTTCAACAATATTAGAGCATACTTGAACACAATTGAATTGTGGTTTCATGCCTTTTTCAACAATATTAGAGCATACTGGAACACAATTGAATTGTGGTTTCATGCCTTTTTCAACAATATTAGAGCATACTTGAACACAATTGAATTGTGGTTTCATGCCTTTTTCAACAATATTAGAGCATACTGGAACACAATTGAATTGTGGTTTCATGCCTTTCTCAACAATATTAGAGCATACTGGAACACAATTGAATTGTGGTTTCATGCCTTTTTCAACAATATTAGAGCATACTTGAACACAATTGAATTGTGGTTTCATGCCTTTCTCAACGATATTAGTGCACACTTTAACACAATTGTAGTGCCATAGCTTTTCTCAGTAGATCTTATGAAATGTGAACTCGTGGCATAGCGGATTCCACATTCTGTGATTATATGTATTAGGCCACAAACATGCACAAACACTTGTGTTATGTGATGTTGAACAGGTTCCAATACTTAATATGCAGGACAATGCAGACAACGGATAATCATTTCAGTTGGAGCCCTAACTTCCTCACACCTGGGTGTCTCACACTTAAGTATCACTATTACTGTTTAATACATCTGGAGACTGACTGCTACTGAATTCGTGACAACTGTCAGCGTTCAGAACGAGTTGAAGACAAAGGAACTCATAGAACAATTCTTAGCTGCAAAATTTGTGCTTCTTTTAGACTTTCCTTAATTTTAGACGTCACAACTATCGTGTCTAACTTGTTACAATTGATCAAACTTCTTTTTTTTTTTTAATTCTTATTATTTGGATTTTACAACTACTGTTCTCATCTTGGATGTTATTTTCGCAGCGTTTCGGCTGATGTAACCTCTGATCTTTTTCAGGTGCATATTTTCGAACTCGGGAATCCATGTGAACTCGGGAATTAGACGTTCAACCATCTTCTTTATATGCTGTATTTACACTTTCTTTCTTCAATATACTTTGTTTCACTTACCCTGAGTTCGTGTTTTCTTTCCGGACCCCTTACAGGTCCACAACACTTATAAACTCATCATTATGCAGCATCCCTTTCAGAGGGTCTCCATTGTTTATTGAGACAGAAGAAAGTCAGTCGCTCCAAGACAGGTATCATAAAACTTTTTGGAGAAGTGGAGTTCCTTATGAGTGTTATTTTTTTTTTATATACGTTCATATTATTCAGATTCGAGCTGGAATAGAGACTGACAGTTATCTGTCACTTATGACATTTTATTTACCTCCCCAGGAGGTTAGGCACAAGGCCAGGTTTATCTTACTCCCACAAGTAAGATGTGACCCAAGCTCGGGTCGGGAAAGTGGGGTTTGAAAAGCCAGCGCTCGAGAAGGTGAGCACTCTGGCCATTAAAAATTGCCTGGGCAGCCCCGTCGGCATTCCCCGGTAGGGGCGCCTCAGGCAGTAAGCAACAAACTTACTCCTCCCCAAAGAGGGGAGGCGAAGCCTGGGAGGGTGGACCTCCTAGAACTGCACAGGACAGACCCATAGACCGGCGTAAATCAAGCCCCGAAGGTCAAGACGATACTAGTTTATGGCGTGTATCAATCAATAATACAGCATCACACACGAGATCTTGTCTCAACTCTCATTTTACAAGTGTAGTTGGAGATTCAGAGGGTAGCCATTGTTTCTTGAGACAGAAGAAACTCAGTCGCTTCAAGACAGATGTTGGTAAAACTTTTCTCTCGAACTTAATTTGTCAATATTTTCTCGCCGTTTATTTTTGTGTCTCACCAACTATAAACATGTTTATCTTTTCTCTTCGTGAAAAGGAAATAATAATACGTGAAAAAATTTTTTTTAAAAAAAGAAAGTAAAATAAGTTTCAGACGAAAGGCAGTAACATACCCTGTGAATGTGTTGATTACTGTTTATAAAATAAAGAATAAAATCAATAATTCCTTGATGTCTGCAACAATCAAAAAGAAAAAAAAAATCCAATGGAAACAAGATCCAGCTGTAAAAAAGACATACGCACATTCTAGACGTCACCTTTTCTGTAGCTGTTTGCTTGATTCTGCATTAAAGTAAAACATCTTAAATTTGTAAACAATATATATATATATATATATATATATATATATATATATATATATATATATATATATATTAGTACTTAATGTATCCACATAAAATATTATAAGGAGATATAATTTTTTATGTATCAGTTTTCAGTATTTACTTCAACAGTGCTCGATACGTAAGTAGAGCTAGGTAGTAAGCAATGAAAATATATATGGCAATCAAGCTACACAGAGGCTCCCGTGTTTCATCCCCGGGGGGAATCGTCAGGCTAAATGATTTAGCCTGACGATTCCCTGACGATTCCCCCCGGGGAT
Organism: Sepiola atlantica; assembly: GCA_963556195.1. Taxonomy (NCBI): domain Eukaryota; kingdom Metazoa; phylum Mollusca; class Cephalopoda; order Sepiida; family Sepiolidae; genus Sepiola; species Sepiola atlantica. The sequence continues at coordinate 29,433,248 of OY744528.1, forward strand.
GAAACACGGGAGCCTCTGTGTAGCTTGATTGCCATATATATTTTCATTGCTTACTATATATATATATATATATATATATATATATATATATATATATATACTAGAAGCATACTCCTCCAAGCAGGGGTAAAATTAATTCCCCGAAGAGAACAGTTTTGCACCATTTTTATGCCCCCTTACAAAGATTAAACTGAATATCTAATGATACTAATAAGCCTTAGAAGATTACTGAACCTTATATCGAGAATCCTTATTTAAATTTTGATCAAAATCCATTACATGATTTTGATTGTAGAAAATGTCTATAATTTATGGCTTAAGCTTAAGCAGTCTTAATAAGAAATTGAAATTCAGGGAATCTTACTTAATTGGTATCTAATGAGTATGGATCAAATTTAATGCAAATCTAAAAGAATTGAATTTTCAAATAGGAAGTTATGCCCATATTAGCCCCCTAAAAACCCTTTAAAATATTCAAAAGAAACTGAAATTTGGGGAATGTTTATTAATTGATGCCTAATACTTATTGTTAAAATTTCACAAAAATCGGAGGTATCTGAATTTTCACAAAGGCTTAATTAATTAAAGTAAATATAGCCTATATTACTACCATTAATCCTAGCAACTGTGGTATATATATATATATATATATATATATATATATGTAAAAGGAAAGCCAAAGACTATGTTATTATGTATTCATCAACATTTCGTCTTTATTGAAAGACTTCCTCAGAATGAAGAAAACAATGTAGAACAATCATACAGAATATTAATTTTGATTTGTCAAAACGTGTCTAGACTTTGGTATGGTTGTTGACGTGAAAAAGCAGAGAATGACAATCATAATTTTGGTTATAGCGTTATTAGCAGTGGCCTGTCTCCTTCAAAGGACGCAAATGAATGAATCATTTTATCCCCACATTTCTTCATATATATATATATATATATATATATATATATATATATATATATATATACATACACACACTTAACTTTGTATGCACTCCCTAAATGTTAAAGTTTCCAAAAAAAATGTTCTCATGTTACTTACAATGTTGCCTAAAGTATATATACCAAAATTCATTATGATCCATTCATTAGTTTGTAAATATAAATATGTATATATATATACTAGTAGAATACCAGTCGCAGGATAGGTATAAACAATAAATATAACATTAGTTTTAAATTTTAATGTTTTTTTAAATCTTTGGGTAGTATGGTACGGTTTCGAGGACACCCTCCTAAATGGCTTAAATTTACAAAACGATAATAATAATAATAATAATAATAATAATAATAATAATAATAATAATAATGTGCCTACGTTACTCACCATGTTGCCTAAAATACATATTCCATAATAATAAGTTCATTAGTTTATGATTTTACCTAGCACATACATATTATTCACGCTGACACACATACACCGATCTTTTTAAAAATGTATTACTTAATATAACGCAAAATTTGGTGTTGAGCGATTCTTTTCTCTACTGAATTTTTTGTGTCTAACGTATTTGAAAAGATTTTTGGGGCGGCTGCGAGTTTTGGTAAGTACACTCACTAAATGGTAAAGTTTACAAAAGAAACAATGTACTCATGTTACTCATCGGGTTGCGCAGAATTCCAAAATTCATAATGAACGGTTCATTAGTTTAGGTTTAGAAATGTATCCTGTACAACGAAATATATTAGCTCACTGCACCCACTAAATGTTAAAATTTACCAAAAAATTTTTTTTATACTTTTAAAAATATTGTTTTAAAAAACATAACTAACCCTTTCTTATTATAAACAAATTCTAGGTAACAACACAATACTATTATATTCCGAAACTAATTTAAAAAATTAAAATATTTGAAGCTACCTACAATAAATAATATTATATACGAAACAAGTAACAATATTTGAAAATATTTTACAGAAGTACAATTTATCCTGTGAAGCTAATTCTGGCAACTGGTTTGTTGTTTTGAGATTTAACGACCTCACATACGGCGTTCTCAGCTGTTTTTCGAAATTCTCTTCTTTTCTTCCTTTTTTGTCATTGTTTTTTATTGTCATCTGAAGATGATTCAACAGAGAATCGAAAGTGCTTGTGATACTTATGGAACATTCATAATTTCTTTGATTTTGACATGAAAAAGATTAGGAAAATCGAAAATAAAAGTGTATAATCAAGCAGAAGTATTCTGTTATGTTTAACAATGTGTGCTTAAATGAAAGAATGCGGCCTAAATACATACAATATATATATATATATATATAATATATATTTAGTATAGTGAAAAGAAATTCTGTCTGATTTTTGTTGACGGTTTTAATACTGAAATATATGCTATTTTGTTATATTATCTAAGTGAGTGTGTGTGTGGTAATTATATGAAAATGTAATAATTACTGTTGTTATATCCGTTTATATCTGTTACTAATGTAAATACATCCACCTGCAAAGTGTGTATCCGTGTGTGCTAGAATATAAGAGATAATCATGACATGTGTGTGTGTCTACATGTTAGCATTTCTGATAAGTTTTAGTTGTAAGCTAAATATGTCATGTGATCAACTTGCGTATCTATGTGAGAATATTTAGTAATAAAATATGAGTTTTAGTTGTAAGCTAAATATGTCATGTGATCAACTTGCGTATCTATGTGAGAATATTTAGTAATAAAATATGAGTTTGCTTGTTTGCGTGCATGTCAAGATTTGTGTGTATAATTTTATATTCTGTTATACATGTGTGCTGCTTGTGTCTATGTAATGTGTAAGTCTTTGTGTGTGGTATGGTGGGAAAAGAGGGGTCTTAAATTCGGCTTTTTATGATATGAGTAAAATATGACGTTTTTTTTTACACCTCTTTACTCTCCCCCACTGTTATAACATTACACCAAGTTTGCATTTCGGTTAGAAAATGATGTTGAGTATAATTGTTTCGTCTGTCTGGATCATTAGTATCTGATTTTTTTTTTTTCAGAATTTTGATTCTGTCGAGTGTGTATGATAGCACCGAAATATGAATTTCTGTAGATCATTTTAAATATATATACATATAACAACAGACATTATGACCATAAAAACATATTCAATAACAGAAAAACGCCAAATAATAACAGCACTAGCAACCCCTTACTTGAAACTCAAAGGAAGTGGACGCTTGTCAATAATCGAGTGGAAAATTGCATGACAGGCCAGTACATGCGGAAATTTAAACGACACATCTAGATTATGTCTGAATGAGAAACTTTAAATTCTATACTCAAAAGACTCCCAAAACCTATCAAACTGAAGTAAAATAGCAAACAACATATACACAGAATTAACTTTATTTAGGATAACAATATATAAGAAAAATAAAATAAAATAATAAACTAAAAACTAAACTAAACCAACAGCTAAAATAGAAATAAAACTATTCCAAGCATGCACGTGTTAAAATAAGGTCACCTATTAATTTGACACATTCACAAAAGGGTTCGGCACCCCTATATAAAACAAAACAAAACAAAGAAAGAGAATGTCAAGTAAAATTCAGCCTAACCTTTGCTTGAGAGAAGCCCTGCCATTGACTAATGCAAACATTAACTCCTGGGAGGGAATATCAATGAATCTGATTGGTTAGCTAGTTAAACATCCAGTAACAGGAATTCCATGCACTTTAGTCTGGCGATACCTTACGGGGATGAAACGTAGAATCCCCTGTGTAGCTTAACTTCCATGAATATATTTTCATAACTTTATATATATATATATATATATATATATATATATATATATATATATATACAGGGTCGGGCAGATAAATTGGAACTAATTTAAAATGCTAATATCTTTTTTATTTTTGATCATATGATTACGGTTTTTTTTACTAAGGATCCTTAAACACTTTATTGCAAGATAGCATAATTATATTTACTCAAATTTGTTTTAATATGGCGGAATTAGCACGAAGAATAACTATATGCGAAATGAGACGCGCCGGGAGTTCTCCTTCGGACATTGTTAAGAGCACTGGCTATGCAAAAACGACTGTCTATCGGGTTGTGGCTAATTTCGATGTCGAGTGTAAGGTTGAGAGAAGTCGGCACAGTACTCGTAGTGATCGAAAGCGTACAAACACTTTCCTGGTGGGGCTAAAAAGGTCGATAAAGGCAGACCCAAGTCAGTCGATGTCGAAACTGGCAAAAAAGCGCAATGTGAGTCGCAGAACTATCAGCAGAGCAATCAACGAAAACCTCGGGATGAAGTCCTACGTTAGGAGACGCCATAATCTCCTCACTGCCCGTTCAAAAGCTATCAGAGTTGAAAGATGCCCCAAGCTTATCAACCATCTGAAACACAAAGGAGGACATGTGCGCATTTTTATTGATGAGAAAAAGTTCATCGTGGATGAGGTTCCAAATCGCCAGAACACTCGAGTTATTGCCCGTGACCCTTCGGAAGTTCCTCCTGTGATGCAGAGCAAAAATCCTGCTTCTGTGATGGTTTTTGCAGCCGTGGCAAGTGATGGAAAGGTGAAGCCTCCTCATTTCATCGAGCGGGTCTTAAAATCAACACAGCGGAGTATTTGAACATTCTTAATAATGTTTTATTGCCTTGGATCCGTAGAAACTACAACCCTACGAAAGTCATGCTCATCCAAGACTCGGCACCAGTGCATGGATACAGGAAAGTCCAAGATTTCATGAAGGAGAATTTTCCCTTGTTTGTTCCGAAGGATATTTGGCCCAGCAGCTCTCCAGATCTAAATGTTTGCGACTATTATCTATTCGGCGTCGTCGAGGGACAGACTAATGTCAATCCACACCCAAATACAAACTCATTGAAGACAGCCATTCAACGAGCATTTCGCAATCTCGATCCCAATAAAATAAAGAGGAGCTGTTCACGCGTTCGTCAAAGAATCTCCAAAATAATTGATGCAAAGGGTGCTCATATTGAATAATTTTGTTCAATAGACTGTAATAATTAAATAAATAAATGTTAAAATGATATCTTTCCATATTTAATCCTTTAAATTATGAATTTTGTAAAAATAAAAAAAAGTACCAATTTAGCTGCCCGACCCTGTATATATGATTCCAATAATGTTTCGGATTTGATTAAAAAACACTTTAATACAAACAACTGTTTCTGCCCATTCCAAAAAATTATATTTTCTTGATAAACTAAATATCAAAATATTTTGGAAACGGCTTCATCAGTGTACATTTTATCTGCCACAATCAAGTGAAAGTAAAAACAAAATACAACCGTCAAAATGTCACAGTTATTCATTTAACTTAATTTTTCCATTTTTTATTCTTTTTCTCTTAGACCAAATGGAATTCTTGTTTTATTTTATTCATTTATAGGTAAAAGGTTAAAACAGATACATTATAACAACTAAAAATCTTTTCACATTTTACTTTCAAAATGGCCACCATTAATCAGAAATAATACATATAAAATATATAAAGGAAGAAATAATTAACATCCACCACAAATCCTCACTTCAATTCATATTTCTTTCCGTTTTCTCCTGTTTTTTTCCCTAAAGTTTGTTTATTTGGTCGTTTCTATTATAGAAATCGATATATTAGCAGTTAAAAAAAAATATCATCATCCTTTTCGTTTTAACGTTGTAAATTTTAGAAATTGACTGTTTAAGCTTATCTCTGGTCAGGTTTCTTTGAAAGTCAGTTCCTTAATTAAGACCAGATTTTTACAGGCCGGATGACCTTCTTGACAGCAATCCAGTAAGGTGGTTTTATCGAGACACCATCTCTAGGTGATTGCCCACCAAGACTAAAGAGCACTTCATCTGCCCTTATTGAAGAAAAACATCCACTCTTTTTTTCTTCAAGAACGAGATGCTAGCCTAACATATGACTTGGTCGTTTCTATAAAAGTAAACATTTTCAAGGAATTTCATGATGCCATTCAAATTCTCCTCCGGTTTCATACCAAAGTTATGCCATCGCTTTTCCAAATGCCCTGTATAAATATGCTGAATATGCATGCGGAATTCAAAGCTTTTACATTTTACTCTAGATATATTCGTAAGCAGAGTTATTTCCCTTTGCATGATTTAAAAAAAAAAATCTGTAAATTTCCATAGAAAATTGTCATTCAGTTAATTCAACACAAAACTTCGAAGTAATCTAAATCTTTTTGCAGTTGTTTTATTTCATTATTTTACTTAAGATTTTTAGTTGTATTTCTCTTAACTTTTACTACTGAATCTATTTATTGGTTGTCATTTTTTGTATTCTTTTACAAAACCCAACCTTTTAACATTCTGGAAAGAATGGAACCTCAGAAATTCTACTCAGGTTAAAACTGTTTTCAAATCACTCTTCTAAGAAGTCAGAACAGAAAATTTTGTATTTATGAGTTAACAAATAAAACAATCTAGAAATGGATGAAACAAGAAAAATAACGTAATATTCGTAATAACAATAATGAGACTAGAAACTACATTATAAATAGAGGGAATATCAAAACAGACATGATGGGGTTGGAACAAAGATACTTTGTCAACTGTGCAAATATTTTGTATTCAATCTTTTTAACAAATGCTATGATTATAAGAAGAAAAATTAAAATAAAACAAGTTTCTCTGGATAATTGAAATCCTGTCAGTTAATTCCATATAATGAATAAGAATAGATATAGTTATGAATATATATATATATATATATATATATATATATATATATATATATACTTTTTTCACTTCGTCAAAACACCTAGACGGATTTTCAACTTGGCCATGAGAATGTCTCAACCAAGAGAAAAAAAGAAAAAAAAAGAAAAAGAAATATTCTTCTGAAGATGGTAGATTTACCGAAAGTACTCAAGTTTATAAAAAAAAAAAAATGTTTTTGAGATGAATAAATAATTTATTTTAAAAACAAATAATCTGCGTTGTGCAAGGTTTTCTAAATATTTTATAAAAAAAATATCTTTATTATTGCCACCCACCCAACGCTTCAAATTGTGTGACTTTTCAAAGTATCCTTCCACGCCGACCACGTGACATATAGCCATATCAACACTTTTTTCACTTCGTCAAAACACCTAGACGGATTTTCAACTTGGCCACGAGAATGTCTCAACCAAGAGAAAAAAAGAAAAAAAAGAAAAAGAAGAAATATTCTTCTGAAGATGGTAGATTTACCGAAAGTACTCAAGTTTATTTAAAAAAAAACGTTTTTGAGATGAATAAATAATTTATTTTAAAAACAAATAATCTGCGTTGTGCAAGGTTTTCTAAATATTTTATAAAAAAAATATCTTTATTATTGCCACCCACCCAACGCTTCAAATTGTGTGACTTTTCAAAGTATATATATATATATATATATATATATATATATATATATAAAATATACTATGCCTACTGACATACGGTAAACGTTGACAAATTCCGAGCTCCAGGCGTGGTTCTGTGACTTTTTTCTAATTGGTGGATATGTATACGATCGCCACACCTTTGTACACATCTGGCACTAACCAGGCTCAACTTTGGTGATCCCCCCACCCCCAAAAATGGTGTTTCAACCTGATTATGCCACATACGACATATATATTCATAACAACCATATCAGCTCTCATTCAAATGGAATTGTATGAATTAGTGTGTGTGTATATATATATATATATGTGTATATATATATATATATATATATATATATATATATATATATATATATATATAACACTCCTAATTTTTGGTTAAGACATTTTACTTATTACTAGCTGAACCCGTCGCCCGGCGTTACCCGGGAGAAAAATAAAAGAATGAATTAAAATGTGTCAACATCCGACAAAACGCAAATAGGTCACACGAAAAAGGTAACTTCTGAGTTGAACAAAAATAGAAATTGCCACAGTGTAGAAGGATATCTCCTTCACTGCCCGATTACAGAAAAGGTTACTTGTTTCAGGTCGGGATATTTGTTTGATCTGTTAACTATTTTATCATCCGTCATTGAAACGAAATCCTTGTAGAATGCGGAAATGTTTATTTATGTTAGTGGATTTTCGACACAGTAAGAACTTACGTTCTGTCTAACTCAGTACTCGTGGGTAGTCAAATGAGACTGGAAGTGGACCATGTGTAACGAATGTACATTCTAGTTTAGGTACGTAAGATAAATGCATATTGTGTAATAATTAAAAAATAAATGAAATCAATTTTGAGATGAATTGCTCGAATTCAGGTGTTAAATAATAACATTTTTAGTCACATAAATCCCACTTTCGTATGAAGCTAGCAATGCAAAACAAATCTGAGGTGTCGGTCAGTAAATACTGTTTGAAGCAAATACGAGTGTAAAAAGACGAAACTATGATTATTTGGTATGGGCCACGTGTATAATATCTATTATGAAAATGCCGAGAGAACGCAAATAGGTCACATTATCAGTAGCAGTTTTAGCGACAAAGAAAGTATATAAAAAAGTTATGGAATAAATCTTAATAATCTTCGCTAGGAATTAATATAAAAAAGTTTGATGAATAGGAAAATGTAGATGAAAATAATGATTTTAAATGTTACGCCGGTCTGCGTTCGAAATTGATTTCGAAGCCTTTTAACTGTCATGAGTTAAATAAATGAATGTTAATCGTCATTTTAAAAATATACTTAAATAAATCGACGAATGTTTACTTAAATCGTATGTGTGTACGTATGTTTGTAATGTTTATTAGCTGCAAAAATTTAAACACGTTTTTTTTTAGAAATTGTTGCGAACCTGAGAGTTCATCATTCAAACTCCTCGGCCTAACCTTCACAGGTAACATGAATTGGAACAAATACATTGAAGACATTACCAAGGCTGCTGCAAAGATGGTTGGCTCCCTCTACCGTGCTAGTAAACTCCTCACACCTAACATTATCCTGTATCTCTACAAAGCCACCATCCGCTCATGCATGGAGTATTGTTGTCACATCTGGGCTGGTGCATCATCTACTAGCCTCTCCCTCCTTGACAAGGTCCAAAAAAGAGTCGCCAACCTAATCGGTTCCTCACTGTCAACTAAGCTCCAGTCCCTGTCCCATCGCCACAATGTAGCATCCTTGTGCTTGTTTTACAAATATTTCAATGGATTATGCTCCGATGAATGGGCTACTCTGGTGGCCCCTCGACGTAAATTCACTAGACTAACTCGACAATCAACTAAATCTCATTCATTCACTGTGGAGGTCCTCAGATGTCGGAGAAACTTCTACTCCAATAGCTTCTTTCCTTGTGTTGCTGGCCTCTGGAACTCCCTCCCTGCCCCCTGTTTCCCCGACAGTACTGACATGCAGAAATTTAAAACTAATGTAAACAGACATCTCGCTGTGCAGATCCTAATTTAGGTTGAGCTCCACCCCCCAACCTTCTCCCCCTTTTTTTTTTCTCAGTAGCCCCTTACGTCTACAGTGACGACCTGCCTTGTTTGGGGTGAACTATGTTAAAATATATATATATATATATATATATATATATATATATAGAGAGAGAGAGAGAGAGAGAGAGAGAGAGAGAGAGAGAGAGAGAGAGAGTGAGAGGGAGAGAGAGAAAGAGAGAGAGAATAATAGAGAAATGTAAAGAAGAAAAAGAAACGTGTTACGTAAATTACCCCTCCCCCCAAAAAAAAAGAAGAAACGTGAAAAGGAATACACAAATGTTGGATTAATGTTACTTTTAGTATGGATGGTCCAAAGTGAAACAATGAACTTGTGTTGTCTGTTAGTTAAAGTAGTGTAATGTTTGTAGAGAAACTGATACTACGTGCTTACATGGAATTGGTATCAACAATTGAATGATGTTGAAATGAACACTGGAGTTCGTTTTACGCTGTAAGTATTTGAGAAAAGGTGTTTAAGCCTTAAAGGTGTTATGTATGAAATCATTTAAGTGAAAAAATGAAAATATACCTGAAGCAAACGAAGAGTGATAAAGGAAATGTCTAAATTCGATTCGCTGAAGAGATTGTAGCACCCATTTTGACTCACGGAACACTATAAGTAATTATGTTCGTTAAGTATATTCAGTAAAAACCAGAATGAGAATAAGTCTATATGTAATAGTTAGAAATAACGTAATCGGATATTCTCGAAAATCAGCAAAATGTGAGGGAGAGTCTATTAAATTTGTGTGAAGTGTATTGTATTATGTATGAAATTAATGGTAGATTAATAGAAAATAATAAGCGTTACGTTTTTATAAAGTATCCGTTGTTTATTACTTCCTGGTATAGATGGGGAGAGTGTCAGTAGTAAAATATGAGAGGGAAGCGTTTTTGCTACCACCTCTATGAAGTATGTTTTGTGGAGAGTCAAGGATGGTGGGACAAAAGTAATATTTACTGATAAATGGAGAAAATAATCACCAATTTATTAAAACATGCTCTAGTGAATAAGCTTAATATAGTGGTGAGTTTAGTAGCCTGTGATGCATGTGGTTATTTTCTTACTCTTGCCGAAGGTACAGGGGAAAAACATCTTAACTTTATATAGAAGATAATAATAATAAATAGGATGTTTTAACGAAGAATATATATATATATATATATATATATATATATATATATATATATATATATATACAACTCCACCATATATTTCTATCATTCCCTGATGACTGATGAATGGACTAACGATCGGTAATCTTTGTTCGATTTGCCAAGAAACACGTGTAGGTATACAAATAGATTAATATGGAAAAACTGATGGTTTTTGTATGTAAGACGAAAATGTAAATGATGATTCTCCACTGAAGTGCGGAAATAAAGAATTGAAGAAACTGATGTAAATTATGTCTTTGGATTGCTTTTGCATGGACTTTGAAATTGAATTAGGGCTCGATATCCTTTCTGGTAGCGTGTATATAAATAATAGTAATAACAATAATAACAATAATAATAATAATAATAATAATAATAAAGCTTATACTTTTCTGCAGTTTCATTTCATTACCGATCCTCAGAAGTGTACCGTATTGATCTCTAACATCTGGCATTACTCGATTTTTCGAGTATTGGTAATATTGTGAAACTACAGTTAAGCATTAAGCTAAGTCCAATTTATTATCACACTCTTACTCTATGTTGATTCAACCACTTCCCTAATATTGCTTAATTTATCTGAGCTTTTAGAGAAAGAGTGACTCTTTTCTCAGCATGGTTATCTAATTTACATACGTGTATATGTACACACCACTAATACATATGTAAATTAGATGGCAAAATAATAAGTCTATTTACCTCTATATATTACTACTACTACTACTACTACCACTACTACTACTACTACTAATAATAATGATGATGATGATGATGATGATGATGATGATGATGATGATGACGACGATGATATAGAGGCAAAGAGATTTAATTTTATTTATGCAAGAAAAATGTGAGAAATATACATGTCAGAGTTTATGAATGAGTGATAATGGTCGTGCCTTAACGGGTGATGGCTACGTCTTCTTCTTGGGGTCATCCATAAATTGATGGTGAAATATTTATGAAGTTCGCGTGCAATGATATTCGCTCACTCATTGCAGCCAGACGCTTCAATCCCGAGAGGTCCGTGTCCTTCTTTCGAAGAGTCTTGACTGAGGTCAACAGAAGCACTTTTCCAGCAGGTTCATCATGTCGGGATACATGTCTAGCCAACGGCAAAATATATGCATGGAAGGCAACCATACAAAATTTTGTTTGTTACATAATATGCTGTAGATGACACATAGCATTTTGCTGTATAATCCATCAAGTTTCTTAGATCCAGCAACATTTAAGATCCAAGAGTCTGATCCGTAGAGTAAGATGGATTCAATCGATGTCTTCAAATTGAATGTAAATTTGATTATTTGCAATACATTTAGATTATAAAAAGAAAGATAGATTCGATCGAGACTTTAAAAAGTTCATATCTTGGGATCACAGAAGCAATTTTCCAGCAGGTTGATCGTGTCAAGATACATGTCCATCCAGCACCAAAAGTCAATGTTGAACAACTACAGGCATGTGTGGAAGGCATCATCTAATATATATATCGCCCGCTATCCTTTATCTTTATAATGATTAACTTTTTTAACAAAAGGAAACATACTTAAATTTGCTTCGTCAGTCATTTATGCCAAAACTTGGTCCATGTTGTTAAAACAAAAAAACTTTTAATAGATTTTATCGATTTTAATATTTTAATCCGGTTCGATATTTTATTTTTATTAATCAAAAATAAAAGAAGAGAAAGGATAAATTAAAAAAAATAGGTAGTTAATCAGCTGTGACGTATCGCTGTTTCAGCGGTAATTCAACCATAGAGCATTTTGAATTTTACATGGTCTTGTCATGATATGTTGTAGACGACTATCATAATGCTTCCCAAACATGTTGTAAACGATGCATAGCATCTTGGTGTATGATCCATCAGATTTCTTACATCTAGCAACATTTAGGGCCCAAGATTTTGATCCATAGAATAGGATGGATTCAATCGATGCCTTGAAATTGAATGTAAATTTAATTACTTGCAATCAATTTAGAGTATAGAAAGAAGTTTTTCATTAGATCATTTTAAAAATTTAATCGATGTTGTAGCCACTTCTATCATGTTAGACACAGATGTCGTGAATTTAGTGATTATTGCTGACATCATAGTCCCAACCGATTTCATATTCACAGACTCTTCTATCATATTCCATTTTACAAACGCACATATTCACTTTTACTTATGTTGCATAGCCCCTTAATGGGGAGCACGAATGCAGAAAATAATAATTTTAAAAATAAAATGAAATATTAAGCAATAAAAATAAAGCAATCATTTATTTTTGTTTCCCTTATCAAGTGTCTTAACACTAGATTATAAATTATATTTTCCTTTGAAATTCGATATAATTAAAAGAATTCTTTTTCGTTTTTTTTTTGTACCAAACAATGTCGACTGAAAATCCATGTGTGGTTGGGTTATCTCCCTTGGTTAGATATTATGATTTGATACTTATCAGCCTTGCAATCGTCTCCAAAATTTCAGAATTTCATACTGGATTTTAACTATTTGGATTATTCAGACTACTTTTCTCATCTTAGATTTTATTCTCACAACGCTTCGGCTGGTGTAACCTCCTATCTTCTTCAGGTGCACATTGTCAAACTCTGAAATCTTTATGTCAAACTCGGGAATCCTTATGTCAAACTAGGGAATCTGTATTGAATTTTTAAACTGAAGGCTTTATTTAATCTATGGGGAAAGATTGTTCTCATTCTGTCAACCATGACAGGGTAGACATCTAAAGTATTTTTTTTATTATATTCTTAGTATCGTCTATAATGAGGATTGAGCTTTCAATCTCCAGAAGACTGTCACTGAGAACTGATTATTACTTAGCACTTTATCCGTTGCGCCAAGGGTTCAAGCTATACTAAGAATATAATTAAAATTACTTCAGAATTCTATTCGGTCATGGCTGTAGGAACGATAACAATCTACCCTCATGGATTAAATAATGGTTCAGTTCGAAATCCCATACACATTCCTGAGTTTGACATAACCATTTCAGGGTTCAAGAAGACACACCTGAAAAAGGATGGAGGTTACATTGGCCGAAACGCTGTAAAGAATAACATTCAAAATGAGAACAATAGATCGAATAATCTAAATTATACAAGTTATCAATTCTCATCTAAAAAATTGTGAAACATAAGTTTTTCGGAATAATAATGAAGATATGACTGGGTTTAAGCCGATTTGACAGATTTTATCAAATTGGTCCCCACACCTGAAGGGGCCCCACACCCGTTTTTTATTTATATGATTTACAAAATACTACCGAAAACTTAAAATGAAAAGTAAGATATTCTTCGTCATAATATTAATTATGCATGATTAATTAACAGTAAATTATCGTCACTTCTAGAAATCTTATTTCTATCATTATGAACTAAATGGTAGAATTCGTCTGAGTTTTTAAATTACTTTATGATCAAAAAGCGTTTTCTCTAGTTTTTAATTTCTGATAAAGAATGAAAGAAAACGTAGTTTGTGTAATATAAACACATTTCTTGGTGTGCTGTATAATTGCCTTTTGGATAGATCGTGGTTTGTTGCATATTAAAGGATATTATTATACCAAGCGTTATTGTGCTGTAATAGCACACTGTTACAATAAATTATTTACATGCATAGAAATAAAGACACGACAAGCACCATATAAATGACATATTGCTTTTTGAAATGTTATTATACCAAGCATGTTATATTTATTCGATTTTTTGTTGGTTTGTACCTGTGCTGTTTCATATGAAATTGAAATAAAGTTGTCTTTTGTGAGTGGTAAGACACGAATATGATGTAATAAATTGGATGAAAACGATTTTGTAGATAAATAATAATAATTATTTATTACATAAATAATAACTGAAAAAGAATTACTTTGAAAATGAGGATGTATTTAATTAGCTGTTGCTAAGCGAACGTCCATTGAATATTTCCCTATTGTCGACTGGCCAAATGTATGAGCAGATAACTCTGCTTTCCAAAATGCTGTTTTGATCAAGGGAGATTAACATCCATAAATTTTGCTATGCAGAGTAGGGGCCCGACTGGGTCTCTCAATTCCTTGCACCGGCTCTGGCTGAAAACAATAACTTATGAGTAATGCCTCATTTCATTATGTTACACAAACAGAAAAGTGATTTTAATTTAAAGAAAACCTGTATGAATTTAATGGTGTGATGCTGACTTACTTGCTTGATTTCTTGTTTCCAACCGATGTAAGGTGTTGAGTACTCGAACTGTTGCACTGGGCTGAACCATTATGGGAAGGGCTCTGGTTGGGGGTGATTCCAGCAATGCTGCTGTCACGCATGCTGCTGCTATCTTCACCCCCGTATGCGACAGGTTTGTACTCGTTCAGGCTCTCCTCTTCATCAGATTCATATTTCTTGCGGCCAAAGCACCAGCTGCATAAAATGGCTGCCATTATGAGACCCGTGACAGAGATGAGTGTTGAACAAACGGCTGTGATGATTATAAGTTCTTGATCTGAGCCGGTCACCGGTGGGGGAGCTGAACTCACACTGTCAGCCAGCATTTCTACAATGAAAGCAAATAAGAAAGATGAAACAAATCAGATCTCAAAACAAAAGACTGCGTTTCCAATTCCATAAAAAACATTTTGAGTTAGACTTATTTTTCTTTTTGCTATTGGGTCAACACTTATTAAGGCCAAGAGCCACTTGAGGATAAGAGCTAATGGGACGTGAATAATTGCCAGTTGTAAGATGAGGAACACTATGGGAGTACAAACATTTATCAATGGTATGAATTGTGTTTGATTAGTTATGGGGAGATTGATGACAAGAATTTGTTGACATTGGATTTGAAGAAGATCCACTTGTAATAAGCAGGGAAGCAGTCCTGCAATAATGTGTTCCACATGTGGGAAGCCCTTGCAATGGTGCTCTCTCTCCATGAACATTCCATCAAATGCTAAGCACATTGAGGAAGAAAGAAAAGTCATATCTTTCTTATGGTAGAAAGACATGTTTTCTTGCCATAAATGTCTTACAAGGAGGAACCAGAGACTGGAGCTCAGTTGAGCCCCTTCCATGGAAATAACGATAGAGTAGAGAAAGACTAGCAACGTCTCTTCTGTGAGAAAAGAGTTGTAGGAAAGAGAAGAGGTCATTCTTCAGTAAATTTCGAAATCGATTTTGTACTCTGCGTGGTATTGTTCTGTTCAGTCTTAGCAGGCCATCCTCCTAGGCATTACCTCATTAAGGAGGAGGGAGCCCATAGAGGAGACTGCCAATACGTCCAATCACTACAAATTTCCACTCATCTAGGATGCTTCATATTTGGGGGAGCAGTTTATTTACTTCCTTCCCACGACAGGAAGATGTGCTCCAAAAAAATAGACATGAACAGACCCATTCTATAATGGTGGTGAGGACTCAGGCAATCCTTGGCAGGAGGAAGAGGCTAAGGAGGGGGGAGTTCATAGAGGAGACTGCCAATACGTCCAGTCACTACAAATTTTCACTCATTTAGGATACTTCATATTAGTTTATTTATTTCCTTCCCACGACAGGAAGATGTGCTCCAAAAAATAGCCATGAATTGTGGTGAGGAGGAGGACTCAGGCAATTCTTGGTAGGAGAAAGAGGTTAAGGTAATCAATAAAAAACAACCCCGAGAGAGGAAGTAATGCCTGGGACATCCTCGGACTGAGCTGAACCAAATCTCACTCTGACAGTAGAGAGCTTGGAGCCACAAAAGCTTCCTGATCTATCAGATTGAATGCCGAGGCAAACCTCAGTGAGCATGATGCAGCAGAGGACAGCTTTGAGGAATCTGGATTCCCACTATAAACTGGTTAGGCATTACTTCCTCCTTCAGTAGGAGGGATTGGTTTATCGCTAGTCGCTTGAGGCGCCCTTACCGGGGAATACCGAAAGGTCTGATCTCTTCAAATTTTGCACCAGTCCAGAGTGCTCCTTTTTTAGTGGGGGGGGGGGTCTGGAAATGCTCATAGAGACATTAAGAAATATTAGAGAATGGTTGAATCAACATAGAGTGAGAGGCCATGAAAGTAATACAAATATAACTAAAAGAGAGATGGGTGACTTGTTCAGTTAATTATAAATTATGGCTAATCAGAAGAATTAAAACAGAATATTTTTTCAAACATAACTCAATCCAAGAACTAAGGTATATTTAAGCACGTATTTTGTGTAATTAAAGTAAATAGGAAAAAAGCCTTAGGGAAACAAACGTTGATTAACTCACATTTAGTATAATAATTGATGAGCAGGCATCCACTGTTTGCCATTATTTGTCCTTTGTTTGTATCAAACTCAATTATGTTTTACATTTGCCTTTTTTTAAATCCTCCATTCTATAATAAAGACCAATGCGTATATATATATATATATATATATATATATATATATATATATATATATTATATAGCCCTCTTTACTAAGGCTGGGAACTCTGAGTGAATTTAATAACAAGCACTACTACTAGCTTCATTGCGATATCCAACACGATTTGTTGTTGTTGTTGATCATACTTCGCCGCTTGCTGTGAATACCCGCCGACTTGGTATTTATAAAGTTAAATTCCTCCTAAAATTCCAAGCTAATTTCTGGTGGTCGACTGGTAGGTCTTTTGACTGCGAATCAGTGGCGATTTGTGATCGGAGTTCGCGCCCGTCGATCGTCGGGAATTAGCTTCCTGCACTGAAGATTGTGTAAGCATGAAACATCGATGTCTGTAGGTAATAAATAATTAATATTTATTTTTAAAATATTATAATATATATATATTTGTTTGTGAGTTCTTGAAAAAGTATATATTTAAGTATATACTCCTTATAATATCCGAAAATGTTTCAAATTGCAAGCTCAATGAGGTTGTATTACAAGCCTCAAGGCATATATATTTATAGTGGCATTACAATAAACATGTAAGACGAAGAAAAAATACAGGTATTCGCTGAAATATGAAAATAAAGAAATTGAAACAATAAATAAAAATGATGGCTTTGGATTGATTTTTCCTATGTTCATTGGAATGCAACTATAAATTATATATATATATATATATATATATATATTATTATATTATTATTATTAATAGTCAGACTTTCAAGATGGAAGCTCAATGGATGTTAATTTTTTAACTCCAGAGCATGTATAAATAAACAATTGAAATTTAGATTCTAGTAACCATGTCTTTATTTATTTTTAAAAGATCCAGTTCTTAATCGACCGTTTCGTCATCACTTAGACAACCAAAATACAGAGTTATATGTCTTGGATTATCTATGAGTTCGACTCGTCAGTAGGAAATGCCAAAACCATGTCCAAAAATATCAGAAAATAAAAACAAAATTAATAAAACTTACATTATTAGAAACATTCGATTCTGTTTACTCTTATGGACACAACATTTCATACAAACAAAGCTAGTATATGTATTTTTCCTAGTTCTGGAATCCAACTTTTTATTATATATATATATATATATATATATATATATGATTTCTTTGAAGGATTACCAAAGCATTCCGTTCAGGAGCCCACTCAACACCACAAAAGATCTTTTCAGTCAAAAATTATTTATTTAACATTTTTTTTTAATTAAAGAGTTTTTTTTACCTACACGTGTTTAACTACCAAGCAGGTCCTTGCTTTGCAGATCATCAGGGAAATTAAGTACCTTGAATAAGAAATTACAACAACCGGCAATACACAATGTGGTGTTGCTTTAGTTGATGTCACTTAAGAAGGGAAGAAAAAAATATAAAATAAATTAAAAATAAAATAAAAAGTAAAAAGGAAAAAATAAAACGGAAAAAATAGAGAATATCTTAGAAGAATATCTCGCAAGATTTCCACAACATAGGCGAAACAGCAAAAAAAATATTTTTAGTCCCAAAAACCAGCAAAAACAGCCCCAAAAAATAGTCTCAAATGCACTCAAATGAAACAGTAATCCCAGTCTTCACGGAATAATCTTTTTTCTTAGTGAAAAATCCAAATCTCTCTCTTTCTATATATATATATATATATATATATATATATATATATGTATTTATAATTAATTATTTGTCCTCCCCAAACTAGGCTGGGCTCTGTAGTGAGTTGTATTAACACAGCCGTCACCGTGGTGTAAATGCAATGTTCCTTTCAAAAGTTGAGCACTCTCGACGGCTGCTTTTAATATAGGATTAATCTCTCGCTGATTTACAGAGTTGTTGATAACGGCTAAACAGACAAAGACGGAATTTGAGTTTGAAATGTAATTCGTGTTCAGAGGTTTTAGTCCGGTGACCGGTGTGAATAATTCCTCTCTACGCTGACGATTCCAGTAAGGATGAAACGTATACGTATGTAGATAAAAAACAAATATTTATAATTAATTATATATATATATATATATATATATATATATATATATATATATATATATAAAGATAGATGAAAGAAGAGGGATAATCATGTACGAATGACAGATTTTCTTTTTTACACGAATTTTTTTTCACTCTCCATTACTTAATATTTTTTCTAAATTTTGAATTTTGGCTTTTCCACTGCCAACTTATCTATCTATGTAATTCCTCTGATGATAAGATTTTAATCTTTGAAAAGCCTTGGCTTAAAGAAAGAATAATAAACAATTTTATTACCGAGTATACCTTGCATTGAACAATCGAAGTTGAAATAAATCTGTCATTCGTACATGTTTATCCCTCTTTTCATCTATCTTTATAATTGCTCTATCTCGTATATTGAGCTTACACCATTTCACTATAGGTTTTATCTACTAAAAGTACACTTTTAGTTTCATATTTTATTATATATATATATATATATAGTAATCCAGATAAAGTAAACATCCACAGGATAGGAATCCAAAGAATTTCAAACGGGCTTATAAAAAGTGCTAAATATCAAATAGAGCTTTTATATATATAGTTATTTTTATTTATACAGACATGTACAAAATCTGCGACACTGGCATGTCGATGTTATCGATCAACAAATGTTAGAAACTGAGATCTCATCAAGCAGAATTAAAATCTGATTCTTACCTCAGATCATATTTGGGTTACTTCCCAGATATGATATTAGGTAAGGATCGGATTTTAATTCTGCCTAATGAGGTCTCAGTTTCTAACAGCTGTTGATCGATACCATCGACATGCCAGCGTCACATATTTTGTACATGTCTGTATTAATAAAATAATCATATATATATATATATATATATATATATATATATATATATATATATACACGTCAATCTGTCACGCAAAAGTTAGTGAGTAAAACACATGCCTTTTTCAAGACCCCAGACGAAACCGTTTTCAAATGGCAAGGGGAACTGAAAAAGCAAATAGGACCCGCCACTTAAAATGAATATGGGAAGAAATCCTTCACTCTATAATAAAACCCCAACGGTGGGTATATTTTTCTCTTTACGTCATCAGAAATGATAATAATAATTTATATATGAAACATTAAATGACTGATGTAATTCTATGATTTTATATGAATATTTTAGCAATATATCTATGGAAAATTTCAACTATGAACACTGGCGAAGCATAATTTTTTGTCTGTCTTTTTTTTTGGCAGAGGCTGTACACTAGTATAAAATACTTCCACGTCTTTACAAGTAATAATTGTTAGACGACGATGTCTTCATTAAATAGTGAGAATAATTTCTAATTATATAATTTCTAAAATCTTAGTGTCTTTTAGTGAAGGTTTTATCTATTTAATTGGAAAATCTCAATAGTGTATAAATTGCATTGTTTCAACTTTTTGCGAGATGAATAGTAAAGATAATTTAATGGCACCTGGTTTTTAATACAATCACTTAGTGTGAGTTTTTTCAGATGAGAACTCTACATTATCTACATTCAGACTAGGGTCTTCAATTTAGTCATGACACTAACTCCACCCTGCGCCTCCATAATAGTACATTGAACCAACCAAATTCACAAGTGTTCTTAATTATAACGTGTCTTCTTTCCCTTCTCCATGCATCAGCTACGAGTGTTCAACATTCTAGTCTTGAGGCACAGCATTCAGTCAGTTAATGCAGGGGACACCTACAGATCATCTTTAGTCTGGTCACTGATCATTGATGAAATATGTAGATCAAGGTTTGTTGTTCAAATGAATGGATCAAATTTTATTGATGAAATGTGTAGATCAAGATTTGTTGTTCAAATGAATGGATCAAATTTTATTGATGAAATGTGTAGATCAAGGTTTGTTGTTCAAATGAATGGATCAAATTTTATTGATGAAATGTGTAGATCAAGGTTTGTTGTTCAAATGAATGGATCACATTTTATTGATGAAATGTGTAGATCAAGGTTTGTTGTTCAAATGAATGAATCAAATTTTATTGATGAAATGTGTAGATCAAGGTGCGTTGATCAAATTCTAGTAGGCTACATGCTATGTTGTCTGTTCTGAGATGCAGAACATAGCCAAACAAGCGATCTTCTCTCTTTGCTGAAAATTAGGTTCACTCCTTCTGCTTCTCATGCTGACATACTGTAATCCATGCAATCCCTTAACTTGAAATATTCAGATTACTACACTGCGTCTTTAGGCATTTAAGAATAATCAGTAATAATCACAATATTTTCAGATATCTTTATAGTAACTGAATATTCTAGACAACACATTCATATGAGAGAGTCAGATACGTCCTAAAAAGGAGTACTGATCTGAAGAGACGCCGTTCAGAGCACTCTTTGTTTCCTAGACTGTTCAAAATCGACCCAAAATCAAGTAGAGGATGATCTCTTCTGTTCCTTACAATCCCTTTCTCACAAAAGAGACGCCCCTAACCTCTTTCTACTCTATCGATACTTCCATGGACTGTGCTCCAATCTCTGGTTCCTACTTTAAAGACATTCACAGCAAGAACTCGTCTTCCATCACCTTTGATTTATTCTTCTGTGTACCTAGTGTCAGGCAGAATTTCCATAGAAAGAGGATCTTCACAAAATCTTGCCGTCTGTAGGAACACATTACCATGAGACTGTTTCCCGCAAATTAAAACATTCATTTCAAGTGGCGAGGTAAGTCTGAGGTGGTTGCCTTAAGTGCTATTTGATTTTTCGCTTCCCATCACAATTGAAATGTTTTCGTCCGGGTTCTAGAAAAAGGCACATGTTTTATTCACTAATATTTTCGTGACGCTATGGAAGTACATATATACAAATAAATAAACATTAGTCTTTATTACAGAATGGAGGATATATATATATATATATATATGTGTGTGTGTGATTTTATGAAGGCTTACCAAAGCATTCCTTTCAGGACACCAATGATCACCATTAATCGAGTATCATCGAGCTTGTTTTTATTGGAACAACCCCGGTCTTCACTGAATTATCTATTTTATTTTATAAGTGAAAAATCTAAATATATATATATATATAAAAAAAATTAGTGAGAGAGGGAAAGAAAGGGAGAGAGAGAATGGATGAAGAAAGCAGATATGCCAAAGAATATAATCAAATTAATGGGAGTAAAGAGTGGACCTTTGGTTTACTTTCGGCAGTCTCGTAACTCTCGCTTCCCTAATTTTGTCCTTTAGTCCATGGGTGATGTTTCTGACAAAGAGGGAAGAATTGCTGTTTTCTGGGTTGGAATCTATCCATATAACACTTATCGTTGGCTAGCTTTTGACCTTGAAGTAGTATTTAAAAATTTTTTTAGCTGCTTGCATCAAGTGGCTTCATGCCTTGTCTTTATATGGTGAAATTTTAATATTTCGTCTTGTTAAAAAGTCTTCCTCAGAAATGAATGAAGATGTCAATTTTTTTTTAAATTTACAAGCAAAAAAAACAGAGACATGAGAAATATAGGAAAAGAGGAAAGACGAAATACCAAGGTGAGAGATTTCAAATTTCTTTTAAAATGTTTGATAACGGCTAAGAAATATAGATAAAACGAAACGAAGACAGTGAAAGAAAAAATGTTTTTAGATATAAACGTATATGCATATGAATATATAATTGATTTATAGAGCAGGAATTCCCAACCGAGATCCACATAGACACTCGAGGGTCCAAAGAAGTTTTAAGGGGCCCACAGAAAAAGGGTTCCTATTCATCTTCTTTTTTTTACTAGGAGATGTATACGTGTTTAATGAAATTTTTAAGATTTGTATTTGGATTTTTTATTATGATTATCACAAAATTGATTTATTGTCAGTTTTTACTAACCTAGAAAAAATATTTAATTTTAAAGAAACAAATAGTTGATTTTAATAAATTATATATACATACATTGGGTTCACAGATAATAAAATAACTTTCAGTAGGTCCACAAGCAAAATAAAGTTGTTAACCCCTGTTGTAGAGGGTATGCACTTGTAATGCAAGCCTAGGACAAGTTTCACAGATTGTTTGAAGGACATTTGTTGTGACCTTGAAGAGTCGATAATAATTAAGACAACACAGTAGTATATTTACAAGAGTGTATTTACAGAAATATAGAATAGTATGTTATAGAAAGTCTTTGTCCGATACTGTAACTATGATTGCTACGACACTTAGTCGTAACTATTCATAATCTCTGGAAGAGTCCATCTACTCCCGAAATAGGGTAGGTCACCATCACAATATAACAACATTTTAAGTAGAGTTAACATTTGTGTCAAGACAGATGCAACTGACAACTGACAAAAATAAATGGATGAAGTTTCCAGGCGGCATTATTGAAGACTGAATTGAGACAAAACGCCTTCTGTCGGCTGAAAAGGGAAACAAAGTACACGCAGGATATTGTCTCGCTTCCGGATTGGGGATCAAAGTAGTATCTGACATGTGATGTGTATGCTTGTCTTCATCTCTCATAGGTCGGTCTTCTCGGTCACAAAATGTGCTATGGTATCTGCACTAATGAATACATCTATAATATCTAAAACCAATGTGAATATCAAGGTCTGTCGGTTTACAGGTGGGCCTAAATACCACTATAGATGTTTGTACACAAATATGGAAGAGTCTGTGGGTCAGCTTAAATACTCGACTAGTGTTTGCAAATCCCTCACTGTCTTTAAAAGCAAGATAGCGGTGTCGGAAGGTATAAGGTCTGACGAAAACTCAGACTCCTAAGATTTAAAAAATTCTGTTTCCAACTCAGACTCCAAGAATTTCAAAATATCCGATTCCGACTTTGACTCTTTCCAATGTTCAGACTGTCTGTTGATTCTTTGGAGATTAAAAACTCTGACACAACTCATAGAATTCTTATGCGTCTGACTCCGACTCTGACTCTGACTCTGACTCCGACTTCCAGAACTTCAAAAATTCTGACCCCGACTACTAGAATTCCACAATATCCGATTCCAACTCCTTATTTTAAAGTCTTCTAATATTCAGACTGTCTGTTGATTCCTCGGAGATTAAACAATCTAACTCTGACTCTGCAACCCTGCTTAAATTCCACCACAGAATTAACCGATCGTTATGAATTTTGGAATATATATTCTTCGGAACCAGATGAGTAACATGAGCACATTATTTTTTTTGTAAACTTTACCATTTAGGGCGTGCGACCACCCAAACACGCCCCTCCCGCCAAAAAAACGTTTTGTCTCCTACACTAACGAACGGATCATTATGAATTATGGAATATGTATTCTAGGCAACAGGGTAGATAATGTGGGCACATTATTCTTTTTTAAACTATACTATTTAGGGAAGTGCCACCGAAACCGTACCATACTCCCCAAAGAAAGAAAACATAAAAATTTAAAACTAATGCTATATTTATTGCTTATACCCGTCCTGGGACGGGTAGTCTACTATATATATATATATATATAATAATAATAATAATAATATTTATAAATAATATTAATTATTTATTACCTACAGACATCGATGTTTAATGCTTACGCAATCTTCAGTGCAGTAAGCTAATTCCCGACGGTCGACGGGCGCGAACTCCGATCACAAATCGCGACTGATTTGCAGTCAAGAGAGTAACCAGTTGGCCACCAGAAATTAGCTTGGGATTTTAGCAGAAATTTAACTTTTGTAAATACCTAGTCTGCGAGTATTCACAGCAAGCGGCGAAGAGTGATCAACAACAACAAGAAATTGTGTTGGATCTTACAATTCTCCTAAACTAATTAAAGGATCATTATGAATTTTGGAATATATATTCTGGGCAACACGGTGAGTAACAGAAGCACATTATTTTTTGTTTTAAATGTTAACATTTAGGAGGTGCATTTATATAAAATCGTATCGGCCACAAAAAATTGACCTACTAATGTTGGTTGGTCCCCTATGAACGAAACGAATTCGTAAAAAAAATTGCACTAAAGATTGACTGTTTTGAGAATGTTTTATGAAGTAAATAAAATCTTGGCATTTGGAATGTAACAAAATCTTGTTTACATATGCTCTGTTGTTGCAAGTTGACAATCATCGAGCTTTCAATTGGAAGAGATTCGTATACGTAAATCAGAGAAGGGATATGCTAAAACATATTTTTGCACTCCTTCATTAAATACGATGGACAATTTATGTCTGCATATTTGGTCCCCCAATTTATAAAATCTGGAGACTTATGTTTTGAGGCATGTCCGTCCGTCCGGATTTTTCTCCGCAACCATTCATTGAATTTCTCTGAAATTTTGCATGAAGTTTTAACTTTGGTCAGGTTAGAAAGTGACATTCTCTGATTTTTGAAAAAAAATCTGGTTAGCACCCCCAGGGGGTCAAAAGGCCCCTAAATGGTAAAAAATGACATTTTTTGCCCCATAACTTTTCATCCATCCATTCAATTTCTCTGAAACTTGGCCAAAATGTGGAGGCAATTCTGCCTAATAGAAAATAAGTATCGCTGACCTTGGAAAAAATCTGGTTCGCGCCCCCAGGGGGTCAAACTCTCCAAAATGGCAAAAAATGACCCGTTACTCCCATAACGTTTGATCCATCCATTCAATTTTTCTGAAACTTGGCCAAAATGTAGAGGCAATTGTTCTGGATATAAAATGAGCATCATTGACCTCAGAAAAATTCTGGTTCGCGCCCCCAGGGGTTCAAAGGGGGGTCAAAAATACCCAAAATTTATTGCATTTTACACTCGCCACATCGAGTCACATACAGAGGGGGACCACGCACGCGTGGCTTGTTTGGTCTTGATCAGTTTTTATTTCCTAATGTATTTTCTTGTTTCTAACAGGAAACATCCGATGTATCCATCATACTCACTTTTAACTCTAGCACTTTCGGATCCATCTGGATCCATCTTCAGGGGTGGTTATCAATGATGCTTAGATATTTATAAGTCATAGTTTTTTGTTTTGTTTTGTTTTCGGGGAATCACGTGTTAGTTGCAATATTAATAGGGTACTATGTTGGTATGTTAGGCATTTAAGTATGTTGTCACTATTAGTAAAATTTATTTTGTTGATGGTTGGATTATTTGTTTTAATGTATAGGGCTTCTAATATATGCAGTTTTTGTTTGTTAGTTGTATGTTCTAAAATGGAGGTGTTATCTACAAGAAGTTTTCCAAATTGAGAGCGTGTTGGGGGTCAAGAATGTTAGTTTGTTAGGTGTTGTGCTATAGCGCTAGTGTCGGACAAGTGCATAGTTAACCTCCCCAACAAGGTTTTGTTGGTCATGAATGATAATGAAATATGTTTAACGGCAGAATGCTATATATATATACAGGGTGGCCCAAAAGTAGGTTTACAGTTATCATTTAATATTTGAAGTTTTTAACTAGGTTATTCGAAAAACTTTAAATAGGTTAAATAACAGTTTAATAACTGTAAACCTACTTTTGGACCACCCTGTATATATATATATATATATATATATATATATATATATATATATATATATATATATATATATTATTTCATGTATCTATGCAAAATGTTATGAGGAGATATAATCTTTTATGTATTAATTTTCAGTATTTACTTCAACAGTACTCAATACGTGAATAGAGCTAAGTAGTAAGTTATGAAAATATATTTATGGTAATTAAGCTACACAGAGGCTTCCGCGTTTCATCCATAGGGAATCGTCAGGCTAAAATACATTTTAGCCCGACAATTCCCTATATATAAAGTTAAGACGATTCTTCCCTGTACCTTTTTGAAAAATAGGAAAATAACCATATGCATCACAGGCTACTAAACTCACCATTATATTATGCTTATTTACTAGAGCATGTTTTAGTAAATTTGTTATTATTGTTATCGAGCTAACAGTACATATTACTTTTAGCCAACCATCTTCGATTCTCCTCAAAGCATACTCCATATAGGTGGTAGCAAAAACTTTTCCCTCTAACACTTCAGTACTGACACTCTCCTCATTGACACCGGGAACTAATAAACAACGTCTACTTTTCAAAAAAGTGTCCATTAATATTTACGATTTGTCTGCTATTAATTTACTACATAATACAAAATATTACGCACACATTTAATGGAAGCTCCCGCTAATCTCGCTGATTTTTGAGAATATCAGATTACGTTATTTCTACCTATTACGTATACATTTATATTCATTCCGGTTTTTAGAGAATGCAATTAACGAACATAGTTCCTTGCAGTGTTTCATTATTCAACATGGCGGCTAAAATTTCTTCAGCGACTCGACTTCTGTATTAAGTCAATATACGCCAAGCTACGAGACAGACTTGCATAAAGTTGACATTTCTTGAATCCTACACCTTTTACACGCATAATATCCAAAAATTGGAAAAAAAACCCATCTATTTCTTCGTATAGAAATGACCCAAAACGTGTGACTGGTGGACCCAACATTTGGTCGCCTTTCGGATCGTAATATAAAACGCATGCCAGTTACATGCTTAGTTTTTCTGACCTATTTTTCAATAGATTTTTGAATCGCTTTTGTGGCTAAGTGGTTATCGCTGTAGATCCTAGACCAAGAGCTTTAGGGTTCGACCCCAGTCGACACACACATTTTTTTTTTTTACATTGTTAAACTTCTGCCAACGAGGGAGGAGGGGAAGGGAGGATTATGGGCGGGATTTTTTTTTTAAAAAGAAATCAATGTAATAGATAGTACTTTAACTATTGTGAATATCATTATTTCTCTTCGAACACACATGGTTTATTAGTGCTCTGCAGGCCTCTTTATTTATATGTGTATGTTTCAGTAGTGCTCAGGAGGCATACTCATTTTTCTTTTCTTTCCTCACAAAAATAGATATCAGAAGGGGGATTCGATTTAATAGGGCTCTGTAGGCCTCTTTAGTTTTAAAAGTGCTAATTATCATAGATAGAGCGGGTGTTTGGGAAATACCGGTACGATGGGATGGCCAGGAAGACTTCTACAACAGCATCTCCTTCCTTCCTTCCTTCATTCCTTTCTTCCTTCTTTTGCACTTTAACAATTCTATTGCCCGTGGAGATGTTTTGCTATCGTTGAGAGAGAGAGAGAGAGAGAGAGAGAGAGAGAGAGAGAGAGAGAGAGATTTACGAATATCGTGGTTAATTCTTAGTTAGCTTATTGTCTAATCAGTCCTTTGTTATTTGAGGAGACAGGGGAGAGAAGGACATCTTGTACGCCAGTATTCTTTCTTAGGGAAAAACATTTCCCGTTCTGACTTGGCTACATCTTAATTCCTTCGTCCGACTTATGCGCCTCCTAAGTCCGAACTAGTTTAAAAGCTCCAATTTTCTCACATATCAAAACTGTGACGTAAATCATGTGATCACCACACAGGTGCAGGATGATCTTTTGAACTAAGGTCATCCCTTGTCTCGTCACTTGTCACGTTTCGATTCCCGGAAACAGCATCGCACTCTATGCACTCGGTGGCACGGACTAAATCGCACCATCCAAACCAACGACCCCACACCCGTTCTCCACCACATACGTCCATTATCATATAACATTCTCATAAAGGTTTTTACAATCCCACAAGTTACGTCTATCATTATATAACATTAACATTAAATTTGTACGTTCTGTCGGATGTTGACAAATTTTGATTAATTCTTTTATATTTCTTCCGGGCAACGCCGGTGGACGGGTTCAGCTAGTAGTGAATAAAAGACTGAGAATGAATAATAAAAAAAATAAACGTGAAACTTACAATTTTGTGCTGTATTTATTGGACTATTTTAGAAGCAAAGTAAAGTAAATCCCAATTTCAGTTTTAATTTTTGTTTTTTGGGGATAGTCTGTAGGAAATTTTCGGGAACTATTCTCTTCTTCAAGCTTTCAATGAGGTGTGAACAAGGCTCGTGAAAACGACGAACTAAAATAAATATTATTAATATTTCACAAACCAACCACCAGGAGTCGCCTGTCAAGGTCATATGTGGGGTGTTTATTGTATATTTTATTTCCGGTACACATGTACCAGGAAGGAAAAGAAAAGAAATAAGAAAAGAGGGGAGTTTATATATATATATATATATATATATATATATATATATATCATTAAATATTACAGATGACTTGTGTCTGCACATTTTTTTATTCTTTCTAGATTCCTGATTAATTTTCGAGTGGCAGATGTATATATTCCAACTAACATCAGAAAACATCTACATAAGATCAACCATATCTTTTTTGTTAATTTAGATAGGAGGCCATTCACATTAAATGGACTCTGTAATCTGAACTATCAACCATAGCTTCCTGCTTATTAGATTAATCTTTTATTTTATTTTTGTCATATTTTAATAGCTAGAATTCCCTAAGGTCAATTTCCTGATTCAGTTTGATACGTTAAAATAAAAAATAGAAATACTTTTTTGTCAGAATTAGAAATAATTTTGAAATTAGAGAAATTTGTACAGTTGCTTCCTCTTGAGCACTTATTTGGGCTCCTTTCAGATTGCCTCCCTTTAGTTTAATTTCGTTTCCCCAATCCTTCTTTGGCTTTTGTTATTGTTGTATATTTGAATGAGACGACGACAAACGTACAACTTACCTCGTGTGGGGAGCCGGGCACAACGAAAGAAAAGAAAGAGAAGGAGCAATGCGTTTTTATGGGAAGGAAGTACTTCCGGCGGAAACGGAAGTGCTTCCGGCGGAGACGGATTGTGGGAAGGAGGCCGCACTATAAGAGCAATCAATGTTTGGGTAAGAGGGGCGGGGGCAGTTGCCTGAGAAACACGTGGTGCCGTCGTCTAAAGTGATAGAAGGAAGAAGAGAGAGAACGAAAGGGAAGAAGAAGGAGAGAAAGAGGAATATATTTTTTATTTCGGGTTGCTACCTACTGCCCGAAACTTAAGAACAGTTATTGTTCCTATTTGTGAGCGTGACTTCCATTCAATAAATTCCCATCTGCTGTTCGGTTCTCTGCCATATAGAGATGAATTTTTACTATTTTCTATCCAAAACATGGGGAAGTAGACGGTGCGTGCTGGATTTCTGAATGTCTTTATTTGAATATATATTTTTTCTAATGGCGAATAGACCAAAATGACCTTATTTTTCTTTGCAACTGGAATAGGTGGAATGTGAACACTGCATTTTAAAAATCTAAATATAAATGAAAACGATTTTTTCAAACTTCTCCAAACTTAAAAAATTAATTTTTCGAATAATATTTCAAATAATATTTTGAAACATCTTCTTATAAGATGTTTTCCCTCTGCTGAGAAATTTATTGTTTGGAAATGTTCGGAGGTAAGGGATTAAAACTTTAATTTTAATATCTCTATATATATATATTAAACAATTCCTATGTTCAACTTTGAATAATATCGTTTTTTTTAAACTAATTTTTTTGTATATTTTCTAACTTAACACACACACACATTATATATATATATATATATATATATATATATATATATTAGTACTTCATGTATCCACATAAAATATTATAAGGAGATATAATTTTTTATGTATCAATTTTCAGTATTTACTTCAACAGTGCTCGATACGTAAGTAGAGCTAGGTAGTAAGCAATGAAACACGGGAGCCTCTGTGTAGCTTGATTGCCATATATATTTTCATTGCTTACTATATATATATATATACATATATATATGCTATATATAATCATTATTACTATTATCATTATTGTAAATAGTTATTATGGCGAGCAGTGTCCACTAAAATGTAAAATCTAATAAATGCTGACTCATTTCGTGTTTTAATTATGAGTTGGCGATTTCTTTATAGGGCTGCCAATGGCGGACAATGGCGGACACTGCCTACTAAAATGTAAACTTTAAAAAATGCTGACTCATTTCCTGTTTTGAATTACTAGTTGGCTAAGTAAAGCCTGGGTTAGTCACCCTCCTCCTTCTTCCTAGAATTATCGTATTAGAATTTTGAATTCCCCCTCCACACCGCATTCTCCCTATGATGTCATTTCCGGTTGAATTTGAGGGAATTACTGGCAGATTTTTTTAGAATGACTTGCAATTTGTTTTTTGTTTTTTAAAAAAGACTACATGATATAATTTTTTTCTATTTAAATTAATACATAATTTATTGAAATTAAACTAAAAAATAGCTGAAATAATCGACCTCCCGCCCAACAAAATCTGCCCCATAGCCTCGTTAGGAGTGAATTTAGAGATCCGGGAATAAGCTCATTAACTTTCTCGGTAAATTTTACAGTAGAATACACTTTTAGATTTTATCTAGATTCGTTAACTTTTATTTCTATAGGGCACCCACACACACACTAACACACATACAGACATTGAGTTTTATATATAGAGATGAATTAAAGAAATATATAATTACTAAACATTATGAATACAATATATTAATAGAAAATCAAACTACATGATTAAAATCGTAATAATTCTCATTCGTCATCGAGACGAAACGAACCACCGTCTCTTCGTGTTCATTTTCAATGGACATATATTATTATTATGGTTGAAAACGAAAATGAAGAGAAGCTAGTTCGTTTCGTTTCGTTTCGTCTCGAACGAACGTTATTAGGCGATTACATTACGATTTTAAGTTTCTTTTTCTCATGAATGTAAATGATTTCATTTGAAAGTAAAATTACACTTTATAAAACTAAGGTTGTGAGAAATGTAAATGAAATAGTGTTTGGCATAATTACAAATAAAACAAATAAACTTACATTTTAGATTTCATTTTTTCCCTTCAATTCTGTATACACACACAAACACACACATATATATATATATATATATGAATTTATATGGGTTTGAGATGTATCCTTTGATTATTATCCCGAGTATTCTCGGTATAGGCATTACACACACACACTATATATATATATATATATATATATATATATATATACATATATATATATATATATATATATACATATATATATATATATATATATATATATATATATATATACATATATATATATATATATATATATATATATATATATATATATAGAGAGAGAGAGAGAGAGAGAGAGAGAGAGAGGGAGTTTGAATTACCTATTAGACATTATCCTCAAGTGTCTTCGGTCTCTCTGTATAAGGGTTTGTCAGGACAACCTGACATAAGGATACTTCATCCTACAAGTAAACCCTGACCAAATATTCAATATAACATAGTATTCACAGCACAAATAAGGTCCCCTCAGCACGGCTATACACTGGATCATACAAGGAATGGTGCATCTTCTCCTAGTGATCTTATCTCAATAACAACACTTAACTGGGTACTCCACCAAACAAGATAGATTCTCAGGTGTGTTAAAACGCAGCATTATACAGGAGAAAAAAATTAATTGCTAAAATCTTTGAATTATTAATCAATCTTGCTTTAGTCCGGCACCTAGCTAATGCTAAACTTCTTTCTGATCATCAATACGGATTTAGACAAGCATGATCTACAGCAGATATCCTAACGGTCATCGCTGAACGTATGTATCATAAACTGGACAAGCGAGGTGAAGCTAGGGCAGTAGCGCTTGATATATCCAAGGCCTTTGAAAAGGTATGGCATAAAGAGCTTCTCCTTAAAATATGCTCATACGGTATTACTTAATATAATTAGATCCTTCCTAACCAAAAGAAAGATCCAGGTTGTCCTCGATGGCCGTTCATCTAAGCAACATGACATAAATGCTGGTGTGCCCCAAGGATCTATCCTTGAACATTTATTGTTCCTGATCTTCATAAACGATCTACCTGATGACATTGAGTCTGAGATTGGTTTATTTGCTGACGACACCATGCTTTACTCTCATCATGAGGGGAAAACGGATGCGATCATATACGAGGCAATGGCTGAATGCTAGAAAATGACCTCCAGGCTATAGTGGATTGGGGCCATAAATGGATGGTAACTTTTAATGCCGCAAAGACAAAGCTCCTTTCCTTCAATAACTACAAGAAACCTCTCCAACCACCGATTGTCATGGCAAATAACACCCTACCTGAGAGTTCAACATTCAAACTCCTCGGCCTAACCTTCACAGGTAACATGAATTGGAACAAATACATTGAAGACATTGCCAAGGCTGCAGCAAAGAAGGTGGGCTCCTTCTACCGTGCTAGTAAACTCCTCACACCTGACATAATCCTGTATCTCTACAAAGCCACCATCCGTCCATGCATGGAGTATTGTTGCCATATCTGGGCTGGGGCATCATCCACTAGTCTCTCTCTCTCTTAGACAAGGTCAAAAAAAGAGTTGTGAACTTGATGAGTCTCTCACTATCCACCAAGCTCCAGCCCCTGTCACATCGCTGCAATCTTGCTTCCTTGTGCCTGTTTTACAAGTACTTCAATGGATTGTGCTCTGATGAGCTTGCTGCTCTGGTGCCCCCCGATGCAAATTCATTAGACCAACCCGACAATCTGCTAAATCCCATCCGTTCACTGTGGAGGTCACCAGATGCCGAAAAGCTTTCTACTCCAAAAGCTTCTTTCCTCGTGCTGCTGGACTCTGGAACTCCCTCCCTGCTCCCTGTTTTCCTGACGGTACTGACATGCAGAAATTTAAAACTAATGTAAACACATCTCGCTGCACAGTTCCCAATTTAGGTTGACCTCCCCCCCTAAAAAAACCCAAAAAACTCTCACTCTTTTTCTCAGTAGCCCCTTACGTCTACAGTGGCGTACTGCCTTGTTTGGGATGAACTATGTTAAAAAAAATTTTTTAAATTGGTCTCTGATACAATGTTGTACATAAAAAAGGTGTTCAACATTGTTTGGGTGCCATAGTAGTAATAATACCGTATTGCATTTGGTAATTGGCATATATTACGGCGAAAGTGCTCAAGATAAGCAACTCGGCGTTGCCCGGGAATACATTAAAATAAATATAGATTTCATTATATTTTTAAGGGGGGGGGAGTCAGAAACTCAGTGTTGCCCGGGAGCAATAACTTTAAAATTGACAGCTCCAGTAAATGACTTACATTATTATTATTATTTTCAATATATTAAAACAAGAGAGAGGAATGAGCTCGGTGGAAGATAAAGAAGGGTTTGAGGAGCGGGAGGGGGAGGGGGAAAACAGGGGAGGGGCAAAAAGAGACTGATAGACAGATGTAGACAAATAAACGTTTTAAATAGAAATATGTTACACTTTTTAATCTCTTTTATTTTATTTTTTTTATGGACCCGGGCAACACCGGGTAGCCCTGCTATTCGAATATG
The DNA here is from genome assembly GCA_963556195.1 of Sepiola atlantica. Lineage (NCBI taxonomy): Eukaryota > Metazoa > Mollusca > Cephalopoda > Sepiida > Sepiolidae > Sepiola > Sepiola atlantica. The sequence goes on from OY744528.1 coordinate 29,467,377, forward strand.
AAAAAACGATGATTAAGCAAATACATAAAACTTGAATTGTTTGGGATCTGTAATTAAAAATAAAAAGTGAAAGGGAAGAGGTGAAAAGTGTCATCCGTGTAGCTATGGGCAGCACACAAAAAAACAAAACAATTTTCGAGCAAAGACACAAAGACTTTTGAGAATGAATTGATCCAAAGATTTCATCTATTTTCTGATATAAAAGCATCTTGGTTTAACCCACTGGCGTAGCTATGGGGGGCGAGGGGGGCGGGCCGCCCCGGGCGGCACACCTGAGGGGGCGGCATTTTGAGAGGGTAAAAATAGAAAGTAGAGAAAAAAATTAAAAAAAACAAAAGTTAACAAAAAATATGAAATTTTATACTATAATTTTATATAATAATAAATTTAAATGAGAACATTTGAAAACCTGAAAATGTTATGAAATGATAAAATCATTTTTATTTACTTTTTTGTCGTTGTTGTTAAAGTCCGAATTTTCGCCAAATAACATGGATGTATCAAGGAGAGAATAGTCCGATGTAGTTTTCTTTTCTTTGTCTTCATAATGTTATTATTAAGAGGGCGAGCCCTCCGAAGAGAAAAAACGTCTTGTATCGGTGCTTTTTTAAATCCGTGTGTGTAATCGCTCGGTTTTCAGAAATTTGTTGTTGTTAATAACGTTTCAACTCTTTTAAAAATAGTTTTAATATATTTTAAACAAATGTATTTATGAATGGCAAATAAGGCTATAAATTTATTTTTTGTAAGAGAACTGTCGCAAGGCATCAAGTCGGTTGAAAATTTACAAACAGATTTTTCGCGCCTTTTTTTCGGCAAAGTTATCAATGACTCTATCAAAATTCACTTCCTCGACAAGTTCCCTCTCTATTGAGAGGATTGCCAAGTCTGTAAGTCTTGTATGGCTCATTGCTGATCTAAGGTAGTTTTTTATGAGCTTCAGTTTTGAGAAAGAGCGCTCACAGCTAGCAACGCTAATAGCTCTGGTGAGGAAAATTCTCAGCAAGATCACAATATTAGGGACGGAATCCCCAAGTTGGTATCTTTGTATAAAGTTCAAAAGTTCAAGAGGTCCATCGATTTTGTCTTTTTCTGAAGCTTTTACAACATACTGTAACCTCTTCTTTTCAGCAAAGAATTTCTCTTTTTCTATATCTTCGTCAAATGCACTAACTTTAAACTTTAACCACTAAAGATATATGGAGTGGCTCACTTAAAATTAGCCCAATCTCTTAGCCACACTTTTTTGTGTCATATGCTGAATACGTTGCTTTCGATCCAAGCTTTTTGGTTGTTGCTGGTCTCACCCAATGTGTATGCAATTAATCCAAAACAAGTATAAAATTAAATTTTTCATACTTTCACCCTCTCATTATTACCTACATTTTTCCAGTTAACAAGTATTCGGGTTACTTTTAAGTGGGCCACCCTGTATTACCTGAACCGTTCATCGTTTTTTTTTTTGTTTTTTTTTAACCTGGATCAAAATGTTATTTTTGTTGATCAGATTTTTTCTTCCCCTCCATGGTCAACAAGTTCACTTACACCGTTTTCAATAGTTGTAATCTCAGCAAGATAAATGATTAAAAAAAAAAAGCAGCCTTTCACAACCGAACAAGATAATTTTAAAGTAAATATAAGTGTACTCGAAAGATACAGATAATATATTGAATCATGTCTAAGGATCTGGGCAACAGTAAAATTGAGTTGGGTGCGAGCAGTGTCGGATAGTGGAGGATGTCATGGTCACCTCAAGCCTCTCACTTTCAGATATCTGGCCTTCAAGGAAAATATTTTCTTTAATTATATCTTAACCTCTGATTACCCCGAGAAGTCACGGGATAGGCATTTGAACATGTGTTCTATCACTGAAACTAAATTTCATAGCCCGAGACGCTTATTTCCCGTTTTCTATGAGTCTCGAGTATTTTTTAAAGTTTTTTGTGAAGTGTGATAAGTGTCTCCTCTGTTTTTCTTTGTTTATTTCTTACTTTGAATTTTGTTTTACCAATTATGGTGTGTTTTAGTTACTATTCTCAAAATATAAAATAATATTTTTCTCTAATTGATTTTTGTATCGTGTTCAAAATACTAAAATTGAAACGGATACTGAGAAAACGATAACTATTTTTTCACGTGAAAGTAAAATTTCACTTTACAAAATGAACGCAGTGAGAAATATAAATGAAACAGTTGTTGACATAATTACAAATAAAACAAATATATTTAGATTTTTATTCTCAAATTCACTTAATAAAATATAAAAAAGGATAATTAAGCAAATAAAAATAACCTGCCTTGTTTTGGACGGGTAATGAAAATAGAAAGTGAAAGGGAAGAGCTTAACGATTTAGAAAAATGTCTTAGTTGAAATGTTGTTCAAGTTTTAGCATTACAAAAAACTATACGGCATAATCACGTTTACACACCGGTTCTTGTTAGATCACTGAAGTTAAGCAACGTTGAGCCTGGTCAGTACCAGATGGGTGACTATTTAAGAATACCAGGTGCTGTATGTAGGAGGACGTCAACACCTCTCTGCAAGAACTGAAAAAAAAGCTAACGTCGTCACTTTACCTGACCGGGATATAAAATGCAACTGGGGACCGCTTGTGAATTTGATATTCCCTAGAAACTTTCTCTTTTGGAGGAAGCTGGTTCAACCCGCCTAGAGTGAATGCCGCTTTGTATTACTCAAAGCTGACATTACATCTCTCAAAATGTCTTTCTTTACGGCATATCAACACTTATTTCTTATTTATTTATTTATTTTTATTTATTTATTTTTTTAAACATAGTTCACCCCAGACAAGGCAGGACGCCACTGTAGACGTAAGAGGCTACTGAGAAAAAAGGGAGAAGGTTTGCGGGGTCAACCTGAATTGGAAGCTGCGCAGCGAGATGTCTGTTTACATTAGTTTTAAATTTCTGCATGTCAGTATCGTCGGGAAAACAGGGGGCAGGGAGGGAGTTCCAGATTCCAGCAGCACGAGGAAAGAAGCTATTGGAGTAGAAAGCTCTCCAGCATCTGGGGACCTCTACAGTGAATGGATGGGATTTAGCTGATTGACGAATTGGTCTAGTAAATTTACGTCGAGGGGGCACCAGAGTAGCCAGTTCATCGGAGCATAATCCATTGAAGTATTTGTAAAAAAATCCTGAAACACAATCTTTATCAAAAAATTAATTGCCAACAATATTAGAGCATAATTGAACACAAAGGTGCATGATCGGATGGCAGCTTACGTCTCAGTGGCATTGTGTCTTATTTAGGGTGAACTTAAATAAAAAGAAATTGCTGGCGATTGTGGACTGTGCCGTATAGTTAACAGGTGAAAAAACAAAAAGGCAACATATAACTGTTACCAAACGCAAGAAAATTTACTTTTCTATTTACCTGCATAATTTTCACGTGTGTTGATTGATTGTAAGATTTATTATCTATGCATTTGTTATTGTCACTTTTACTTACCAAGCAAGCATGGTTTCCAACATGGCCAGCAATTTTACTAGGAATTGGCCACGAATTTCAGGCTTAAAAGATAATGATTAAAAAAAAGCTTACCCTAATCCGATTGGCAACTACCCTTAAACTTAGACTTACAGTTTCATTAATCTCCTTTAAAAAAAAATTTTTCCACTATCTTTCAAGCCTGATATTCGCAACAAAGTACATTCAAAATTGGCGGTCATGTCGGAAACCACACTTGCTTGGTTAAGTAAAAGTGACGATAACAAATGCACAGATAATTAATCTTACAATCAGTAAACACACGTGAAAATTATACAGGTAGTAGAAAAGTAATATTATAATAACCTTCTACTATTGAAATCCAGCCACTTATCATTTTTTTTCTCTAGATAGTTAAGTTGTTACTTTGATTTAATTTAGTCCTATATATTAACTCCTTCCTTTACAGGGTTATCTGAAAAATTATGCTTTGCAATTTGGATTAACAATGTGGTTGATTAACGCCTAGATATTAGATTTGTAAGTATGCAGTTTTATCTTTACCCAATTAGATGACCTCCACATAATATAAGAAATATTAATAAATTTCATATACCCCTTTAGTACTTTCCTCTTAAAATATTAATTTCCCCTTATATCATATATCCCTGTAATACTTTCCTATTACAATATTAATTAAATCTTCCCCTCCCTATATCATAGTAATTTCACCCATATCATAGCTCTATTAAGATCTTAAATTCTAGCTATAATTTTCCTCAAATTCATTTATCCTATCATTTGTCGACCACTTTCATCAATTTAATTATGATCTATACGAGTAACTTATTAATTTAGTTATTATCTAATTATTTGTTGTCATTATTATCTATTGTATGTTATAGATAATTATTATTTATCATTATTATGTCTTGTTTTATGTGACTGTAGTTATAAATTTATTTATAGATTATTAATGTTTATGAAATTTTAATTTTAAATCTTTCTGAATTTTTTTAAGAAACATTTTTCTGAATAGAATACATTTTTATAACTTAAAATTTTATAATTTAGGGTCATATACTTTTAAAGGGTAGATTGTAAAGTTTAAATAATCTCAATGTCCCTTTTATTTAAAACATTTTTTTATCCCTTTATGTTTTTAATCTTATTTAATTTATATATATTCCTATATATTATATTTGATTGATAAAAAGAACTTCCAATTCAGAATACACTGTGAGAAGACTACTTTTGTGATTTTAACTTTGAATTAATGATATTTATTTTTTGAGGACTTAATAAAATTTATATTAAGTCGGTTTATTTGTTCTCATTATTTATTTCATTTTATTATTATTGTCATGCTTATTAGTAAACATATTTTTAATTTATGTAAATGTGTTTTACCTGTAATAATTTGATAGATATTTTGTTAAATAAGATGAAAATGTAACTGTTTTTTGCTTAGCTCCTGTTTGTGATTTATTGTAAAAGGCACTGAAGAATAGACATATTGGAATTAAAAAGTAAAAATTCATAAAATAAAAAAATTCCTTATTGTCTTAGAAACGATCGTACACCTAACCATTGCTGATCTTGAATTCTTGGAACTGAAATAATGTTATAAATTTATTTGTCTCAACTTTCTCTATCTTTCTTTCATATATATATATATATATATATATCAACAGACGATTTTATTTTTTCTATCCATTTGCCTATCTATTTTTCTATTTATCTATCTATCTATCTTTTTATTCTACCCTTTTTATTATATCTCTCTCTTTTCACTTTATTTTATTTTATATTTGGATTTTGTTCTTAACGGTCCCAACCACGTGACTTCCCAAACTTTGAAATTTGAAATTTTTTTTCTTCCTCTTCTTTTTTCCCCCATTTCATTCTTTCCAAATATGATCTAAGGTTAAGATCGGATTCTAACTCTGCCTGATGAGATATCAGTTTATAATAACTGTTGATCGATAACATCGACATGCCAGTGTCGCAGATTTTGCACATGTCTGTGTAAATAAAAATAATCATATATATATATATTATATATATATATAAAGTATTATTTTTATCTGTAGACAAGTTTGTTTCGTCTTTTGAAGACTCATCAGTATAGATGATACAACCGGTCTAGCTACCAACGGATTTGAACTTAAAGCCCTGGGTCTTGTAACCCAATGCGGATCAGCTGCACGATTGGCCATGTGAATACAGTTTTTAAACAAATTCGTACTGTAAATTACATCTACAGTGTTCAACCAATTAAGGGGAGAGAGCTGTAGTGTTACTGCCATGACGATATAATTTATTTTTGCCCAATCAAAGTGCCTCCCCTTAATTAAGGGGGCTTATAATATTTAAATATTATTTTTACCTATAGACAGGCTTATTTTGTTTTTTCAAGAGTCATCAGTATAGATTATACAGCTGATCAACCTACCGACGGGTTCGAACTTACAACATATATATATATATATATATATATATATATATATATATATATATATAACAATATTTACAAAGAAATATTAAATTATTTATAATTACATACGCCAGTGTTCTGAGCTTACACTCTCATCAGTGTAGGAAGCGATAATTTCAGACGGTCACAAGGGGCAAACACGGTTCACAAAGTCAAACAAGACTCTGTACGCTTTTACTCTATCGCAGGGACCATCGGACATCATCACGTGATACGGGAGAAATTAAGTTATATTTATGCCTAACTCCAGCTGGCTGTAAACATCAGCCTATTTAAAGGGTTCTACAAACGTAATCAGACCCTTGCTTTATAGCCAAGTGACAGTTTGCTTTTAATATCTCTGAACAGTGCTGAACTTTAATCTCTTAAAGGGGCTTTATAACAATATTTACAAAGTAATTAAATTATTTATAGTACATACGCCGGCGTTTTTAGCTTACACTATTGACACCAGTCAAAAACATGTAAAATTATCAGTAATAACATGAAACTGCAGTAAAAGGGATAGTGTTAAGTACATTTTATCATCATGTAGTATATATGTACATTTTTGACGATTTAAATCATTTTCAAATCATATTTCAAATAAATAGTATACCCAAAATTCATTAAGATTATTTACAGCTGTTTCAAGGCAATGTTTATTTCAAGTCAAACAATTAAACACAAAACAGTTACTAGAACTTAGTAGCAAACTAGCCGCTGAACTTTTACTTTTAAATTCCAATATGTATCTTCTTCAGTGCCTTTTACAATAAATCACAAAACGGAGCTAAGCAGAATAGGTGAAATAGGTCTGCATATATATCGTCGCTAAAAAGTCATTTATTTGTGAGAAAAACATATCTTTTGCATAGCCGGACGTGTCTCACTTCGTTTTCCCAGATATCTGTCTACAACTGTTTGTTTTGGCATAGCCACTCTTCCCTTTCCACCGCAGACACAGCACACAAGTTAGTGTCGCTTATCACCGGGAATAGTGAGCAATTTATTGTTTGCATTACCACCATAACCATCAGGGGTTTAGATCACTCCTGGAGGAAGAAACCTCTCCCTGGTTTCCGTTAATCTTATTGGTGACTGTCATTCATGGTTTTTTGTCAGAGTCGCAATGCTAAGTCCTGCGGGTTGGCAACTCTATTTGCCCATAGCGAAGTGTTCCCAAATAGTCACCCATCTAGTAATAACCAGGCTCAACGTTGCTTCAACTCAACTGTTTGCATCAACTCCACTACAATAGTGCTATGATTATGAAGATGAAACTTGGTCGACAAGTCAGGCACAGATCAAAATTTATTTGTACCAAATATTGTTGGATTGCAGAAAAAAGTGTCAGTTTTATTAACGATTCCATGGGTGGGATTTATTTATTTTTTTTGCCCAGCAGGGGGGTGGGGGGGATTGGTCAACGTATAAAATAAAATAACCATTACACAAAAAAGAACAACAACATAAAGGAAAAGTGTTACATATTATGACGAACCCAAGAGAGCATAAACGACCTAAGTAAAATTTGCCGATATTTAAGTAAAAAACTATAACATTGGTGGTTTACATGGTTTGGTTAGCTTTGTTTTACGGCATATCAACAATATGTGGGTTATTTAATGCTGAATAAAGTTGTCAAATATAATTCTATAGGTAGGATAATTATTCATATTCTTAGAATACATTGCTCTTTGTAGACATTATTTTTTGAAGAAATTATTCTTTGAAGACATTACTCTGAATACATAACTCTTTGAGAATAACCACACCCAAGTTGGAAAAGACTCCAACAATACTACAAGCCAGACCTCTACCGTAGTTTTGGGTTGTTTGAAATATAGTTGTGAAATATAATTCCTTGAGTAATGTAATTATTTATATTCCTAGAATACATTGCTCTTAGGTAACCAGAACACATCGCCCTTAGGTAACCAGAATACATTGCCCTTAGGTAACCAGAATACATTGCTCTCAGAAAGAAACTTCATAGTGAAACATTACTCTAAGAAGGCAACTTTACTGAGAGAGAGCAGCATTACTCTCAGAAAACATTGCTCCTAGAAAAACATTACTTCTTTGGAAACATTGCCTTTTGGCTAAGATCAAAGTGTAGTATCTGTTCCGATGGATACTGCACCCCATAGACTGGTATTGTCTTGGCCTTCGGGTTTTGAATTACGCCGGTCTATGGGTCTGTCCTGTGCAGTTCTAAGAGGTCCAGGCTTCGCCTCCCCTCTTTGGGGAGGAGTAAGTTTATTGCTTACTGCCTGAGGCGCCCCTACCGGGCGCTGCCCAGGCAATTTTTAAACCCCACTTTCCCGACCTTGGGTCACATCTTACTTGTGGGAGTAAGATAAAAACTGGCCTTGTGCCTAACTCTTCTACCTCCTGGAGAGGAGTAAATCAATACTCTTTGGCATCAATTATCTTCTTTGTTCCTACACAGTTTATTTATTGAACATTAATTCATTTCTTGAGAAATTTTCAATCAACAGCATGAAAAGCTGGAGAAGCAGACATTCTGTTTGCTGGTAAACCGAGAAATCACTGGTAATGACTGGTGTAAAAACTCAAAGTGAGTAATAATAATAATAATAATAATAACAAAAACATAAGTCAGTCATGAGACTTCATACCTCTGTCTGACAACGTAAGGATGAGCCAAAATCTTATATGAGCCTTTATTATCATCATGGTTTTTAGTCACTCCTGGAGGAGGAACCGTTCTCTGGTTTGCACTGCACCTTATTGGTGTGTCATTCAGGGGTTGTGCCATAGTCGCTACGCCAGGCACTGCAGGTCGGCAGAACTATTTTTCCAAAGCGAGGTGCCCACATACAGTGTCTGCTATTCCCAAATAGTCATCCATCTAGTATTGACCAGGTTCAATGTCACTTAACTTCCGTATGGGCTTTACTTCTCCATGTATGGTGGTTATTGTTTACAAAAACCATCAGATCCATAGATCAAATTTGGAAAAATCAGAAGTGGACATTCCATCATAATTTTGACCTTGACCGAACCTTTCAAAGTCTAGTTCAAATGTCAAGGTCAAACAAACTGAGCGAATTCATTGGCTAAAATTTGGGCCAAGTCGGGAGTCTCGATAATAAACAGACCTGAAATTATGGCGAAAAGTGTGACGTTTACCTTTTCCCTGACCATGATCTTTGAATAAATATCTCAAAATTAAATCAGTTCTTAATTAGGCCATGACCAATATTTTGACCAGGTTTGGTGATGATTGGTCAAGCGATGTGGATGCTAGGCTGTACACAAACATAGTGACAAACAAACAAATAAACACCTTCCACCAAAAACATAACCTCCTTGGTGAAGGTAATAATACAAATTTACCTGCTATCACAGGGAAATCATTTGTAATTGTTTGTGCAAATACAGTGCGTTTTTATTAGTTTGCATATTTTTTCAACTTATGCAGAAAAACAAATAAAATTTTAGTTGTAAGAAAGACAACACTTATTATATTCTTGACATAAAAATATGAGTTATTCCCCTTGCAGTTTTGATTTTTCAGTGATTATTTAAAAATGTTTCCTATTATCAGTCCTGTGGGCCGAACAAAAGCATTTAAAAAAATAAATTGTAGCAAAGTACGTTATTATATTGATAATAACATGGTACAACAATAACAAATGAAAATTGGCTAGTCAGAATCAAAGTTTTATCCGTGAGTTTAAAGGCTACTTGGGTCTAACTAAAAACTGGAATATCTGTGGAGACTTTCGGTTACTCAGACTTCAAAGAAAGCCTGTTACTATCTGTGTCGATCATAGACAATGAGATTTTTCTTCCTAATGACGACGTTTTCCAGATGTGAATTGGTTTGCTCCAACTGGTTGATATGTTTTTTTGTGTTTTGTTTTCCTGCATGTTTTAATAATATTTATTTCACTTTGGGGCAAAGCTGTATAATTAGTCGTTAATCTGCAGCTCACATTGCAATGACACGGCAGGAAATTATATACGGTCACACAGGATATTAGAATCATATTTTATTCAATAAGCAGTAAATAGGAGGAGGTGGCTCTTCATCATGAGAGATATAAGCAATTTCAATCATTCTGCTGACGGTATTGATGCCTGCTTTTTTCCATAATTTTTTTTTGTATATCTGCATATACATACATGTATTTTTTTCTTTGAATTATCTATATCTTCCGGGCCTTCTTTGGTAGTTATCACATTCTGCTGATGAAATATTAATGTTTTATGTATATGTATTAATGTTTTATATATATATATATATATATATATATATATATATATATATATTGGGAAACAATTGTAAAACCATCGTGAATTTTGCCATTGCAAAAAATAAATGATATAGATAAAGACTGAATTTTTTGGTCATTGGAATTTAAATAATCATTATATACACACATATATATATATATATATATATATATATATATATATATATATATATGTGTGTGTGGGGGGTTCTACAAAAAATGTATATTTTTTATAATATCCGAAAATGTTCCAAATTGCAAGCTCAATTAAGTTGCATTACAAGCTTTAGAGCATATATATATATATATATATATATATATATATATATATATATATATTATAAGTGCATTCAAATGACAAAAGAAACAATCAATCCATACCTTTCATTTGTTCACTCATTTTGTTAGTCTTCATATTTCGTCGAACGACCACAATCATAGTTTTCTTCAGTTCTTCCAATCATTCACCCTCATATATCAGCGATAGTATTATTTTAAAGGAACTCCACAAAAACTATAAAGTAGCAAACAATAAGGATCTTCGGGGAATCAATTCATCTGCTTTTAAAATATGTTCGGAAATCAACATAGATAAAGACATTGAAATGTATAACCCTAAATGTTCGAGGTTTACCCTTAAGGACCACAATGCTGACTTCAATAACAACACTTCCATTAGATTAATCTCCCCCTACGTATCGGATATGAGTAATATAACTATAAAAATATTAGATATAATTTTACCAGATATTAAAGCAAGAACTCAACACAAATTGTGGTCTTCATCTTATTAAATAATAACTTGGTTTAAGGAATTACAGACTACAAATAAAAGTAAATTCATCATGTTTGAAATCGATTCGTACTATCCTTCAATAACCCCTTCCTGTTGGATAGAGCGCTTAACATGGCCAAAAATTAAACCAACTTGGAAATTGACTTGATTAAACTAGCTAGAAGTACTTTAATCTCATATAATAATAAATTATGGACACGAAAAATAGGGAGGAACATTTTGATATCACTATGGGGTACCTTGATCGGCACATGTGACTGATTTGGTGTGGCTTCATATTTTAAGGGAAGTATGCTGGAACATATCAGAATTAGTGGGCGGGATATATAGAGATGATGCTTTATTTTTTATTAATTCCACTGGGTAAATCTCGAAAGAAAGAAAAAAATTGTTCTATGAATTTTTTAAGAATTTGGATCTGACAATATCTATCGACATCAATTATTGTAAAGTTATATCTTGGGCATTACATTAGATTATGTTAATAACATCTATGATCTCTACCATAAACCAAACCATACGTTGTTCTTTTAAGACAAAAACTCTAACCATCCACCACTGGTGAAAAAAATCAATAGTTCCTTTCATATCTAATAGAATTACAAAATTATCTAAAAATGAACAATTATTGAATAAAAATAAACAATACTACAGCCTTAGTTATACCATATCACACTCTAATCGTAATGAAAGAGGTAAAAAGTGAACTTGCAATTTAATTTAATATAATAGGAGTATGGGAAAAGGTAAAAATAGAATAAGTAGTATTAACACTGATACAGAACGATCATTATCCTGATTCAGTATATCATCCATCTGGTATTCAATGTACCAATGGTATGAAAAAAGAAGACAGATTTCAACGTGGTTCAACCCTCCCTATAGCCAGTATGTCATTACTGATACTCCGAAAACCTTTTATAGTATTTTTGAAAAAGATTTTCCTAGAGATAGTAGAATAGGTAGATTCATAAATAAGAATACTGTTACACTACCTTTTCAACTTACAGAAATCTGACTTCATCCATTATCAGTTATAACAATTCCAAAATACAAAAGGCGAGTAATGAGGCCAACGCTAGCAGTAGTAATAATGAATCTGAGTGAAATTGCAATTGTTAAAGTGTCCTCTGGAGGGGAAGTGTATTGTCTCAAGTGTCATTTACAAATGTGACATAATAAAGGAGAACAATATCTGCACTTATGTCGGTTCCACTCGGGGAGACTTCAAGGAAAGATATAGGAACTATATATGCTCTTAATACTAAGCATAATGCAAATTCCGAGAAATTCCCCACATCACTAGCTAAATATGTTAGAGACTTAATTAAAAAGAAATTTCCTTTTGAGTTGAATTGGTCAATATTAGGTAGGGCAAATAAATATATGTATAACAAAAGGAAAAAATCTAACTGATGCACACTTGAATCAGACCATATAATGACATCTAAAGAATAATCTTCTAAACATAAGGCAAGAGATACTACAAAATTGCTTGCATCTAAGTAGGTATTTACTATCTTGTTTAAGGCCTAAATAATAGGTGTTGGGATTAAGAGAAAGTTAAATTAGCCTATGTTAAGTTCTGATTTTTAATTCTTAAAGCTATTCATTTAGTTTGGAAACTATATACATTTATGTTAAGTAATTTTCATATGGGTCTTTACAACTATTTTGATACAGTGACTATTTCTCCGACTTGTATTATTATTTGTGAACTATGGGGAGAGAACGTTGGGAAAAAATATATGTTTTCATTTTAGGCTTATGGATAATACTTAAATAATGGGTAATAATTCTGCCGATATAAAAATGAAACGGAATAAGGTTTATCAAAAATTACTCACCAACAATAGTAACAGTTGAATAAGTATATTTATTAATTATATAGATATAGTTAGATCAAGGGGAAATTTCTGATTTTTCTACATAGGTTTTGATTATTTTACATAAATAAATAAACCTTTTTCAGCTTAATTTTGAGCTACTTCTTTTAGGAAATTAAAAAAATCTTTTAAACTAATTTTTAAACCAATTTTAATTAGTTAGCTTGAGATGTATTGATGATACATTTTGCATTTTTTCATCATCATTAAGCATTATAATTATATCATCAATCCATATGCATATGATGAATACGGAGCATTTCGGAACATGGAAAAAGAATGGATGAACTGAATAGGCAATCTGAACTGGAATAGAATTTGAAGTTATTTTGGAGTTTAATATGTAACACTCACTAGGTGGTCGGATGGTTTTAATAGCTGGGGACATAGATTCACTTTTTCGCATCACAATAAGATTAGTAGTTGAGATTTTACAAGGAAAGGGTAGATTTTGTAGGAGGTGGAAATTTGGGAACTGCAAATTAAATTTGTACGGTTTAATGAACAAACTCTATCTAGGACAATAGATCAAAAACTAACACCATAACTCTTTTTGAAAACGTATGCATTGGTTTTTTAACTATCTGGTAACAAGTAAATTCGTAGTGAGGATATTTGCATGGTTTTTCTTGAGAGTGGGTGTGAAAAAATAGAAACCATTGAGATAGATTTAATTAGATGATTGTCCATTTTTTTATGGAAAAAATAAACTTATTTATACTTTTTGTTTTGTTTTAAACGTTTTCTTTTTTTATTTTTACCTTTAATTGATTAATTTTAACCTTTAATTGTTCCTAATTCTTTTTGGTTACCAATATATAATTTTAAATTTCTAATAGAGTATTAAAAACTTGGTTTAAAGGGAGATAACTTTTGTTTTGTTTTTGGTATAATAAAATATTGTTTGGAGCGAGTAAATTTATTTTTTTCTTATTCCATGAATTTGAATAATGATTATTTAAAAAGAAATACTTAGGGATGAAATCTAATTAGCTATAATTTTTTAATTTTATTTTCGGCAAAATATAAATAAATATAAAATCGAATCACCATGTGGAAATATTTTTCAATTTTAATTTTTTATGTTATATTAGTTTGTGTGCGAATCTATGATTTGTGCAGGATGTCTTTTTTTTAAAACAAAGATCGTTTCGTATTAATCCTTATTCTGAATATGGGATCTTTTAGGGGGCTATTTTCTTATTTTTTATTCTTTATTTTTATTTTCTGTATTAATAATTCACTTATCTATTTTTCCATTGGGGTTGTTTTGTTTTTGTAATAGGGTGGATTGTTGCTAGCTCAGTTGAATTCGATTATTTAAGTCGCTTAGACATATCGTTAAGTTTTGCAGATAAGTTCTTTCTCAAGTGAGTTTTTTTTTCACATATATTTTTTCATATGTTTGGACTTGCCATTGCCTTTGTCAGGATCTCATTTTGAACTTTTTCTATCCTCTTTTCCTATGTATTTGGATTGTAGGGTTTTCGTATTGAATGAACCTTTTCCCTGATGAGCTGCATAGCTGAGATGAAAGACTCTTTATTTTCTTTCAACAGTCTCTTCTTTAGTCTGCCTACTTGGAAAATGGTGGCTCGCGCATTATGTGACTCTCTGACGATATCTCGATTCTCTGTTTCATCTTAATTTTCATCATTTTTTTTGAAATTCGGTATTTCTACCTGCAACCCATATAAATTCCCAATTCAATGGAATTCCCTCTCTGCTCCCTTTTTCCCTGACTGTACCAACATGCAAGAATTTAAATGTAATTCGAACAAGCATCTCACAGCACAGCTCCCCACTGATAATGCCCCTATAAATATGGCCCCTAAAGCACAGTAGCCCCTTACGTCTCAGTGGTAATGTGCCTTGTTTGGGGTGAATATAAGTAAAAATAAAAATAAATACTATTTATCTTTGATTTAGGAGCACAAATGAACCATAATACTCAACTTTGGCTTATAAACTTTAATTCTAACCAAAAATGACTTTGCATCCGTGAATTTAAAGGCTTCAAAATCACCTTCGAATTTCCCATGGCTACGAAAAAATCAGTGGGTTGCATCATTTTTTATATATTATGACCAAAACAAACTTTATAGTGTCTTCAAGAAATTCGGATGTGATTTGGAAGCTTTAAAAATGGTAATCTGAAAGCAATTTCTTGCTAGAATTAAAGTATATAAGTCAAGTATTATGGTTTATTTGTGGTCTTAAACCAAAAATACAGAGTATTTCTTGGAGGAGCCACTTATTTAGAAAAGAAGACTAACACCTATATAATCTCTCTCTCTTTCTCTCATGCAAACACCTATATTATTTCTCTTTCTTTCTCTCTCTCTTCATGTCTCTCTTTCCCTCTGTCATACTTACACCAATATAATTTCTCTCTTTTTCACTCATTTGTTTTTCCGCCTTTCTCTTTCTCCTCCTTTTCTCTCTCTCTCTCTCTCCCTTTCTCATATGCAAACATACATAAATCTCTCTTTTATTCAAATCCCCTCTCTTTCTCTTTTGGGAAATTCTTTGATTTTTCGGCAGTAAAATATGGGATATCCGCATTTACAATGGAAGTAGATCTTGCTCTGTCATCTTTCTATTTAAGAGTCTCCTGCCGACACCCTTACGTACAATATTTAATTATTCTCTGAATCTTTTATGAACATTGAAAGGATTCATATAATTTTTCTCTGATGTTAAATTCTACTTAGATTCTAATGTTCCTATTTACTTGCCTCCCCACGAGAGCAGAAATGGACACAAGGTCGGTTTTTTAATGCGGGGGAGACAGCTCTCCAAACAAGGTCACTCTGGATTAAGACAAAAATAAAAATTGCTTCAGTCTAGTAGAATTTCTCCTTCACCGCCCGAGGACAGAACAGGCGAAGTGTAATATCAGAACAGATACTACACTTTGATCTTAGCCGAAATGTTACATCTTTGATGAATGCGAATTGTAAAATCTACTTAGGAGAGGTATTTACTCCTCCCCAGGAGTTAGGCACAAGGCCAGTTTTATCTTACTCCCACAAGTAAGATGTGACCACAGATTGGGTCGAGAAAGTGGGGTTAAAAGCCAGCGCTCGAGAGGTGAGCACTCTGGCCATTTAAAAATTGCCTGGGCAGCCCCGTCGGCATTCCCCGGTAGGGGCGCCTCAGACAGTAAGCAATAAACTTACTCCTCCCCAAAGAGGGGAGGCGAAGCCTGGGAGGGTGGACCTCCTAGAACTGCACAGGACAATCCCATAGACCGGCGTAAATCAAGCCCCGGAGGCCAAGACAATACCAGTCTATGGGGAACAGATACTACACTTTGATCTTAGCCAAAAGACCAAGTTTAGGAGATAATTTACAAAAATTAACCTATTTATATTAGCTACTAGCAGTGCTACCCGGCATGATCCAGGGTTCTAAATTCTGTAAATTATGTAAATTACAGCAAAAATAAAATAAAAGTAAAACAAAAAAATCTGCTTAATATCATAATTTGAAATGTTGAAGTTCATAATAGGGCAAAATCAAAGTAAAAATTATTATGTCCCAGGGGAGGTTCGAACTCACAAACTTTGTCTTTAAATACGGTACTGTAACCCATAAGGGCAAGTACGAAATGTTCATGCAATTAAATACATAATTTAGATCGTCTCTCTTTGCTTTTCTTTACCCCAGCCTTTTTTTACCCCCCCCCCCCTCTCTCTCATCGAATGTTGGTCAGTGAATAGCAATGAAAGAAAGGAGATAAAGAAAGCGATAAGGACAAACCAAGACTTTCCCTCCATTTAAATAAATGTTAATGGATAAATATGAATATTGAAAGAAAATTATCTGTTATTATATTAGTATCTGGTGAATTGACTATTAGAAATTCTGATTCATGAGTGTACGAACTTCTTCCTTTATTTATGACTTTTACAAAACTAAAATATTGATCAGGGTTAACTATTAAAATCGATGAAATTGATACAAAAATAATTTATTTTATTTTAACAACGCAGACCAATCCTTGCCACAAATCAATGATGAAACAGATTTTTGTATGTAGCTTGTAGTAAAAAGCTATTGATCACAAAAGTATAAGAGAAAAATCGAATTTACTTCTTTATTTATATAAAGTTTGGTATGTGTATATGTTTATATATTTCTATGTACAGGATTCACTCCTAAACTAATTACCCGACCATGAAGAATTTTTTAATACAGCTGCTAGGCATAAGGGGTCCAAATGTGGTGTATAGTTAGTGTAATTTAGCTTTATGCAAAGGAGGTAAAAAGGGGATGGAAGGCCTTCATGAAATTTCAGATAACTCCGATTTTGATGAAATTTTGACAATCATGTATTCGACTATTTTGTGAAATCTTAATCATATGAATTTTGGAATATATATTCAAGGCAACACGATGAGTAACATGGGCACATTATATTTCATAAATTTTAACATTTCGGAAGTGCATATATATAAAGATAAGTATGTGTATATGTTTATAAATATATATATTCATAAACTAATGAAACGATCTATATGAATTTTGGAACACAGCTGCAAGGCATAAGGGTGGGTAATATGGGCTATATTTAGTTTAATTAAATTTTATGAAAAGGAGGCAAAAGCGGGGCTTGAAGCACTTTGTAAAAATTCTGATACCTCCGATTTGTGTTAAATTTTAACAATAGATATTAAATATCAATAAATATCCCCCAAATTTCAGTTTTTTTGGAATATTTTAACAGGGTTTTAATGGGGCATAATATGGGCATAACCTCTCATTTGAAAATTAAAATATTTCAGATTTACATTAAATTTTATTCATAGTCATTAGACACTAATTAAGAAGATTCCCCGGATTTCAATTTCTTCTTAAGACTCCTTAAGAAGGTTTATATTTTAAACATTTTCTAGAATCAAAACCATCTAATGGATTTTGATCAAAATTAGAATAAGGATTCTAGATATAAGGTTTAGTAGAATTATATATTGATTTTTATCTTCATAAGGGGACATAAAAGTGATGCAAAACTGTTCTCTTCAGTATTCTTCTAGTTATATATAAGATAAAGTGCGTACCCATCAATATTTTATTCAAATAGATGTAGGAAAGATTGACAAGAAATGAAAGCCACTTCCTCAATACAAGTGTTTTATCATTTTGTTTCTTGACTTCCAGTGGAAGGATAAAATATCGATTCTGACATTCATTCACAATATAAGCCCCCCCCCCTCTCTCTCTCTCTCTGTCTGTCTGTCTGTCTGACCGCCAGTCACAATTTTTTTAAAGAAATATCTTAGATTCTTTTAGAAATGGAAAATATTGCAACAAATAAAGCGGATGCCATGGCCGGAAATCGAAACCGAAATCTTGAGATCTTCAGTCTGATGTTCTACGAACCAAGCTACTTAGATTTTCTTATAAATAGATCTTAAAACATTACCATAACAAAATAAGTATAGCTTTGACGTGACGTCATAGATTTATGATATATGTCATGTTTCAAAACATAAATTCAAACATAAGCGATCATAAAAATAAATAAATGAATAAACATTATCAACAGTGTTGGAAATTGTTTTAATAGCCCAAAACAATTTATTTAGCTTAAACTACACATTAACGTTAAAAACTAAGAATTTCGGCCCATATATATATATATATATATATATATATATATATATATATGATTATTTTTATTTACACAGACATGTACAAAATCTGCGACACTGGCATGTCGATGTTATCGATCAACAGTTATTATAAACTGAGATCTCATCAGGTAG